>OW240916.1:175746826-175796460 GCA_933207985.1 Pelobates cultripes | reverse complement strand
CTGCCCCCCTCCCAAATCTATGGGCTGCTGTCCCCAAATCTAAAGGCTGCTGCCCTCCTAAAGTTCTTGTTGTTGGTGAAAGAACTCATTATGAAAATGTTCACCACAGGTTTGTAAATGTTGTATTACTTTTAATGAACAACCTATTCTTGCCAAAGGGAGTGTGCAGTTATACTAAACTCTATTAATGGGCGACCCAGGGTTATGTTGATAGTAAGTAATAAAGGTACTGTCAAGTTAAAGTGTTGTGTATTAATTACAAACACCACTGGATGGCACCTGTGAAATGGCCCTACAGGTATTACCCTGACATACCATCCCACTTTTACTCCACATATCTCTATGATCATAGGCAAACCTATTTAATCTAAGGTTTGCGCCATGATTTTAGATAGATAGTTCAGTTTACATAGAAACATACAAAATCCCATGACAATATTTCTTCACTGTGTAGTGTTGCTGTACTATGTGTCTTTATTACCTTCTGTGTCCAATTTGAATTAAATGTATCCACTATAATTTGTGTTATATGATACTCTCTTGCAGTTAACATTATAAATAGGGTTAGTAACGTTCGATTCCTGATTAATATTTTCGCCCTCAAATACACCACCCATTTTCCCTAACCAGTCTATATACATTCCCATTTTCCTCAACTAGTCCATATCCATTCCCAATGTTCTTCATTTCCCTTATTGTCTTTTCCAAAATCCCTTGATAGAATCTGGTTGTTTTATCCAAACAATCTTGATCACCCACCCAAAATTAAATGTCACATCTACACATGGAACTTGTAGAATGTCACTGCTGTCCTCTGTTAAGTTTTTGGTAGATGGAGCTGCATTTGCATAGATACAGCTGGTGTTGGTTTGGCCTGTGACAAGCTGTTCCATCAAGACCCAAGTGAGTATCATAATGTTGAGTGACATCTTTACCATCTTGGTACTTTTGGAAAAATCTATAAGAGATCTGTGACGAGACCAATCTCGCCACTGTGCATTGGAGGAGCCTGGTTGCCCGCCTGCTGCCTTTAGACTATGGCCCCATGTTGAAACGCTTGATTTTCCCCTGCGAAGACACAAAAGCCGGGTCATTCGGTGCTGGCCCTGTTTGAGCGGTGATACCCCAGATAGCTATAGCCATTCGTATAATGAAAGACTATGGGAAAGACTTTGGCACCATGGCAATTGAACTGTATGTGTGTGCTCTGAACGCCATTCAGTAATAATGTGCGCTCAGATCTGGGGATATGTTGAATGTACCTGTTTTGTGCAATGGCTGCACAGTTATATATTTTCATGTGTTTTATTGTCTTTTGCTGCCATGTGTTCAATGGAGTTTTGCCTCTGCCCTTGGAGATAATTACATGATTTTGCTATTACATGACAAAAAGTCATGATTTTATTAAAGACACGGAGGCGAGTATTGTCCACCAATAGCAGCAAAGAATACAAACAGAATGAAAAAATAATGAACATGCAGTAACATAGGCCCCTCCCCGCTCAGGTCCCAGTATAACAGGCAGCACTTCCCTTCCATTTCCCTCTTTCTGAAGATGCGACCAAGGTAAAATGTCCAGAACGAGAGTAGTGTGAGAACAAAGTCCCAAGGCAATAACTTAAAACTGAAGAGGGTAGAACATCAATAACTGGGAAGCTTGACCATAGGAGTCATGGGACCATCGGATAACAGCGGGAGGAGTCCTTCTAAGTCGAACCACTGCTTGCTGTCTTGCCGGATTAAGCTGTGAAAACATAAAGGAACAGGAGCCGACAGGTTAAAGTCGATACTTGTAACTAGTTTCAAGGTTACACGGGTGAGAAAATAACCCACATATGCACAGTCCCACAAAACAACTGATATACTCAACATTACAGAAACCTCATTGTCTAAGTATGGCCCCACTTACCGTACTGAACCATAATATGTGGTGTATTGTAGTATGAGTAATTCTGGGAGGGAAATTATTATTATTACAACTGTGTAAAAACGAAAAATGGTGGGACAATACTCGCCACCGTGTCTTATAATAAAATCATGACTTTTCGTCATGTAATAGCAAAATCATGTAATTTTATAACAAGACACGGAGGCTCATATTGCAAGTTTAAAGCTGATCCATTACCGCAGCGAATGTATGTGGGGCCGGCCGAAAGTAAAATTCTCGGAATGTAGACTCCCTAGACCAGTCGGCCGTCCTCAAAATGTCTTCCAGGCGTGCGCCTGCCGACATCATAGAAGAGGCTGATGCCCCCCCGGACCGAATGGGCGCCAAATATCGTGGTATCAATACCTGCTTGGGACAACAGCCATTTCACCCATCGTGACAAGGTAGTGCTAGAAACCGGGTGAAAAGGAGGACGGAAAGATAAAAACAACTGAGGAGAGATGGTAGAGCGATGTGGGTTGGTGCGAGTCTCGTATTCGCGAAGGCAGGCCACTGGGCATAGTGAAGGAGAGGTAGAGAAACTAGGGTAGGATACTAATTTGATGGAAGTCTTAGTCCATCTGCTGATGTTGAAAGTTACCCCGTCCGGGGTATACGACTTGGCATCGAAGTCCAGTGCTCTGACATCCGAAACCCTCTTGCATGAGACAAGGCAGAGCAGGCAAACCAATTTGGCAGATAGCTGTTTGAGGGAGAGTCCTGAGTTAGCGGGCCAGGATTAGAGGAAAGCCAATACGACCGAGACGTCCCAGGTCGTGGAGTAGCGGGGCCTGGGTGGTCGTGAAAATCGAGAACCCTTGAGGAGTTGGCACACTAAGGGGTGCTGTCCCGCAGGGCAGCCATCGAAGCCTTGGTGAATCGCCGATCTAGCAGATCGGTAAAGGTTGATAGTCCTGTAAGCCTTTCCAGCCTCGAGGAGGGACATCAGGAACTGCAGGACCATTGTTACAGAGGCCGAAACGGGATCCGCGTTCCTAGCCATGCACCAGCCAGCCCAAGCTCGCCAAGCTGACCCATATGCCCGTCTAGTGCCGGGAGCCCATGCTGCTGCCAATAGACGTCTAGTCGTGTCCGAAACCTCTTGGATTTCCCAGGGTCTCCGGAGATCCGCCATGCCAGGAGTGGGAGAGAGCCTTCTAACCGGAGGGGGTGATATCGTCCCGTCGGGTCTTGCAGTAAGTTGTGGTGTCCCGGTAGTAGTCGGGGATAGTCTAACATCATCTCGAGCATTTGGGGGAACCATGGCTGCGTTTCCCAAAATGGGGTGACCATGACCACTTCTGCCTGGTGTTTGCGGGTCTGTAGGAGTGAGCGCGGGATCATGGAAAACGGGGGAAAGGCATATAGGAGGCCTCTGTTCCAGTCTTGTAGGAAGGCGTCCACTGCCTCCGCCATTGGATCTGGCCTCCAGCTGAAGAAGCGTGGGAGTTGGGCGTTGAGCCGGGAAGCGAAAAGGTCTATGGTAAATGGTCCCCAGAGATACGATATATTGGAGAACACCTCCTTGGACAATCTCCAGTCGCTGGTGTCTGAGAGATAACGTGAACCCCAGTCCGCCTGGACATTGTGCAGACCAGGTAGGTATTCCGCGTAGACCATCAGGTTCCGTTCCAGGCAGAATTCCCAAAAGTCTTTCGCCAGTCTGGCCAGGACTGCCGACTGTGTACCACCCAGGTGGTTGACATATCTCACCGCCGAGACATTGTCCATGCAGAGCCGAATACATGATAGGGCTCGGTCCCTGGCGAAGCTGCA
Source organism: Pelobates cultripes (assembly GCA_933207985.1). Classification (NCBI taxonomy): domain Eukaryota; kingdom Metazoa; phylum Chordata; class Amphibia; order Anura; family Pelobatidae; genus Pelobates; species Pelobates cultripes. The sequence goes on along the minus strand of OW240916.1, from coordinate 175,792,757 downwards.
AATGGCGAAGGAGCCTGCCAGTAGTTCCAGGGTGTTGATGTGCAGTCGGGATTCGGATACCGACCAACGGCCCCCTGTTGAGACTCCCTCGCAGTGGGCTCCCCAGCCGTGGAGACTCGCATCTGAGTCGATCGTGAATTCTGGCATTGAGCCGAAGATGGCTTTGCCATTCCCTGCGGACAGGTTGAGAATCCACCATCGCAACTCGTCTTTCGTCTCGCTGTCCAATGATACCAGATCCGCGTAGGATGCCCCGGATCTTAGGTGAGCGATCTTAAGGCGCTGTAGCGCTCGGTAGTGGAGTGGACCTGGGAACACGCCCTGTATCGAGGAGGCCAGTAGGCCTATGAGTCGTGCAAGTTGGCGTAAGGTGAGCTGGGGCCGGATGAGGGCCCTGCGTAACTTTTTGCGGATGGATCGAATTTTGGATATCGGGAGGCTCAGCGTTGCTGCCCCCGAATCCACCAGGAATCCTAAGAATTCCATGCGAGTGGTGGGGGTCAGGCATGACTTCTCCCAGTTGATTATGAAACCTAAGCGTGAAAGGAGGTTTATGGCCAGCCGTAGATGTGTGAGGAGGGTGGAACGCTCCTGAGCCATGAGCAGAATATCGTCTAGGTAGACGATTAGTCGAACTCCTCGACTGCGTAGCCAGGCCATCACAGGCCGTAATAGCTTCGTGAAGCACCACGGTGCTGAGGAGAGGCCAAAGGGTAGGCAGGTGAACCGCCATGTCTTGTGCCGCCAGTAAAAACGTAGGAGGTCTCGAGATGCCGCCGCTATCGGCACTGTCAGGTACGCGTCTTTTAGGTCTAGCTTCGCTAGCCAGTCTCCGTGGAGGAGGAGATCTCTTAGTAGGTGAATACCTTCCATCTTGAAATGGCGGTACCTGACTATGGCATTGAGGGGGCGCAAATTTATGACGGTTCTCGATTGGCCGCCCTTCTTTTCCACCAGGAAGATGTTGCTTATGACACCTGCGGGGTTGAGGGGTGCTTGTTCTATAGCCCCTTTGATAAGGAGGGTTGAGAGTTCCTCGTCGATCCGTCTGCGGTCCTGGAGGGAAAAGCAGATCGGTCGAGGAGGGGGGATGTGTATGAGATGGGTTGTGAGTTCTATACTGAAACCCCGAATAGTGGTCAGTACCCAGGGGTCTGAAGTGATTTGTGACCAGGCTGGGAAAAAATGTTGGAGTCTGCCCCCTATGTAACCCTAAGAAGAAATGTGTGGTATGAGGTAACTCACCGTATGGTCGTCTTGAGCCATGGACATCCGCGGGATTGAAAAAATGTGGGGCGGGAGGTGGCATCCTGGTACTGGTTACGGTGCTGGAAGGTGCCTCTTCCCGTGCCACGGGATTGGGGGTAACTGTGGCCGGACAGGCGGCTCCTGAATCTGCCGGCCCTGGTAGAGACCCGCCCCTGGAATACTCGCCTCATGGAGGCTTGGGCCTTGTCTAGAGCCGTGAATGCTCCAACGAAGTGCCCTAAATCTTTTATGAAGGAATCTCCAAAGAGAAGTCCTTGGGCGTCTTTACCCGCTTCTGTAAGGGCGAGATTGGCCAGTTTGGGCTCATTGTTGAATAATATGGCCTTACGCCTTTCTATAGATAGGGAGGTATTTACACTCCCAGCAATGCATATTGCTCTCTGGACCCAACCTCTAAGGTCTTCGGGGTCAACCATGCGGTTCTCCGCTCTGGCGTCTTCCGCCAAGTCAAATAATTTGGCCAAGGGGCCGAATATGTCAGGTGTTTGTCCTGGCAGGATTTCAATGCCGACTCCAGTCCTTTACGGGGATTCCAGCCCATTTTAGTCATCTTGGGGTCTACCTCCGGAGTGTCACAAACTTTGTTAAGCACCACAGGCCTAGGACACTCTGCCCTCAATTTGTTGCGGGCCGCTTTACTTAAGGGTCTTCTGACCCAATTTTCCAGGTATGTGGCAACGTGGTCAGCCGGGAGCCACTCTGCCGACCTAGGATGGTGTAGATCATCCGGGTCGAAGAGTGGGACATCCGAAGGATCCACAAGGGTGGACCCCGCATCCGCGGGGTTCCTGATCCCTATCTCGCCTCCGGGCATCTCTGCCTGAGCAGAGGAAAGGAGGTCAAGACCAGCATCAGCGGCATCCGCATCAGTATCCGACTCGCTCTTAGCCTCCTCATTTGACCTGATTTCTGAGTCGGTGTCGCTCTCCATCTGTGCTCTGGCACATTTCCATAGCCGCGCCCGTTCTGCCTGGCGCGGAAAGGCTCTCTTGCGTGGATGGGACACGTTTCTGGGGCGACCGAAGGTATGCTAGTCATGGTGTTTCTGGAGGCAGAGGGGTGCTTGGATTTACGGGTAGCCTTTTTAAACACCTCTTTAGACACCTCTCCCTGGGGTTTCAAAGAGGGACGCGGTAAAGGCGTCGAGAGGTCCGAAAGTTGCTAGTCTGAAGGACGTGGCAAGAGGGCCTGTGAAATGGTGTAGGAGAGGGTGGAGGACATAGACCCCATGGCCGCCATAATGGCGTCTGTCACTGAGCGCTGCAGCGCTAGAAACTGTGCCCCATCAGAGTGGGTAGTTCCATCAGCCATAGTAGGCGAGTTGTCTGAGGTGACAGGAGCCTCATTCCTAATGAGTGGTGTATCAGACTCCCCAGAGGGAGTGGACCCAGCGGATAGTCTGGGTTTAGGAATGCTGAGAAAATTAGCAGGGAATAATAGATAAAAGAAAAAGGTATGGGTTAGTCACCCAAACAGCTAGACAAAGCTAAAAACGCTCTCACCAGGGCCCAGACCAGTGACACACTAAGATGTAGGAGACAGGAAGTCTGAAAATGGCCGCCGGTAATCTCGCGGGATTTGCGGCACCCGCGAGATTCGCGGCAAAAACTACCGAACGTTCAGTAAAATAAGGTGAATTTGGGAACCAGATAGGTAAGTATAAGGGAGTAAAGAGTAGGCGAATGTACCGTTTGCATAAAAAATTCGAATGCGGCAAACATTTGAACGCTCTGTTCGCCGAATGGGGAATGAGATGTGTGTGCGGCGAATCAGCCGAATAGGCTCAATTCACGCGCATAAACAGCCGGGGAGAGAACATGCGCAAAATGGCGCCAGGACAAAAGACAGACAGGAGACAAGACTACATTGACAGGGGAGGTCTGGGCCCTGAGACTAACAGAAAAAACAGATAAATACATAGAGGTACAATGAGACAAGGTATTAAGTAATTGTAATACAAAAAGAAAATGAAATAAATACAAGTAAAATGAATAAATAAATAAATAAATACAATAAATGTAAGATAAATATGGTAGGAAAAAACTATAGAAAGCTACCAGGTTTAAGTGGTAAGCAGACTGACAGAAAATATCAATGAGAAAAAACCAGTATAATAAGAAAATATGAAGAGAAAAAATGACATGTACTTATCTTTGTGTCGGAGCAGCAAAGAGGGAAATGGAAGGGAAGTGCTGCCTGTTATACTGGGACCTGAGCGGGGAGGGGCCTATGTTACTGCATGTTCATTATTTTTTCATTCTGTTTGTATTCTTTGCTGCTATTGGTGGACAGTAAAGAAAGGGATATGCAATATGAGCCTCCGTGTCTTGTTATAAAATTGGATTACTTCCCAATTATCTCCAGGATAGAAGACTCTGTGGAACTGGTTTTGGGCAGAAAAGCCATGCTTCATTTGGTCATAAAGGACTTCGATCTATCTTTTGAACCAATGGACCAATTTGGATGATTTTGACACATTTTTATGTGAATGTGATGCATACTTTTAAAGTTATGAATAATGTTGAAAAACTGTATTTCTCTGCCGGTGATAATTACATTACCCATTGTGTAAGGTAATTGTATCACAGGCAGAGGGGAGGATTTTGTGTGGGAGTGTCTGAGTGTATTGTATGTGTTTATTGGTTGTTTTCCAAAACCCTGTGGGTGGTACTAATGTGTATAAAAGAACAATAAACCCACAGCTCTGTCTGTTCCTGCTTGACCCTCAAAACGGAGCCTTGTCTCGTTCTTGGGGGATTTATTGTATGCTGTTACAGTTCGACTGCTAGGAGTGTAAACCAATTCGTAGGGTTTTTCCTATTCGGCTGTTTACAGCATTCGTATGTTTGAGAGCATTCATATGCTTCTCCGGTTCGGTGGATTGATGTCTACAGTAGCTGTGCCTGTGTCTCTGGAAGGGAAGATCTACTAAACGGCGGTTTAACCCGTTTATGCCTGGGGGTGCCGTTGCAAGCTCTATAAGGCGGCGCATCAGTTCTTAGCAGATAACTCTGTACCTGGGGAACAAGCCCCTTTGTATAATTTACATTGGTCTACATGGACCGACTTGTACCTACCTGCATTTTTAAAACATATTTTGCTCAATGTTTCTAGGATTACATAGGGCTCTTCCCAATTTGCATCCCAGGGAGAACTTTGCTCAAATTTTAAATCATTATTTAGTCTACCCCTCCCCCCTTCTCAAACGGAGTTTAAGGAGTAGATCAAATTTTACAATTTGTTGGGGCCATATATGAGACCCCCCTTGGACAGTGCAAGTGCATCTATGAAATCATTCTGTATTGACTTCCAAGGGCTGTTGGCAACTGGCACTCTCTGATGCATAGGCCTTTGTTGCTTAGGGCATGGATATACTTGGGCACAAATAAGGCATTCCTGAAAGCAATATAGAGTTGAATTTGTTATTTCAGGACAATAAGATTTCAGTCTGAGGTGATAGTCAAATGCACTCTGTCCAATGTGACACATAAAAGCATGTGTTTGTTGTGTAATAGGCCTCTGTAAACGGTGTGGGGCAGTAAAAAGAAGCCTTGGTTGTTGGCCATTAGGATTACTGTAACATAACAACCCTTCTTTTATAGAATAACCACTTTGAAGTGTTTGATGGTTCTGTAATAAAAGAGAAAGATTAGGATTCCTATTATGTTCTGCTTTTAAATCTGGCACTTCTGAACCTTGATCAACAATCTTGGCTATTAGAGTAATGAGTTCTTGCTGTATCTCAATATCTTTTACATGTAAATGCCATTGCTCTCCATCTAAGACAGCCTCCTTTGCTAACAAATTCACTTGTACATTTGAATGAGTGTTTACCTTTACAATTGCTAACTGGAAGGGGTGCTATAGTCCCCATCCAACCAGTTTCCCAAGATTCTTATGCTTATGTTACCAGTTTGATCTGGTAACATAAGCACTGTCACTATGGATACAAATAGGGTGTGTGTCAAAATTCTTTCAAACATTTACAAGTCCCAAAAACTTTTCCAAGGATTGCTTGTTAAAAGGTCTAGGGACTTCTAAGATTGCTATCACTCTTTCTTTAATTGGGTAGCTGTGCTAGCTACTCCCAAAAATTTTACCTTTGGTCTGAGAAAATGCTCCTTTGAAGTGTCTAGCCTGAATCCAGCATTTTTTCAAGCCAAACAATTCCCTAAACAAATCTATAGGTTGTTGTTCGGTCTCTGTTATATCATATACATATTGTATTACACTGGATGGAGAAAAGAATGCTTCTAATTCCGTTGCTAAAATCTTGTGGAAATTTGTTGGAGAGCTATGAAAGCCTTGAGGTAGCGTTGCATCTAGGAAAACAGGCTTTCTCACTCTTGTATTTTTCCACAAAACATCATCACAGAGGTATATCAGTATGCCTTCTGTTCTCATTACATTTGCACCCAGCATATTACCTTCAGTATTCTTTCTTTGCCATATGGGAATTTTCTTATTCCACTGAGGAATGACTGGATTACTGGAACCATGTCCTGTGGTCTTTGAGACCAATATAAACTTATTTGGTTCAGATGGTGTCAAGCGTATGTCAGCAACCAGGTGAGGAGCACAAAGACAAATGTGTCTGGCCTACAGTCAAGCATGGTGGTGGGAGTGTCATGGTCTGGGCCTGCATAAATTCTACCAGCACTGGGGAGCTACAGTTCATTGAGAGGACCATGAATGCCAACACGTACTGGGACATACTGAAGCAGAGCATGATCCACTCCCTTCAGAGACTGGGCTGCAGGGCAGTATTCCAACATGATAACGACCCCAAACACACCTCCAAGACGATCACTGCCTTGCTAAAGAAGCTGAAGGTAAAGGTGATGGACTGACCAAGCATGTCTCCAGACCTAAACCCTATTGAGCATCTGTGGGGCATCCTCAAACGGAAGGTGGGGGAGCGCAAGGTCTCTAATATCCATCAGCTCCATTATGTCGTCATGGAAGTGGACTCCAGTGGCAACTTGTGAAGCTCTGGTGAACCCCATGCCCATGAGGGTTAAGGTAGTGCTGGAAAATAATGATGGCCACACAAAATATTGACACTTTGGGGCCAATTTGGACATTTCCACTTAGAGGTGTACTCACTTTTGTTGCCAACAGTTTAGACACTAATAGCTGTGTGTTGAGTTATTTTGAGGGGACAGCACATTTACAGTTATACAGGCAGTACACTTACTACTTTACATTGTAGCAGACTGTGATTTCTTCAGTGTTGTCACATGAAAAAAACCAATAAAATATTTACAAAAATGTAAGGTGTGTACTCACTTTAGTGAGATTTTATATATATATATATATATATATATATATATATATATATATATATATATATACACACACAAACACACACACACACAATGCTTTTATTGGGAAAATTGGTGCTATCCTGGCAGTTATCTACAAGTTAACTGACCTTGCAGTGAATGTATTACTATGGGGGTTCAAGCGAACCTAACTTAATTACGCAAATTCATAATACAGAGATAACACTGGCTGTTGTTGAGTGTGTATATATATATATATATATAAAATGGAGTCTCTAAAAAAAATTTTTTTTATTTTTATTAGACGTAAGACCGGCTATAGGGTATCAATATCCAACCAAATGTACCATTGTAATCTATACCAGCAAATATGTTGAGACATAAAACATACAAGACAATCTACTCATTCAAACAGTGCACCAAAGCCATTAGAGAATATCTGATGAAAGTTTCTAACTTTAAGGACCAGTTTTATTTTTTATGCTCTAAATTATTGGTTAATGGATGTCTTGGTTGTCCAGGGTTCCTATATCTTGGTGTGTATATTTGTCATACTGAGATTTCTATATACCTGTTTCTCCATTAATTGCTGATATCCTATTTGAAATTCCACCTCTCTCCATGAGGGTATATTTACTGTTTTCCAATATCTGGCGATGCAAATTTTATCCGCCATTAATATATGAATAATTAAATATTTTATAAGTTTACTTTTAGTAGGAATATTCATATGTAACAAAAATAATTGTGGAGAGAGGTTCATTGTTTTTTTAAAATATTCTTGATTTTTGTAGATGTCGCTTGCTTTAAAGAGTCAAGAATATAACAATCCGACCAAATATGTTTCAGAGTTCCCTCGTGTCTAAGACATCTCCAGCAGTCTGAGTCTGTAGGGGAGTGGAATCTTACAACTCTCGCTGGGACCATATACCACGTATGAACCAATTTAATCTGTAGTTCATATAAACTTATACAATGTATCGCTTTTTTAAGCAAATCAAATAATTCCTTCCATTGATCTAATGAAAACTCACTTCCAATATCATTTTCCCACTTCAGTATAGATTTCATTTTATCCTTATTATACCTGCTATATAGAACCTTATTTGAGACCATATTATTCTTATGTTCTATCTTAAGGATATTATCTATAACTGAGAAGTTATATATATAGGGTTAGATTGAATAAAAATGGTTAATTCTAATATATATGAATTGTTCTTTATTAAGACCTTTTGTTTCTATAAGAATTTGTTGCAACGATTATATTTGCAAATCCAGGTTTAAGATATCAGCTAATTTTACCAAACCATTCTCCTTCCATTTTTTTATATTAATATCCTCAATATATATTTACAATATTTAAATTGGTGAATTTATAGTTACTTGTTCAATGATCTCTAAAATATATATAGGGAAGCAAAATCCAAAAAGGCTATGGTTAAATCTGCACACCAGTCAAACCATAAGACTTGCTTTTCCCAGAAAAATCACAAATCTGCAGTGATGTTACTACCGCAAAGGATTCTGGGTGGGCATATGCAAATTAGTTAAACAAAGAATCACATTTTTTGCCTCATTCCAGTTTAAACATGGATTCCTTTTAGTCTGTGTTTGCTGTATACAACAGCTTGGAACACAACTTAGGAAAAGATGCAAAACCAGTGAACCACTTATGGACAGCTGTTTCGTTGTTAATGCAACTCATCAACTGTAAACAATGGCTCTCCAGACCACTGCAGATACCGTTCTTATCTTAAAGAGAGTGGCAACATGTAGGTGACGCAACGGCACCGGATAAGGTGAGACCAATGCTGATGTTCCATAGTAGAGCTCAGAAGGCCTCAACCGAAAGCAAAACTGGCATAAAGTTCTCTCTATTTTCACTGTACAATTTGCCCCATTAAGTTAGATTTGCTTTAACCACCATACGAACACATTCACTGCAGTCAGTTCACTTGCAGATCAGTCGGGATAGTACTGGTTGACCTAGCAACCATATTGTACCCATGAGTGTTTTGTCTCTACATACTAAGGTACTACCTACACGTAATTTATTTTTCTTCTCTCTTTCCTTCACATTTTTATTGTTTCACATGACTATTATATAGATCTGTAAATTGGTCTTTGTGGTAACCAGATCCACTAGGAACATCAATTACTGTGATTACTAATTATTTGAAAGTTTGCAGATCCTTCTCACAGTGCTCTAGCATGACAAGCTACTCTTACATTACCTGTTTATATAAAATGGGGTTTTGTCTTGTTCTCTTTGGATTTAAACATTTATTTTTCTACACTGAACAAAATTATAAACGCAACACTTGTTTTTCATGAGCTGATCTCAAAGATCTAAGACTTTTTCTATGTATACAAAAGGCCCATTTCTCTCAAATATTATTCACAAAAATGTGTAAATCTATGTTAGTGAGCACTTCTCCTTTGCCGAGATAATCCATCCTCCTCACAGGTGTGGCATATCAAGATGCTGATTAGACAGCATGATTATCACACAGGTGTCCCTTAGGCTTGCCCCAATAAAAGGCCACTCTAAAATGTGCAGTTTTACTGTATTGGGGGGCTCTGAAAACCAGTCAGTATCTGGTGTGACGACCATTTGCCTCATGTAGTGCAACACCTCTCCTTCGCCTAAAGTTGATCAGGTTGTTGATTGTGGCCTGTCCACTCCTCTTCAATGGCTTATTGTGGATATTGGCAGAACCTGGAACACGCTGTTGTAAACGCCGATCCAGAGCATCCCAAACATGTTCAATGGGTGACTTGTCTGGTGAGTATGCTGGCCATGCAAGAACTGGGATGTTTTCAGCTTGCAGGAATTGTGTACAGATCCTTGCAACATGGGGCCATGCATTATCATGCTGCAACATGAGGGGATGGTTGTGGATGAATGGCACAACAATGGGCCTCAGGATCTTGTCACAGTATCTCTGGGCATTCAAAATGCAATCAATAAAATGCACCTGTGTTAATTGTCCATAACATACGCCCACCCATACCATAACCCCACCGCCACCATGGACCACTCAATCCACAACATTCACATCAGCAAAACTCTCACCCACACGATGCTATACATGCTGTCTGCCATGTACAGTGAAAACTGGGAGTTTATCCGTGAAGAGAACACCTCTCCAAAGTGCCAGACGCCATCGAATGTGAACATTTTCCCACTCAAGTCAGTTACAATGACGAACTGTAGTCAGGTTGAGACCCCAATAAGGACGACGCGCATGCAGATGAGCTTCCCTGAGACGGTCTGACAGTTTGTACAGAAATTCTTTAGTTATGCAAACTGATTGTTGCAGTAGCTGTCCGGGTGGCTTGTCTCAGACGATCTTGGAGGTGAAGATGCTGGATGTGGAGGTCTTGTGCAGGTTTGGTTACACGTGGTCTGCGGTTGTGAGGACGGTTGGATGTACTGCCAAATTCTCTGAAATTATTTTGGAGACTGCTCATGGTAGCCGCGAAATGAGCATTCGAGTAACGGGCAACAGCTCTGGTGGACATTCCTGCAGTCAGCATGCCAATTGCACGCTCCCTCAAAACTTGCAACATCTGTGGCATTTGGCTGTTTGATAAAACTGCACATTTTAGAGTGGCCTATTATTGTGGCCAGCCTAAGGCACACCTGTGCAGTAATCATGCTGTCTAATCAGCATCCTGATATGCCACACCTATGAGGTGGATGGATTATCTCAACAAAGGAGAAGTGCTCACTAACACAGATTTAGACAAATTTGTGAATATTTGAGTGAAATAGGCCTTTTAAAAAAAAAAAAAAAAAAAAAGGTCTTTGATCTTTGAGTTCAGCTCATTTAAAATGGGGGCAAAAAAACGTTTTGCATTTATAAATTTTGTTCAGTGTAGTTTAACCTAATTGCCCATTTGCAAGCCTTGATGGCAAACTTATATTTGTAACAGGATGCTATTGACCCAACTGATTACATACATACTATTGATTACTTGACTGGCCTTTTTATAAAGACACATTTGTTTTCATTTTGGTTTCCCAATATGTATTGAGAAAGGCACTTTTGTAGGATTTGTTTAATGTCCTTCCATTTATCCTCTGTGTTTTGTTAGTGTATAGTTTCTGGATCAGTTTGGTTGTAAAGATGCCCTTAGTCCATTTAAATGTTTCTTAAAGACATATACATTTTTATTATTTTAAGTGATCATACGTATTTGGGTCACTATTTCCCACGTACCCCATAACTTGAGTGTTCCAAAATAGGTCAATATTATTCGTTCTGACAAAGATCCAGACAAGCATCGATTCTAGTTTGTGCTACAAATGATTGTGACACGAAGGGGTTACTCAAGAGGTGCTAAACAATTTCTCTTAAACTTTACAACTCGTCCTTGATTTCAGGTATAGGAATACCACTGGTACTGTTCCCTTCTCAGATAAGAAAATCACATATAGGTTTTTAAAGTTGATGGCAGTTGCCATTAAGAAGCAAGAGTGGCATTATCCCTGGTGAGTTCATATAGGCAGGTCAGACTAATTATCCAAGTGGCTAGAAATCAAGCACCTACAGTCTCAGATACCAAATACTGGTCAGCACAGTCTGCTCCATTAGCCTGAGTCGTAAGCTTAAGAATAGCAGTATGCCAAAATTCCAGGAGATGAGCTATAAACTACTAACCACCTGGTACCGAACCCCTGACATAATGCATCGCATGAACCCGGACAATGACGAAAATTGCTGGAGATGCGGAGCAGAGAGAGGCACCATGATCCACATATGGTGGACCTGCCCAGCCATCGTCCCATTCTGGGAGATGGTAAACACCAAAATACGAGAGATATCAGACCCTGAGCTCCCACTTCAACCCCTACCCATGCTACTACATCACACCAGCATTTCGCTGCAAACATACAAAAAATCCCTCACTAGACACCTACTGACTGCAGCTAAATCACTGATACCCACCCTGTGGAAAAAACCGACTTCCCCCACCTTCCAACAATGGGTGGATAGAGTGGGAGAAATACATTCCATGGAGTCCATGACAGCAGCCCTCCGGGGCCATTCGGAGAAATGCCACCTAACCTGGACCCCCTGGATCCTATACACCGCAGCAGCAGGCTCAGCCTCATGAAAAACTTTGCTCCGATAAGTTACCGATGCCCTCTCCCGCCTTACTCCTAATCTTGCTTCCTCTTTTCCCCAGCTAGACTACACCCGCCACCCCACCCCATGTAACCCCCTCAGCCTCTTGACTTCTGCTTGACCAGACCACCCCACACCACGTACTTGACTGAGACATTTAATCCAAGAGAACATATACAGATGTTCCATACCAAACACGGATCCACAGAGGGACAGCAGATAGAACTCACAAAAGCGATATTAAGGGACAGAAACACACAAGATACCCTAAACGCCCAAAAATCTAATGGCCCATAAGCTAGATCCACCGCACAATAGACCCCATAGCTTTTAGCCCCAGAAGCAACCCAACAACACACATGCAATACCACCTGCTAGGCTCGCACACCCGTGGGACATATCTCATACTCATGCTCCCCAACCACAGAAAAGAACATTTCCTACAGGGCTCGTACACCTGGACACAGGTGGGACGGGACAGGACACCCTAGCCACAACATTTGAAAAGCCCTAAACAAACCCGCCGGAAAGCCCCGCCACAAGCAAACCCACCCACACATACAGCCTCTACAAACTTGCACTTGGCTGGGCCCCACACCCCTCCCACGAATATCACGCCTTGAGCTGCAAGAGGTCCCAAATGGTTGGGGGTATGAGAATATCAAAGACATAGGACACTCACAGATACAGAACAGGTCGAATTGCACTTGATAATGGATATACCCACAGCTCTCAACTACTGTGTGATCTATAAACACGGAAATGGATATTGTTATGCTATTATGGATATCTATCACTGCATTGGTGCACTACAAATAACTGTTTGACTTCCCACCCTTTTCCCTTCTGTACACCCATCCTTTCAAAATTGTAAAACTGAATACATAAATAAAGATTGTCAAAAAAAAAAAAAGAATAGCAGTATGCCAAACTCAAAAAAACCAAACAAAAAACCAACAAACTGACTCCCCTTACGTGAGACAATTCCCTGGAGCAAACCACATTGACTTTTACAACCTCATTGTAAAATATTTGAGATAATGGAAGTATGAGACATTTGTTCATTGCACTATAATTCACCGCTAAAAGGCAACATTAAACTATATGGGTGCTTTTTTAGAACCTTGGATAAGCTTTATCAGTTCCCGATTGATCCTTGGTAACCAGAACTCCTTAGACAACGCAAATTTGGTTTGTTATTCACCAAAACACCAAGCTAATTTAGAGAAATGAAATAAAGGATAACCATTCTTCTCAATAAGTACTGGAAACAAAAGATCTTCTCTTTAGACAAAGGTCAGAACCAAAAGTCTTGGGAGAAAGGACTTGGTTGGCTAGCTCAGCCTTTAGGGTATTGCAGACATTTTGCACTCCTGGCTTTTGAAAAACGTGAGAAGTTAAAATCTGGGAAACTCAATAGAGATACAGAGCATGCAAAGATTCTCAGTATGTATTGTGCCATTATGATAACCATTAGCACTCTATAACCTGTCACAATTCCTCACTGGTTCATAAAAGTTATGTTTGTTTAAGGGCTTAGAAGACTGACCTATTTTACATAGAATCTCCTCTAGCTTTAGAGACGACAGCATTCTAAAATGCAAAATGGTAGGTTGCGTAGACTCAACTGTTGAACAGGAGCAGATAAAAATCCTGCTTCCAGCTTTAGAATAGGATTTGTTTGCCTCAGCTCCTTGTCTTAGCTGTAATCAAAAGCTACGAGAAAGTGAAAACAACCCCCCCCCCAACCTTTAAAAAAGTGTTTGATGTAAATATAGTCGCATCTAAGAAGAGGCAGACTGAATGAGAACAGTAGTTGCAGCATGAAGAGAAAGACAGGGTGCTTTAGCTGTGTGGCCCACATAATACATATATTCCATTTCAGGTGTTCTCTTCCTTGTACTTCCAACACATTACAGTATCCTTTTGGTATTTCACACATCTTTGTCTTCATTTATTCTACTCCCTGTAACCCTCAACATGTCCTTTGGTTATCTGATCATCTAGATCTGAGCAAATACTTTGAGCTTTTTAACAGGCTGAAGGTTTGCCTTTAGATTATAGAAGGTTTCTTGTAGGACTTAAGGTCTGCATATTGAGTATCTTAGGTCACCAGGACAAAGCCTATGAGAATGGAGATCATAAACCATACCTTTGCACAATTAGTCAGGAAGACAAAGGATGTCAACTTTAAATAAAATTCCTATGTAAACTAAAAAAACATTACATTATTATTCATATGTGAAACAGAAGGTCTCTTGGCAGTACCAATCGCATAAGTCCGGCACTGTTACAGCTGAATCACAAGTGCAGACTTTACTAGTAGTGTCTACAGGACCCAAGCCATTTGGTACATGCGATTGCACATTTAATTCATCCTGAGGCAAATTGCTGGCCTACCTTTTCAGAAAAAAAAAAAAAAAAAGTATGCATCAAATATTAGGCTTAAGGATTCACATAATACATGCAAAGAACTAAAAACCACACTGAACAAAAGGCAATAACATAAGCCCGATCAGTACAATAGAGATTAAGCAAATTGAAAATCACACCGAAATCAGTAGGCCTACAATGCATGTAGTCCTGATAAAATCCACTATAAATCTTTATACGCACTTGTGGGTTACTAGATCCACGAAAAGGATAATGCTACCCAAGTGGTTCCAAGCTTTTAAAGAGCAAAAATTAGTGTCAATTTGTCTAAAATTTGAAGAAAAAAAAACACATATTGGGGTTTGAACCAAAAACAAAAACCAAGTATCCATTACATCGACAAACTGCATCAGCCAAAGAAATTAGTCAACGTCCAATATGATTCTACGGAGCTGCATCATCAAAAACTGTACTTCACAAAGCAGATATTTATAGTAGGGTTTCCTTTATAAAAAAAAAAACAAAACAACTCTATAAAAGGCACATAACCTGGTTTTACGGAGAACAACTCACAGAACCAAGTGCAATGAGAACGCAATAAAAAATAAAAAGGAAGAGTTAAGTAGCTTGTGTTACATTTTCTATCTTCACAGCTCAACTTCTGGTAAAGATAGGTCTTCTTTTCTCAATGTTTGCTGCAAACTGTTAAGCATGATGGACAATCTGTGCTGGCAGAGGCAGTCGTCTTGTAGAAGTCATTTGCTTTGATTCTTGCTCCACGTAGTCATATTGACCAAGAAATATTAGACCACTTGACAAAATCAACTGCTAGAACAAGTAAGGTTTCCAAATTTTAAGAGGATGATGCCCCAAAATATAGTTAAATGTAAGAAATTAGTTGTTTATGTAAATATCACCAGGTCTAATGAACATTAAACCTTTATATAGTTACGTCTTGCATTCAGAGAAGAAAAATGTCTAAATACTTTCCTAAAATTGAGTTTTTTCTTCCTGGAGAATTGTAGAATATCCCGCTACACCTGGTTTAAAATACATTTAGAGGCATTTCACATCTTCTGGGCATAGGTAGAGATATTCACACACAAAAAATGTGCAGTTTTCCATATACACAGCCGACAAAGGAAAAAATGCAAATCAAAAAAACGAAAATATATTTACACTTTTTCATGCAATCTTTCTTTAAATATATTTAATATACTACAATCGCTTTACAGCAACGTAAAGAAAAAGGGCGGTCCCAACACTTTTGGTACATTCAGTTTGAATGTAATTATGTTTCAGAGACATCTTAAGTTTTGCAGATGGACTACCAAACTGCTGTAGCAATGAGCCATATTCTCAGATTATTGCCTTGCAATAATCTTCCCCACAAAGATGCTCTTTTAAACAGATGGTGGACAGGAAGTGTCTTTAAACAGTCACATGTTGTATTTTAAGCTTCTTCTTTCTTTCCTTAAACTGCCCCTACAACTTTTAGTTGACATACACTTATAACTATAACTTGTTTCTCCCAAAATTATTTGAACATTAACTGGATTCAAGGAAAGTTTTAACATTTGGCAGGATGCTAATGGAACTATTTAACCATGAGCAAATTAAGCCCTTTTCCTCACAAAATTGATTCCCAGAAAGGTGTGCGTTACAACAGACTGTGTAAAAGCCATAAATATGCAGTCTGGTAGAAAACAAATAAAAGCAAAGATTTAGGATAGATACTGCAGTGTTGATAAAAACAGTAATAGGTTAAGATGCTTGCACTAATAATAATAATAAAAAAAGTCTGTTTAAAAGGAACAGTCCAGAATTCAGGACAAAGCTTAATACCCCATGAAAAAAAATCCTTTTAATGGATTCAGAATGGTGAAAAAGAAATAACTGCCCTATTATCCAGCAATATAACTGATATTTCTTCATGTAGAAATTAACCACCACTCAAAAAGCAAAAGCTCAGACTGATGGTTTCTATTCTCCACAAGATGGCTGCCACATTGGCATTAAACAAGCCACAAATTAAGTTTGTTGTTACCACACTAAAACCCTAAAATTTAAACAAAAAATATTGCACTTAACCTATAGATATGCCAGCAACTTGGCCAACATATAAATACACGTGAGTGTTGAAAAAGAGTCTAAATATTACATCATGTTTCTCACCCTTTATAGACCATTTTCTACACGCCAGCTACTTAGTAAATCTCCAGCGATTCACTAAACTACAAAATTTATGAGCCACATGCCAATTGGCTAGCAATTCACAAAAGTCTGTCTGGTATTTACCTTGCTATAACCTACGTTATAATCTTTAGCTCACAGTTGCCTTGGATGAGCTAAAGATTCAGAGTTTACTTAGAAAAACGTACATTTGGCGATAGATAGATAGATAGATATATATATATATATATATATATATATATATATTTTTTTTTTTTTTTAAACTGACTGAACACAAGCTGGGAAGTTATACGCGGAAAAAATAGCTAAATAGTAAACGATGTTCTATTACAAAGTGTTTACATCCCAGCAAACCTCGGAAACCAGAATGCCTGGTAAGCGAGGTCAGACGCGTTCAGCAATAATTTAACCGACAATTTCTTCTCTCGCAATTATCGGCGCCCACATGACGTTGACTAGAAGCCGTTACACTGCACGAGTTGCCTGAAAGCCCGCGCCCTCCGTGCGTTACGATCCACCGCCTCTCTCGGTGCTCGCCATGTACCGTGTTCCGGGTAGAAAAAAACTACCAAATGCTCGGGTTACACGTCGGACCGGTTGTTATGAAGAGTTACTTAAAATACAAATGAACTCATTTGTGCGCAGCAGCTTACGGGTGCAAATCTCAAGACGACGAAACCCCGAAAGGAAATAACATACGGAAAATAATCATTAAAATGTTTCCTATTCAAGCCCCTGGGTGAAACGACGCACGCTCCCCAGAGTCAAAGAGGATCTTTTGTCTCGAGAACGACCTAAAATGGAGTCCTGCTTGGTTCTAGCCCCCCCTAAAAGCCAATCAGCGAACCAGCAAATAGCCACGTCCCCGGGGCGGAGACTAACAGTGCAGTGACGACAGGGCGAGACTTAACCACACCCTTCTAGCAACCTCGACTGGTCCAACCACATCGCTGCGAACCTCCTCCTGGGGCAACGCGATTGGTGGAATGCAGGCCGCCTAAGCCAATCACGGCGTCGGAGAAGGCGTACTCCACAATGCTTTTGTTCACGGAGTGCACGAGGCATTTCGATCGTTGGCAGGGATAAAAGAGCGGGAGGGTCTCGAGCGCGATCGCAACCGCCTTTTAGCCGTTACTCACGCGTCGATTAGACGTGCCCACAGCAACATCGGGCGCCAGCTAGCTTGGCGCACTGCGGAAGAGGCGGCGGGGCTGGACCGGAAACGAGTCGTAGAGACTTGGGGGAGGTGCACGTTGTTAGGTTTCAGAGAGCTGTGGTGTATGGTTTGATGAGAGAAGCTAGCGGCTCAGAGCAAAGAAGATCTAGTGAAACGATAAGGTCCTGGTGGTTTCACGTGGAACGTGCTGTAGTCGAGCATGGTGGCAGTTGGTGGACATTAAGGGGTTTTTTTTTTTTGCCACCAGACTTTGTTTGGGATTGGACACCTCGGCTTTTTTTTTTGTAATGGATGGAAGGAATGCTTATAAAATTTAAAACACTTTTGAGGTGTTCTATAGGTTTTTGAGCTGTACAATATTTTTGGATTTTTTTAAGTGAAAGGTGTTGAAAGATACATATTAATATCTTAAGGATTTGGTTAAGGAAAACCATGGTGATAAGACTATTGATGGGGGGAAAAAAATGGCTGTGTTGAAGTCTTGTAAGACATAGAACCAATGTTGAAGTCTTGTAAGACAGAACCAATTGGGTGTAAAGGACTAAGTAAACCGTATTGCAAGACAGTGCTGCTACTGCAACACAAGCTGTTACATTTTATTTTTTAGGGCGGCAGGGAAAAAGGAGATTTGTGTGTTTAGGTTTTGTCAGGGGCGCTGGATACAACAGAACAAAGCAAACGTTCACATCTTGTTTAATGGTAGGGTTCTTTGAGATTGTAGGCGGGAAATGTCTAGCAAACTTATCTGCTGAATAGATACATGGAATTTTGAACTATAAAGAAGACATTCCATAGGGCCACATCTAACCATATTGAACAGGTCTACCAAGATAGCACTACCTAAATTTTCAGTTTATTATCTATACATATTTCTTTCAAATTTTGACATCATGGCTTTTACAAACTACAGCAGTCTAAATCGTGCACAGTTGACCTTCGAATATCTACACACTAATTCGTGAGTATTTTGCATGCAAATAAGATTTATCCCATGGATTTATAAAGCTCATAGAGAAGGGAAAAGTTGCCTCTGTGCGTTTGGCTCTATTGGTGACTGATGCCAGTTGTGCAATTTTTACAGGCATTGGCAGAATCTTGATTTGGGAATCATAATAATGAACATAGTTTTTGACAAAGAAATTAAATCTTTTAATTTGGTGAAAACAGCAGCCTGAAGAGGACTGTATTTGCACGGATTGTCTTTACAAGTCTTGCCTCCTCTACTTGGATCAACACTTATACTTTCATCTCAGAATTTATTATGGTTTTAAAAAAAGAAACTTGTATTTCTATCAAGTTTGACAGAATAAAAAAAGGCTAGAAATTTTGCATGATTTTCTACCCTGAGTGGAAGACACTGAGTCTTATTTACCACTACTTTTATTTTACGATTAGAAATAACAATCTTTGAAATTACGAGAAGGCAAGGCTCAATTGTTTAGAATTACAACTACATCAAATTTAAACTTTTTACTACCCCAAAAAAAATTGGAGTGATCAGAACAGACCGGTCCTTCCTACTAGGTCACTCCTGTCCTAAATGCAAGGCTGGTCTTTTTAGCATGAAAGATAACGATAACCCTATGTGTACACTTACGCCAATATGAACCTCATGCTAGTTTTTTGGTGCTACTAAAAAAAAAATTGGACACTGTAACCTAGATATTTTTTTTCAACTTTTGAAATTAATTTTACATTAATCAAGTGAATTTTATTTCCAAGTGACTCTGTAAGTATTTAGAGAGAATCACTACAAATACTCACAATTGCATTGGAAGCTCTGGAACATCAAAATGCAATTAAGAGATCGTATGACAAAACTGGACTGTTTTGTCCTATGAAGATTTTGCAGGTAGGTAAGAGGTGAAGCGTCTGCGATCAAGGTTTGTCATTCCTGCAGCCGTCATTACCAGGATCTAGCATTGATCTCTTTTGTACTGGCTTGCCCATTTGAAAGTTCAGCAGTTATGTTGGCTGTTTCACTGAAGTCACCGAAAGGCAACTAAAGATGGCAGCAGCCACCCATGTTTAGAAAGAAAAATGTCCTTTTTTGAAGCTCGTCCCTTAATAATGCTATTGTGATTGTGTGTATGTATATTAGTTTATATATTTAGTCTGTTATATTTTTATATGACATTGAATCTCAAGGCATTCATCTTTGTCTTGTGAACCACATAAATGTGTGTTTTGTTTGATTATATTGACTATTGCTATTCATCTCTCTAGTTTGAAAAGCTATATAATTTGCTCTTTTTGTTTTTATAGAGATGCAGATGCTACAAAAATTGACATTTTTACAGGTATGTTTTAGGCAACACAAATTCTGCCATCTCCATGTACTTAATTTGCATACTTTCCAGTTAGAAATTCAACAAACTACATTCATCTCATTCGCACAGAGCGCATAGAATGTACAGTGGTACCTCGGTTTACAAACGCCTCGGTTAACATAATTTTCGGTTTACAAATGAAAATCCATTGAAAGTAATGCCTTGGTTTACAAAAAAAATGTTGCAATACAAAGCAAGTTTCCCCAGCATGCATTGCGCCTGGGAAGTTTATAGCGCCGCCCCCATGCATGCTGGAGCTATGGGTAGCACGTGGTGTCAAGTGTGGAGGTGTTGGAGCGGCTTTTGCATCGAGTTTTGGAGCCATTCTGGAAAAAATGTTGGGACTTCTTAAAAACTTTCTTGGTGCATTTCTCAAGCGGTGGTAAGGTAGGGAGCTGAGCTTTGTCGTTTTCGTGCATTTTACTGTGTGTTCTGCATTACGGGTTGGTTTCCATGCCAGCTTATGTTGACTGTAGTTGGACCTCCAGAACGTATTAATTGGTTTTCAATGCATTCCTATGGGAAACCATGTTTCGGTTTACAAATATTTCGCAATACAAAACGTCCCGGAGAACGCATTAAATTCGTAAACCGAGGTACCACTGTAGTTGGCTACTATGGACTGTTGACTTGGTATTTTGTCATTGCCTAATTTCTTCTGGTTGTAAAAAAAAGTGTTCTACTCCGTTGCCTAACAAATACATTTTTAATTGTTTAGTTCTTAATTTTGTACATGCATACAATTTCTGAAGTAGCCGTTTTTTGTTTTTTTTTCAGTGCAAAGAGAAGATTTGAGGGGTGGCTTTATGCTTTGTTTTCTTGATGACGGAGCAGGAATGGATCCAAGTGAGTACAAACCAAACTACAAGAGTAAAAGACTAAATTGGTGGTGCAGTAGACATTGCTTACCTAGATTTCAGTAAGGCTTTTGACACTGTTGCACATTGAAGGCTTATCAATAAACTGCAATCTTTAAGTTTGGATTCCAATATTGTTGAATGGGTAAGGCAGTGGCTGAGTGACAGGCAACAGAGGGTTGTAGTCAATGGTGTATATTCAAAGCATGGGCTTGTCACCAGTGGGGTACCTCAGGGATCTGTACTTGGATACATTCGCTTTAATATTTTTATTAGTGATATTGCAGAAGGTTTTGATGGTAAGGTATGTCTTTTTGCTGATGATACTAAGATATGTAACAGGGTTGATGTTCCAGGAGGGATATGCCAAATGATTTAGGTAAACTAGAAAAATGGTCAGAATTGTGGCAACTGACATTTAATGTGGATAAGTGCAAGATAATGCATCTTGGATGTAAAAACCCAAGGGTACAGAATATTTTGAGTACTAAACTCAACATCCGAGGATAGGGATTTAGGGGTGATTATTTCTAAAGACTTAAAGGTAGGCAGACAATGAAATTGAGCAGCAGGAAATGCTAGCAGGATGCTTGGTTGTATAGGGAGAGGTATTAGCAGTAGAAAGTGGGAAGTGTTCATGCCATTGTACAGAACACTAGTGAGACCTCACTTGGAGTATTTTACGCAGTACTGGAGACCGTATCTCCTGAAGGATATTGATACTTTAGAGCAGGGCTGTCCAACCTGGGGCCCCCCAGATGTTGCTGAACTACAACTCCCATGATTCCCTGGCTATCTGTTTCATTGAAAGAATCATGGGAGTTGTAGTTGGCAACATCTGGGGGGCCACAGGTTGGACAGGCCTGCTTTAGAGAGAGGTCAGAGAAGGGCTACTAAACTGGTTCATGGATTGCAGGATAAAACTTTCAAGGAAAGGTTAAAGGATCTTAACATGTATATCTTGGAGGAAAGACGAAACCGGGGATATGATAGAAACATTTAAATATATAAAGGGAATCAACACAGTAAAGGAGGAGACTTTATTTAAAAGCAGAAAAACTACCACAACAAGAGGACATAGTCTTAAATTAGAGGGGCAAAGGTTTAAAAATATCAGGAAGTATTACTTTACTGAGAGGGTAGTGGATGCATGGAATAGCCTTCCAGCTGAAGTGGTAGAGGTTAACATAGTGAAGGAGTTTAAATATGTGCAGGATAGGCATAAGGCTATCCTAACTATAAAGTAAGGCCAGGGACTAATGGGCCTAATGGATCTTATCTGCCATCACATTCTATGTTTCTAGACTATCTCAGATTGACAGAAAACTAGCATTACCTAACTTTTGAATAATGATGCTTGTTTTTTCTTTCAGGAAAGGTCTTATTAAATGATAAAAAAAAATAAAAAAAAAAATTGTTTGTGTTTTTAATTTATTACTTTAGGTGAATCTGCTGGTGTTATTCAATTTGGTCGTTCTGCTAAAAGAACCCCAGAATCTATTCAAATTGGACAATATGGAAATGGCTTAAAATCGTAAGTAGTTGCATGGAATTTTGTAGGAAGACATTTTTTTAGTAGTATTATAATATTTTAATAGTGTTTGCTGTTTTGTGCTTTTGTCATTGCCAAAAGGTTTTGTTTCCGATGTACAGGTGATACTCTAAAAATTAGAATATCGTGCAAAAGTTCATTTATTTCAGTAATGCAATGTAAAAGGGGAAACGAATATATGAGATAGACGCATTACATGCAAAGCAAGATAGTTCAAGCCTTGATTTGTCATAAGTGCGATGATTATGGCTTACAGCTCATGAAAACCCCTTATCCACAATCTCAGTAATTTAGAATATTACATACAATCAATAAAAGGAGTGTACATAGAACAATATCGGACCTCTGAAAATTATAAGCATGCAAATGGATTCAGTACTTGGTTTGGGCCCCTTTTGCAGCAATTACTTCCTCAATGCGGCGTGGCATGGAAGCTATTAGCCTGTGACACTGTTGAGGTGTTATGGAAGACCTGGATGCTTCAATAGCGGCCTTCAGCTCTTCTGCATTGTTTGGTCTCATGTCTCTCATCTTTCTCTTGGCAATGCCCCATAGATTCTCTATGGGGTTCAGGTCAGGCGAGTTTGCTGGCCAATCAAGCACAGTAATCCCACGGTCATTGAACCATGCTTTGGTGCTTTTGGCAGTGTGGGCATTTTCCTGCTGGAAAATTAAGTCAGCATCACCATAAAGCCCGTCTGCGGAAGGAAGCATGAAGTGCTCCAAAATCTCTTGGTAGACGGCTGCGTTGACCCTGGACTTAATGAAGCACAGTGGACCAACATCAGCAGATGACATGGCTCCCCAAGTCAACAGAGACTGTGGAAACGTTACACTGGACTTCAAGCATCTTGCAGTGTGTGCCTCTCCATTCTTCCTCCAGGCTCTGGGTCCTTGGTTTCCAAATGAGATGCAAAAGTTGCTCTCATCAGAAAAGAGGACTTTGGACCATTGAGCAACAGACCACGTCTGTTTTTCTTTAGCCCAGGTCAGATGCTTCTGACGTTGTTTGTTGTTCAGGAGCGGCTTGACAAGAGGAATACGACATCTGAAGACAATGTCCAGGATCCGTCTGTGTGTGGTGGCTCTTGATGCACTGACTCCACCCTCCGTCCACTCCTTGTGAAAGTCCCCAACACTTTTGAAAGGCTTTTTTCCTGACAATCCTCTCCAGGCTGCGGTCGTCCCTGCTGCTTGTGCACCTTTTTCTTCCACACTTTTCCCTTCCACATAATATTCTATTAATGTGCTTTGATACAGCACTTTGGGAACATCCAACTTCCTTCGCAATTACCTTTTGAGGCTTTCACTGCTTATGGAGGGTGTCAATGATGGTTTTCAGCACAACAGTCAGGTCAGCAGTCTTCCCCATGATTGTGATTCCTACTGAACCAGATTGAGAGAACATTTAAAGGTTCAGAAACCCTTTGCAGGTGTTATGGCTTAGCTGATTAGAGTGGGGCACCGTGAGCCTAGAATATTCCACCTTTTCACAATATTCTAATTTACTGAGATTGTGGATTTGAGGTTTTCATGAGCTGTAAGCCATAATCATCGCACTTATGACACATCACACTTGAACTATCTTGCTTTGCATGTAATGCGTCTCTCATATATTAGTTTCCCCTTTTTCGTTGCATTACTGAAATAAATGCACTCTATTTTTTTTCGAGTATCGCCTGTACATGCTCCGGTTTTTAAAGCTGTTAAGATGTGTGCAGATTAAGACAGCCCTGTTGCTTTTGCTTATTTACTACAAAAAGTAATCAAAACATTAAAAAAAAGAAAAAACGTGATTTGCAACATGCTGTTATAATAAAGGCAGTAGATTTTTTTTTTTTTGGTGGGGGAGGGGGGGCATCAAAAACCCATGTGTGGTCTTTGTTTATTTTAAAAAAAAATGTTTATTTATATGGCCACAGATTTGGCACCAGGGCAAGCACTACATATAGACAAGTGGTACTGGTGGACAAGAAGGCCTGGCTCTCAGTCTCCATTCCAATTCATCCTGAAGGTGGTTGATGGGGTTGATGTCAGGGCTCTGTGCGGGGCCGTCAATTTCTTACTCACCAAACTCATTCAGCCATGTCTTAATGAACCTTGTTTTGTGTACTAGAGCACAGTCATGTTATAATAGGAAAGGGCCTTCTTCAATTGTTCCCACAAAGTTGGCAGCATAGTATTGTCCAAAATATCTTGGTATGCTGATTCATAATATTTCCCTTCACTAAAAGTAAGGGGCCTAGCCCAACCCCTGAAAAACAGCCCTATACTATTATCCCTGCTCCATCAAACTTTACAGTTAACACAGTGCAGTCAGGCAGGTAATGTTCTCACGGCATCTGCCAAATGCAGACTCACCCCTCAGACTGCCAATCAGAAGAGTGATTTGTTACTCCACCGAATGTTTCCACTGCTCCAGAGTCCAGTAGCAGTGTGTTTACACCACTTGATCATGGCATTGTACTTGGTGATCTGAGACTTTCATGCAGCTGCTTGGCCATGAATACTAATTCCATGAAGCTCCTGCTGCACAGTTTTTGTGCTGATATTCAGCTAATGGAATCAGCAACTTTTACAAAGCACGTGACTCCGCTCTCTGACTTTACGTAGTCTTCCATTGAGTTGCTGCTGTTCCTAAATGCTTCCACTTTCCAAAAATACCACTCACAGCTAACCATGGAATATCTAACAGGGATGACATTTCACAAACCGATTCATTGCAAAGGTGGCATCCTATTATAGTACCACACATGATTTCACTGACCTCTTTAGAATGGCCCATGTTTTCACAAATGTTTGTAAAGGCAGACTACATGGCAAGGTGCTTGATTTTATTGGTCTGATTTGAAACACCGGTAATTCAGTATTTGAGAGGCGTGTCCCAATACTTTTCTCCATATAGTGTGTGTGTGTGTGTCTGTATATTGATATATACATTGCAATGTAATTTGAAATTGAAATAACAATGCAGTGAAAGATGTCATTAGACAAGGTAAAGGCTACTTTGCCTTATGAATGAAGCACTTTGTGGTGTAAGGTGATGCTTCAAACAACTTGCACATCCCTCTTCTTACAATTTCCTATCATCTCTCAATGGATGGCTGGAGTAGGAATCCATTTGTAGTGTATTGATTTGGAGCTTTACATGCTTAAAGCCAAAGGAAGGGGAAAATTTATAGAAATAGAGCTAATTATTTGGGCCAAATTAGCTAAAATACATATGTTTTGTTGGTGTCCAGAGTATCCAGCTTGTATTTTAGTTTTGCATGCACTAAAGTATCTACCCTTTTTAATTCAACAGTGGTTCTATGCGAATTGGGAAAGATTTTATTCTGTTCACCAAAAAGGGAGAAACTATGACATGTCTTTTTCTGTCTCGTACCTTTCATGAAGAGGAAGGCATTGATGAGGTTTGGATATTTTATTTTATTATAACAATGCATTTGAATCAACGATAATGAAAACATGCATATTTCTATTTACCTAATTTATGTGAATTAATTCAATTTGTTTTATCAAACTGATTAAACTGTAAATTCCTAAAATACTCTTTAAGGTAATTGTGAGACTGTTGCCTTTAATTAGTAAGATCTGTGACTCTTCAGTAATGTTTCATAATGTCTGTCTGTGAAATATCTTCAGGTGCAGGCTAGAATTGGTCCTACCTCTTCTTCTTTTGGCTGTTGAATCAGTTCAATTTATATTTTATTTTTTTGTATAAGTTTTTTAATTTATTATTGATACTTTTAATTTTTTTTTTTTGGTTTGAACTTCTTTTCACCATTGTCAAAAATAGGGACAAGTGAAGTGTACATGTTTCGACCTTCAGTAACCTATTGAGGACAAATGTATGTGTAAAACCATCAGGATTTAAACATAAATTGTCTTATTTACTTTTATAGTGTCATTATGATAAATATGGATAAGGAGAGTTTTTTTGCACGGAAACATGTAAGCATTTGCTTCAGCAACAGTAATAGACTGAGAGTATCAGCTTAAGCTTTCAGCATATCATTGGCTACATTTAAAAAAATCTACATTTTTTTTTAAGCATTTGCTTGCTATGCTATGGGCAGCTAATGATAGGCTGACAGGGTCAGCTTTCAGTCCAACCATGCTGCTGCAGTAGGAGAGAAAGACCCTGTGAGGGACTCCAGTGTTAAACTGTTTAAAAACTGTAAGGTGAGATTGTGTTGTTAAACTCCGGGCGCTATAACAATTTTATTGACATTAAGGCGTTTTTGTGACCGGAGTGTTCCTTTAATTGATAAATATATGTTCTAGTTAAAGAATGTATACAAATCAGTTCTTAATTCAATGATGCATTCCCTTTTTTTTTTTTTATTTATTCATTTTTTTTTTTATAAATAATTACATAGACTTATTAAAAAAGTATATTATATTATGGAAATGGTGGAAGGAGAATGCTCACTAAAAAAAAGTAAATGTGTTTCCCTTTCATCCCATATATAAGGATATAATGGCTGTAACGAACCCCTTTTAGTTCGTATACTCCGTTCATTCGCACACTCCTGAAATGCTAGAGGCTTAAGTGATTATAGCCTGTTCGCATAGTACTCTGGTTCGTACTCTCTCAAAATTCTAAGGTCGTGGGAAAAATCAATCGGTTCACCATTCGCATACCCAAACATCAGTCGAGACTTGATGAAGGGTACAACTGTAACTTTTTATTATGGCCAGATGGCCCAGTTATATACACAGATCCCCAGCATGGGGCCTAAAGCAAAGACATAGTAAAACACACCCAGGAGTCTCTGTGTTTGGGAGATAATTTAGTGTACTATGCTTAAACTAATTATCTCCCAGGCACTAGAGGTACAAAATATAAAACCTAAATTACCCCAAAATACATATAACACATATAGGAACCCCCACAAATATTATATCCCCGGATAGCCTGGATCTGAGCGCCCAACATGTCCAAATAGCGCTCAGATCCCACAAACACAGCCGAATCGCCACTGGGATAAAGTTTTGACTGACCGCACACGTAGCATCTGCCCAAATCCGTTCCAGAGAATCAGTGGTAGAGGTCGGTCACCTTCGGGAGTTCCCAATCGAAACAAAAGTCAAATGGTTCCCCTGGCTCATAGGTAGCGATTGTTCACCTTGTTCGTGTGAACAGTCAGACCGAACAGCGCTCTCCTGGCTTGTCGGGCGAAGGAAGCAGGCGATCGTATCAAATCATTGGTGCCCGCAGGGTCGACTGTCCACTGTCAAGATACCACTGCTTGCTTTCGGGAGACAAGATGTTGTTCGGTTATACGAATGGCGGCCACACAGAGAGAGCACTTAAGTTTGTGGTTTCTTTGAAGTTAAATGAGCCAGGGGAGTGGTCGGTGTTCGGTAGATTAGTCTACCGAATGCAGGGAAAAATAACGGGGACAAAGAAATATGGGTTTTTGTCACAATAACCAGAGAATGACAGAACCCAGAGAAATAAAGCTTAAATCACTAAGCATTTTAAATACATTTTACATTTAAAAAGAAAGATCTATTTTTTTTTTTTTAGAATTTGTGCCCAAGGCTGATGTTTCCGTTGCACAGATTGGGAAAAAGAAAACCATTCATATAGGTTAGATTTTGAATCGAAGGGATCCTATGATCCTAAGAATATTTTGAGCTTCCATTTCACAGTAAAGACCTTATCACATGTCCTTCAGTGGCAACAGCACAGATATGGCTATCTACTCCAGAATGTAAAAGTGACTTCAGAATTTCTGTGCAATGCTTCGAGTGAGCATTTACATCTAGCAGAAAAAAACACGGGGCTTGCTAGTTTTGGAGGGAGAGCTGTTTGGTTACTAGCTTGGTAAGCTGATACTTCCTCTAAATATGCACATTTTGGCCAAAGGGGGGGAAAAGGCTCTTCCACAGTGTCATGGTCTATAATGCCAAAACACAGAGTATGAAACCCAATTTAGGTAATCAAACAAAATAATGTGTTAATGATCCTTAGAGGTGGTGTAGGACAGAGTAATTGAGTAAACATTAAATAAGCGAAAGTCAATAAACACCAGAAATCCGATAAACAATAAAAAAGAGCCAGAAACAGGCACCGGAAATCAGAATTGCCAATTGGAAAGCCTGAATGGGACGAGCAAATCTGAATACTGAATAATGCGCTTTTTTGGCCGTCAAGATTGGTGCGATTTCTGCGATGTTTAGTTTGATGACATCGACGCATGGGTGTCCAGCAAAATGTGAGGGGCTGCTGAGCATGGCACAATTCTGCGTCTTTAGAGTGACGACATCTACGCATGCATGTCACGTCGTAAACCGGGGCCGGGATGCTGTGTGTAGTGTCATGCCAGAAGAGAAGCCTGACCTGGAGATTATAGTGTGTTCCCACTATTGCATCGAGAATAACTTTTTTCATTGGCATGTCTCTGTGAGAGTGGATCCTCTTCAAACATCACTTTCTTTGGGAAATTTCCTCCCATGTCTATTAGAGCCACATTCTACAAGAGCGGTCTCTACTGCAATAGGAACTCAGATTTTTGGTGCAGAATTAGAATTTGGACACCTGTCTCACAGCATAGGTGCTTGTCCGTACAGGAATACTGTCTCTCCAGCGGCCCCATCTGGTTCTGAGGTCTTTAAGGTGAGTATTTGTTTTTCTTTTTCGTTAAAGCCCTCTTTTTCTTTCAATTAGCTGTATCAGCAAGAATTTTATCTTCTCTTTCAAATGTCTAGTCTTGTTTCTTCAAATAAAATGCCAAATCTGACCCAACTACTTTCTGCTTGAAAACTGAAGGTGTCTATTAAATCTAGCCTATAGCAAATGTGTAGATATGTGATCGACGGAAACCTTAGAGAAGGCAAAACAAATCTATTCATACCGGGGAAGGGGGCCTAACTGCCATTCCAAATGGTTGCAGTAAGCCTGAGCTCAGTGAGGAACTTTGAATTTCATTGACATAAGACTTTTGGGACACTATTTTCAGGCTTGTATCTCCCATTGCTTTATTAAGGCAGGCGGGAATGAAATTGCCCTTCTTGCCTTGAAATCTGAGGTGGAAAGTCCTGCGGCCTGCTTAGGGCCCTCCTGGCGGTTGGAACACTGAGAAGCGCCCGATTTGTCTCTTGCCTACCAGGAAGCAGCCTTGTGGTGGTTGAGCCCCATGTTATTATGTGCATTTACTCACAATGTCAGTTGGTATATCTTGACTCTAGCTTGATTGGTGCTACCTTCACTGACATGCAATTGATTGGTGTTACATTCATTGAGATGCACACATACTTAAGCACGCCTACATTTTAGATGTGTTTAGACTAGCCTGAAATGATCTTGTTATATATACTTAAAAGTCAACACATTATGCCTGTTACTCATGTTCCCTATTTTATAAAAAGTGCGGTATGTGTGATTTCATGCAACTCCTTGACATGATTCTATATATAATCTTGCTGGAATGTCTGTACAATGCTTGCCTTGATCTCATACACTGAAAGAAATTATGAATTTAAAATAAAAATTCATACTTTCCTGAACTGGTATCAGGAGAATCTCCCACAAACTTTTGAGAGCTTTAAAGAAACAGTGGTTAAATCCATATACTCCACATCTGTCCAGTATAGATCTACCAAAGAAAGAAAAATAGGTAAGACCTCTTCTCCTCCATTCACTTGATCAGAAGTCTCCAGCTAAGTGCCACTATCAGATTCTAGTTTCCCGGTGGAGCAATTAAAAATTTTTTTTACAGAGGTTATGGCTATCCATGGATGAAGGAGATTTCAAGATTTCTTGAAATATCTGCTTCCCAATTCCATTGTTCTACTTGCACTTCTCAGGTAAAAGCAGGTGCTCTTGTAGCCAAATATCTTGCTTTTCTACAAAAAGGCGTCATTGAAAACGTCTCTTGCTTTTCTGCAAAAAGGCGTAATTGAAAACGTTTCAGACGTCTACTTAAGCCTATTTCTTGTACAAAACAAGACAAGTGCTTCTGCTCGGTTCTGGATTAAAAGAATGTGCACACATGCATCCTGTATCCAAGATTCCAAATGTAATCAATCCTATCTGTCACCCATATGTCATGCAGAGGCCACTTCATGGCCACCTCAGACTTTAAAGGACTCCTACCATCATGTTCTCCTGGCAATACCTTTAAGAAAATACCTGAGATTTGCCATCAAAGCAGGAAGAAGGATTTAACATTTGGCTTCTCTGCAGCTCCAAGAATATTTACAAAAATTCTAGTACCACAGGCAGCTGATCTTCTGTTGCTCCTTATGTAAAAGCCAACTCGAGTCTTCCGCTTCAAAGAAACATTCAAACCAGACCTTAGACATTGTAGGAACATGGTTAGCTGGTGAACTGGTATTTCTTTCATAATCATTCCATTCGTGTCTCAGAAGATTATTAGTATTTGATGGTGAGTGATAAACGAATTCATAACACTTTTATGGAATGGAATGGAATGCAGAACCTCCTTAATATCTGGCAATTCACTAAATTTCCAATATTGAGTTATGTTAGTAGTTCCTGCTATTAAAAGATGACCTAACAACTTTTATTTATTTTTGTATTTTGGTAAGTGTTGCGGAATTTTCTTAATTCGGGAGTCAAGTAGTCAATCAAATCAATAATTGTATTGAGTTTCACAGTATGTGACACAGGGAGCCCTCCTGTCTACAACCTCTCCAGCATGTGTTTGAATTTGTAGTAAGAATGAGACTTCTTCAATGGGAAATTCTTCAATACTGGTTAGGTGAAGAAGAGGATTTGAAGTTCACTCAGAACTCTTGTCTCTGATTTTATCTTTCAAACTGAAAAACTGTCACAGACTTTAAAAAAAAAAATAAAAAAAAATTAGACAGCGGCAAGGCCCTTTCTTCCCAGTTTATCAACTAGCTCTGAGCAACAATAAACATCCAAGGTTTCAATAACAGGCTGGGATGCTCATTTAAATACCCTATTGCGTCATGCAAATGGACTACAGAAGAGGTAAATCATTTTTCCAACTTTAGAGAAATGTTCTGAAAGCTTTACATGCCTTCGAACCCTGAATAAAAGGATAACCTGTAAGGATTCAATCAGACAACCTCACAACAGTCACTTAGCTGAACAAACAAAGAATCACAAAAGTAGAGTGTGTGACTCACCTTTGTGCACAGATTATGTCATTGTTATTGAAAATCTTAGCAATTTATATCTGGGGCATAGACAACATGATGGCAGACAACCTAAGCAGAGCACAGTGGAAGCAAATTGAGTGATCTCTAGACCCAAATGTTGTTGTTTTCTTTGTTTGTTTTTTAAAGAATCATGAAGCAAGTTGGGGTGCCAGAGATCGATGATCTGGTATCAAGATAAAATCAAAAAAGTACTAACAATTATTTATCTATTCCGGAAAGATCAGACAATTTAGAATGTGTCTCAATTATTTTTGTATTCAGTCTGGCCTACATTTTTTTCCCACGATCAAAAATCTCCTGATAAAAATATGGATGGCCAAATCAACAAGGAGAAAATGGCTGATGCTAGTACTTTTCTAAAGCTATTTGGCTTGAATATCCTCCTTGGAAGTCTTTCTATCCGTCATGGAATCTGTCTCTACCCATTGTGATTCTTCTTTCTTCCTAAATCCTGAAGTTATTCTAGACAAGATTGCTGGTAACCCTCCCAAATTTCAGGAGGTTATTGATGAATCTTCCAAACCGCCTAATATTTTTTCGATGGGGATTACCATCACCAAAGACATGGCACGATTCCAACATGTTGGCATATGAAGGGAAATATTTAGTCCCCATTGTGTTGCCATGACTAAACATGAAAAAATATGTGTTAAAGAGACACTGTAGTCACCAGAACAACTACAGCTTGTTGAATTTGTTCTGGTGAGTAGAATCATTACCTTCAGGCTTTTTGCTGTAAACACTGTCTTTTCAGAGAAAATGTATTGTTTACATTACAGCCTAGTGATAACTTCACTGGCCACACCTCAGATAGCTGTTAGAGATCCTTCCTGGGTCATGGTTGCCTAAAATGTATCCAAACATTCAGTATCTCCTCCCTCTGCATGCAGACGCTGAACTTTCCTCATAGAGATTCATTGATTCAGTTCATCTCTTTGAGGAGATGCTGATTGGCCGGGGCTGTGTTTGAATTGTGCAGGCTCTGCCACTGATCTGCCTCTTTGTCAGTCTCAGCCAATTCTATGGGGAAGCATTGTGATTGGATCAGGCCTCCACTTCTGCTGATGTCAGCAGGCAGTAGGCAGGTCTAAAGGAAACTGGGACAAAATATGCAGCTGCAGACTCGAATACAAGTAAGTTTTATGATTTTAGGGAGGCATGAGGTGGCCACGGGGGCTAGATGGTGGTTTTGACCCTATAGTGCTCCTTAACAAAAAAAAGTGAGACTTTCTATCATACATTTTCTCAACTCTTTTGAGAAATCTATTACTCTTTCTAGGAAGTCATCTCTATTCCTTTTTGAAGTCTGAGAAGTATAATGCGGTAACATGCAATCCTAGACATAAATAATTTCTATCCTGTTTGAAACAAGCCAATTGGAAGAAACAAGTTTTTAATACCTTAAATAGCTTTTAGATTTCTGTATTTGTAACATCTCATTTGGAAATTTAGCCATTCTGATGAACCTTCACCCAAAGATCCTATCCCAGGTATTATGGGACATTCTGGTGGGTCTACCATTCATTTGTGGATCTTTGGAAGATGCTAAAAAAATAGGCATGTCAGAGTTAGGCCTCAAAATATATTGCATTTTATCTTCCTACTCCCAGAGACTAGCTGTGTCAATGTGTTTGGTGTGGTCACTAGGCAGTCAGACATACAGTTGCAAGAAAAAGTATGTGAACCCTTTGGAATGATATGGATTTCTGCACAAATTGGTCATAAAATGTGATCTGATCATCATCTAAGTCACAACAGTAGACAATCACAGTCTGCTTAAACTAATAACACACAAAGAATGAAATGTTGCCATGTTTTTATTGAACACACCATGTAAACATTCACAGTGCAGGTGGAAAAAGTATGTGAACCCTTGGATTTAATAACTGGTTGAACCTCCTTTGGCAGCAATAACTTCAACCAAACGTTTCCTGTAGTTGCAGATCAGAGGTGCACAACGGTCAGGAGTAATTCTTGACCATTCCTCTCTTTACAGAACTGTTTCAGTTCAGCAATATTCTTGGGATGTCTGGTGTGAATCGCTTTCTTGAGGTCATGCCACAGCATCTCAGACGGGTTGAGGTCAGGACTCTGACTGGGCCACTTCAGAAAGCTTATATTCTTCTGTTTAAGCCATTCTGTTGTTGATTTACTTCTATGCTTTGGGTCATTGTCCTGTTGCAACACCCATCTTCTGTTGAGCTTCAGCTGGTAGACAGATGGCCTTCATTTCTCCTGCAAAATGTCTTGATAAACTTGGGAATTCATTTTTCCTTCGATGAAAGCAATCCGTCCAGGCCCTGACGCAGCAAAGCAGCCCTAAACCATGATGCCCCCACCACCATACTTCACAGTTGGGATGAGGTTTTGATGTTGGTGTGCTGTGCCTTTTTTTCGCCACACATAGTGTTGTGTGTTTCTTCCAAACAACTCAACTTTGGTTTCATCTGTCCACAGAATATTTTGCCAGTACTGCTGTGGAACATCCAGGTGCTCTTGTGCAAACTGTAAACGTGCAGCAATGTTTTGTTTGGACAGCAGTGGCTTCCTCTGTGGTATCCTCCCATGAAATCCATTCTTGTTTAGTGTTTTACGTATTGTAGATTCGCTAACAGGGATGTTAGCATTTGCCAGTGACTTTTG
The DNA here is from genome assembly GCA_933207985.1 of Pelobates cultripes. Lineage (NCBI taxonomy): Eukaryota > Metazoa > Chordata > Amphibia > Anura > Pelobatidae > Pelobates > Pelobates cultripes. The sequence continues at coordinate 175,758,778 of OW240916.1, read as the reverse complement.
TAAGTCTTTAGCTGACACTCTCGGATTCTTCTTCACCTCATTGAGCAGTCTGCGCTGTGCTCTTGCAGTCATCTTTACAGGACGGCCACTCCTAGGGAGAGTAGCAGCAGTGCTGAACTTTCTCCATTTATAGACAATTTGTCTTACCGTGGACTGATGAACAGCAAGGCTTTTGGAGATACTTTTATAACCCTTTCCAGCTTTATGCAAGTCAACAATTCTTAATCGTAGGTCTTCTGAGAGCTCTTTTGTGCGAGGCATCATTCACATCAGGCAATGCTTCTTGTGAAAAGCAAACCCAGAACTGGTGTGTGTTTTTTATAGGGCAGGGCAGCTGTAACCAACACCTCCAATCTCATCTCATTGATTGGACTCCAGTTGGCTGACATCTCACTCCAATTAGCTCTTGAAGATGTCATTAGTCTAGGGGTTCACATACTTTTTCCACCTGCACTGTGAATGTTTACATGGTGTGTTCAATAATAACATGGCAACATTTCATTCTTTGTGTGTTATTAGTTTAAGCAGACTGTGATTGTCTATTGTTGTGACTTAGATGATGATCAGATCACATTTTATGACCAATTTGTGCAGAAATCCATATCATTCCAAGGGGTTCACATACTTTTTTCTTGCAACTGTAGGTGTCTCAAAGATTTTCTCTTACATTGATCTGCATCCATCAGCACAATATTTTCTCCCTTGTCAGATTGCTTGATGACAACACTCCAAATTCCTTAAAGCTTGTTTTTCTTGATATTTGAAATTAGTCATCTTCTTATTGTTTTTTTAATGTTATCACTTCTCTCTTTTAAACTCCACAAATCTTTCTCAACCAATTTGTTAAAGTGGTTCTCTGCTATACCTCTTACACGTAAGAGATTGAAGCTGGATTGTAATCTGATATTAGTTCTTTAAGAAACTGTATCATCATCTAATATTTTGCCATATCTAGATCTCTCATATTCCTTGTGATCTGAGGGATTCTTTATGCATTCAACGTTCTGGATGATAGTTTGTTCCAAGCTTGCACCTTCATCTGTTTCATTCCTTCTTAAGTGTGAGTTTGCTGATATATTTATTGATATCAATTAAAGTGTGAAACAAATTTTATTCTGTGCTGGGAACAAATGATAGACCTCATGACAGTATGAGAGTAAATTGATTTCAACTGATGTAAGTTCTTTTGAGGACAATAATCCTGCTTGATTTTTCCTTTTGGAGAAAATATCCTCTGATTCCGCTTTCCTCTTCTCATCCTCCTTTTTTTCTGAGCTGTTCATCATGTTCTCAATACCATCATTTTCACTATTTGAGTTGTTTAATACAGATTTAGATTTTTAGTGGTTTCTATAGATCTTGATTCCTTCCCTCCGAAGTATTTGATGTGTATCTGTGGAATCATTTAGGGCATCACTGCTAGAGAAAGATACTTTGCCTTTATTTCCATCTGTTTTTCAATGTTATCTTTAAAACTGATTTGGTTTTCCTCCTATTATAGGAATTTCTAAATTTCACCCAACTGTATACTTGATATTTTTCAAATGGTGTTGAGAAATCATTCTGTAGTGATGTGAACCGCATTCATCTTCCAGTTTAATTCATTTTGCTTTCCCCCTTTTTTGATGCCCAGTGCAGAGATGTTAGCTTCACTTCTTATCACTGATGCTTATTATAGTGGGCATGCCTTTTTCGTAATATTGCAATAAATCTGCTCTACAAGGATGTTTGCTCTCCAAATCTATATAATTCTTTTTAGTTCCATTAACGGGACACTATAGTCGCCATAACTACTACAACCCAATATAGTTGTTCTGGTGAGTATAGTCGGTCCCTGCAAGCCTTTTGCATTAAACACTGTCTTTTCTGAAAAAAGGCAGTTTTTACATTAGTCAGGGTACACCTCCGGTGCCCACTCCTCAGATTGCTACTAAAGGTGCTTCCTTAGCAGTGTTGCACACTGTGCAGCACTGACATTCAGTGTCTCCACCCTCTGAATGTAGACACTGAACTTTCCCTATAGAGATGCATTGATTCAATGCATCTCTATGAAGAGATGCTGATTGGCCAGGGTGATGTTTGTTTGGCCATGACCCAAGCCCACCTCCTTGGCTGAGATCATCAGAATTAACTATCTCAGCCAATCCAATGCTTTCCTGTGGGAAAGCATTGGATTGGCTGCAATCGTCACGTCTGGTGATATCAGCCAAAAAGGCAGAGTCAGCACCAGCAGACTGGAATAAAGTTAAGATTTTGCTATATTTAAAGGGGCTTTATAATGTTTTTAACACTATAGGGTCAGGAATACATTTGTGTTCCTGACCGTGTAGTGTTCCTTTATGTTCTTTTGAGTGCGGTACTGGTATTTTGTGAAAATTTTCAGCGCTAATGAAAGAAATGGCATCATTGTGCAGCAGCAGGAGAGAGAAACACACTTTTCTCCCCTTGTCAGGGTGTTGCAAGGCTAGGAGAGCTTAAAACTGCACATGTGTAAATCTGTCCTTCATGCCCAATGCACTTTTCCAGCATTCCTAGGGATAGAACACTTGTTAGATCAGTGTCCCTCCCCCCACCCCCCCGGAATAAGTGTAGAAAGCTTAAGAAAGTAGTTAAAGATGTTTTGTTTTGTTTTGTTTTTTCAGCCTGCAAAGTGAGGCAACTGTATCATTCAAAACTAAAACTTTTGAATGGGGCAGATATCACATAGTGAGGTGTTTTAATTGCAAAAATACTGGTAAAATTTGGCATATTGTTTGATTTGATCCAGTCCTGTCTCCAAATGCAGCTAGGATATAAGCTAGAGAAATGATTTTTAATGTATATCTGGAATTCTTTCTACTTGTTCATTACAAAATAGTTTTTTTTTGTTTTTGTTTTTTTTAAAAAAGGGGTTGCTAGTGAATCAATCCAGTAGAGTGACCCCCCTCACGAATAAGATGCAGCCTGCAAATCAATTTTTTGGGGAGTTGCTACAACTTGTTCACTACAAAATTCTCATTTTGTATTTACTCTTCGTAATGTTAATTTGTCAGAACATGTTGAACTATAAAAAAATATCAGGATATATTCCACTTTAATGGGAACCTTGAAGCGTCAAAACAACTTCAGCTGAATTAATTTTTGGGGGTATATAGATCAATCCCCTGTTCTTTATATCTGTTATTTAGGAGTTAAATCACTTTGTTTATGCATCCTGGTCTAAAGAGTCTATATTTTGTAGATTCACTTGTTGCACATTGCATTTAACTTGGTATTTCTTAACTCCTGCTCTGTTAACAGCCCACTAGACCTGATTCCATTAGCTTTAACCCTGTGTGTGATAAAAGTTCAATTAACTGAGCAGAAGGTAAGAATTTCTAAAGTAAACACACTGCCCTGTAAGATCTAAATTAAAATAAAAAACTATTTTTCCATGTAGGCTGTATTAGTCACAGCCAGGGGAGTTGTGACTAGGGCTGAATAAACAGAAAGCAACATGATTTAACAGTGAGACTTCAGGGGCTTGGTCTATACATAAAAACGAATTTATTTAAATAATGTGAATATTTACAATCCAGAGTGAGAAATATTTGTCTCCAGTAAAACAATAAACCTTTGCTTGCTTTATGCAGACAGTTTATTCAGTCAGAAGAAAAATCTCTTCCACTCCCTGTCTTTTTGTTTTTTTTAATGTTGTTTTTCTATCCTTCAAGGTTATTGTCCCTCTTCCTACATGGAATTCCAAAACATGTGAACCACTAAGTGAGAACATGGAGAAATTTGCCATCGAGACAGAACTTATCTATAAATATTCTCCATTTCGTTCCCAAAAGGAAATCATGGACCAGTTCAAACAGATCAATGGTAGCTCAGGTAAAAAGATAAAACATAAATAACACATCTGTGACACAGACTAAAGTGTGTTCTTTTATGATGGCCCCTGTGTAAGTAAAACTGGGCAACTAGTTAAACATGAGTTTGCCACTGCTTACTGATATTTGTTCTGGCCCTTTTTAATACATTTTTACCTGTCGATTCATTGTGATATCCTAAAAATCTTGGGTAGCTGGGAAATAAGACTCTGATAGGCCCATCTCCAAATTGAAGGCTTGTCTATGAAAACTTCTGGACAGAGGCAAACGTTTTGAACCAATACAAAACCTAAAATTTGTGCAATGTGTTTGTTGCACTGCAGTTTAAGGGTTTTTCTTTAAATGCCTCTGTACTTAAGAAATATATGTGTGTGTTATTTTTTTAGGACATGTCTTTCTTTTAATATCCTATATGCATACCTACCACAACATTAATTTTTATTCATGCAGCTTAAATGGAAACTGTCAAGACAGGCTAGATAAAGACCTATCTGTGGGTCGAAACGTTACTGTGTACCTTCTGTCCTAATAAATGTGCCTAAAGCTGTTGGAGTGTCTGTACCTCCTAAATATAAATAAAAGGCTTTCTTTGTTTTTTTTTGTTTTACTTTAAAAAAAAAAAAAAAAATTGTATTAGGTACTTTGGTTGTGATTTTCAATTTGAAGTTGATGGATTCTGGTGAGCCAGAGCTGGATATAGTCTCTGACCCAAAAGATATTCGAATGGCTGGTACGCCACCCGAAGGAACGTAAGTGTTGTACACTATGAAAATATATATCCTCTGTTCAAGATACTTTGATACTTTGTTTATATATGTTGTTTCCTGTTATAATTTTTTGGAAAGTTGGAATTATGTTGCTGTGATAGAACTAACCACATACAAAAAAAAACTATATGTGAATCTTGCTAATGCCAAAAGCTGTTTCTTTGTTGTGCTAATGTTTTGAGAACTTCTGAGCTGCATGAAAAGTTAAGATGAAGTGTAAAAAAAAAAAAAAAAGTGTGTACACACAACTGATTGTACCATCAGACACCTTACATAATACTAACCCACAATTCACACATCCAGCACATGACACACACTTGGTAGGGGGATGGGGAGGCACAAGGTGAGACGACACCCACGGCTATAAGCATGGACCTCAATTTTTCTAATTTACGTTATAATGTGTGTCAGGACCAGGACAAGTACTTTGGAATGACAAGCAAGTAATTTGAGCAGCAACTACGGTCTCTTTAACAAGTAGATTTTAAAAATAAATTTCAACACCCCTGATATTTGGGTGGGGGGGCGGGGAAACTTGACATTTTTTGTCCGTTTAAAAAAAATATATATATATATATATATATATATATATATATATATATATATATATTATATTATATTATATTGTTTAATTTATTGATCTAATCGGGAAAACCAGTCCTGATATTTTTTTGAAAACAATTATAATGTGGTAGCTGTCATACAAGCATATCAATTGTGGGTAGTTGTATTCAAGTTTCTCTCTTAAACCGTTGTTTATAAAGAGCAATTCTGGTGTAAAGTTTCAAAAGAGGACCGGTCTGGACTGGGCAAACTTACCTTGGTGAGAGCTTCACTTTTGGAAATTTGCTCTAGAATTAAACTTTTTATTTAAAAAAAACAAAAAAAAAACATGGTTGCAAGCCATAGCATTTGGTTCAAACATATGATGTTAATGCCCCATTTACAAGCATTTGTTTTCCTACTTCACAGGAAACCTGAGCGCCGTTCATTCCGAGCTTATGCTGCTGTTCTTTATATTGATCCAAGAATGAGAATCTTCATTCATGGCCATAAAGTTCAGACAAAACGTCTTTCTTGTTGCCTATACAAACCCAGGTAACGTTAACATGTGGCTGACCTTATTATATTTGTATAATATTTGTTTGAATAACAATTGGCTGCTGGAAATTTATTTTACTGTATCTTCCATGGAAGGGTGGGGAAGTAATTTAAAACTATTTATCCTATAAAACATCTATTAAAGGGTACCTATCATGACAAACACAATTTACAGGATTATTTACTAAAGTAAAGTAATGTAAACGTTAAGACCAAAGTAACATAGAAACATAGAATGTGACGGCAGATAAGAACCATTCGGCCCATCTAGTCTGCCCAATTTTCTAAATACTTTCATTAGTCCCTAGCCTTATCTTATAGTTAGGATAGTCTTATGCCTATCCCACGCATGCTTAAACTCCTTTACTGTGTTAACTTCTACCACTTCAGCTTGAAGGCTATTCCATGCATCCACTACCCTCTCAGTAAAGTAATACTTCCTGATATTATTTTTAAACCTTTGTCCCTCTAATTTAAGACTATGTCCTCTTGTTGTGGTAGTTTTTCTTCTTTTAAATATAGTCTCCTCCTTTACTGTGTTGATTCCTTTATATATTTAAATGTTTCTATCATATCCCCCCTGTCTCGTCTTTCCTCCAAGCTATACATGTTAAGATCCTTTAACCTTTCCTGGTAAGTTTTATCCCGCAATCCATGGACCAGTTTAGTAGCCCTTCTCTGAACCCTCTCTAAGGTATCAATATCCTTCTGAAGATACGGTCTCCAGTACTGTGTACAATACTCCAAGTGAGGTCTCACCAGTGTTCTGTACAATGGCATGAGCACTTCCCTCTTTCTACTGCTAATACCTCTCCCTATACAACCAAGCATTCTGCTAGCATTTCCTGCTGCTCTATTACATTGTCTGCCTACCTTTAAGTCATCAGAAATAATCACCCCTAAATCCCTTTCCTCATATGTTGAGGTTAGAACTCTATCAAATATTCTGTACTCTGCCCTTGGGTTTTTACGTCCAAGATGCATTATCTTGCACTTATCCACATTAAATGCCAGTTGCCACAATTCTGACCATTTTTCTAGTTTACCTAAATCATTTGTCATTTGGCTTATCCCTCCTGGAACATCAACCCTGTTGCATATCTTAGTATCATCAGCAAAAAGACATACCTTACCATCAAGACCTTCTGCAATATCACTAATAAAAATATTAAAGAGAATGGGTCCAAGTACAGATCCCTGAGGTACCCCACTGGTGACAAGTCCAAGCTTCGAATATATTCCATTAACTACAACCCTCTGTTGCCTGTTACTCAGCCACTGCCTTACCCATTCAACAATATTTGAATCCAAACTTAAAGATTGCAGTTTATTGATAAGCCTTCTATGTGCAACAGTGTCAAAAGCCTTACTGAAAAGTAGCCCAACTGGAAGCATAGCAGACAGATTTTTTTCAGTTTGACTATTTTGACCTTAAATTTGACATTCATTTTGAATTCCCACTTTAGTGAATAACTCTGCTAATCATAAATGATAGTCAAATTTAATCTTTATACTTTTTTATCTGAATTGCTAGCAAATGTCGATTTCTCTAAAATCAGAGATTTAAAAAAACTGCTTGCTGTCCTGTCTCAGTTAATTTAGTCTGTTGATTAGCACATAGATAATAATGCTGTTCTCTGCATGTTTGTTATACTTTTATCTAATTAGTCAGCAATTAAATGAGATCCAGATATTGCCCAATTGTATGTTCTAATGTGAAATACCAATTAACTAGTTTTTTGTACCCCCCCAAAAAATAATCGATTTTCTGTCTGCTAATGTAAAAATACATTGAGCAACTTTCTTGTAATATATGGACAATTGTGAAGTCTTTTTCTGCTTGGATCTGTGTAACAAATTTGCTTATAACCCCTATTTCTTTTGCAGAATGTACAAATATACTTCAAACCGATTTAAAACAAGAGCTGAACAGGAGGTGAAGAAAGCAGAACATATGGCAAAGATCGGTACTGCAATCGAGGGGGGTGGTCACAGCCAGAAGATAAAAGTGATACTGATTAATAATTATGAATGTTACTAAACTATCTTTTTAGTCCTCTACATGGCTGACTGTATTGATCTTGAGATTCTGTTTGTGGAATTCATATATTGCAGTCAGTAAATGTATGTATATGTAGGGAAGTCCAATTTTAATTTGTGCCTAGCATAGCTTAAATGTGTAGATAGAAAAATACGTAAAATCAATAAATTATCAGATAAAAAGTCAGTCTGTCATTCAGAAAATATGTTTATGTAAAAAGATTTGGTTTTAAAGAACACTCCAACTTCCATAACAACAACAGTGCGCTGTAGTGGTTATGATGACAAGAGTACCCTGTCCTCGCATTGTAAGTAGTCAAACTGTTTTAGAATGGTTTGACTTCTTACCTGGGTTCTGCTGAACACAGTCCCTGCTTTCTGACAGAGAGCCAGAAGCTCCTAAGCAGAGGATTCCTTCAGTTCTTCTGAGCTAAGCCCAGTGGGTTAATTCAGAGAGCTTATGGTTCTTTGTTGAAAGTAATGGAGGCAGACCCCAGGTAAGAAGTCAGACCATACTAAAATGGTTTGACTATTTACAATGGGGGGGAGGGGGGGACATGACAGGGCATTGTAAATAGTCCTGGCTTCATAACTGCAGTGTGCTATAGTGGTTATGGTGCTTGGAGTGTTCCTTTCAAATATAGCTGTAAAATATATTCAGATAACTTTAACTTTGACCAGTAACCTATACTTTCCTTCTTACTATCCTGTTTTGCTAGCGGAGGATAAAGCACGAGAGGCAGAAAGCAAAGCACGAGCAATGGAATTGCGTCTTGGGGATGACTTAAATCGTGAATCCAGAGTATGTATAATCATAATTAAGTTGTTATGGTGCCCAAACTGGTCCTTTTATTTGATGTTATCCTTTTGACAACTTTAAATAATATAAGATTCTATATTCCAATATTTTGTAATTTTTTTTACTTCTGGTCTCTAAGAGCACTGAAAGAAAATTGAATATTGTATAACTTGTTTCTCTAAAAACTGTGCTTGTTTCTGCCTCCTTTTATTTTATTTCTTTTTTTACCTTTTCTTTTTCTTTTTTTTCAGGCAGCTCTCCGCCAAGTACAAAATGCAGCCATATCTTTCCGAAGAGAGGCAGATGTGAAAAAACGCATTAAGGAAGCAAAACAGAGGTAAGAACTGAAACTAGTAACTAAAGAACGTAAACACTGTAAAGGTTGTCTATGATTGAAGGGAATAAATAAATTAAAAAATCGTTACAAAAAGTAAAATTTTATGGCTAGAAAAAAATGCTAGTTTACTAGAAAAACGCCACTAATTGGAGTTCGTAAAATATAATTACAAGGAATACTCAATATCCATATTTAGCTGTCTGTTACCTGTGTTGTATTGACATAAGACACTGAGAGAGGATTAGAAGCTGAACCGGGATCTCTTTATTATGAGTATTCTCTGTACAACTGAATTATAACCTGTGACCTTTTTCCTGTTCCGGGTTACATGACAAGATTAAAAGTGAACCAACACATTAACTATTTAATGGACCACTATATGCACGCAGACCACTTCAGCTCAATGAAGTGGTCTGGGTGCCAGGTCCTTCTAGGATTAACCCTGACTGCTGTAAACCTAGCAGTTTCAGAGAATGGGTTAATCCAGCCTCTAGTGGCTGTCTCATTGACAGCCGCTAGAGGCGCTTCCGCGCTTCTCACTGTGATTTTCACAGTGAGAAGACGCCAGCGTCCATAGGAAAGCATTGAGAATACTTTCCTATGAGACTGGCTGAATGCGTGCGCGGCTCTTACTGCGCATGCGCATTCAGCCAATGACATCAGAAGAGGGACACATCATCACATTATCCGTCTTGCAACTAAGTGTAGTTCCCATGTGCTGTGTAAAATAGCCTTTGGTTTATTCCAAGTGTTCTTGAATTTGCCTATTCTAGTCCCTTTTGCAATTATTCTGCCTATTCTAGTCCCTTTTGCAAATCAATTCTGGTATTTCATTCTGTAAAGTATTTTGTTGTATTTCAGTAGCTTACCCTATAAATATAAATATAGTTTTTATTTTTCATATAATTTCTTTTAAATAAATACAAAAGAAAAAAGGAATAACCAATTTTAAAACAATACATGTCTCTCAGGAATGTAAGATTTTGTTCTATATTTATTTATTTATTTTTTTAATGTAGGGCACTGAAAGAGCCCAAAGAACTAAATTTTATCTTTGGTGTGAATATCGAACAGCGAGAATTAGATGGAATGTTTGTGTATAACTGCAGCCGATTGATAAAAATGTACGAGAAGGTTGGACCTCAACTGGAAAGTGGAACGTGAGTAACTGATTTCTTGTGCTTGGGAATATTGGTGATCTGTATACTAGAAATCTATCTAATCTATGATGTTGATTATGTCTAGTCGATTGCCAAAATCCTGCTGCTTCTGTCTCAAAAACATAACACGCACCCGCCATTATTTAATACCAGATGCAGCTACGGTGCTGGTCCATGCCGTTGTTCTTTCTCGCCTTGTCTTACGTGTTTTCAGATTGCACAGCTGCAACCTATAATGAATGCGGCAGCAAGGCTAATTTTCCTGTCCGCCCGCACCTCCCACGCCTCCTCCCTCTGTCAGTCCCAACTTTGGCTTCCAGTTAGATATAGGGCTCAATTTAAGATTTTGGTGCTTGCTTACAAGTCCCTACATAATGCTGCTCCAACCTACCTATCCTCCCTAATACACAAATATGTCCCGTTGAGGCTCCTGTGCTCTGCCGAAGACCTCCGCCTATCCTCTGTCCGTACTCCCACATTTGATGCTCACCTTCAAGACTTCTCCAGGGCTGCACCTTTTCTGTGCAACTCCCTTCCCTTCTCCGTTAGGCTTTCACCCAGTCTCCACTCCTTCCAAAAATCTTTGAAAACAAACTTCTTCAGAAAAGCATGTCATTTAAACTGTTAGAGGGTTTTCACCTCCCCCGCCGACTCCTCTCCTGCAACGGTCAAAATAACCTACTAAGTTCTCAGTAATTACTTTTCTAGCAACCTATTTCATTACCCCTACTTATATGCTGTGTGTCACTATACCCCACTCCCTCTAGCATGTAAGCTCATTGAGCAGGACCCTCAACCCCTCTGTTCCTGTGCGTCCATTTGTCTGGTAATAATTACATATCTGTTAGTCCACCCATTGTACAGCGCTACGGGATTTGCTGGCGCTATATAAATAATAACATAATAATAATGTACTTGTTGGATATGATAGATATACACTTAAAATCTAATGCACAAAAAAAAAGTTCTAGAAAGATTGAGTCCCCTGTCTAGAGCTCTTAGCATATTGTCCACCGACCTCTTCCCCTATATTGTGTGGTGCATGCTGGCCTGTCTGTATGTGCTCTCCGGCAGGAGCATGCCGCAATAATAGCGCCTTTCTGACCTGGTGCTCCGTGATTAAGAGCACAGGCTGGAGAACCCAGTGCTTGCCCTTTTGTTTCTTAATGATCACCATGAAAGTGAGGGATTGCTTAAGGGAAACCTCTAATGGTATAAATACAAACAATGTATTTCTGTTGTTTGAGTGTTTTCCTAACCATTTAAAAAATGTTAAAGAATTTTAACTTGCTTTATATCCCGCAGCACACTGGTCTTGCTGGGTCAGCCTCTCCTCTAAGATCAGGGCCAGATTAAGAGCCCAGTGGGCCTGGTGCTGACAATTATGATGGGCCTAATTACAGAATGTTATCGACAGAAACACTAAAACAGTCATACCTCCCAAGCATCATATATCTGGTGGAGGTGGTGAAGGAGGGATACTCACATGATACAGCTATAAGAAAACACATACCTTAATCCATCGCTTTTATCTTGCAAGTAAATCCATACCCCCTAACAGCAGTGCCTCTTAGAGCTGCATTATCTCAGTGCATGAAGACTCTGAATTTCCTTTTCTACTCGGTCGATTAATAATGCATTGTTAATAAGTAACAAGTGTGCCTTAAAACCCACTTTAAGGGGGGCGGGGCGTTACCGCCATGCTGAAAGGTCAGATGCAGGAGAGGCTCCTGTGTAAATATGCCATTTTCGGCTGCTAACCCAGACTCACAGCCTTAATCTGAGCCGGAAGGCAACAGCACTGTGTTCGGGCTGAAGTTGGCGCTACAGCAAGTTTTGAGATTGGGAGTTTTGGGGCCCCATGGGCTATACAAGGCTTTAAAGCTTGCAGCCCTCT
>OW240916.1:175704326-175741826 GCA_933207985.1 Pelobates cultripes | reverse complement strand
TAGGAAAGCATTGTGAATGCTTCCATAGGAAAGCATTGTGAATGCTTTCCTATGGACTGGCTGAATGCGCGCGCAGCTCCTGCAGCACATGCGCATTCAACCGGAGAGTAGGAGGAGAGCTCCCCGCCCGGTGCTGGAGAAAGAGGTAAGTTTAACCCCTTCCTCTCCATCCAGCCCGGCGGGAGGGGGACCCTGAGGGTGGGGGCCCCCTCAGGGCACTACAGTGCCAGGAAAAAGAGTATGTTTTCCTGGCACTATAGTGGTCCTTTAACTTGTAGTGAGGCTTTCCCACACAAGTTTAAAAGATTTTAATAAGGTAGTACCATAGCCTAGATAGAATTTAAAAAAAATTCTTTACATAGGGTAACAAATTCAGAATTTTTGGGGGGAATTGCAATATAATCATGATTCCTGTGAAGAACAAATTTGTTGATGTTGCAGTTCTTAATAATATTGGCTTATTTTGATCTACAGCACAGAAAGGGATTGTAAAATTCTGGGATGAGTTTGGTTACATATCCGCAAACTGGAATCAGCCACCATCATCTGATGTACGTTATAAACGCAGACGTGCAATGGAAATTCCCACCACTATTCAATGCGGTGAGTGATATTTTTTGCTTTTAATGTTACCATCTAAAAGACATACCTTCTCTTTGAATATAATCCTTTCCTGCATGACAGGTGCACTAGTTGTACTTTTATTTGACTTTTTATGAAATTATTCAAATTTTTGAATGTTGCAGATGTGTGTTTAAAGTGGAGGACACTCCCATTCCAGTTGAATTCTGTAGAAAAAGAATATCCTGACACATGGGTCTGTGCTATGAACCCTGATGCAGATCAAGACAAGTAAGTACTGATATACTGATACCGTTGATATAGCATCTGGAAAATATGAAGCTGTTTTATGCTAAATATGCACATATTGTATTCATAAATTGCTACCTTCGCTGCAGATTTAAAGAACAACGTTTATGTAAAATAAAGTTGTGACTTATTACATAGTTTTTGTCATTCCCGTGAAGTTTTCTAAAAAATACTTTATTTTTATATATATATATATATATATATATATTATAAAACCCGACAGTATATATATTATACATGCATACATTTATATATAAAAATATCCAAGAGGCTGCACTCACCTGAACATGCATACATGAATGGGTGCTGCTAGGGCCATTTTATACAGCATACAAGATCCAGCGCACTCACTTATTCACTAAACAGCAGTTTTAAGTTTTACAGATTGTAATAGTTTTATTTAAAAACACCTCACCTAGGCAAAAATAATGGGGGTTTAGTTACAGTATATGATCATACATTGCATAAGCCTGCCACAACGTCAATGTACCTCATTCTTGTCAGGTCCTACTCTAGCATCCCAATGCCTGCCCTTATGAGATTAATCCACATATTTCCTAATGGGACTCTCTGCAAGTCAAGGTTAAATAGGGCCCTTGAATGAGGCACCTGTGACTGGGACGGTGCAAAATTTATATATATTTATATTATATGGGGCAGGGCCTGACCTCCAAGTGAGCTAGACGTGTTATGCCAGAGCTCTCGGAGCTGAAATTAGGGCTATAATCCGGCATGTGATGCTGCCACGCAAATCCTTCAGTGTACCTAAGGTCAGGGGAACCCAGGCAAGCTGTTTGATAATTCACCCATGTGTTTCTCATACCGAGAACCTGGGGTGGAGCTGAAGGAAGCCTTGTGCTTTGGGCTGGGGCCTGGACTTGTGGCACTCCTACCTCCTCTCTCACCCCCTCTCCCCTGACAATGCAGCAACGAATTTCAGCCACCAAAGTCAACCTCAACCCTCAGTCGGGAGACAGAATGGTCCAGCAGCAGATGGTGAAGGGGCCTACTCTGAGCAACACACAGTGTATGAAATCTGTTCGTCCCACTGTGCCCCCACCTAGGCTGAGAGCCACAAGGGGCTTGCTTGCCCTGCATCGCCCACGGAGATGCAAGATTACCTGAGACAAGCAGCGATTGGCAACTTAATCCTCCGACCGCCCTCAACAAAGGGAGAAATTAAGAAAAATTCAGATCTATGGTGCATCGATGCCGGCCCTCTCTCAAGCCTGGGCCTGAAGGGGCTTCTGAACACAGAATGCAGTTGCTGCTTGCAGTGTGGATACGCAGGAACGAAGAGGAATAGGCTGACAGGTCGAGGGACTGGTGCCTAAACCCTCAAGCCACTCAAAAGCAGGCAGCCATTACCTTAATTCATGTTGAAGCCAAGCAACCAGTGTTTGGAGTTATTTGTATTTATCTTGGTTAGTTATTTATTTTCCATTCACCACTAAGCCACATAATATTATGATGGCATTGCTTTATAACTTCTCCCTAAGCCTGAGGTACTATGTGATGCTATCTCTCTTATATCGCAACATTGTTTATTATCATACAAAAATGTGCATGTTATCAAATGTCATCCATGATTTATTTTAAGAAATAAGGTACACTTCCCCTTTATCAATGTTAGTTTTGTCCAACATGGACAGCAGTGATTGACTTAAGAGTACTGTGCTTTTCTGCTTTTAGCCCTCTTAGTCTATCTTTTCCATCCAGGTGTTGACAAAATTGAAATAGGTAATGCAAAGTGTTCTGCAGTATGAATGCAATCTAGGAGGGGGTGGTCTCTGAATGTTGGGAGGAGCCTAGTTTATTGTTAAACTGCCTCTATACAGTAAGACAAAATCTTCAAGGACTATTGACAACAGCTACACTGACTTGTTTCGGTTATGTTGCTCATTGTGCCCATTTAGTTTATTCAGTATTACATGTGTAAGTCAGCCCTGTACTAAGTTTGTATAATACTGACATAACTCCATATGAATACTTGAGTTTATTGTGACAACACCTGGTACTAGCTACAATTGTGACAAACAGGTGATAGTGCTACTTTTTTAACGACTTATGATCCATCTTCTGCTCCACAACTAAAATTGGATTATGAGGAAAAAAGGCAATGCTCTTTAGTTTTTCCTTTAACAGACTTTACGTTTATATCTTGCAGGTGTGACGCTCCAGAGCAGAAGCAAAAAGTCCCTATTGGTGTGCTGAAGAAAGACCTCTTATCACAAGAAGAAAAGAAAAAGCAGCTAAGTGAGAAGATCAAGCTACAGCAAGAGAAGTTAGAAGCTTTAGAGGTGAGGAGCAGAATAAGCAGTGTTCAGGGTTATTAATAAATCTTTCAGCAATATTTATCATTTGCATGGTGCCAATTGCTCTGATTGTATGCACATTTTTTCTTTATTAAAACCACATGTGACACAAAAGGTATTTCAGTAAAGTACAGAGGCTAGTACAGTAATAATGGGATATTGATAAGCTGTGGGTTACAGGCTTTTGTACCAATAATTTTGCCATGTGGCACAGACATTGACACTATTATTCAACAGAAATGTACAGCTATAGGAGTGTGTGCTTCCCCCTTCTTGCAGCTAATAAGTAAATTCAGAAACCGTAATAGGAACTGATGTCACTGACAGGTCACTGTAGGTGAACTAGTTTAGTTAAAGTTTTTAAAATGTTGTGTTTTGTTTAAATAAAAGATAATTCTGAAATTTGTTTGTGTTAACCAGCAGAGAATTATAGTACATGTTTGATTTACAGAAAGTGGTACCTGTGCGTTCTAGTGCAGATATAAAGAAGCTTCCTTTAGAGGTTAGCACACGTGGAGCACAGGTGAGACACAAATTAATTTATTATACTTTCTTTTCCCTTCATTTCATTTGTTGTTTTTATAATAATTTCTTTCACATCCATCAGGCCTCTTTGTCAGACAGTCGGCCACCTAGACCAAGGTCACCTCCACTGCCTGCTGTTCTGAAGCAAGTTGTAAAGCCTGTACCACCACGTACAAGCTTACCAAAAACTCAGCCGACACGAGTAGTGTCAAGCAACCGTCAGTTGGCTAGTGTGTCCAAAGCCCAGCCTCAAACCATCACTCCTGCCAGACCAAGCATATCTCCCAAGATTGCCAGTCGAACGCTGAACACTCTGAAATCGTCACCTGCTCCTAGTCCTCCTTCACAACCAGCAAGACTTGCCAGACCGAGTCCATCTCCATCACTAAACCTGAAAAGCAAAGACACAAAAACAGTGTTACCAAAAAGGCCAGTTCCAAGCAAGACTCCTCCGGTATGAAAGTTGATAGAATTCCTACTTTGTCATATAAGTCGGAAAAAAACTCTATTAAGTCTATTAACTTCAGTCTTTCACATATATCTGTTACAAATGTTGATCCAAACGAAAGCAAAAATCCTAGTTTGAAGTCATTCAGATTTTTTTACACAAAATCGAAGAAAATTCTTGACTCTGCAATGGATCCACTTAGTTAGTACTATTTAGGATTTAAGTTGCTTGTGCATTGCTTACCCTAAAATGCCTTACTTTGTATTTATCTACTAAAGTTTACTTTGTACGTAGTCAAACCGTTTTAGTTCTATACATACTATATTTGTCTTGACAATTTCCCCTTTTAAGAAACACTTTAGTGCCCTGAAGTGTGCTTACTTTATAAAAGTGGACACTTTTATAACCCTGCCCTAGGCAGCTCATTTGCATTGAACACTTGCATCACTTGTGATGTGGTTTTCAATCTTAGAAAAAAATGTGTGGGTTTTTAAAATAATATTTTTTTTTAATTTTTATTTTTTTTTAACATTTACAAACTACTTTTTAAGCCAGTGTGTTAGCCAAGAACAACAATTTTCACCTAACCTAAATAGTTTGTTTGTACAGTAACCTTTTGTGTGGGACTGTATTAAATCTCTCTGCAAAATCAAAGTAGATCGCATCCAATGCAACACGATAATTTATGTGCCTGCTGACTTCATAAAATGTAATTTATGAAATTATTTGGGCCCCAATGTAACTCTTACTCTGGATGTGATTATTCTACCTGTTCAAATCTCTTTAGTTATCTATTTTTTAAGAAACACTCCAGGCACCATAACCGTTACTCGCTGTAATAGTTATGGTGGAAGTAATGCCCTGGCACCGTCTGCCTATTGTAAGTAGTCAAGCTGTTTTAGATCAGTTTGGCATCTTTACTGGAGTCCGCTGGGCATCGCTCTCTTCCTCCACTAATGGAGCTCTCGTTGGCTCTCCTGAACTGAAGTTCTGCAGTGCAGGTCTGACTTATTGACTGCACAGCCTATTTTAGACAGAGTTTTCAGATGTGTAGGCAGGGAGCGGCACCCGACTGACTTCAGGAGGTAGCCAAACCGTTCTAAAATGGATTGCATATAATGGTGGACATGTGGCACCATAAGCACTGCAGCGCTCTATAGTGGATATAGTACTTGGAGTGTTTATTTAAAATCATACATTTTTTTGCAGCTTTCTACAAACACTTGTCTACCAATTTTCACAAAACTGTTGTACTGATCGAAAGGTAAGCTGTGTAGCTCTGCCAGTGAGACATCAGTGTGAGCTAAGCTGCTGATTTGACTCTGCTGCTCAGCCAATCACTATCCTCAAATTATCTTAAGACAAATTAGCAGGTAAATGGAAAAATTAACTAATATATATATATATATCAAAAATTAACTAATATATATCTATCTATCTATATATATATATATCAATGGCTTGGATAGTAACTTTTCCATTTTGTTTTGAAGATATGGTATCTTAATGATAGCCTCCTCAAATGTACATAATTACTGCCGACATCCCTACATATTGCCATCAGTCACACAAAATGGCAAGGAACCACCTCTTTCTCCCTATATACCTTCCCTCTCATACAGTAATCTCACCAACATGTAGCCAACTTTCTCCCTAGCACATGCTTTTAGTAGTGGCCACATATATTTTGCCAATATTCTCCGAACGCCATCACTAGTTTAAACATAATTGATTGTTTTGTCCAGTATACATCACATATGATTAATCAAATGTTTTTAATGATAAATGATTATCACATAATATACATTCTCAGTTGAAGTATTAATGAAGATAGATATTGTACTTTTGAGCATTTAAATGTACGTGAAACACATCTTCTGTGCCCATATGGGTGGAGGGACTTAAAACAGGGGTGATTTTAATTCTTCTTAAATGTATTTTCTTTTTTTTTTTTTTAATACAGGTGAGCAATGTTAAAAAAAGAAGCTCACAACAGATGGTCATTGAAGAAGATGATGATGATGAAGAAGAAGAAGAGCCAGTTGTAATTCAGAAACCTGAAAAAGCAAAACGTTCTAAAGTGATGGACATAAAACAAGAGAAGAAAGATTCCAATGAGGTAGAGAAGAATTTGCACATTTTTAAAGATACACTGCCTAGGGTTCCAGTTGTCAGGAGGATCACTTTCTGAAAAACATGAATAAACTTCGGTCTTTGGTTACTTAGACAGGTATAATCCTTCAGCTGTACGTTAAGGAAAACCGTAAAAGGAACTCTCCATTTTCAAAACAACTTAATCTCAAGTAGTTAAAGGAAATTGAGTACCTTGTTGACCTCTTAGCTAACTGTCTTTGAACAGTTTTATGTCGAAGTTGTGTCCCCTGTACGGACTGATACTCTCAATGGACAGCCAGAGATAGACTTAGGTTTGCTATAATCAAGAGTAATGCACATATAGATAAAGAAGGAGGATTCCCATTAGGATGCTTCAGAAAGGAAAGGCAAATCTCCAAGCCACATACAGGTATGTAAAAAAGCATAGGCACACCCATCTGTTTCCTCAAAAGAAAGTCTTTATAACAGGAACAGGTTACAGCAAAGTTTCTGCTATCAGTATAGAGCCGTTGTTAAGGTAAAACTGTACCCAGGGACTTCATCCTCCCATTACAACTTTATTAATATTAGGTTGTTTTGGGGTGGAGCTTCCCTTTTAGTTTTTATTTAGAAAATTCAGCTTAAATGGATCACAGCAGGATGACAATAATAGCGGTTAATTAGTTGCTCAACAATTATTTTCAAGTGGGCTATGATCTAAATATGAATATTCTTGTAGAATGTTCATACAAAAAATAAGCCCCTCAACACACAATCTGTGAAGTCACAAAAAAGTAAATAAATAAGTCACACGTTTTAATCTAATTAGACAGGGCTTGACATTATAAGCTCTACACTACTAACCAGGTCTTAAATGTTACTTAACACTGCAAGCCTGCATGGATCATGGTGAATTTGAACTCACCAGCACTAAATGTCACGTCAATCGCTAGTGGTCAATGGAGATTTTAAGCCCTGATTTATCAATATATAACAATATAATGTGGGTTGTCATGGTAAGGCATACTATTTAGACTACCATAAGGGAAGCTGTTATAAGTGACATCCTTAGAGAAGTGATTGTGTTGTTAAATTGATTTACAGTGATTAAAATGTAGATTTCTCTTTGCAGCCTTCCAGTGCACCTGTTGAGGTGGAGAGCAGCCCTAAGGAAGATGTTGTTGTTATAACTAAAGATGCCCTAAAAGGTAAGTTAGATAAATCTAAAGAGTTCTAACACAACTCTTAAAAATTACATTTAAAAACCTCACCAGTGAACAAATACAAAAATCATTATTTCAGCTTAGATACAGTCATTTGCCCAAATCTATAATACAATCAGTAGAATAGATAATCTACTTAGAAGTCTCACTGTTAAAGTTTTATTTTTAGTAACACGCATTACTGACAAGGACATATCTAATATATAATGATATAGATAAATTCCTATAGAAATTCCTTTTCAGAGTATTGGAAGACTCTAGTCACATGCTTCTGCATGGAGTTAATCTCCAGGCACCATAACCTTTTATAGAAAAAGCTGACACATGATTAGTTCTTTGAATTATTCCACATGTGATTGCTTGGATTATTGCACATATGTTAAGAACTGACCATATATAATAGATCTAGGAAACTAGTTTAAGTATTCGGTTTCTTGATAGTACACACATATATGGTTCAACTGCTATTTAAATAAGTGCCAACATTCATACAAACACATGAGGCAATGTAAGCATAATGCATTACATTTTACAGCATGCAGGGCAGATTACAAGGATGGTTGAAGGAAAGGAAGGAGTACATTGGTTTTCAATCACTAACAGTGTATGTTCTCTTTGAAATATTTTATCATAAAAGATGTATAACTTAAAATTACTCTACCAGATTGTAATATTAGAGTAGAACAATAGATATGTATATACTTTGTAACTCGAGTTCTTCATTCTGTAGATAAAGGTTTGCATGTGGAGGTGCGTGTTAACAAGGAGTGGTTCACAGGACGGGTGACTGCTGTAGAAGCAGGCAAACAGGGAGTTCGCTGGAAGGTGAAGTTTGACTATGTACCTACAGACACCACTCCACGTGATCGATGGTAATGTATCCAAAAAAAATAAGTAGTGAAGTGTATGTGTGCTCCAAGGGTCATGTTAAATAGCTTAATTAAGCATAGTGTACATGTCCAATGAAAGTTATAGTAATTTGTGTGTCTGCAAATATTGATGTTGTAGACTACTGTTTTGGTCCCAGATGATAGATAATACTCACCCTCACCTGAGGTGAGAGGGAGTTATTGTGGTTGGAGGCTTACACTGATAACTTCTTATTTATTATGTCTGCCCCAACTACCTCTTTACCTAATATAATGGCAGTCTTTGTGGAAATTGCCCCTCCCTCTAACTTGAAAACAAATTCTGCAAAGTTAAATGTGCTGAATGATTCCCTGCCAAGGGGAGCAGGTGCTCCTGGCCCGTCAGAACTTCCCCTTTCAATGATCTGAGGTAAAGATTAAATACCTTGGAATCTGGTTTGCTTATAATTGTGCTTGTATTTTTATATCTCTCAAAAGGGATCTCTAGAAATGGTCATATCCACATATTTCTTGGTAAGAGAGTACCCAGGTAATTTAAATGAACCTCTTGCCTTGTCAGTTGTACCTTTTTAAGATGATTCCAATCATAATAACCCATCCTTTTTTTGTTTTTTTTTTTGTTACTTGTTTATAAAATAAATCTGACAAATAAGGAGGTCTCCACAGAAATTCTCACCATTGATTCTAACTAGAATTCTAGGTGGTTTAGCTGTTCCTGATGTAAAAAAGTATTTCTTGGTTAGTTACGTATGGTGGAGTGCGTGAAAAGTGATTTACTCACAATGGTAAATGATTGAGAACACTCTGGTCAGTGTTCCTGTCTCGATTCTTTTGTGGCTACCACACGCTCAAGGCAGAGATCTGGAGGACCCACAACCATATGTTTGGGCCACTTTGCAAATTTGGCATGCCAGTGCCAAGATATATGAACTTTCCTCCTTCCTGTCCCCCTTTCTGCTCTTAATTTATATTCTGGATATCCCTCCTGGTCTGAACCCCAAGGCACTATGGCCACTGATGGAAGTTGCTATTACCAAGGTCTCACATTGTGATTACTATTATAGGTTTGGAACACCTTGGCTTGCTGTGTACGGGGAGGGCACACCCTATCTGCAGCAATATTAATATCTGCAGTTACAGAACTACATTTCAAGAATTCCACCTCAGCGCTTACATTGTTGGAAATTCACTAAATTTGAATTGACATGCAGTGGTCCCTCTCCTCTTGACCACGTGGTCTCCTACATGTTACTTCAAGCACAGCTAACTACACCTACACCCTCCTTTGTGGGTAAATGGGAAATGTTCACTGGTGAGGCTTACACTGAGGCCCAATATAAAAAGATTAGTGGCTTTACACAATATTTAATCTTTGGGAGGACTCCGGAATCTGCCTACACATTGCTATCCTTGTGGTATGGCACCCCTCATTTCCTACACTCAATATAGGCTACCCGAGACTGCCATTGCTGGCACGCTTCATATCTGGTGGAACTGTCCAATCTTACGCCACATCTGGGATAATATAATAATATCATAAGTTCTCTGACTGTTCTTCCCATGCACCTCCACCATACTATTATTTCCATTTTCCACTATTAAGAACTTGCTAGTCGTCCATAATTTGAATATTGCCAAACAATTTCATCCCCTTTTATGGAAGCAACAAATAAGTCCTCCACTGAGCTTGTGGTTTACCCAAATGGAGGATCCCCACTCAACTGAGAAACTGTTATTTTGCACCTTGATTATAAATCCGAAGTACACGACAGTATGGGACCACTGGCTTGTTAGTGTTTCCATTGATAGACTGTAGCTTCTACTGAATTATTTTAACTGCCAAAAGGAAAAGTTTATAGACCTGTTGGTTGTGAATTGGCTGAGACACATCTAAACAAACTCTGTGCCATCTTTCCCCTCCCTTTCCCTTAATAACATCCTGATTTTGTTTTCCTATTTATTTATTTTTAATTTTTTTTCTACAAATATCCAGTTAAGGTTTCTGTTACCTGTTCCCCTCTAGATGAGCCCCCCCACACCCCCCCAGTTCTCTGTATATCAATGTATTTGAAGTGTTTTTTAAATCTGTCTTCTACACTGCTAACTCGCTAATTGTTCTGTGAGTCCCTACTGTGTGTTCTATTTTCTGAGTCTTTGAATTACTATAAATAAAGATATATTCCCCCTCCCCCCCCTCAAAAAAAAATATACACAGTATAATGCTGTGCTGAGAAAATAAGAATAAAAGCTATTTTGATAGCTGATTTGACAGCAGATTAAGCTATTTGTCTGAACTACAGTAACATTGACAGATACTCTGTTTGACTGTATTATGACATATGGTTAAGCGCATGTTAATTTACCTTTACTTTGAACAAAACTTAGTGCTATGCAGAGGCCAATTAAAGTGACTTGCAATGGTTTGTGTTTTGTCAGGGTGGAGAAGGGCTGCGAAGATGTAAGACTCATGAGACCGCCTTCACCGGAGTACCAGGCACCAGACACTCAACAATCTGAGCCATCCACCTCTGACACTGCCAGGATAGAGCCAGATACCACAGAACCTAGCACCAGTCCCACAACACAAGAGCTACTTGTACAAACTCTCAGGTTAGTCCAACAGATGAATTTAATTGGCTGCTATATGAAGTTTTTTTTTCTTGAAATAAGTCTTAATCATAATTGCTTACATTTTTTATTTCTTAATAAAACATGTTATGGGACTTGCCTTGCGGATATGTATTTAGAAAGTGCTTTACCAAGAAGAATACTTTTTTCTTCTTGTTGTTTTCAGATATGTCTTCAAACAATACAGTTAAAGTGTCACCATAAATACCTTATACACTACAGTGCACTGTAGTGGTTATGCCCTCCATTGTAAGCAATAAGACCATTTTAGTTGCTTCTCAGCTTCACCACAGCTTTCAGAGAGCTGGAAGCTCGAGCATATAGGGGCTTTCCTTAGCACTCCTGATCTAAACCGAGCTTATCTTTGACAGATGGCTTTTTGGCTCTAATGTACCTGTTATGGAGACTGGGAGCGATGCCCGGTGGACCCCCTGTAAGAAGTTTAACCATTCTACCGTTTCACCATTTAGAATGGGTAGGGGTGCCAGGGCACTTCTGGCATCATAGCCACTATAGCGTGCTGCAGTGGTTATGGCACGTGGAGTATTCCTTTGAGGAATGGCTTGACAAATTACATAGATTCTTGTAGATGTAGCCTTGCTTTCCTCTTTGCTAAGCAGGGCTGCTCTCATTTAAATTCATTGAGGGTATTGGGCTGTTAAGTTGTCAAACCATTCGGATACTGTTTGATAAATTACACAGACAAAACTTGTCCAATATATCAGAAGGCATATGGGACCAGAAAAAGAGGTCTCTCAAAAGAATATAAAAAAATGTTATTGCTATATACTCAATAAATGAAAAAGAGAGATTTTAAAAGCCAATTGGCTAAATGCTAGATAGGGGGAAAGAAAAAAGGGAACCAAGTGCAAATTATATAAAGGTACTCCTAAAGTAAGACAACTGATTAACAACTAAAAAGTTATTTCACAAAACTTAAGGTTACCATTAAGGCCAAAATAGTTAATGTCTGAAAGGTCAAATCAATTCAACTAAATTTGGGAGACAGCTCTTCTGGTAATATCCAGATAGAAATAACTACAAAGACGAATGCACAGCTCAAATAATATGTACAGCTATGATACAAAGTTGCTGAGTGTTACTATACAGAATACCAATCATATGCAATTATAAACAAGGTAAGGAAGTCCAAGGATAATTGTGTCTTAGATGATCCCAATCCTATTAACTAGATATATTTGTACCGATGAAACCATGTATTTTAACCAGTAAATATAGAAGGATTGGCATGCATGTATGCAACAGACCCAGGACCCACACAAACTCCCCCTATCCGCAAAAACAACGTGAACGTTTACATAATGTGCTCAAAAAAAATGAGAATGCAAACTAGTTACAGGTGGATAATAGCAAATAGAGGGAAGATGATCAGAACTGAAGGAGCTCAAGTATCAGAAGGCCAAATAGGAGGTGTAGAAAGCAGCTACAAGTACCTGAAGTCCCATCTTAGTGGCAATTACAAGATCCAAGCCATCAACACATATGCCCAACAGTCATCAGGTACCCAGCTGGAATAATAACCTGGCCAAGAGAAGAGTTTGTCACCATGGATGTCAAAACCTGAAAACTACTCCCTATGAATGGAGAATTCCACCCAAAATTCCGCACTCAAAAGGCTGTACAACAGCCAGAAGGAAGGAGGTCAGGGCCCGATGAGTGTCAAGGCCATAGTACTGGATGAAAGAGTATTCACAAGTACATCACAAAGATGGCACCCAAAGATGAACTGCTAAGGTAATGCCAACAACAGATAGAGGATGCAGAAAAAAGAGGTTCGTGGCAAGACAAACATCTCCTCTGCACCAGATCAATAGAAATAGGGGTCTACCACACGAGGCAAGACCCAAGGTGCAGACTGTGCAAACAAGTCTTT
Source organism: Pelobates cultripes (assembly GCA_933207985.1). NCBI lineage: Eukaryota > Metazoa > Chordata > Amphibia > Anura > Pelobatidae > Pelobates > Pelobates cultripes. Next base: position 175,728,960 of record OW240916.1, on the reverse strand, counting down.
GAGACAACCCAGCAGATAGTAGCCGGGTGCAAGATGTTAGCAGGGATAGCTTACACTGAGAAGCACAAACAAGTTGCTGGGATTGTGTCCTGAAATATCTAATAACTCCAGATGGGAGATACCACAAAGGGTAGTTGAGAATGACCGTGTTTAGTTCAAGTGGGACTTTCAGATCCCGACAGGCAAGCAAATACTGGCTAACCAACCTGATATTGTGGTGGTATGCAAGAAACTGAATATTGTGGATGTGGCAATAGTCAGTGACCATAACATCAGGAAGAGAGAACCTGAAAAGGTAGACAAATATCAAGGACTGAAAGAGGATGTGGAAAGTGAAATGTGTCATTGCCTCAGCTGTGATCAGAGAACACAGGGTTGTTTCCCCCAAGTTGGGGAAGTGGCTTCAACAGATTTCAGGTGTTCCAGTTCTAGGAACAGCTAAGGTACTGCACAGAACCCTCATTCTATGAGGCCTCTGGTAAAGGAACCGAGTGAGGAATACACAAAAATAATATATACCACCCAGGAGGGGGAAATAAAATCTTTTTTTTTAGATTGATAGATATAGCCGAGTAGAAATTTACTTCTGGCTATGCTATGCTATGCAAAGTCCAAATGGTGGCACTACATTTTCTGTGTGGTGCTCAAGCACTGGCTTACAATAAACGTCTGAAATCATCTTTCTGCATGATCTTAGACACAGTTGTTATAGATCAGAAATACACAAAATGTTTGTGTCAAATGATTACTCTAGTTCCACAGATCTTGTTAAATAAGTATTGATAATGAAGAAGATGCAAGTTTGTTGTTGATATTGACTATATGTTAACCCTTTTATATCAGAAGTAGGAGCTGCAGCAAAACTGAAATGTTGCATCAGAGTTAAGTTTACTTGATTCTAAAAGGCACCAGGAATTCTCTAACATTATAAAAAAAAAAAAGTAATGTTTCTTTAATCTGTTCTTTGCTTAAAACATTTTTTTTTTCTGTGTTGTGCATTTTTAACATTTCCTTTTGTATGAATATTTTTCTTTTTCAACAGAAATTGCTTGAGGTATTTCTTGCCTCCAAATTTTCCCATTTCCAAGACAGAACTGAGCACTATGAATGCAGAGGATCTCATAGCATTTCCATTGGTAAGTGTGAGGATGAGTTTGTTCAGTAAGTGGAACTAGGAATTCAGAGTAGCTGTATAGATGTGCATAATCTGTCATTGTAATTAATGTATAAAAGATAGTATGACCTTATTCATACAATGTCAGATTCCTGGTATTGGACCACACACACTCAATATGTATGTTTGTTTTCTGAAGTAGATATGTCTAGCAGTTCTGTTGTGTTGGTTTTTTTTTCCCTTTCAGTTTTTATTAACTTATGTCCCTTTCCCCTTATGACCCATAGATATGTTTTGTAGTGGGTACTGGTATTCTTAAAGAGCATACCTGGTATGTGTTGTCTCTGTCAATTGCTCCTCATCTTCATAGTGCTCACAGGCCTGGAGCTCTATGCAGGAAAGGAGAGAGTCGACAGAAGTAATGTCACTTCCCACCACTGGAACTGCCTCTTTCTCTCACCGAGCGCACTGCATGGGGGAGACTTAGCAAGAAGAGCAGTACTGCGAGCCAAGTTTCACTGAGAAGTATGAAGGTCTCGTACAGTGAGATAGATTGCAGGGGCACCTTATTGCTGGAATGTGTGTTTCTAAATATGACTTTATGGCAGGTGAGGTCTCTGATCTCCCCAGCCAGAGCATGGCTGTTCATTCAGACCCCTGACTGCCTCGGACTTTCAGTTCATTACCGATCTGCCTGTGTGGTTAGTCCGCCCTTGCTTCCAGTCTAAATGGGTGACCTCATGTCCTATGCATAGTCCTGTTTATGATTGGATTTTCAGACAACGGTTTGTCTTGGCACCAAATATTAGTATAACACTGTTGTATCCACTCTGAGACACTATTTTTGTAAACTAAACAGATTTAAATGTGTTGGTCTTTCTTCATTACTAGACTCTTCATTCCTCTTGTTAATTTGTAGCCTGCCTCTGCACATTTTCTAGTGCCATGAGTACAGGTTTCCAAAATTGCACAGCATATTCAAGGTGTGGTCTTACCATTGATTTATAGAGGCAAAATTATATTTTTATCTCAAGAATTAGTGCCCCTCTTTAAGCATGGCAATACCTTATTGCAACTACTGATTGACATTCCATTGTTGCCTAGTTTGTAGTTTATAATAATTCCCAACTCCTCCTTAAAGGGACACTATAGTCACCTGAACAACTTTAGCTTAATGAAGCAGTTTTGGTGTATAGAACATGCCCCTGCAGCCTCACTGCTCAATCCTCTGCCATTTAGGAGTTGAATCCCTAGACCCTGCAAGAGCCTCCTGTATGTGATTAAAGTTCAATTTAGAGATTGAGATACAATTATTTAAGGTAAATTACATCTGTTTGAAAGTGAAACCATTTTTTTTTTTTCCATGCAGGCTCTGTCAATCATAGCCAGGGGAGGTGTGGCTAGGGCTGCATAAACAGAAACAAAGTGATTTAACTCCTAAATGACAGTGAATTGAGCACTGAAATTGCAGGGGAATGATCTATACACTAAAACTGCTTTATTTAGCTAAAGTAATTTAGGTGACTATAGTGTTCTTTTAAGTGTTGCTATTCTTAATTCATTACCAATTAGTTTGTAAGTTGCTTGTGCATTCTTTACCCCAAAGTGCATAACTTTGCATTTATCTATGTGAAAATTCAACTGCCATTCGAGTGCCCAGTCTCCTCATCAATCTAAATCCCTCTTCTGCTATGTATAATACTGCTCACATTGTATTACCTTATCACGCTTTGTGTTGTCTGCAAACACTGATACATGACTTTAATAGCCTTTATCAAGATAATTATCAAGATAATTTGTAAATAGATTGAATAGAAGAGGTCCCAGAACAGACCTCTGATGAACACCACTTACCACTTTTGTCTAGCTTGAAAATTTACCATCAATGACGACTCTCTGTACTCTAACTTTAAGCCAATGTTCTACCCAAGAACAAGAATTTTCATCCTAGACCTATTTTTCTTAGTTTGAACACTAACCTATTGTGTGAAACCACATCAAACACCTTGACAAAATCCAATGCACATCCACTGCAACACCCTGATCTATACTTTGACTTACTTCTTTGTAGAATGCAATTAAGTTAGTTTGACATGATCTGCATTTCATAAAATTATACTAATGACATTGTTCTTCCCAATTATTTTTTTTAATACTATCCCTTAATAACCCTTTTTTTTACCAGCCACAGAAGTTCACAGGTCTATAATTTCCAGGCAAAGATTTTTTTTTTCCAATTGAATTTTTATTAGGCATTTTCGTGTTATGGGTACAGAAAGGAAAAAAGGGGGCGGGGGAATCGATGTACATGTTCTTACATTCTGTTATGTTACAACCAAGATTCCTGCGGGGGGGGTTACAACATATCAGGGTAAAGCATCGGCCCTTGCGGCACAGCGTTTAATTGAACAATCACATTACACCTCCCTCCTTTGTTGCTAGTATTGTCATACTCTCTGTTGCCCCTGGTTTGTGCGTATGTCTGGTTTCTCCCCGTGATTTGTGGCCGTGATTCTTTGTTGGCTCTCGTCCCTTTTTTTTCTTTTCTTTTTTTCGCTTCTTCCCCTCTCCTCCTCACTCTCCCTCCCTGTATCCCGCCTCTTTGCCCGGCTGTTCTATATCCACTTCATGTGGTTCTCGTCACCTCTTCCTATCTGTCTCTGGCTTGTTTTGCTTGAGCAGATGCTCCAAATTTGGCGTTTAGTTTGGTTTCGTACATTAAATTGGTAGAGATTTGGATCAGTAATGCAGCTTTTTCTGGTCTCGTGGTTTGTTTCCAGGCCCTTGCAATCAGTGTGTTTGCGGCTATTAGGATATGGAAGAGTAGTATCGCTTGTGGTCTGTTGTATGTCTCTAGAGTCATAAACAGACCACATTCTGGCTGGAGGGGCGTCTGTGTGCCAAGTGTGCGTCAAATAATGTCTCCTACTTCTCTCCAGTATGGTTGTATTTGGTTACATGTCCACCATATGTGGTACATGCTGCCTTCCTCCAACCCGCACCTCCAGCACAATTTTGACGTATGTGGATACATGGTCGCTAGTCTCGTCGGCACCATGTACCACCTGTACTGCAGTTTCCTCATGAGCTCTAAGTGTGCTGCGCATCTAGATCTCCCTTTGTGGGCGATAAAGGCTTTTTGCCATTGGCTGTCAGTGAATTGTTTATGTAGGTCCTCATGCCAGTGCTCCTTGAATTTGTCTTTTGGTGGTGTTTTAGGGTTGTCGTTTAGTGTGGCGTAGAGTAGAGAGAGTGTCTTTTTTGGTATGTTGCCCGTGGTGCATATGTGATATAATTGTTTTAAGGGTGTGGGTGTTGTTGTTGTGGTCTCATTCTCCAGAAGTCCTTTTATTTGGAGGTATGTGAACAGAGTGGCATTTGGCAAGTGGTATTTGTGTTTCAGAGTGGGATATGGTTCTAGTTTACCTTCCTTGTAGAGGTGTTCTATTCGTGTGCACCCTCGTTGGGTCCAGGGGCGGTGGTCTAAAGTGGGGTTTGCGATGTGCAAGCTCTGTATCGGGGTCGCCATCACCCAGCTTTTGGTTTGCCCTAGGAGTTTTGTCTTAGAGTCCCATGTGTCTAGGAGTAAAGAGGTAGTTGGTAGTAAATCTTTGTGTTTGGGTCTCAACTTGTGGGGTACCCAGAATACGTATTTTATGCCCCCTGAGTATATCCCTGCAGCCTCCATCTCTGCCCATTGAGGCTTGTTTCCCCCTGTGTGTAGAGTGAGACTAGTGGACAGGAGGGCGGCTTCATAATATAGATGGACGGCTGGCAGGCCCAGGCCCCCTAGGGAGGTGGGTTTGCTCAGGATTGCTGACGCCACTCTTATTTTCTTGTGTGCCCATACAAATGATGTGTATATGCGTTGCAGCTTGGTTAGGTATTTGTTTGGGAGGAAAATCTGCAGTGTTCTGATGAGGTATTGGAACTTGGGGAGTAAGACCATTTTCAGGGCAGTCATCCTACCTACCCAAGACAGAAATGTGTGTTCCCAACTTTTCAGTGTTTCTTCGCTTTTCTTCAGGAGTTTGCCATAATTAAGTTGCAACAGTTGGTGAGGGTGTTTTGGCAGTTTTAGTCCTAAAAAAGTGATGTAATCCCCCCTCCAGTCGAATTGAAAGTTGTCTTTTAGTTTGTCTAGCGAGGCTTGAGTCATCCCTATCCCCATGGCCTGTGTCTTGGTAACGTTCAATGTATAGTAAGATTGATCCCCATACTCCTTTATTTCAGCATGAATGTTTGGTAGTGAGATGTGTGGCTGTGTGATTGTCAGCATAATGTCATCTGCAAACAGTCCTGCTTTGTATTCCTTCTTCCCCACTTGTATCCCGTGTATGTTGCCATTTTCTCTGAATTGTGTGGCTAGTGGTTCTAGGGCTAGGATATACAGTAGTGGCGATAGGGGGCATCCTTGTCTTGTTCCGTTGGTGAGCCGAAACGGCTCCGACAGGAACCCCGAGTTCAGCACTCGTGCCTCGGGCGAGCTGTATAATGCGTCTACTACTGCTTCAAATTCGTCCGGTATTCCGAACTTGCGTAAAACTGCTTTTAGGAACCCCCAGTGTAGCCTGTCAAAGGCCTTTTCGGCGTCTAGAGAGAGGAACAATCCCCCCTCTTTTTGTGTCTATAGTTTGTATAGCAGGTTTATGGCCTTCCTTGTGTTGTCTGACCCTTGTCTCCCTTTTACAAATCCCACCTGGTCGTTGTGAATGATGTGTGGTATGATTAGTCCCAGTCTCGTAGCATATAGTTTGGCAAAGAGCTTCGCGTCTGTGTTTAGGAGTGAAATAGGCCGAAATTTTTTCGGCGTCGTGGGTGGTTTGTTGGGCTTTGGCAACGTAACTATGTGTGCTAACAGCATCTCTTTTGGAAGGGATTTCTGGGCTGTAGCGTAGTTGAAAGTCGTTGTTAGGTGGGGTGCTAATACGTGGCTGAGCTTCTTGTAATATAAGTTTGTCAGGCCATCTGGGCCTGGTGATTTTCCCGTCGGCAGTGTTTGGATGATTTTAAGCATCTCCTGTATTTCTATGGGTTTGGTTAAGTCTGTCTGCTGTTGTGGCAGGGCTAGTTTGTCTAAATAGGCTTTTATGCTGGTGTCCGTGGGTTGCGTCGTGTTCGAGTCTCCTTTCAGGTTGTATAGGGTGTGGTAGTATTTGGCGAATGTTTCACTGATTTCTCTAGGTGTGGCGTGTTTCTGGCCTTTGTTGTCTAGGATGTAGGCTATTTTTTGATTGGCTTGTTTTTGCTTCAGTTGATTGTCTAGTAGTTTGCTCGCTTTGTTGCCCTGCATGTAATGTGATATTTTAAGTCTTGTCATGTTGGTTTGCGTTTGATCTAGTGCCTGCTGGTGTATGAGCCTAGTGATGGTCATGATGCGATGTCTGTTTTCTGCCGTTGGTTGTAGTTGGTTACTCCTATTTAAGTCATATAGCTCTCGTTGCCATGTTTTTAGTGTGGTCTGCGCCTGTTTTTTTATGTGTGCCGCCTTTCTAATTAGCAGCCCTCGTATGATTGCTTTGTGTGCCTGCCAGATAGTGGTCGGTGACACTTCTCCGTTGTCGTTCTGTGTAAAGTATAAAGTGAGGTCATCTGCAAGTTCTTTCGTGTATTCGTTATTTTGGAGCAACGTGTTATTTAGCTTCCAGGGGCTACGGTGTTTGAAGTCGTATGAGTTTTTCATGTCGAGGAGCACAGGTGCATGGTCGGACCATGTGATTTGTTTTATTTCGCAGGTGTGGATTTGGTTTAGGTGTTGCCCTGAGATGAGGAACCCATCTATCCGAGAGTAGGAGTTGTGGACGTGTGAGAAATGGGTAAATGTTTTTTCCCCCGGGTGTGTGGTTCTCCATGCATCATAGAAATGATGTTTGTGTATGAGTTTCTGCAGGGCTTTGCATTGTCTGTTCAGGGGGCGTTGTCGTGATAGTGTGGTGTCTGCTATGGGGTCTATGATGTGGTTGAAATCGCCACAGATTATCGTAATTCCCTGTTGTATAGCGCTTGTTTTTTTGAGAATGCTCTGTAGGAAATTTCGCTGGTTTGTGTTGGGTGTGTAGACGTTGAGTATTGTGTAGGTCATATCGTTTATTTTGCCCTGTAGAAGGACATACCTGCCATTGTTGTCTGTTTCATGGTGTTGTGGTTCAAATTTTATGTGTTTGCTTAATAGGATAGAGGCGCCTCTAGATTTAGTAGGTGACGTGGCGTGGTATTGGTGTGGAAATTGCATTGTTTGAATAGTGGGGTGATCCATATGTCTAAAATGTGTCTCCTGGAGACATACGATATCCGCGTTTAGGGACTTGAGCTCTCTGTGTAACATATGTCTTTAAGCGGGGGTATTCAATCCCCGTACGTTGTATGTACAGATCCTCACGGTGGTTTCTTATTGTGTAGTGGGCTATAGTATTTTGTGATGTGTGTTTCGTCAAGGGACAGCACTCCTCCCAGCTTCAGCAAGCCGAGTGCTGACGTCCCGTTTTTGGTTTGGGTGCTGATGTCCCGTAGAGCTTGTGGGGTAGGTTCGTGTCTAAGGGGGATGAGAACCAGTAGTGTGGTATGCGAGAGAAGTATTTGTGCGGGGTTCCCTGTGGTGTGCCCCTCTGAGGGTTTGATTTGGATACCAGTAACTGAACAAAATATACAATGCATAACAGTAACATAACAACAAAAGTATATACAAATAACAATTCTGCCTGAGGTGTGGCTGGGCACTGCATCGACGTGCCTTGGGGTTGAAGCTAAGCTTCTCGGTCTGGTATACCTCCCTGCTTGTGGCTTCTCTTAACCTTGGTTAGTGACTGTAACGCCCTGTGTGGGTCTGTTGCTTTTCGTCGCTACCCGAAATTTTTTTTGTTTTTATTTCTTTCTGAGTCAGTGGGATAGTGGGTATTTTACCAGCGGGGTGTTTCTAATGGACTTCTTGTCGGTAGGGTATGGGTCTCTAGTCTACTTGTGGGTTGGATACTGGTTGCATATCATTCTTGTCCTCTCTCAAATTACCCAGTGGTGTCATAGGCTTTGTTGGGGATCTGAGCCTTCTAACTAAGGCCTCCCTCTCCCCCCCCTTTTTTTAATTTTTTTTATTTCTCTCCCTCTCTCTCTCGTAGGGGTAGTGGCCCTTCAATGTCACGCATTCAATATCTACCCTATATGTTATCTTTACAGTTCCATTACTTTACCCATCCCTGGTTTCAGACCGACTCTGTCTCTGCGAGGGTGTTCACCCCTGGTTCAGGAAAGTCTTTGTTCATTTTCTTTTAGGCTTTCTCCAGTCTGGGGAGAGTCGCGGTGCGCCCGTCTCTGTGGTCGCCGTAGCCGGTATTGCGATGTCCCAGGTCTGCAAAATGTTTTGTCCGTCTTCTGGGGTCTGGATGGCCGTGATTTTCCCATTTCTGTTAACCAATACTTTGGTTGGGTATACCCAGTGGTACGGAAGGTGATGGTCTCATGGTCTCATAGGGTCCGGGTGATGTCCCTGAAGTCTCTGCGGCGTTTCAAGGTGAAGGCCGAGATGTCAGCGTATAGTGCGATATGTTTGTATGGGTCTGGTAGGCCTTTGTGCGTTCTGTTGGCATTCAGGACTGCTTCTTTGGCGTGGAAGTAGTGCATGCGAAGCAGAACATCACGAGGTGTCTCTGGGGGTAAAAAACTTGGTTTTGCCATACGGTGGATTCTATCAATCAGCAACATCTCTTGAGGCCAGTCTGGCAGTAGGTGTCTCAGGAGGCCTGTTACATGGGCCATGAGGTCAGGAACACTCACTGTTTCTGGTATGCCTCGTATGCGGAGGTTATTTCTCCGTGCGCATCCGTCTGCCATGTCCTCATCTTGGGTCAGCTCGTGTGGCGGCTGGCTTTTGGCTTGCCCGGCTCTGGAGACAAAGAAGTTGGTTTTCTCAGCTCTCTCCTTGTTCCTCTTCCCCTTAGGTTGCGACATTCCTGCTTGTGCGGCCGATTTCGGGCTTAATTACTCCTTTGAAGCCAGTCGCGGAGCCGCTAGTGCATGCGACCGCTCCGGTTCGCCTCCAGGCCACGCCCCCCCAGGCAAAGATTTTTGAATCCTTTTTGAATATAGGAATCACATCTGCCTTTCTCCAATCCTCCAGTACAATTCATTAAAGAAAGGTATCCTGAAAGAATCTCTTATTTTCCAAACTAAGCTCTTTAAGTACTTGTGGGGGAATATCATCTCGCCCTGTGTCTTTGTTTACATTCATTTTCTTTAGTTGAAACAGCAGTTTGTCTTAAAGCATCCAGTGGCATATTTTCTTAAAAGTTTTTGCAGCAATGTTTTTGCAGCAATGTTTTTGCATAACTCTTGCCAAATGTTCTTCCTTGATATATACTGAAGAAAAATAATTATTTAAAATGTCTTCCCTTTCCTGATCTTCATTTACCAACTATCCAAACAAAATGGAGGCTCTAGTTTCATTCCAATGGCCATTTGAATATATAAGATCACCTGCCACGTCAAGGCAAGCCTCAAAAGGTGAGTCCTACACTAGCCATTAGATTTGCTGATATCAGCCAAGAATCTCTAATAAGACAGGAAGGGGTATTTTATAAACCCTTTCACATTTAACCCTATATAGGGCTTCTACACATACAATAAACTTTGCTGGTATCAGACAAAGGTAAACATATGTAAACCCCTACAAACTTATTACCCCTAAATAAGGCTATAACACATACAAATCACCTTGCTGGTATCAGCCAAAAGGTAAATTTCTCTATTTTCTTAACAGAGCAAACATGGGGTGGCTATGTAATATTGCTGCCAGTCACCCCATGTTTGCTCTATTAAGAGTTTATAAGTATGTAGGAGCAGCACCTTTCAGTCTCAACAGAGAAATTTGCCTTTTAGCTGATACCAGCAAGGTGATTAGAATGTGTTATAGCCCTATTTAGGGTTAATAAGTATGTAGGGGGTTTATAAAACACCCCTTCATGTCTCATTAGAGACGTTTAGCTTTGTCTGATACCTGCAAAGTTTATTGTATGTGTAAAAGCCATATAGATAAGGGGTTAAATGTTAAAGGGTTTATAAACACAGCAGTAGATTACATAACAGTTATCTGAGATTTTAAAATGAGATAAGAGGAGAGTAAGATCGATACATAAAAAAAAAAAAAAAAAAATTCCCATCATGTTTAAACACAAGACATTTTTCAATCTGTCACTTTTTTATTTTTTTAAGACTTTTGTGCCCCTCTCCCCTCCACTAGTTTTAAATCCTCTCCAACCTTCTAGCCATCCTTTTTCCCTAGCACAGCGACCCTCTACTGCTTGTAGTGCATCACGGCTATAGAGATTGTGTCCAAGAGAAAAGACAGCCCTGTGCATTCAATAAATCATATATCACAAATTACATAATATATTCAATGTTAATTTTCTAAATACACTCCCCTCACCTATGTTCCAGCACTGTCATCTTCAGAGCTTTTTGGGTGGTACACTTCATGTAACAGCCACCTCCGGTCTGTCCTTCACTTCTCCTGTAGTCTTCTTTAGTTTGCCCTGCTTAGGAATGCTTCTCCAAGCAGAGCAAATGTCTGTGACACAGGCATGAGATACTTCATCGTTAGTGCTAGCAGCTCCAGCTTTGGAATTTATATAGCAATCGCAGCGCATGCATTTTGGTTGCTTTTCTTGCTATGCTAAGGAGAGCAGAAAGACTGTCTGCTCAATTTTATTAGTCAAATCTTTGGCATAGTCTATGTCAAAGGTTTGACTGGGAAGTGCGGGAAAGACATGTTTTTTTTTTAAAGGAACTAATATCAAGAATACAAACATGTATTCCTGACACTATAGGGCTGGTGTGGCTATTTAAGGTCATCCCCCCCATGCAGATCGCGCTGAAAAGGTGATTTTACTCACCATTTCTTCCACCCTGTACCAGTCTTTCTGTGGCTGACCCTGCCTGGTTCCACCTCCATGGCTGATATCATCAATCTTGATGATTTCAGCCAGTCCAATGCGTTCCCATAGGAAAGCATTGAGGGGCTATTGCACAGGTATGGCAAAACGCTGCACTGCTACTCGGCTCCAAACTACAGAAACTCAACTACAAACTCCTGACAGGCTGGTATAGGACCCCTGCCCAGCTATATTGCATGGGCGTTGTGCCGAATGTGCTGGCGATACAATGCCACAGATTGCACAGGCCTCCACATATGGTGGTCATGCCCGCCAATTGCTGCTTTCTGGCAACAGATACATTGCAAACTCACAGACATCCTAGACTCAGATGTACCTATGCAACCCCTCCCTATGCTGCTTATACCAAGATGCAGATTGCGGCCTATAAGAAATTCCTCATGCGACACTTCCTAAATGCCACAAAAAACTTAATCCCAGATGGAAATCAAAAGACATCCCTACCATCACACAATGCACGGAAAAAGTCATGGAGATCTAAGAGATGGAGTCCCTCACGGCCGAACGGCGAGGCACAGTAGAGCACTGGACCCTATTATGGGCCACCTGGATAGAATACATGGCCTGCCGGGCGGGGGAGCAAGCAGTGCGGGGAGCCGACGAACTCCCAGCCCTACCTGCGCATGCAGCCCACCTGGGGCCTGGCGGAGAGGCGGTGTAAGGATGCTCATGGCTCTCCGCATCATTGGCATGAATCCAACCCCACTCCTTCCTTCCACTTCTACTCCTGAGCTGAGGGAGCGCGAGGGAGACGGGCACTATAGAGAGCTATATTGCGCAAGAAAACAACTTTGTTTTCCTTACACTATAGTTTGCCTTTAAACTCAGACCATTGCCAAAGATAATGATCCCATAAGAAAGAGCAGTCTCTACCTTTTATTATGTGTACCTAAAAAAACAAAAACAAAAAAAAAACTGTAAATTGTCAAAAGGGGAATTTCAATTTTTTGTGCAGAAATAGAAAGTCACAAAACATTTTGATTTATTTATTTTTCCCTTCAAAACTAAAGAGATGTGAATGTAGAGTGAAATACAGCATGTATATGAAGCCTAAATATTTCAAATGCACTTAAATGGTGGTGTTGCCTGGAGTGTCATTTCAAAGACAAAGTGACAAAGGTCACGCTCCTCTTAAGAAAAAAAATAGTACACTGTGATGTTTAACAGGAAACTAAAGTGAATATAAAAAATAAAAGCAAAATAGAGGGACAAAAAAAAGAATATGAAAACAGAACATGTAAACTAGACCTTGCAGCATTAGCTATTGAGCATACTGTAGACTTGGAGGAGCAGAGCATGTTCACAGGTGTATCCAAGTTCAAGATGCCACAGGCATTAAGTGTGTATATATGTGTGTATGTATGTATGTATGTGTGTATATATATATATATACACATACATACACTGTCTAAGTGTATTTTATTATTAATATATATAATTATATATGTATAATTTTAAAATAAATATGTAAATATGTTAAAAAATAATATAAAATAAATTTTAAAAAATATATGTGTAATTTCGTTCTAACTGTATTTTGATATTAATACATATAGGTGTGCTCAGTGAAGTCTCCCATGTGTAACAGTAACCCTCATGTACAGGTTTTATAGTGTTTTCAAAAGTTACAGAGTCAAATATAATGCTTGCATGCTTTTTGACCCTGTAACTTCCCAAAACACCATAAAACCTGTTCATAGGGGGTACTGTTTTACACGTGAGACATCGCTGAATACAAATATGTGTACTTTATTGCAGTAAAAGCAAACAGTATTATGAAATTCACAGTTAAAATGTCACATAGAACTAAAAAAATCATTTATCTTCTCCCATTTTTTAAAAATATTTTATTCATATTAAATTATGTTTCATAGCTAAATATTTGATGTTAAATGAAAGCCCTGTTTCCCCTGAATATAATGGTATATAATAAATGTGGGTGCACTTAATATGAAAGAGGTGAATTACGGTTGAACAGACATATAGTCAAATTCCAGGATTGGTTTACATTTTGTTTTGATCGCAACGTGTACATTTTAGGGATCGACCGATATTGATTTTTTTAGAGCCGATACCGATAAAGATCATCTGTGAACTTTCAGGCCGATAACTTGCCGATATTCTGTGCATTTACAATTTTGAAAAATTAAACTATTCTAAAGGTAAATGCACAAAATATACATGCAGTGGATGCAGCGTGTTTAGACAGGGGAGCTGTGTGTATTTGTGTAGTGTGTATATAATGAATGCAGGGTGTGTTTGTGTAGTGTGTATAGTTAATTCAGTGACTGTGTTGTGTGTGTGTGTGTGTGTGTGTATATAATGAATGCAGAGTGTGTGTGTTTGTGTAGTGTGTGTATAGTGAATGCAGGGTGTGTGTAGTGTGGGTATAGCGAACGCAGTGTGTGTAATGTGTGTATAGTGAATGTAGTGTGTGTAAAGTGAATGCAGTGTGTTTGTATAGTGTGTGTATATAATGAATACAGTGTGTAGTGTGGTTACATGTAGTCTTGTGAATACCACAACAGATTTAGCAAGCGATTCATATTAGAAGTTAGATATAGCTTTGACATGGCATATGAAGGAACTGCACAATTTTTTAAAAAAGTAAGATCAGGCAGAACAATAAACAGAATGGTCAATATATCAGTCTGGAGTCATGTAGCAGCGGTCTGGTTATTCTGACTGACGATATTATAAGACATTTAATGACAGGCTAAACATATTTAACTGAACTGAAGGGGATTTCAGGCAGGCTTTCTAACTGTGGGATATTGGGTGTGGGTGAGTGGAAAATATGGCTGGTAAATCGTTTATGGCTGTACTAGTGGGGAGATCCTCGGTGCAAATTTCTAAGTAGAGGGTGCAGCCTAAGTGTAAGCCATACAGTATTTTTATGCATCGTATTATTTAGCAAGTTTAGCTGACACACATTTAGTAATAGCACTCTAGAGTGGTTGTGGTTTGTGGGTCTATTCTCCAGATTTTGGGCTGCAGTGGTAATAGGAGTGACTAAGGAGAAAAGGAAAGTAAAAGAAAGGATAAATTAATAGAACAGGAACAGAAATGTGTGTTGGTGCAAGCAAAGGGGGAAAACAGCACAGTAGGATACAATGCCCGCAGGATATTCAGATTATTTTTAATATTTTGATTTTTTTTGTCCCTGCTTGTTACCTGGACAGGGAGGGGGGGCTATGGCATTCCCTGGTGGTCAGGTGGCATTGATGTGCAGTGGGGGCCGGCTTACGTTCCTAGCTGCTCCCTGTGTAAATGTTGCGGTCTGCGTGCCGCGCAGAGCGTTGCCACGGTAACCCGCGGCAACGCTCTGACGGCCGCGGGTCTCGCGAGATTTACACAGGGAGCTGCTGGGAAGGAAAGTAAATGCTTGCTGCCGGCCCCCCCAGGACCACCGGGCTTGTAATGGGCCCGGCGGTCCTGGTATGTATTATCGGCAATATCTGTATCTTTATTGGCTGATACCGATATTGCCGAAAATACCGGCCGATAATATCGGTAAAACAAATAATCTGTCGATCCCTAGTACATTTGGCTCAGTCCTTAAAGGACCACGCTAGGCACCCAGACCACTTCAGCTTAATGAAGTGGTCTGGGTGCCAGGTCCTTCTAGGGTTAACCCATTTTTTCATAATTATAGCAGTTTCAGAGAAACTGCTATAATTATGAATGGGTTAAGCCTTCCCCCTAATCCTCTAGTGGCTGTCTCATTGACAGCCACTAGAGGCGCTTGCGTGCTTCTCACTGTGATTTTCACAGTGAGAGCACGCCAGCGTCCATAGGAAAGCATTGTAAATGCTTTCCTATGAGACCGGCTGAATGCGCGCGCAGCTCTTGCCGCGCGTGCGCATTCAGCGGCGGGGCGTAACGGAGGCGGAGAGGAGGAGGAGAGCTCTCCGCCCAGCGCTGGAAAAAGGTAAGTTTTTACCCTTTCCCCCTTCCAGAGCCGGGCGGGAGGGGGTCCCTGAGGGTGGGGGCACCCTCAGGGCACTATAGTGCCAGGAAAACGAGTATGTTTTCCTGGCACTATAGTGGTCCTTTAAGAGGGTAATGTTTTGGTGTAAGAAAGCTTTGGGGCAAAGTCATCCTCCGGTTCAAGTTCTGAGGAAGGATATGTGTTAAATGGTCAGGTTAGCTATGACTTACTGGCAATTAAGTGATGGTGAAAGTTAAAAGTTTATGTAAATATGTTACCGTTATCAAGTTATGGTGGTATGCCCCTTTTAAGCGTTAAAAGCATAGCCCATTGAAATATAAATAAAACTGTGTTTATTGTGTGGTCTAAGTTATTTATGCAAAATATTGCCTACCATACATATTTTTTTGTACAGTTTGCCATTCTTGTTTTTTTTAATCTGGAATCTGTCCATTTTTTGTTCTCTCTAGGAAATAGTAGTATTCACACTACAAAATTTTGAAAGTAATTATACTCTGAATTTATGGATGCTCCTACCTTTATGGTGGTATTTAACTATGTACCACTGTTTAGCATCAGAAAAAAAATATAGTGTTGGGATGTGTTTTTAAAGTGAATATCTGTTTACTGTCAGTTTAGATAAATTGGGCCACTCCCTTTTAAATGCAGTTTTGTATTTTTATTATTTAGGCAAAATGCCTCAATTGTCTTCCCAAAGAAAAGATTAGTTCATAATCCTCACAAAGTTCAATACTGCTTTGTAATTGTTAGCAATCAGCTTCTGGTGATTAACCCTCGTTTACTCTGCAGAAAGAATACTTCAAGCAATATGAGGTGGGGCTGCAGAACCTTTGTAATTCTTACCAGAACCGTGCAGATAGCCGTGCTAAAGCTTCAGAAGAGAATCTTCGAACCACAGAAAAAAAGCTTAGAGAAGCAGAAGAGAAACTGCAAAAACTGAGGACCAACATTGTTTCCCTATTACAGAAAGTACAGGAGGTATGGGGAAATGCAATTGAATTTGACTTGGAACTTTGAACCAATGCCAGTTGAGCGCAGTGACATTATTTTTTTATGTTTACATAAGTATGTTTTATTTGTTATGGATACTATTTTATGTTTTTAGGTGAAGGAATAAAGATTAACAAAGAGTAATTTAAAAGGAAGGATGATTGTGTGATAGTTTTTTTTTCTGTTTAGAAGAGATTACTCCATCGTGTTTTTTTTGTTTTTGTTTTTTCATTTTATCTACTAATGGATGGTTTTGTAACACAATAGTCCTCTCTGTTGATTTGGAAATGTTAAGATTTTATCCACTTGTGTTTCAGAGACATATAGAAAAATAATATGGCATAATTATGCTCCTGAAACGTGTATCTTCCCTAGGCTAATTAGAAACAACTATTTGTTGCCATGTTTGCAAATTGGTTAAATGAACAGACATCCAAATGGTTGCACAGTGTTATCAATCTACATATCAAAATCAGAAAATTGAAAGGGTCTCACCAAGCACCATAACCACTACAGAGAGTGTAATGGAAGGTCCTAACTGGAGCTTCCAGCATTCCCTTTCACCTGCAGAGATGCGGGTGGTGGCATCTAAAATAGTTTGACTACTTACAAGTGTAGGGCACTCCTGGCATCAAAACCATTACAGTGCACTGTAGTGGTTATGGCACTTGGCGTTTTGCTTTAATTAAAACAGGGAATATAAGATGTCGTCTAAAGATTTGTTTTTAACACTTTTTAAGTCAAAAAAATGAAAACTCTATTTGCACTTATTTTGCCACGGTGACGCTCTGCTCAACTTGGGTATAGAGACCGTCTCTCATGTGTTTATCCCTCATTTATTGGATTTAATTGCATGATGTAAAACTGTCATGGAATACTACCTTTAACTGAAATTTCCCCCCCTTAGGTAATTAATGTATCATTTATTAGTAAAGTCATATATTCAGTTAAATTTTTTTATTTTTTTTTAAATAGATATTAACCCTACTTGCTTTTTTGTCCAGCATCGGCATGTCCATAGCTCTGTGGGTGTTACATTATCTTAACAACCATCTCTGATCACACATGGTCGTTTTTGGTTTTTTGCCCTGCTTGGAGACATTTTTTTCAGGCATCAAATCCATCCTCATGACACCAACACGATATCTTCATTGCCAGCAATTCAGCATCTGAATGGAGTAACATCTGTGCCAAAATGCTCTTTGACACAAAATGATGGTCCCCCAGGCATAAGGCTTGGACTCTTGCTCAGGATATTGCATTAAGAATATCAATTCCATCCATATTTAGATGGAATTCACTGGTAGAGAAAGTCAGGTTACATGCTCAGCTACTAAGAATTAGCCAACCTGAAACATTACCATCCAATTCCAGTTATTAAGGTTATGATTCAGCTTGTTTTGGAAGCAGCTAGAGACTATAGCTTGAATTTTATTTAATTTTTGCTAGCGTTTAGTATTCCTTTTTATTTTATTTTTTCAATATCTATTTAAACATTGATACATTTGTGTTTATATCCTTATATTTGTATCTTAGCAGTGAGAAGGACTTTTAAACAGCAACAGCATGTGGTTTTATTGAAGCATTCCATTTACCATGCTGATCTCAACGTAAAGTTTCTTTGAATCCATGCTCTAGAGCAACCGGTCTAGTGTTGTACCTTGTATTAACTGTCTGCAGCTCTAGTTAGTCTGTACAACATTCCACAGTGACACTAGTCAATGTAAATTGTAACCTCTTCCTCCTCCCCCTTATTCTAGGATATAGATATAAATACAGATGATGAGCTGGATGCTTATATTGAAGACCTGATTACAAGAGGAGACTAAATAGATCATATACAGATGTTGGCCAAGAAAACCTTGGAAGAACAGAATTGAGAGAAGACCTGGAGGGGCCAGCCCCAAATCACTTATGGGGCAGAAGTGGATTATGATGTCAATGTTTTGATGTAATGTTTTCTGTGGTTTTTATATACCAGGCATGTGCTGTTCCAAGGAAAGTTTTAAACATTGTAGTTCTGAACTCATTTCTTTGTTTATAAATATTTATTTTTTAAAGGAAAGCAATGCTCTGAGTGGTTTGTTTTGTGAACATGTAGTTCCTGACAATGCAGGCTGCATAAAAGTAAATTTCTGATCCGAAAATCAAAACTTTTAATATGCTGATAATTTCTGTTGCATTGATTTAAAGTATAATCAAGGGCGTTACCATCACTGATGGCAGGTTTATTTAACCCATTCAGAGCAAGTAGTGTCACAGTACCAAGTACTGATTTTCATCAGTCTTCCATAAGCCAATTAATTTGACCATAACTGTATATTATTGGTTTCTTAGCACAAACTGCTTTTTTGTGAGGACAATGGTTCAGGTGTAGGTCTAATGTGAGCTATTGGTTTAGAGAGGTTAATGTTTATATATGAAATATGTTTGACATGACATATGTTAGCTTGCTTTAGTCTAAACTTTATTAAGGTCTCTTAAGATTTTACAGATGTCGGCTAATTATCTCTATTGCATTTAAGATTATATTAAGTATCTACTATCGGCAGTTATGATTCCTACAGGCTTGGATAATTTATTTTAAACATAGGTTTTGTTTTATTGTTTTAAAAAATATTTGTTGGAACAGTTTTGTTTGACTTTGGTACCATCTGGCATTTGCTTTTTTTTTTTTTCTTTTTTTTTTTTACTAGTCTGCAAGCAGCTATTGGAATTTGGTCTGGAAAGCAGTAGTTCCAAAGCTTTTTAGGTTCAAGGTGCCCGTGATATTTCATTATTTTTCCAAGGCACCCAAAGTCAAAATTTCTAGGTTGTATATCTGCACAGCGCTGCCACATTTACTGGCGCTATAGTGTAATGTACAGTGTTGGTGTTTGAAGGTTCTTGTATACATTTATTGTGTTTTAATACAGGGGTGTGTTTGTATGTGATGTTTGCGTTAGATTGCTGGCGTGTGTCTGAATGTAATGTTCGCTTTTAAATGTGGATGTACATTTGTGTGAAGTATTTGGGTTTGAGTGAAGGGGTGTGTTTGTGCATATATTTGTTTTTGTTTGAATGCAGAGCTGTGTTTGTATGTAATATTTGTGTTAGATTGCAGGAGTGTGCTTGTATGTTGTGTTGGTGTTTGACTGCTTGGATGTATACACATACATACTTACACAGATATTCATGCATATAAAAACACAGATGCATATAAATACACTGACACATACACACACATAGATACACACATGCACCCTGACACACAAAACCATTGATATATGCCCACACCATGACACAGATACACACGGACATAAAAACACACACCCTGACATACAGATGTGTGCGCGCACACACACAGAAGCACACTCGTGTATATACACACACACACAGATGCACACCCTGACACAGTAACACTCATACTCACACACATACAAACACTTATACACTAACACTCATACACAAACTCACACACTGTAGCGGAGCTCTCTGTACCCCGGCTGGGTACCTCCACCAAGGACCGCTTCCTAGCTGGAACAGGGGACAAACCGCAGCACTTCTGCCCACAGTCGCCGTGGCTTGACTGGGGCCCTGGAGCCGAATGGAGAATTCGCTCTAGACACTCCCAGGCACTGGAAGACACTCAAGGACTTTCCCCGTTGAATCCTCACAACACTGGAACAGTGATTAACCCATTCAGGACTGCGGACGTATCAGGTACGTCCGAAAAAAAAACTGTATGTCCGCGGTAAATTTGTGTGGTGGAGGCACTCCATAATAGTTTTTTAAAAAATAAATAAAATGAACCCCTATCCTCCCTCCCCTCTTCCCATGTACTTACCGATCGCCGCCATTCCCCCGCCGGCGATCGGTCTTCTTCTTTGGGGAGTCACACACACACACAGACAATCACAGGCAGACAGTCACTCAAACAGTCACAGATAGTCACACACACAGTTACACACAGCACACACTCTCTCTCTCACTTACAATAAGCTTGGGCTGGAGGAGGAGTGGATTCAGTCCCTTTGGCTCCTGTGCTGTAGTTGGGGAAGCAAGGACTCCTTCCTGCTTCCCCTCTGTGTGATCAGAGAGCGGCTGCATTTAGCTCCACCCCTGCACCCAGCTTGGCTCCGCCCCCCTCTGCCGTTCTAGCTCAGCCCCCAACTCTCCGTGCAGCCAGCTGAGCCAGGTTTCCAAAACACCATAAAACCTGTACATGGGTGGTATTGTTATACTCTGGAGACTTCGTTGTACATATATAAGCCATATATTATACATATAATTCCTGGGCTGCTATATGGTCTCAAAGGCAACATAGGCCTAGCAAACCAATCTGGCAAATTTCAGTGTGCAAACATGGAAAAGGGGAAAGCCCTACATTCGACCCCTGTAAGTTTGCAAACGCTCATAAAACCTGTACATTGGGGGCACTTGTACTTGGGAGATGTTGATGAACACATATTGGGGGTTTCTTTGTCAGTAACACATAACCGGAACTGAGAATCCATGCCTAAAGTACAATGGGAGAGAAAAATAACACACAAAAAAAAACCCGACAACCCAAACGTTTGACAAAGACTGGTGGTAGAATTAAAATGACACCATTTGAATTACCCTAGGGCAGGGGTAGGCAACCTACGGCACTTAAGGCTGCTAGAGCCAAACAGGCTCTGGCCTATCAGGAGTCCCAGTGAAACTTCAGATATCTGCTAATACGAAAAGGTGGTGAAGGATAATCCTCAATTTATGCATTGCAGCACATAGAGTAAGTGATCTCAGATCACTTCCTCCCAGCACTTGTGAATGGGAATCCACACAGTAGTAGAGCAGCCTGCAGCTGCTGTTGCAGCTCCTGTCCTTGATCTGTACCTGGCCAGCCTGGTCCCCACTGGAACCCAGGGAAGCCACCCACACTGCTAGATATAAACAGAAATGCACAATAACCCTTCCCTCATACAAATAATATGAACAGCCCACAAACAAACATACACACAATCCACACAAACGTAACGCACTAACAATCCACATACATGCACAACCCCACATGCAGTCTCTCACATGCAATACTCCAAACAGCCCCCACACATACACACTACCAAACACACAATGTGACATTTCCATCCACACACAATTCCACAAGCAGCCCCCATACACAGCCCACATTCATATGTATCATACATGATACCACAAACTGCTCCTGAACATATACAATATAATAGCTCATATACGCACAAATACAACAATACAAAGCAATTACAGTATAAATAACACAAGCAGAATACGGCAACATACACACCTCAATTTAAAAAAAAAAATAGGATCGGCAAGCTACGGGACATCACAATCCTATATCGGCACAGTGCTGCTAAAAGGTAAATTACATTGGCCGGCTTCAAAAATGTCCCAAATAGGACATGGGTGCATGATAACCAGCTGTGAAAATTCCAAGTTGGAAAACTGGAATGCGCACCCTCCAAATAAGGTCTTTTGGCCTCCAGAGAACCGACACACCTATACATGGGGGGTATCACTGTACTCAGGAAATGTTGCTGAACACATATTTGGGTATTCTTTGACAGTAACCCTTACAGTTCTCCGTACATGTATTCTTAAATTGCTACGTGTGTCAAAAAAAATCACCAATTTTTTTTTATTTATTTTTTTAAATTTGGCATAGATTGGTGGTATAATGGTTGCACGAAAAGAGTCAAAATACCCAAGTTTAATACCTTAGGTTGTCTTCTTTTTAAAAAAAAAAAAAAAAAAAATGTATACATGTGAAGAGTTATTCAGGGATTCCTGACAGATATCCGTGTTGCAAAAAAAAAAATGCGTAACAGATATTGGGGGTCAAAGTTCGAAAAAGTGTGGATTTTTAAAAATGTTTTCATCATATTTTATCATTTTTTTATAGTAAATTATATGATATTATGAAACTAATGG
The DNA here is from genome assembly GCA_933207985.1 of Pelobates cultripes. Taxonomy (NCBI): domain Eukaryota; kingdom Metazoa; phylum Chordata; class Amphibia; order Anura; family Pelobatidae; genus Pelobates; species Pelobates cultripes. The sequence goes on along the minus strand of OW240916.1, from coordinate 175,707,032 downwards.
TGTCTTTAGAAAGACCATTTAATGGCGAGAAATACGGTATATAATATGTGTGGGTACAGTAAATGAGTAAGAGGAAAATTAGCTAAACACAAACACCGAATAAATGTAAAAAGAGCCCTGGTCATTAAGGGGTTAAAGAGTAGCCATTTCCCCTCCCAGTAACCAGACGATACATAGTTCTGGGAGTGCAAGCTGGAATGCTTTAATGGCAGTCACAACTGGGCTTATATGCATGTCCCCATGCAAGGGACACTCCTCCTTGAGAGTAAACCACAGTAGAAACAAATACACAATTACATTGGCTCTCAGATCCAGGAAACTCCCATAAATAATCAGATAATCCCTCCTCTGTGCCTGGGAGATAATTGGATCAGGAACTGTACTAATCAAATCCAATTATCTCCAAGCACAGAAAAAACATACTTTTTCCCAAACACCCCAAAAGTACCCTAAAAATACATAAAACCCCTCAAGTTACATCCCCTGATAGTTCTGATGTGGGTGACAAACATATCCAAAAATCACCCATATTAGTTCAGGGGTTTAGGAATTTCCTGGAAGTCATTTGTTTAACTGACCACACGAATGGTCCCATGCCCAAAACAGTTCCAGAGAATCTGGGCTTGCGGTCGGTCTAGTTTGATAGTTTAAAAAACAAACAAACTACCGAACATAGTCAATAGTCTTACCCTGGAGCTTGTTCCCCTTGTTCGTGGAAACGTTTCCACCGAACAGTGACTTTCTAAGTGTTGTCGAACCGAACGCCGGCAATCATGGAAGTCCAGTGTTCAGGAGTTTCAGTTTCCGAAAATAGTTCCATGAACTCGATGACCAAACACCGCTGCCTGCGTTTATGCGAGCAAGATGGCCGCCACCTCGTGGTCGCCCATAGGAATTGCGGCCACCCAGATGACCACTTAGAACATTGAGGTGGAAATTGTTACAAAGTATCGATTAGGCTTGGCAAGCTCCAGGGTGGTTCGTGCGGCTGTTCGGTTCCCGAACCATATAGTCCAAATACATGAACGAAGACTTTTATATCACATTTTACAAGGTCCATAGTCTGTGGGCAGGAGGCTGGCAATCATACTCTTCCAGGAACTCTTGGCAAACTCACTCACACACAAGTGATTTTTTTTTTTTTATATTTCCAGCCACCCTAACCTTATGTGCCAGAAGGGTGGCTTGGAGTCCTGCTGCTGTGGGAGTAAAGGGTCTGGAGCTCCCTCCCGGCTGTCTCCCTGCAGGATGCTGGGAGGAAGTGACAGACACTCAACTGGGTCCCTGTTGAGCAGTAATCTTTCCCCAGTGCTATAATCATAGCACCGGGGAAATATTCCGCGGTGCCCACAGTTTGGGAACCGCTGGTCTAACGAGTTAAGAAATGGAGCTGTATGTTAGTCAGGATTAGGCTCTAAAGCCAACCTAGGCTCAAAATTACTTTCACTTTTACTTTGCAGGCCTTGTTTTTAAATTAAGCTTCTTCTGTCCATATATATATATATATATATATATATGTATTATAGCAAAGATCCCCTGCACTCACGCTTAAGTTGCTCCAATGCTGGGCCCATAAACCAAAGCTCCAACTGATACAAATATCCAAAAATGAATGGCTGCTCACCGGTCTTAAAAAAAAAAAAAAAAAAAAAAATATATGAAAATTTATTTGAAAATTTTAAAAAATAGCGACCAATATTTCAGTCCCCGCTCGGGACTTTCCTCAGGGCCAGAATTAACAGGATAACAAATAATGAGTGTACATACAAACAATATATACTAGTATAATAAGTGAACTAACTCACCCATGTGTTTAGCACCCACCTCCCAGCGGAACTGAATAGACTTCCGGGTATGCGCAGGCACACAGTAGCGTGCTCCGCCTCCCGCCATGTTAATGGTGCGTGCGGACGTAGTAGACGGCCGTGAGACCCGATCACCGAGGCAACCTGATACATCACACTTCCCCCTATATGCGCAAAAACTGTTTGCAATATGAAGAAGTGACACGTAGTGAATATGATGTAATCATGCAGAAAAAGTGCCGTATATGACAATTATATAGTATTAGAATACAGCAACAAAGGAAAAATGCACTGCTCAAAAAAATAAAGGGAACACTTAAACAACACAATGTAACTCCAAGTCAATCACACTTCTGTGAAATCAAACTGTCCACTTAGGAAGCAACACTGAATGACAATCAATTTCACATGCTGTTGTGCAAATGGGATAGACAACAGGTGGAAATTATAGGCAATTAGCAAGACACCCCCAATAAAGGAGTGGTTCTGCAGGTGGTGACCACAGACCACTTCTCAGTTCCTATGCTTCCTGGCTGATGTTTTGGTCACTTTTGAATGCTGGCGGTGTTTTCACTCTAGTGGTAACATGAGACGGAGTCTACAACCCACACAAGTGGCTCAGGTACTACAGCTCATCCAGGATGGCACATCAATGCGAGCTGTGGCAAGAAGGTTTGCTGTGTCTGTCAGCGTAGTGTTCAGAGTATGGAGGCACTACCAGGAGACAGGCCAGTACATCAGGAGACGTGGAGGAGGCCGTAGGTGGGCAACAACCCAGCAGCAGGACCGCTACCTCCGCCTTTGTGCAAGGAGGAACAGGAGGAGGACTGCCAGAGCCCTGCAAAATGACCTCCAGCAGGCCACAAATGTGCATGTGTCTGCTCAAACGGTCAGAAATAGA
>OW240916.1:175651826-175699326 GCA_933207985.1 Pelobates cultripes | reverse complement strand
ACTATAGTCCTTTAAGAGAGGCCGACATGTATATATAAATACAGTGTACAAATTACAAATTAGACCGAATATGCCTCCATCTAAGATTAGACACATAACATGTTAAATGAACTATATATAATAAAGAAGAAAATAATTAAATATTATGCAAACAATAAAATAAAAGTTTGGGTATGTTGGCCTAAAATGTGAAATCCATATTAAATATGCAATAATTTGCAATACACAATTTAGTGAATAACCCTGAGTATATATTTTGCACTGCTTTCACTTTGAATAGTAAAAGTTAAAACATAACAAACCACAACTACACTCCTACGCATACCACTAATGTTAAAAAACAAAACAAAAACATATGTATAGTGTCATTGGGATCTTTCCTTGTTGCTCCATTGCTTTTGGTTTGTCATAGACAGAGTATACCAAAGTATGTCATACTGAAGCATACTTATAATTCACTGGGAAATAGATCTCAGAAGTATGTTGATGTTTCAAAGTTTACCATGTCTTTGTGACTGAAAGTACAACATTCTTCTGCACAGCTCCATTGTCTTCAATCTAACACATTTTTGTGGATTAATATTTGAGGGCCACTCTGGCATACTTACCAAATAATGTGCATTTTTCCATTTGGAACATGGAGTTGTTCCAAAACATAAAATACAGGTTTGCAAAGAATTTTATATATTTTTTGCAGTAAAAGTTTTTGTAAAGGGGGTCATTTGGTTTAAAGAAACATGTATTTTTCTTTTGTGATTTAATTGAATGTAAATTTTTTAAAGTGTTACATGTTATTACATTTTTGTAACTACATATTCCTGAAAATGAGCACCACATTATTTTCAGGTATGACAGTTTATCCCCATATGATTAAATTTTATATTCAATGCTTTCCTGTGGGGAAGTCCTAATGTGCTTGCAGTGCTGGCTGTGCATACAGATTATGTCCTCGTCGACTTAGGAGAAGCAGAGGCTGAGCCAGACCCAGTGCCGAGGGCCAGGTAAGGTTTTAACTATTAATCGGCTCGGGAAGAGCGGTTGAGGGTACTGTAGTGCTAGGAATGCAACTTATGTATTCTAAGCCCTTTAGTTTGCCTTCAAGATCCACACATCGTAAAGAATGCCAAGTGTAGGAAAAATATGACAAAAAATAAGACAAAGTAGTCCCTGCTTATGTTTTGAAGAGAAATAGATCAGCAATTAAGAAAGAAAAAACAATTCTGAAAGAGGAAATTAAGAGGAGAAACAATGCGAGAAAAATATGTTTGAGGTGACAGAGCGACTTTTATTACACAATCAGTATGCCCGACAACTTCTGTAGATTCCATGCTTCCTTAAAGGTAAACTACCGTATATATACTCGAGTATAAGTCGAGTTTTTCAGCACATTTTTTGTGCTGAAAAAACCCCACTCTACTTATACTAGAGTCAGTGTCTGTATTATGGCAACTTACATTGCCATAATCCAGACCAGGACCGCCGGGCTCATTAGAAGCTGGCAGCGAGCTGTAACTTACCTTTCCTGCAGCTCCTGTCAGCACCCTTCTCCTCTGTTCCGGTCAGCTCCCTTCTCCTCCACTGTAAATCTCGCGAGAGCCGTGGTGTCAGAGCATTGCCACAGGTTACCGTGGCAACGCTCTGTGCGGCACTCAAACTGCGAGACTTATAGTGGAGCTGACCGGAACGCAGGAGAAGGGAGCTGACGGGAGCTGCAGGAAAGGTAAGTTACAGCTCGCTGCCAGCCCCCCTCCTACACAGCCCATCCACTGGACCACCAGGGAATCATATAGCCCCCCTCCCTGGCCAAGTATCAAGCAGGGAGGGGGGACAAAACAATAATTAAATAATAATACAAAAAATATTAAAATTAAAAAAATGTAAATAAAAAATAATACTAAAATAACAAAATTTAAATATTAAAATTAAAAATAATAAAAATGCCCTCCCCCACCCAGTTCACACACACTCATACACACACTCTGCATTATATACACACCCTGCATTATATACACACACTCTGCATTATATACACACACACACACTCTGCATTATATACACACAGAGTGTGCGTATATAATTCAGTGTGTGTGTGTGTATAATGCAGAGTGTGTTTTTGTATGAGTGTGTGTGTGTATAATGCAGATTGTGTTTTTGTATGAGTGTGTGTGTATATAATGCAGTCTGTGTGTTTGTATGAGTATTTGTGTATATAATTATAAAAATCACAGAATTTCATAGCCCCAAGTTTTGACAATTGTTAGTCACAAAACTGCACTCGACTTATACATGAGATCGACTTATACAAGAGTGTATACGGTAAACTGCTTGCTAAACTGCTTTATGTGTGAAACGTGTGTCATCTTGTCTGTGATTAGACAGCCACAGAAAGTCTGGGCTGGGAAGGAATGATGGCTTGCAAAGGCAGCAGAAAATGCAGCTTTTGGAAGCTGTTAAACCCCCTATGAAAAAAATGCATAATTAAATGCATGCATGTTTTCATTTGTATATATCTGTTAAACAGTGACTTTTTTTTGTTTTATATGGGCAGTGGAGTGTCTTTAACACAGGGGCTTGCTTTTATCAATACAAAAGGAGCTAATGCCAACCTAAAAGTAAGGGCCTGTAAAAATGCTTTACTTTACCTCTAATCGAAACTGTCTGGAGTAAAAAATAGTAACGCAAAGATTATATTTATTTATGGTCGGAAACATGATAGTAGTATGTATTAATTAGTGGTGGTGATGCATACTACTATCGTGTTTCCGACCACTAATATATATTTATAATTGATGCCATTAAGTCACCTTACCTAAATGTTTTGCATGAAAACCCTAAACAAATTGTGTCTAATATCAGACAAAAGATGAAATAGCGAAAAAATACAAATCCTTTGAATTCTCATATATCTTCTAGGCACTTTTTCTGAGATTGTTTGTTCGATAGTCTGGTTCTTTTCTCCCACGGCAGTGTTTAATCACTTTTTTGCCATCTGCTTTAACTAGGTCATGTAGTATGCTGCCAAACAACGTGTCCTGTTGAAGGGGCAATTCACATAATGCATTCTTAGAGGTTGAATCTACAGATCAAGACTTCAAAGTTTTTGTTCTATAAGCAATAGTAAGGAGACATAAGTGTTGCTTACTACATATAATGGTTTCATATACATTGCCACAAAAGGTTACTTGTAGTGCTTTAAACAGTTGAAAGAAGGAGGAAAAGACAAAAATAAAAGATGTTGTTTGCAGTGCAAATAATAAAAGCAGTAAAAACATCCTTTGATACGAATTAAGCAAAAAAAAATAATAAAAATCCCAAAGATCTATCCAATGGTAGATAGAGATTAAAGAAATTAATATGGCTCTGTTAAAAATTTTTAAATAAATTATCTTCTCCGGTACTAGGTACCACACAAAAAAGAAAAATATGCACAATGAAATGCTAAGTTTCTGTCCATATTTTCTCACTTGTATATGCTGCTGATTGTTACAATCAAAAGTCACTGAAATAAAATGTCCTTTATGCCAAGCTATCTTCTCATTTCAAACATCGTACACGTACTCACGTACTGTATATGACACACAAAAGGGACAGAGGGTACAGAGGCAAATCTCAATATCTTCCCAGAAGGAAGGATTTTCCAAGTAAGTGGATTAATCTCATAAAATCAGGCATTTATTGTCTCTGCCAAGTAGATTTTTACATTAAAATATACACTGATCAGAGCATCTCCAAATGGCAAGTCTTGTGGGGTGTTTCCGGTATACAGTACCTACCAAAAGTGGTGCAAAGAAAGACATCATAGTTTTCTGCATATGGGGCTGTGTAGCTATAGACAGATCAGAGTGCCCATGAAGAACCCTGTCCACCATCGAAAACACCTTCAATAGGGAGACCGTGGAGCAATGGAAGAAGGTTGCCTGGTTTGATAAATCACATTTTCTTTTTGATCAGGTGGAAGGCAGAGTGTGTGTATGTTGTTTACCTGGGTAATACATTGCTGCAGGATGCACTATGGGAAGAAGGCAAGCTGGAGGAGGCAGTGTTATGCTCTGGGCAATTTCGTAAACCTTGGGTTTTTATTCGTGTGGATTTTACTATGACCCGTATCTAGAGATTGCAGATCATGTACTCCCCCTCATGTCAATGGTGTTCCCTGATGGAAGTTGCCTCTTCCAGCAGGATAGTGCACCCTGCCACACTGCAAAAATTGTTCAGGAATGATTTGAGGAACATGACAAAGATTTAAAGGTGCTGCGTTGGCCTCCAAAGTTCTCAGATCTCTGTCTAATTGAGCATCTGTGGGATGTGCTGGAACAACAAATCTGATCCATAGAGGCCCCACCTTCCAACTTGCAGAACAACAAATCTGATCCATAGAGGCCCCACCTTCCAATTTGCACAACTTAACCAGAGAATCTTTTTTTTTTAACCAAAATAACCACTCCATGCAACCATACAACTTTAATACATTTGATTTGACCTAGTAATACGCTGTATCTGTTTCTGTATGTATTGACGTTTTTGCATGCTTAACCCCTTCAGGACCGCTGACGGTTCAGGACCATCAGCGCTAAAACGTGCGTTTGGACCGCCGACGGTCCTGAACCGTCATAGCAAAAAACGGGCTGCGGGAAGCGATTAAAGATCGCTCCCGCCGGTATAACTATGTAACTATCTGCCAGACATCCCAGGCAGATAGTAACAGCCAATTGCGGCATGTGAGCGATCTGCCATTGCTCACAATTGGCTGCTGTCAAAGTGGGTGTTACAAACACTCACTTTGACAGTGATCTCTGCCCCTCTCTCCTCTGTAGCATTTTGTGAGGGAGAAAGACAGACATCCTGATAGTTTGTTGCAGCAATGTTCAGTGACCATCAGAAAGTATCAGTATTTTTTTATTTTTTTTAAATCACCTTTTAACCCCTTCCCTGACAGATCTGTTACAACAGTGCATTTGTACTGTCTGTATTTTTTATTTTTATTTTGCCCTTAAAGGGTTACATTTGTTTTAAAAATCTGTGTTTTGGTCTGTGTTAGTCAGTCAGTTTCCTTCCCCCAATTCTCCATTAGATTTTTGTGACAGGAGTTAGTTTAGGGATTGCTGTTTAGTCTGTTTTAGAAAAAAAAAAGAAAAACAATTATTTGTGTGTTTGTAATTTGTTTTAGTCATGTGTAAAACATGCCGCGCATGTACAGCTTGGAGGAGGCATATGCCTTCTTGGCGCTAGACTCTGACGCCACTGACACTGCGTCAGATTTTGACCCAGGTCAGTTTTCTGACATGTCTAGTCAAGACGACATGTCATCTGTGTGTGAGCCGGCTGAAGAAAGAAGCTGTGCTTCCTCTGCTACGCCGAATGTGGAGGAGGACTGGGTACCTCCACAGTTAGCTGAGCCCAACGTCCCCCCTTTTAGTGCCAACGCAGGCATTAATGTTAATGTGGATGGCTTCTCCCCAATGCAGTATGTAGAACTATTTTTAGGGGATACCATCTGGGAGGAGATTGCTTCCCAGACTAACTTGTATGCTACCCAATTTATTGATAACAATCCAGGTAGCTATACAGTCAGGGAGCATGACTGGCATCCCACAGATGTCCCAGAGCTTAAAAAATGTTGAGCTCTTACAATGCTCATGGGGATTATAAAGAAGCCATTGATTCGCTCAGACTGGAGCACCAACCCAATAATGTCTAGTCCAGTATTCTCCCAAACCATGCCTAGAGCCAGACATGAGTTACTGCTGAGATTTTTACATTTCAGTGACAATACCCTCTGTCACCCTAGAGATCACCCCCAATACGACAGGCTTCATAAAATACGCCCACTGCCAGACCATTTTCAGTACAAATTTTCAGATGTTTATACCCCCCAACAAAATTTATCCATAGATGAATCTCTAATGAAATACAAAGGGAGATTAGGGTTCAAACAATACATCCCCTCAAAGCGCTCTAGGTATGACAAAAAATCTTTACAAACTGTGCGAGAGCAAAAGTGGATACACGTTTGCCTTTCGTGTATATGAGGGGAAAGATGGTCAACTGGACCCTCCTGGCTGTCCTGACTCCCTGGGGACAAGTGGGAAACTTGTATGGGACCTACTAAACCCCTTGTTTAATAAAGGTTACCACTTTATGGTTTACAGACACTGGCCTGCGGCACTGCCAGAAAAAATTCCAAAAACTTTCCACGATCTCTCATAGAGGCAAAATTTAAAAAAGGCGAATGTAAAGCACTTCGCAAAGCTGAAGTGTTTGCACTAAAATTTAGGGACAGGAAGGATGTCAACATGCAAATCACCATCTATGACGAACGCATGTCAGACGTCTCTGTCCGGGGCAGAGTAGAGTTCAAACCGGTTTGCATCAGGGAGTATAATAAGTACATGGGGGGTGTTGATTTGGCTGATCAGCTGATGCAGCCATATTTTATTTTACGAAAAACCAAAGCATGGTATAAAAAGGTGGCTATCTATCTGATGCAAATAGCAACCCACAACTAATTTTTGCTTTTTTTTTTTAAAATAATGCAGGGAAAACCACCTTTCTCCAATTTCAGTTGAAAATAATTTCTTTAACAATTTATGGAGATGGACATGTTCCAACAACGGTGCAAGCTGAGTCCAGACATTTTATTTTTAAGTTACCGCCAACTGCTAGAAACCCCCCCCTCCCAGAAACGTTGCCAGGTCTGTTTTAAAAACAGGAAAAGGACAGACACCCCTTTTCACTGTGCTGACTGCCCTTCTAAACCAGGACTGTGTGTAGGAACATGTTTCAAGCTGTACCACACAGAACAGTTGTAAGAAGTGTTCCTGAATTTTTCTTTGGAAAGCAGCCATTTTTTGTTAGTTTCCTTCCCCCAAATCTCCAGTTAGATTCTATTTGCAGGAGTCCGTTTAAAGATTGCTGCTAAATGTACATTTTCTACCTGCACATTTGGTCTAACAAGTTTTCTGGCAGTAACACATAACCAGCTGGCCAAAACCAGATGACGTGTGCACAAAAACCAGAATTAAAGAATTACCACTACACTTTCTTTGGGGGGCAAAATGGTTGGGGGAAAAAAGTCAAAACACCCCATCTTTTATAACCTTTGATGTCTACTTTATAAAAATATATACTATATATACTGTCATGATGGTAACATTAACTGGGGGGTGCAAAAATATGTCAAACTGAAGATAGACCAAGCATACCTATATATCAAGTTGAAAAACTGACATGCACAAGTTCTGATTGTTGCGTTTCGGCCCCCAAACAACCCAGCAACCCTATACATGGGGGCAGGGCCGCCATCAGGGCATGACAACCGTGACAATTGTGTATGTATGCCAGTGTGTGTGTATGTATGCCAGTGTGTGTGTGTCAGTGTATGTGTGTATGTATGCCAGTGTATGTGTGCGTGAATGCCAGTGTATGTGTGTATGCCAGTGTGTGTGTGTCGGTGTATGTGTATGCCAGTGTATGTATGCCAGTGTATGTATGTATGCCAGTGTGTGTGTGTCAGTGTATGTATGCAGGGGAATGTGTGTCAGTGTATGTGTGTATGCCAGTGTATGTATGCCAGTGTATGTATGCATGCCAGTGTATGTGTATGTGTGTATGTATGCCAGTGCATGTGTATGCCAGTGTATGGCATACACATGCGGAAGCAAGTGCTGCTGGGAGGAAGTGACGTCTGGTCACTTCCTCCCACTTTACTCCGCGCGGGAAGGAGGACGCAGCCTGAGGAGAGGCAGCCGATGCCCATCATCCCTAGCCACCCTCTTGCGATGAAATGGTAAGGAAGAGAGGAGGGTGGCTGGGGATGAGGTGTATGTGTATGCCAGTGTGTGTGTATATGTATGTGTGTATGCCAGTGTATGTGTATGCCAGTGTGTGTGTGTGTATGTATGTATGCCAGTGTATGTGTATGTATGTGTGCGTGTATGCCAGTGTATGTGTATGCCAGTGTGTGTGTGTGTGTGTGTATGTATGTATGCCAGTGTGTGTGTGTCGGTGTATGTATGTGTGTATGCCAGTGTGTGTGTATGTATGCCAGTGTGTGTGTATGTGTGTATGCCAGTGTATGTGTGTCAGTGTATGTATGCAGGGGAATGTGTGTCAGTGTATGTATGCCAGTGCATGTGTATGTCAGTGCATGCGTGTATGTATGCCAGTGTATGTGTGTATGTATGACAGTGCGTGTATGCCTGTGTGTGTCTGTATGTATGTATGCCTGTCAGTATGTATGTATATATCAGTATGCAGTATGTGTATGTATATGTATGTTTGTCAGTATGTATGTCTGCATGTATATATATGTGTGTGTGTGTGTGTGTGTCAGTATCTCCCTATGCATGTGTGTATGTCTGTTTCAGTATTTGTATCTGTTAGTGTGTGTGTATTCCTGTGGGCGGGATTTGGAGGCGGGCTTGAAGGGGGGCCCAGACCTTGAGCTGTGTTAGGGGCCCCAAAATTTCTGATGGCGGCCCTGCATGGGGGTATCACTGTAGGGAGATGTTGCTGAACGTATTGGGCAGTGTTTGGCAGTGACACATAACAGGATCTGTTAATTCATGCCTAAAGTACAATGTGTCTGACAAAGATTACTACCCAAAAGTTTGACAAAGTCTGGTGGTAGAATTCAGTGCATGAAAAATACCACCATTTAAAATACCCTGGGTTGTCTACTTTTCAAAAATATATGGTTTGATGGGAGTAAAATACATTGGCTCAAATGGGACATGGGCGCAGGTTGATTACATGTCAAAATTCCAAGATGGGAAACTGATAAGCGCACCTGCCAAACTTGGCCTTTTAGCCCCCAAAGAACCCGACAAGCCTATGCATGGGTGGTATCACTGTATTCAGGAGATCTTTCTGAACACATATTGGGGTGTTGTTTGGCAGTGATACATAACAGGATCTGTTAATTCATGCATAAAGTACGTGTGTGAAAAAAACAGAAAAATAATTACTACCTCAATGTTTGACAAAGCCTGGTGGTAGAATTAGTGCATGGAAAGTGTTAAAATACCACCATGTGAAATACCCTAGGGTGTCTACTTTTCAAAAATATATGGTTTGATGTGGGTAAAATACATTGGCCAGCTTCAAAAATGTCCCAAATAGGACATGCATGCAGGTTGACTACATGTCAAAATTCCACCTGGGAAACTGATATGCGCACCTGCCAAATGTGTCCTTTTAGCCCCCCCAACAACCCGAAACACCTATACATGGGGGGTATCCCTGTACTCGGGTGATGTTGCTGAACACATATTGGGGTGTTGTTTGGTAGTGACACCTAACAGAATCTGTGAATCTATACCTGAATTGCAATGTATGTGAAAAAAATGTAAAAATAAACTACCTATGCAAAGTTTGGCAAATGTTTGTGGTAAAATGGCTGCATAGAAAGTATCAAAATATTCTTAGGTGAATACCCTGGGTTATCTAGTTTAAGAAAAATATATACATGTGGGTGTTTTTTGGAGATTTATGACATAACAGTGTTACAATGTCACTATTGATACATTTGAAAAATGTACATTTTGAAACAGCAATTTCATACTTGTACTTATAGCCCTATAACTTGCAAATAAAAGCAAAAAAACACGTAAACATTGGGTGTTTTTAAACTCAGGACAAAATTTTAAATCTGGTAGTTTGTTTCATTCAATTTTGTAGATCAGTAAACGATTTTTTTAAGTAGAAGTCAAAAAACGTGTATTTTTTTAATTTTTCACTATATTTTATATATTTTTTAAATTAAATTATATGACATGATAAAAATAATAGTATGTAAAGAAAGCCCTTTTTGTTCTGAAAAAAACAATATATAATTTGTATCGGAACAGTAAATGAAAGAGCGGAAAATTACAGCTAAACACAAACACCACAAAAGTGTTAAAATAGCTCTGGTCCTTAATGTACAAACATCGCAAAAACAGTCCGGTCCTGAAGGGGATAAATCTTTATCGTTTTTGCACAACAGAAACATTTTGTAGAAAGCTATATCATAAGCCTGCCTTCGAAGTCACGCCCCCTCACTGCAGAAAACAAATTTTTAGTCTAGGTTTATTAGACTAAACCTCCAGTAGATTTATTTATTTATTTATTTTTTTATGTGCATGAGATGTACAGGGTAGTTGAAACAGAATTGCAAGGATATGGTTGACAGTATTAATCAAATAGCATATGTTATAGAGCCTGCACTTTTTTTTTTTTTTTTTTTTACGATAATCTGAACAAGTTAAATTGTTTGGCAAGAAGAATTAGACAATTCAAAATAAAGTGAAAACTAAGAAAAGCTTGCCATAGCTATAGGAGACCCTAGAGCCCCACACCCATATAACCAGCCTGAGAGCAGAATATAGGTTGTCTTGATGTTTAAGGCATAGGCGTGCGCACGGAGTGTGCCGGGTGTGCCTGGACACACCGCAATCCCCGCGGCACGCCTATGTATATTGGGACCGGCAGGGCAGGATAGCAGGGCAGTGGCCATCCGCCCCACTCACCGCCTTAGTAGGTCTCCGCCTCCGTGCTTGTATTTCCTTCAGGGGGCCAAAATAGAAGACATTTTCAGGGAAACCTATTTGGAAAACCCTTAGATGATGCTACCTAAGGTGACTGAAGGGAAAAACGTTCTCCTGCCACAGGACAGAAGAATAAAGCAATATCCTAGCGGATAGAGCAGAGGATACAAAGAACAAAATTCCTTTTGGGGCTCCAGATCTTATAGCCTGTGAGAGAATATTCTAGAGTGCCATGATCCAAGGAGATATCTGACTGCTATTTTTGGGTCAAGAGGGAATTTGTTCCTAATAGAAAATGAAGACCTGATCACTGCAAGGATATGATACAATCACTAAGTGTTTAACTGATGAGCCAGGTCGGGCAAAACGCGCGCCAGGAGTCCATGTAGTGCTACTTTCTATGATTTTAAACTAGCACATGAACTTGCCACCACGCAAATGTTTTTATTATCTAACTAGTTAATCACTTAGTGATTGTATCATATCCTTGCAGTGATCAGGTCTTCATTTTCTAGTGGGGCTAGCAGTAGGTGCCCTTGAAGGCATGGGAGGGAAGGATTTCAGCACAGTGAATCTACTGGTGGGAGACTTTTTTAAGTACCGATCTCAATAGTAAACGGCAGTTTATTCACCCATCAGCTAGAGAGCTGAGTTTATCAAACTCTTACTGGATTTCAGTCTAGTTCTCCCCATTTCCCCTTTTTTCCTCCTCTGTATATTTACTGTTTCCTCGCTTACTTGTTGCATAAGACGGAGTTCTCAATTAAAGCACAGACGTGTGCACGATTATACCTATATTGGGTTTACTCCGCTACTGCACATGATGCCATTGCAGGGTATGTTGTTGTTTAGCCCTTACCAATCCATAATTTAGGATTTGCTATCACTACTATTTCTATCTACCTAGGTAGGCTGCTTATTTTCCTAGGCTAGTTACATTTTGATACCTATCTCCAGTAGCGATATTTTTACTAATGACATTGGTCTAACTTCCTAATACTTTATCCACGTTTTTGTACACGAGCACATATTGACACTTTAGATATTTATACTATATTATTACATTTTTTTATTTATTTTCTTTCGTCTTTCTTTTTTATCTTATTGCTCCTTGTCTTATAGACATTCTGCAGTGATTTGTTACCTTCATCATAGTACATTTTATCTATCCCAGTCCCTCCTGGTACACATCCTTTGTTTGTTTACTTTGTGTCGTCTGGTTACTAAGAGGGGAAAGGGCTATTCTTTAATCACTATTCCAGTGTGGAGGATTCAATGGGGAAAGTCCTTGTAAGGACTGGAGCTCCCAAGACTGAGTGTCGTCCACTGCCTGGGGGTGTCTAGAGTGAGTTCCCCATTCGGCTCCACAAGACAGCAGTTCCAGGGCCCAAGTCAAGCCACGATGACTGTGGGCAAAAGTGCTGCAGTTTGTCCCCTGTTCCAGCTAGTAAGCGGTCCTTGGCGGAGGTACCCAGCTGGGGTAAAGGGAGCTCTGTCACATGCTGTTTGGTCTAAGCTCCGCACCCAGTACATTCACAAAGATACTGATGGGCCTAAATACTCTCCTATGGGAATAAGGAATCAGAATATCCCATTATCTGGAAGATCTACTGATTGTGAACAAATCAAAGGGAAGCCTGATAAGAGATACAGAGACAGTCATTCGACACAAGATTTCGGCTGGATTATAAACTTCAACAAGTATTATCGGTTTAGTGAGGTGGGCACACTGGAACCTGAGAATAACACCGAAAGATTTCTTAGAGCAGTTCAATCAAGAAGATCAAGAATGGAAACAAAAGATCTGGATCACAGAAGAAGTAATAATGTCTCTTCAGTGGTGGATGAACGTAGAAAATATCAGGAGAGGTTTCCCGCTAAGGGACCCAGAGTTGAAATTAGTGAATACAAATGCTAGTGGAAAAGGTTGGGGAGCTCAATACATCTTCTAGGACAACTAAACAATGTTGCCGACACCATGTACATCCAATAGAATAAAAGCTGAGTTAGGATACGTTCAAGCAGATATGCGATCTTTGAGGAATACCGGATATAGATCTGATGGTGATCTACAGAAACAAACAAGTCCCCCTTTTTTCTATTCCATAAGATTTGACCCAAGAGCACAGGTCAAGATGCCCTAACGCAGAGATGCAATTTTTGGTTGGGATATGTATTCCCTCTCCTTCCATTAATCCAGATAACTTTCAAAAAGACCTGGAAGGAAAATGTAGAGGTGATAGCAATTATTCCTCTTTGGCCAAGGAGGCCTTGGTTTCCATTGCTGTTAAGTCTGTCACAAGGAGTTCCTTGGGAACTGCCAATCAAGAGGAACCTATTATCACAGGACCCAGTTCTCCACGAAATTCCTGCAAGATGCTGTTTGAAGGCCTAGAGATTGAGAAGAACTTTCTGAAAGCTAAAGGGTTTATCAGATTATGTAGTGGAGACTATTCTCAAAGCTAGCAATCACACTAAGTCAAAAGGTTACGATAGAATCTAGAAAGCTTATGTTGATCGCAGGAAAGTTTCTGAAACCCTTAATCTTCCTGATTTTTTGGAAGTTTTACAAAATGGTGTGAATAAAGGTTTGAGCCTCTGTTCTCTTAAAATAAAATTATCTGCGTTTTTTTGGCTATCCTACGATTAAACGTTTTAACAAAGGAGCGATGAGAATTAGACCATCTGTTAAAAACTTCATCCCAGCATTTGCCTACAGTTTTGCATAGTCTGACAGGCACACCCTTTGAGTCTATGGATTCTTCATCTTTATGGGTCTTAACTCTGAAACGTGTTTTCCTTGATGCCATCACCTCAGCCAGAAGAGCTTCAGAATTACAAGCTCTTTCATCTGATCATCCTTTTACTCAGTTTTCTGTAGATAAGGCGGTTCTAAGGTTGTTTCCGATATTTATTCAAAAGGTTCCTTTCCTAATATCACCTGAACCAGGAGTTTATCCTACCTTCTTTCTTGGAAAACCCTTCTTCTGAAGAAAAATCCCTTTGGCATACTTTGGATGTAGTTAGGTCTTTACGCATTTACCTTGATCCTACTAAAGAATTTAGTAAGTCAAATACACTTTTATTGTACCTTTACCATAAATGTATATCTGCCTCTGTTTCAGGAGGTGGATTACTTCTGCGATTCAGAAAGCTTACAGAGTCACTGACAAACCAGTGCCGGAAGGTGTTAAAGCTCTCTCGACTAGGGCTGTCTCGGTCTCTTTGGCAGATACTTCTACAGAAGAAGTTTGTAGGGCTATAGCCTGGTTAGCTTTCAACACTTTTGTGAGGCACTATGGCCTAGACGTTTTAGGCTCATTTGCCTCCTCATTTGGGAGAAATGCACTACTTCCACAATTAATGTTTGATTAAATTTGGTTTAACATTGATATGGTAGAATTATAGTGTAGATCTCAGAGGAGCCTCTGTAGAGTGATGTTCTATACATTATTAATCAAACACAATTAAAGAGAAACCATATGAGAAAAGATAGAAAACAAAAGATTAGGACATTTTCGTCACAGATCTCAGTCAATTGTCTTCAGAGCAGACACGAATATCTCCGTTGCCAGCTGCTTTCAGATACCCAGTTGCCTCTCAGCTCCCATTCTTGGAACAAAGGGTATGGTTGTGGCTGGGTCCATTGACCTGCCCAGGGCATTGGTTTCTGGCCAGTCCGTGGTTCTACCAGTCCCAGTGATGAAAGGAACTTAGGTGCGTCCGCCAGGGCAGTGAGTGGTTTCGTTGTGGGTTGCTTGTAGCGTGCCCAGTGTTCACCAGTGGTAAGCTATGCCTACAGCTCTCAATTGTTGCGTGACTTGTGTGAGCGATATGCGCCATTGTAGAGTCCTCCTGGTAAGATCTTGATAGGTCAATTGTGTTTCTTCGAAGGTCAGTGGCGTCTTACCTCTCAGGGCCGCCATGATATGCCCCCTATCCTTTGCCAAGGTGCATCTGACGATGACGTCTCTGGCGGTGAACACACACACATTACATCCTCTACAGCAGGGGTTCTCAACGTTAGTCCTCAGGACCCCCTACCAGTCCAGGGTTTAGGGATTACCTGGGTGTGTCTAAGGTGTTTAGAAAAAGAAAAAAAAACACCTTAGAGTCTAAGGTGTTTTTATCCCATTTTCTAAACACCTGAGACACACCCAGGTAATCCCCAAATCCTGGACTGGTAGGGGGTCCTGAGGACTGGGTTGAGAACCCCTGCTCTACAGTAACACACAACACATCCCCTACACACATACACTCCACTCCACTCCCTGTGAGCGAACTAATGGGTGGGCCATAAAGGTGGAGGTAAGGGCAGGTCATGAGGGCCCAAACATTGAGCTGTGTAAAGGGCCCCAAAAAATGGAGCTACTTCCTGTTCATTCATTTTTGTGAGCACTGTTACAAACAGCCTACATAGAGCGTGTTCTACACCAGACCAGTGGAGCCAGACTAGGCTGAGCCCATCATCATCATCATCCTCTTGTCCTCATCTGGTGGTAAGTAGGCAATCCAGTATATTAGTGGCACTAATCTCTAATTTACCTCACATAAAAGGGATACTGTAGTCACCAGAACCACTGTTGTCTATCGCCTGTCCCTGCAGGCTTTTTAATGTAAACACACTGCCTTTTCAGAGAAAAGACACTGTGTGCAGCACTGGCATTGGTCCATATAGGTGGGGCATTGTGATGTCACATGGAGGGGGGGGGCAAATTTTTGTTTGCCTAGGGCAGCAAAAATCCTTGCACCAGCCCTGTATACCCAATAGTAGCTGCTGCAGTGGCTTGGAGCCATTTATAGGCCGGCTGTTGGGAACAATGTTTTTCTGATAATCAAGCAATTTTTCATATCATAAATAAAGGTTGTTCATCTTCATTAACCATAATGAGATTTCTTAGGAGACTGACTGGGTTACAGCCTGTAAACAATTTTACCTAAGCCCTTCCCTGAAAATAAGCCCTTGTGTGTTTTTTGTGACTAAAATTAATATAAGACCCGGTCTTATTTTCGGAGAAACACGGTAGAACAGGTGGGGAGATTTTTCAAAAGACTGTATTCATTCTACATCTAATTGTATTGAACTAAAAGCAAGCATTACAAGATTTAAGCCAAAACAGCTCATCTGGGAAAGTTCTTCCATAGGGCTAGAACTGGAGGACGGGTGACTCATCTTAAGGTAGGGGAAGAGGGGCTTAGCGAACTTTCCTGTGTGGTGTTGAAAAGTGGGGGCGGGTGGCGGTGATTTAATTGGGGGAGAAAGAAGGCAGTGTATTTAATTGGGGGAGGGAGGAGGCAGTGTATTAAATTGTGGGGGGGGTGGGGGCAGTGTATTAGAGTGGTGGTAGGCGTGTCAGTGTATTAAATTGGGGGAGGGCAGTGTACCTAATTAGAGTGGTGGGAGTGGGGACAGTGTATTTAATTAGAGTGGAGGGAAGAGGGGGGAATGTCCTAGGGAGGCTGTGTGTTAGATTGGGTCTGCATTGATGCGCTGAATGGTCCCCATTGAGATGCTGATTGGCTGCACAGCGTTTTGTCACATGCGCAATAGCGATGATCTCAGCGAAAATGAAGAACACACTCATAAGATAACGTCATTTGTTTTTTACAGCTGTGCAACAGCATACATTCACCATTTCCAAACTTTTCTTAAAGGACCACTATAGGCACCCAGACCACTTCAGCTCAATTAAGTGGTCTGGGTGCCAGGTCCATCTAGGATTAACCCTTTCTGCTGTAAACATGGCAGTTTCAGAGAAACTGCTGTTTACAAATGGGTTAATCCAGCCTCGAGTGGCTGTCTCATTGATAGCCGCTAGAGGCACTTCTCACTGTGATTTTCACAGTGAGAAGACGCCAGCGTCCATAGGAAAGCATTGAGAATGCTTTCCTTTGAGACTGGCTGAATGCGCATTCAGCCGATGACGGGGAAAGAAGGAGAGTCACCAGCGCCGGGCACAGCACTGGAAAAAAGGTAAGATTTAACCCCTTCCACCCCCTAGAGCCCGGTGACCTAGAGACTCTATAGTGCCAAGAAAAAGAGTATGTTTTCCTGGCACTATAGTGGTCCTTTAATGTGTCAAGGTAGTTGGACTGAAACATTGGTTATATTCAAATGCACGTCTCCTTAAAATAAATTTGCTCTTTTGTTTACTTTGAAGCCCTACAAGCATGAGGACGTCCAGTGTCAATTAGGCAAATTAGTTTATACTGTACTTTTCAAAATAAACCTATGTATGTATGAAAACTGAAGTTTTGGGGGGCAACAAACTTAATTCTTGTTTATATGGCCCGTGATAGCCTTTCAGTTTGACATGCTTGATGTAGGGTAAAGTAAGGATTAATGCTGTGTTTGGGTTAATGCTGTATTAGTTAGGGAAAGTGTAGGGTTTGTCAGGCCTCTTGACCAAACGAAAACTATAGCTCATAAACTGATATTCAGAATTATAATGCAGGTAAGTTTAGGGCTGGTGTGCAGTTAGCGATAGTGTAAGCATAGGACAAGGGGTATGGTTGATATATGGTTATCATTAATTACCAAAAAATGATTTAGACCCTAGACATATTAGGCATTTAACAGTTGTAACTTATATATGAATCTTTTTTGAGCTCTTTTTATTTAGTTGCATTGGATGTGTAAAAATTTTAAGCAAATATTTGAAAAATGCACCCACCCCATTTTTAACATTTTATTTAAACCTAATGTTGTGTTAGGTATACATATAGAATATTAAATTAAATTATAAGATATACACAAAATATGTATGGAGGGACTTAAAATAAGGGGAACAAAAACAACCTTCCTCCTCTCCCCAACACAGTTACTTAAGACTCTCTTAAACCAGCCCTGTTCTACGCCCTTAGTTCAACCCTAATTCCTAAACTAGGACATCAATCCAATTCAGGGTATTACACGAAATTACAAGAGCCACACCTGCTGTGTTAACCCAAAGATTTGCTATATTAACCATTTAGCCCACTGCAATAAATCCAGCATCCATAGCAATACCCACAACACTGTGTTATATAATTAACTCCAAATATGGTGCTATGTCACAAATGATAGAATTCTAGGTTATTTCTCTCTCAGTATTACAGGGGACTCAGGACTAACAATAAAATGGTGCCAATATTAGACCAGCAGCTTTTTTACAGGACCCATACTTGGGGCTCCAGGCTTTTGTCCTATTCTTGCTGTATTTTTCTCCTTGTCCAAATCTTTCATTTTGCTAAATAAGTAAATTAATAATTCTGAAAAATTAATCCCCTCCCCAGCTACATTTCCCAGTTTCACAAAACGTCTTCTAGATTGAAAAGTGTGCCGTGTACCTCAGCTAGTGAATTATTCGTGCTATTAGTGTGAGCCAAACTGATGACTTTATTCCTCCCTATAGTCAGTTACTGCCTTTTTATTATTTGTATAGTATAGGGAGAGGAGGGCAGATATGAAGTTACACTAAAGGAAAAATAATCAGAAGCCTCTCTGACATGAAAGAACATTATTTGTGTGACTAAGTGGCAAAGAGCAAATATACGTTTGGTTTTTGTAACTAGTTTGTAAATTGATTACATTTGTAACCATGTTGTCTAAGGCTAAGCACTTAACCTCAATAGCATGCCAAGAGTTCGTATTATAATTGCGCTTTTAACACGGACGTATACGTTTAAACAAGAGAAATAACATACGGTATTATCTTTTATACCCAGGCAGTATAAAGACAGAGAAATAAATTCCATTGTCAGGAGCTAATAAACAGTTAATGTTCAGTAATATGCAATGTGATTGAAAGTGAAAAAAGTCTTGTGATACCAGTCTTTTTTTGCATGTGGATTTGTTGGTAACCTCCGCTGGACTCTTCCAAATCTAGCATTTACCTCAGAGTTGGCCCAAAATTGCAGTGCCAGGTAAACATCTGTGTCAACAGTGCATTTCAATCATCCTCTCCATTTGATGTGCTTAGCAATTCTTCAAATAACAATGCTGTCACTAACACTACATGCACTGTCCCATACACACCTAAATCATCTAATCTAATTTTGAAAATGGAACAGGAGAGCATGGGAGGTTTGAATTATACATCTTATGAAAATATTAACATACGCAGAGAAATTTCTAGATAATAAATAAATGTAAATATACCATAAGTTAAATATGTTAAATGACAATGATTATAAAAGTTACTGTAAGGTAAAGGATTGGCCATATATCCACACCCCTGGTACAATTTCTTCAGTAGACTGTATTACAATAACATTGAATAAATTTTTAAGTGTACATTAATTGAATATCCTTCATATTTTGGCTCACATAGAAAGAATTCTTATAGCAGCTTGGAATGTCGAGGAGGCCTGTACAACCTCTGCATAAGTCCATTTTATAATTGAAAACAATGAGTGTGGCCTTTAGTTGTGGCTTGTTGTAGCACATTTAGTTGCCAGCGGTAACTTCTGGATGACTTTCCGGATTTCTTCTTGAACAGCCAGAGACCATTCTCTCACCTCTATTGCTAGTCTTTCAATCTCCTGTATTAGGAGATCCTGGCGGCGGTGTAGTTCTGCTAGCTGTTCCTTGTTCTGCTCCATTTGCTCTACTGTGCCCTGTATTATAACAGAATGGTTGGTCCTGCTCACTGAACTCTCCTGCTGCATCAGCTGAGAAAACTCCTTCTGGGTAAGACCAAGAGATGAGGCATTGATGTTCTCGATGAATGAAATGGCACAGCACTTGAAGAAAGGTAGCAAAAAGAAAGAAAAGGATTGTTTAAAACATACTTTCACTAATGAGTATATGTAATAACTCAAGACAAAAATAAAAGTATTGGCTAAAAAAAAAAAGCAAGAATACAAGCTTTTTATCTTCCTAATGTGCTTACAATTCATAAGTCAGCCACTGATGGTATACAATTAAATAGGGTGAAAGAGCACTGATGTTTAAAACTACTGCAGTTCTAAAATATAGACTACTTCCCTAATTACAGAGAGTAGGACACTAAACAAAACCACTTGACATATGTCAAGTAACATTTGGCAAATACACTACACATGTTAATACTACCAGGTCCACCGTGTTTGATACTAAATAAATGCAATTCCCAGTGTATCTCCATTGTCTCCTGCGTATAGCAGAAACCTTTACACTACCCTTCTTTCCCTGTGCTCCTCATAATCTCCAGTGTTTTTCTGCCACCATTCAAATGAGGTTCTTCATTGATAGGATAATCTGCCTTGTTGGTACCCATTCTCCCTGCACATTATCACCGGTGAGGGATGAGTCAATACTCTATGAGTTATGCTGTCATGGATAGGTCAAGCAAGAGAATATCCATACTGTATGGAATTGCAGCTTAGCATAACCTGAGTATCTGGAGTGGTCACCACGGTTATCCTATTCTGTATTCACAGAGGACAACTGCTTTCACAGTGACCCTCTCTCCATAAGGCATATTCTTCAGCACTGCCCACACTTTCCGATTTGTGTAAAATGGGGTTAAATGTGTGCAGTGACTTTACGATCACCAACCTAACATTTAAAGCGGCTCTGTCACCATCAAAAAAAAAAAAAAAAAACGTCATCAAGGTTTCATAAGATACATAGGGACTACTTTTCCTTACCTACCTATAGTAGTCAACCTGACAAAACAAGACACTGGGCCGAGTTTAAAGCAAGGATCTGGTTCTGTTACCAATAAAATTTACCCACAATGCATCAGTCAAATGGTCTTCATAACATCAATTCTTCAAGGTCAAGTGTCTTAAAGAGACACTACATGCACCCAGACCACTTCAGCTCATTGAATTGGTCTGGGTGTAGTGTCCCAGGTCCCTTATCCCTGAAAAGGTAATTATTGCATTTTGTAAGAAACTGCAATAAATACCTTGGTAGGTTATCTCCACCTCTAGTGGCTGCCTCCTTACAAAACTGTGTGCAAGTGTATCTAGAAGAATTTATACAGTTTTGAATGCAAAGGTTGGTATATAATTTGACAAAGACCTTCTGTGTGGCTGAAACACTGTTTGTGTACCTGCCTCAATAAGGAGGCTCAAATGATAAAAAGTGCTGGATGGTTTATTGCTCTACTATCCATTATCCCATCAGTGACTGATAAGTGGTTTGTATAAATTTATCAGGAAAGTATGAATTTGGCTTATAAAACGGATGCCCTTTATGGACAATTTCAGTAATAACAATTGTCAAAAATTTATGAAAACAAAACTACTTACAAAGCTGGTAAAGCAGTACCCATCCTTCCCACTCACAAGTCTCTTTGGATTACAAAACCTAGTAATATATTGTATATTTGAGAGGAGCCGGGGTGGATTAGCCTTGAGAATTGTGAATATCAGGTACGATAGAAAGTCATCTGCTGTTGCTGGCTCAATCTTGGAAACACTAATGGCTTTAAAAATGAAGTTGCTGGCTTTAGACACACAGGCCAGTTTGTCTTGAGGTGCTCTCTTTGAATCAATTTCCACAAGAGCTAAAACAAAAAGGAAAAACAATTAAGATAGGTTTTATAATTTTACACACAAAATAAACCAAAAGCTAAATAAGAACAGGATGACTGATACAATTATCCACGGGAGCTAAACTTGGAAGCCTCAAGGGTATATCAAAGCTTCTGCAAACTGTGTCCATACTTTTGATACAGGAGTCTTTCTGGCACGAGGGGGCGTGTTTAAGGAAGTAGACTTATGTTACAGCATTCTGCAAAACAATTGTTTATTTTTTGTGCAAAAACTATAGAGATTTGAGCATGTAAAAATATTTAGCATATAAATGAAGCCAAAATCTATCAAATGTTTTAAAGTTCTATTAGTGCCGGTGTGACCCTATAAATTGCAGAAGAACAAACACATAATGAAATTCTAGGTTTTGTTTTGGTTCAGAACTTGGATCTATCTTTAAGGTATTAATTTGAGTCAGCAGGCGTTTATAGTTTTTGCTTTAGGAACAGATTTGAAGAGGTGACAATGAAGTGTACGAGATTCTTCATTGGGCAGAATCTTCCAACATAAATTTGTCACATTCAAGCTGTGGACAATTTCGAGATGGACTTTGCAAGTCAACATGGTAAACTGGAGTTACCCAGATCATCTTCCATGTCTTACATCTGGAGCATACCAATTTGTTACTTTTTGCATACACGCGTTTGCTTTATTTTCAATAATATTACAAATGCTACATTTGGAGTGTAACATTTTATATTATGTGTCTCACAGAAGTATTATCACTTTACAATATAGAATAATTTTTGCAAAGAACATTTTAAATACACCATATGAGAGAATTATCTTAAATATATAATTGTATTAAACCACTGGGGAACTGAAAAGTAATATGGATCTTCATATAGCTAATAGTTTCAATGGTTAACCAAGTTATTTACTGCCATTAAATCTAGGTCTCTTTCTAAGCAAGAACTTCTAAATTAATCCAGTTTTGCAGAATAGTAATGGCCCCATTATGTAATCATCAGCCCGTAATATGGAATGGCACTCCTATGCAATCCTCTAATAGGTTTAACGTTGCCAATGCTGATGCTTCTACCAGTACAGCTAAGACCCATGTTTTAGACATTTCCCTCTCTGGTGAATTATGATGTACTGATTGTCTATGTTGGATTCCTAACGTTAACACTTTCCTTACTTGTTTTTCTCTCAGGTAAAGTACCTTATATTTCTTTGCTGCTAAGGGAAATTAAAGAGATTTAAAGGACCACTATAGGCACCCAGACCACTTCAGCTCAATGAAGTGGTCTGGGTGTCAGGTCCATCTAGGATTAACCCTGCCTGCTGTAAACATAGCAGTTTCAGAGAAACTGCTACGTACATTAGGGTTAATCCAGCCTCTAGTGGCTGTCTCATTGACAGCCGCTAGAGGCGCTTCTCACTGTAATTTTCACAGTGAGAAGACGCCAGTGTCCATAGGAAAGCATTGAGAATTGAGCATGCGCATTCAGCCAATGGATACCTGCATTATACTCGCCTTTATGTCTTTAATAAAAGCACAACTTTACATCATGAATTAGCAAAAATTGGTCATTGATAGTGTATTGGTCTTACAACATCTAGAGCTCCCCTGAGGTAAATATGATGTATGAGAAAGGTAAATATGAGAAAGATTTTACTCACTGGTGACAGCAGAAAGTACTAAGTCATTGGCTTCTTTATTACTTTCATGAAGGGAAAGCTGCAGCATCTTAGGAGTGACCCAAACTAAAGACCTAAACATTAAGCAACAAATTAGAAGGATCATAATGTATAAGAATGATCAAAGCAAGCAAATAATCAACAATTTGGGTGGTATTTTCAAAATGTTGCCATATGTCTGTGCAAGCAAAAGATGGTCTACCTTGTTCTTTTTTTTACAATTTAATTTGTCTATAGAGAAATATGGAGAGAGGGGCCATTTAGAAGCCCTGATCTCAAACGTTTTCAGTGAGTCATGGAGACACTTCTTCCCCTCAACAAAAAATAAAAAAATAAAAAGTTGCATTTATCAGCAGATGCTCACAAGGGAACAACTACATCAATTCTAAAAACAAAATAAAAAAAATGAAAGTGTAGGTACACTGGAAACAGAGATGGGTCTGTTAGCTAATGAAGACCAGGAAAATGCAGACATTTTAAATAACGTATATATTAATTAGGATCCTATGGCAAGAGATATGAAAATGATTGCTGCAAAAAACTTGCAGATAACTTGTGATTGGATGACTCGAGACAAGGTGCTACAGCAGTTAAAGAAAATTATTGTAAATAAAGCTCCAGGGCCTGACGGTATTCACCCACAAGTAATTAAGGAGCCAAGTGGGGAAATAAGTGAACTTCTGTATTTAATTTTTCAAGATTCTTTTGTTTCGGGTATTGCACCAGGGGATTGGAGGAAGGCAGATGTCGTTCCTATATTTAAAAAGGGTTCAAAATCCTTGCCTGGAAATTATAGACCTGTAAGCTTAACTTCTGTGACTGGGAAAATATTTGAAGGGCTATTAAGGAAACTTTGTTATTAAGAACTTTGTTATTAGCAATAATCAGCATGGTTTTATGAAACATAGATCATGTCAAACCAACCTAATTGCATTCTAAGAAGAAGTAAGTAGAAGTATAGATCAGGTTGTTGCAGTGGATGTAATCTACTTGTATTTTGCCAAGGCATTTGATATGGTTCCTCACAATAGGTTAGTCTTCAAACTAAAATAAATTGGTCTAGATGAATATTCTTGTTCTTGGGTAGAATATTGTCTTAAGGATAGAGTACAAAGAGTTGTCATTAATGGTAAATTTTCAGGCTGGACAAAAGTGGTGTCCCTCAGGGTTCTGTTTTGGGACCACTTCTATTCAACATATTTATAAATTATCTTGAAATAGGCATTGAAAGCCAGTCAGTGTTTGCAGATGACACAAAACTTTGTAAAGTAATAAAATGTGAGCAGGATATGGCTTTGCTGCAGAGGGATTTGGATAGATTTGGGGATGGAGCACTAAAATGGCAGATGAAATTTAACGTAGAGAAATGCAAAGTTATGCACTTCAGGATCAAGAATGCACAAGCAACTTACACCCTAAATGGTAGTGAATTAGGGATAACCACACACGAGAAGGATTTGGGAATTGTTATAGACAACAAATTAGGCAGCAATATGCAATGTCAATCTGCAGTTGCTAAGGCCAGTAAGGTTTTGTCATGTATAAATAGGGGCATAAATTCTCAGGATGAAAATATAATTTTGCCTCTTTATAAATCGCTGGTAAGACCACACCTTGAACATGCTGTGCAATTTTGGGCACCTATTCTAAAGAAAGATATCATGGCACTAGAAAAAGTGCAAAGACGAGCTACAAAATTGATAAAAGGAATGGAGCATTTTAGTTACGAAGAAAGGTTAAAAAATTTAAATGTCTGTGTCATTAGAGATATCTTTGCCAGAGGCTCAAGGAAGCAAGGTGAAGGGTCAGAGTAGGACCCGTATAGGGTGATCTGACTTGATGTTGGCAGGCGGGCTTTCACTCCAGTGGCCATTGGAGTAACTAAATTACCTCCATTTGTTTAAATATACATAGGGATTAAGGAGAGAGCGCAGGTAACCCTTTTTTTCCTTTGGTTTTTACTATAAAAAAATTTAAATCTCTTTAGTTTGGAAAAACGGCGCCTGAGAGGGGATATGATAACTTTATACAAATATATTCGGAGGCCAGTACAAACCATTATCTGGAAATCTATTCATAAACAGGGCTATACATAGGACACGAGGTCACACATTTAGGCTGGAAGGAAGGAGATTTCATCTAAGGCAAAGAAAAGGTTTTTTTTTTTTTTTTTACAGCAAGAGCAATAAGGATATGGAATTCTCTGCCTGAAGAGGTGGTTTTATCAGAGTCCATACATATGTTTAATATATATTTATTTTTTAATTCTTTATTTTATTCGTGCAGATAAATAACAGGAGGATGTGCACTGCCACAACAGCTGGGGCAACCAGGTTTATAGTCACATATGATCACATGGCAATAATAAAACATTGCACTTTTTTTGTAAGTATATAGGGATTCTTTCTTAAGCTTCATTACAACAAAAAAAAAATAACATAAAGGGAACAGTAGCTTGCCTTATGATATGACAGAGTAGGAACGTGGCTGGTCTCTTCTAACTAGCTAATATGCAGTGTACAGGCTGTGTGTTTACCAACATTAGTGAGCTGCATAGCCAGGAGACAGACCAGGCCAAGTAAGTTACAGAGCAATACGTTGATCTGTATCCCTGGTAAGTACAGCTAGCTACATAGGCATAACCATTACTATTTGAGATAACACAGGCTTATACGAGCAGCTGGTGTAGAAGGTAAAAACCAAAAGACTGCAGTAGGTGTATATAGATCTATCATAAGCACTGTGTGCTAAGGAGTGAGATTCTCACTTCAATAAAACATGCTTGGTCACAATGTCAGTAAAGTAGCAGTCAGGAGTATTAGGAAGAGTAGAGTGCCTAAACTGACAGAGTGTATTGGTATGCCTTAGTAGAGTAATCTCAAAGAGATCTTGACAGGTGAGGAGAATGAAAAACGTAAAAATAAAAATAACAACATGAGCACGATATGGAACATGTAAATGGGGAGTTAAGGGAAAACAGGGAATATATCTCGCTATATTAACTGACATTTTTAATAGTTATATTGCCACTGTCAACTTGGCGTCTGGGTAAAGCCAAAAGTTCTAGAACTAAAGTTAACCTGAGACAGATGGACATGCTAGGTGAAGCACAACTGTGTATAGTTTAGTAATGGTAGACATGTTAAGTTTGGCAAATGGCTTTTGAACTCAGAGGGGACTCAGAGCATATGCAAGCACACAGTACAAAATGCACGTTCCGCCTACTCCGCTGATCGGCAAGCTTACGGTGGACACCGAGAGTTCATAGAGGCTAATTGTCCCATTCACAGGTTCGTGCTGTATGGAGTGTAGAGCTGTCATGGAGCCAGCGAGACTCGGGCACAAGGCAGAAGTTCCATGCGTGGGTATGCTTCCCATCTGGCCCCAGGCCTGTGAGATAGCTTACACTGGTCGAGGGGTTGAGCTCTGCAAGCGAGGTCGACCCTGGTCAGATTGAGGCTTAGGTAAGTTGTGGCTGCCAGCAGTGCTGAGCCCCCGGGATTGAGGTGCCCGCTTCTTCTTCCTCCTCCTTCTTGCTTTCGGAGCAATGTCACGGCCAAGTAAAGCAGGCTGTGGGTTGAGGACTCTTCCAGGGTTTGTCCGTGTGGAGCTTGCTGTAACATCCTTCTCTGCTCTTTGGCTTATTGTAGCCCAGAATTGAGACCAAAAGCGCTGGAAGGCCTGCACCAAACCCAGAGGTCGAGAACCCGTGTCGTCAGCTTGTTGGCAGTCTGGGTCATCTGTCCGTGGCCCGGTCTTGAAAATGCGGACTGTGGTGCCCCATAATAAGGTTGCATAGGTCCCTTTAATCCCTATTACTAGCAGGCCCCTTTTCGGCAGCCTTTGCCAGTCAAAGAGAACAGCCTGGGCCAGTGCAGAAACTCTCGGCCCGGCGAGTGCAGCCCCCATAAGGGGGATTACCCCCACCAGAGGGGAGGGGGAGTGGGGCCGCTATCTTGCATGCAGATTCAATAATGGTGGAGCTGGATGACCCCAGTTCACATTTCTGGACCATGCTCAGGAGGCCACCATTGCGATACTCAAACAGTCGGAGAAGTTCTGTTGGCTACTCACACCACAAAATCCGGGAGTTGGACCTGGTTCCTGAATTCACTCATATGGACCTCGAGAAGACGACATCTCCTTGCTGTCTCAAACTCGGAAGGATCAAACTCTACAGGGACTTTGATGTCGGCTCATGGGAGAGCTGGATCCAAGGGCACAAAAGGCCTATGATGTGACCTGGGGCTAGCAGAGCAGATCATGCCGGGATTGCCTATATGCTGGGACTTCATCTGTATGATGCTTAGCCAACCTGGTGGTGGGAGGGGGCTGCACTCTATAGATGTCTAACATTACACAAATTAGGTTAAAAAAAAAAAGAAAAAGAAAAAAAAAGTGCAGTCTATAGTTTTACTTGCTGGATATCACTTTCTTAATTGCCCAATATATTGTACATGAGCAATATCTAAGATGTAGTGCAGCATATCCTGATTTTTCACATTTACATATTGTTATCATGCCACATATCCATAATAAAGCATGTACTTAGCTCTGCACTTCAAAAATAAAGAATTTGTAAAAAAAAAAAGTTTCAGTTTACCTCAGATGTAAAAACACAGCCACAGTCAAACAGTCCAACTTTTACTGTCTATTTTTTAATAAAAACAGTTAATGGAGCACTTCTTCTGCATATGCTTTTACACATCTCTAACAACCAACAAGGTTGAAACAGTATTAGTTAAAATAATCCTGACTTCTCTCATCCTTTGTAATTGTGCCCACCTACAATGGTACTGCCAGCCTGCCCTCCATTTGTTTAGCTCATTCACTATAAAGGAATGTCACTCACCTAATCTGAGCTTGAAAACACAGATCTTTTTGCTCATCCTGTGAACCATCCAAACAGAACACGGACTTATATAATCGTGTCATCACAAGCTTCTCAATGTTATTTAACAGCTTTTCCCTCTCCTCTGTCATGTGATCTGCAGGAGATGAGAAGAGTGTTACATCCTACAAAGGCCTATGTACAAACCTATCCAAAGGACATTTAAAGAATAGTTGTAAAACAAGTAATTTACCAATAAGCAAACAATTCCTGGCCAAAGCCAAGGCCTCTAGTTACACTAGCATTACCTAACATGCCTGCTTCTGCATGTTCACACCGAGCAATCCCAGCAGGAGGCAGGTTAGACTGAGCAGCAGTTGGTCAGATAAAAGTGGAGACAGTTATAGCTCACAAATTTCGGTTAGTCACCTTATTTCACCACGTCTCAGTATCTGCAGCCAGGTCGCCCATTCCGATGGAGAAAGCAGCAATCCCCGGACCAAGGCAGAGCTGCTGGCCGTGGCATTGGGCCTTCAGAAACCCAACGCATATCCTGGTCCCCACCTACTTGTTGAAATTTGGGCTAGCAATGTGCTCCTACCATCTCCCAACCTCAAAATGTCAGACGTTGCCACGAACGGCAGACAGGGTGAAACAGCCAACTGCACACCCATAGCTCTGGGCTTGATGAATAAATGTGACCACGTGTCCACTTCTGGGAGACCCTAGCCGGACGGGATGTTTACTCTAAGACGTGTTAACAGAGAACTGTGCAGGCAACCAGGAGACAGAAATGGAAGCGGTTTCCATCTGTTCTGGCCCGAATGATGAGAATACTAGGATACCTAGCAGGCTTGTGTAGCAACCCTTTACCACATGACCAGGAGTGTACCTGGGGCCGAATAACATTTATGCAGCAATGCGGGTTTACATTGAAGGTGCTGGTGGGGAGGTGCTGGTTGGCAAGGTTTAACAAAAGGCAGAGCTTAAGCAAAGTTCCATTTCAGTTGCTTAGCTAATCTACACACAATCTATCAGTAAATAGAATCCCACTGAAGAAAACATGACAGTGTTGCTTTATGTTTGCAAATCAGATTTCAATTTGCTACAATTCAGAATTTAGTGAATAGCCCTGTTGGTGTCAAGTGTTTCAAATAGACAGATCTTTGTTAATAATCTTCTGAAAGGTGGTACAAACTAAAGTGATATATGAGAATTGTAAATGCCACTAATTACATTTGGGCATCATATTCTCACCAGGATAGAGACTGCCAATCGTGCTGTAGAACTCTTGTACTTGTTCTCCTTTGTCATCCAATGTCAGGATCTGAAACATAAAATGGGTTGAGAGTGGCATGTATATGCATATTAACCCCTTCACTACGAGACGAATACATAATTAAATTTTTTATTTTTTTTTAATGTTGCAGCCTTATGCTACAGTTGTTCAAATTAGACCACTCTGGACCAGCGGGTAGTCAGATAGCAGTGTTAGATTTGTTTGAGGCTTACCGCTGCTCAACTCACATCAGTAAATACTTCAGCAGGTGAACATACACAGATAATGCACTCTACTGTTGGAGGTCTAGCAGCATTGTTAGCCAGCCTGGAAGAAGAGATTCAGGTTGGCTGATGTTAAATCTGTACATATTGAGCATCTGTTGTCAGCACACATAGCATGCTGGTGACTGATGACCAATGGCAGTATGTCCCCCCCTGCCGTGTATCCCAGGTCCTCCCCTCATCTCATCCTCTGGGATGTTTTCCCTCTGCAGTTAGGGCCAGTGACATCACTGGAGGAGGCTCAAGCTGCAGAGAAAATGACCTCAGCGTGTGATCACACATCCATTTTTGCTTTATTTCTTTATTACTATTTTTCATTTTTAAACAGGGGGACCAAGCCAGCAAGGGTAACACCAATTAAAATAGTGTTTTATTAAAACACTTTTTGGTTGTAGCAATCCTTCAATGAATATTCTGGGTGCATTTCACTACTTTATCAGGAAAAAAAAATATTTTAATAGAGTTTTACTTCTATTAATGTTATCACTCTACAAATTTCACCTCAGTATCCTGTAGCTTCTGTATGAAACGTGTGCAGTGTGTCATTAGGTTCTGTGCATCAGGCCTTCGAAGAGCTTTGAGAAAGTCAGAGAAGTCCCCTTGAGCCAAAGCGTGGAGGCAAGGAAAGGTCAAGAGAGATAGAGAACCTGTGAGATAACACTGCATGTAAGTCTAGAATATGAGTTTCACACATTACTTAACATAATCTATAGCATAATACACAAGTCTGATCAAGTTCAGAACAGAAGACATGCAAAAATGTCAAAACTAGAATTACAAACTGTTGGCAGATACCAACTAGAAACCCTCCTGTCCGCTATTAAACAAAGGTTTTTTTTTTCTCTTCTTTGGCTGAAGCAACTGCAGAGTCAATGCACACCATGGTCCAAGAGTCTGAATGGAAAAGTAACATGACTGTTGATGTACCAGTCACTTTCAGTCACAGCCAGCTGTACCTTGCATACAACAGTGACAGCCCTTTGCATTTTTCCACCTAGAAGCACAGTGAAGGAAATTGCAGAATTTACACTGATTCACATGCTATTTGCCTTAAAAAAAAACAAAAAAAAAAAACACGCTCGCCTTGGAGCAACCCCACCTCTTACACCGTTGTATAGGGGCTTCTGCGCAAGCCAAAATGCAATTTCTATGTCACTGTTGTTGTCATGCAAAAATAAAGAATAAAAAAAACAAAAACAAAAAAACACGCTCATTCTCTTATTACAATTTTTGGCCCATTTGACCTTTATTAAAATTACTTTCACAAAAGTATTTTTTGAAAACAAAATTAGTACTATTTCATTTAACTTTTTAAAGGGTGCTCTAAGCAACAAAGCAGCTACCGTTCTTTGTACCAAGAATGGTGAAAGCCAATCCAATAATTTTAAAGCTCTCTCACAGGGGTGTGGATTTGGTATTGCTGATGTCAAGCAGGCAAAGTTTGGAACTTTAGCACTGCTGCAGGCATTAGGCAAGGTTGCTACAGAGAGACAGATTCAAGGCAGAGTGAGTACCTCCACGAGGTAATTGCTCCCTTCCAGAGGTGAAGACCTCATGCTCTTCACTTCCCTAGTGATCCAGAACTCCCCCTTTATCGCCAGGGAATATGACCCTTAGAACTTCTCTAAAGTACTCGGATGCAATGGCCCAATCTAGATTTTATATTACATGTATTTAAAAAAAAACAACAAATAAGATTAGTGCCTAGATGAGGGTTTTTTATTATTAGGGTTAGCTCTCCGGTGTTCTTCTGAGCGCACCACAGAAATTACCCTAATAAGTACAGCACAGCTTAATAAGTAGAGAACTTTTATAGTGTTCTGGGAATAGGCAAGTTTGAGTGGGGCTAGCCAGTAAAGTTAACATGTCCCATTTTAATGTAGGTTTGCCTCTTGCTTAGGCACCTCCCAGAAAACAAAAAAAGGGTAACGCTTAATGGTCAAACTGATAATGTACATAATTTATATATTATCTCAAAGAAATAAAATAGGTCTAAATTTATGCAATTAATAAAAAGAATGTGAAGCTACCAAAAAAAAATCCTTGACTTTTTAAAGTGCACAGACAACACACCAGTGATTGAGTTATAGACAAATTAATGATCAGTAAACATGTAAAAATTAAGAATGGATATCATGCAATCACAACGCAACTAAAGAATAAATTCTAAAATTTAAAATACAAAAGATTCTAGAATATAGTCTTATACTCACGTATAAAGTTACATGCAATAAGATAAAAAATCCCCCCCAAAAACTGCGTGAGTGCATCAGTCTGTATGTATGTATGTATGTATGTATTTCACAATGCTGTTCATCATCCAAATCCAGCTTAATACACGACACACAGTATACACCTAAGCATCAGGAGTCATTTATTGGTTATTGTGGCAATCTGAAACCTGGGGTTTGATGGGCCTACTCTAGAATGGAGAAGTAAGTTTGGATGAATTACAAAAAATCTACAGGCGCTTTTCAGAGCGGTCACGTGGCCTCCTTTTTCACACCCCCCATCACCTCCCCTGCTCCCCTCGTGACTAAATCCCTCCCCCCCCCCACCACCACCCCTCTTTCCTCTCTCCTCTTTCTTCTGTCTTTATTTTTCTGGGGACCACTTGGATGGGGTATACAATAAGGTTGGACCTGCAGTTTCCTTGATGTCTACCAGTGAGGGGAAGGCATTGACGCTGGTGGGAAGGGGATTGCATATACCTTTACCCTCTTCTAAAAATCACTGGTGTTCTTAAGCTAGGCACCAAGCTCTACTTTTTTTTCTTACAGTTAATATAGCTGTATTATATTTTAGTCCAAAAACCCTGACGCATCACCATCTGGCCTGAGTCCCGTGCAATTCGCACGCTTCTTAAAGGACCCTCAGGGTCCCACTCCCGCCGAGCTGGATGGCAAGGAAAGGGGTTAAACTTACCTTTTTTCCAGCGCTGGGCGGGGAGCTCTCCTTCTCCTCTCCGCCTCCGATCCTCCTCTTTGGCTGAATGCGCATGCGTGGCAGGAGCTGCACGCGCATTCAGCCGGTCTCATAGGAAAGCATTCATAATGCTTTCCTATGGACGCTGGCGTCTTCTCACTGTGATTTTCATAGTGAGAAGCACACAAACGCCTCTAGCGGCTGTCAATGAGACAGCCACTAGAGGCTTTAGGGGCTGGATTAACCCATTTATAAACATAGTAGTTTCTCTGAAACTGCTATGTTTATAAAAAAAAAAAAGGGTTAACCCTAGCTGGACCTGGCACCCAGACCACTTCATTAAGCTGCATTCGGTTTATCATCAGCTGGCATATGAATAACCCTGCTAATAATTGAGAAGTCACTAGTAGCCAGTTTGCAGTTGCTGTAAAATGAAAACTTCTGTGAAGTTCAGCCAGGGACACAATTCTTCTTTAAGGGTGACTAAAATTCAAAAGATTTCACTGCAGTCTTAAAGTACGTGTAGATTTCTCCAGTTCTACATACTATGCCACATATACAATTATAGTCCTGCTCTATGCCATGCATTACTCTCACCAGAAAAAAAAAAGTATATTAATATATGGAGAAACAAATGTCTATTATATAAAAAAGAATTATAAACATACCTGGGCTATCTGCAACAGGTAGAGATCTGTAAGTAATGTGAGAATGAGGAAATCCATCATTACTGGTAACATTTCTAGCGGTATCTGGTATTTTCCACAGGTCTTCATTTCTTCTTTGTTCAGGTTTTACCTTGAGTATTGCAGTGTGATGCCTGAAACTGGGACCAATATTAAATTACTGACTTGATTACCCTTGTACCATATTACTAAAATCAGGTAAGATTAGCAAAATAGCCCCAAACCTAATGTACAAAATAAATTCTATTAATGAGCTGAAATGGGGAAAGCATTGGATTGGCTAAAATCGCCAAGGGGACGGGAACAAACGTCGTTTTGGCCAAATCAGCACCTCCTCATGAGTAAAATTCAGCCTTCCCATGCAGAACATGGAGACGCTGAACTGCACTGCTGCCTAATATGCAGCACTGAGCTAGGAAGCACCTCCAGTGGTCATCTGAGGAGTGGCCACTTGGAAGTGTCCCAAGGGGCAATGTAAACACTGCCTTTTCTCAGAAAAGAGAGTGTTTGCATGGAAATGCCTGCATATAATGATTATACTCACCCGAACAACTACATTAAGCTGTAGTTGTTCTGGTGACTATAGTGTCCCTTTAAATTACCAAGAAGTGGAGGCTGACATTTTTCTGTGCCATAGACAGTGGTAGTGACACGTACATGGAGTCTAGGCATGAGGTTTACAAGAAACCAAAAACAAAACTCACCTCCCCATATATGTTTCTGCACATGTCTTAAGACAATATATTGGAGCACATGCTATAAAAGAACAGCCTACAATTATTGTAAATTGGTTTGCAAGTACATCTTTTAAAATAAAGGGGGATGGAGGAAGAGGAGATTATTACTTAGTTTGTAATACTTTTATTCGGGCTACAACACCAGACAATTTCTAGCAAGCAAGAGTTTATCAGCATACAACCAATGGAAAACTGACATAAAAAGACATACACTTATATTATATATAAAAGAATTAAAAAAACTCTATTTTACTGCCATCCAAAACTAAAGAAATAGTTCAGCTGCTGTAGAAATCATGTAAAACAGTACAATTCTAGTCATTTAGTAAATTTACTTGGCATTTCCATGCTTTAGTTAGTGATCTTCTTTTAGGACCTTCACCATGTACCTGTCAAGCCAGGAGGGGGGGGGGTGTATGTATAATATATATATCAGCTTGCACTCATGATCTTTAAATTAAAATGCCATGGTCTTTAAATTAAAATTACATGCTTTACTGAAGAAAATGTAAAAGTTGTGCATCAATGTTTCAGTCCCTGTTTGGGACTTTTCTCAGGATCATAAAAAGTGAAACGTTGATCCACAACTTTTAAATTTTCTTCAATAACGCATGGAAATTTTATTTAAAAAGACCATGAGTGCAAGCGGTTATATATATATATATATATATATATATATATATATATATATATATATATATATATATATATATATATATATACACACACACACACACACACACACACACGACAGTCAAATTGGCCCAGGTACATGGTGAAGGTCCTAAAAGATCACTAACTTAAGATCAGCTTTATCACTCAAGTTGATAAAGAGCATCTATATCTTTGTACCCGTCTGTGAGGGGATGAGTCTGTGACTTTTGCCTTTGCTGGATCCAACACCTGGAGCAGTACCCATGCCAGATAGGATTTCCATAGAACCCACAGCCTTTTCTGCACTTCTCCTGATGGAAGCTGAAGCCTTTGAAGTTAAAATCTATGTCACATGGTATGTAGGACATTTCCTCACTGGATGGAATAAGGTTCATTTTAATTTTGAAGCAGAAAAAAATAAATAATAATTAATAACTTGTGTATGTCTGTATAACTAGACAAAGAAACTGTAATAGATTTTAATATTTAAGTTGCATTACAATTAATTCATACCTATCAAAATTCAATACGGCTTCTTCAGGACACAGAAGAATGTAAGGCAGCTCACATGGTAATATGCCAAACAGCCATAGTTGTACTATGAATGCAGTATAAAACAATCTGTGTAATAATACAAGGTGCAATAGATGAGCATCTGACAATTAAATATATATATATATATAGTCAGTATATAAGGTAAATATTCAGTACTTTGGATTTAGATAACGGATCATCTTCGATACGTTTACCAATGCTAACATGGCAGTACTTTTCATGCACTCCCCACCAGCTTTAAGAAGTGGTAATGGTTGGCAAACATTGTTGGTCTGCCAGTCCTAACCCCCCGAACCAGGCTCAGCTAACAGAGTCTACATGGCTATATCCCAATACACCCAATACACCTGGGTGGCTGGCACTGGGCTGG
Source organism: Pelobates cultripes (assembly GCA_933207985.1). Classification (NCBI taxonomy): domain Eukaryota; kingdom Metazoa; phylum Chordata; class Amphibia; order Anura; family Pelobatidae; genus Pelobates; species Pelobates cultripes. The sequence continues at coordinate 175,664,329 of OW240916.1, read as the reverse complement.
CTGGCTGGCCCCGGGCTGGCAATACATTGTTTACATTGTCACAGAGCCCCCATTGGTCCAGCATTGCGCGCTGTCAGTACCCCCATCTAAAACTCGGTACCGCTGACTACTGTAAAACAAGACCAGAGACCCCCAATGTTTACCCCACGGAGTCCGCGTTAAAAACTTTCCATCAGTAGATCACATGAAATCAGCTGATCCGTGACTTCCGGGTCTGCAGCCAATCAACATCGGGATTAAACGCGAAGGCGTTACGGGTTGCTATGGAGACTAATAGGCGGCCAATTGAATACCTCGTGACAGGAAGTATTACCCGCGTGCGTGTGCCGCGTCAGCCCAAGCCGACTAGTAACGTGTTAGGCGTGTTTCGGTCGCTGCGATAGTTACATGTTTAGTTGGCTGGGAGAGGGGGCTGGCCATTATAATAATCCTAGCCGGGCGTTTTCATAGCCGTTTAGCTATACCTGTGGCAGAAAAGTGTATAGGAGAAATGCGTCGTTAAAATATCACTTATAATGAATTGAAACGCCGGGGGCAACAATTGATGATCAGAAAAACAAATTAATTAAACGGCAGGTTGGTTACTTAAAGGAACGGTCCACAAGCACCATAATCACTGTACTGTAGTGATTATGGTGATAGCAGTGCCAAACCCCCCTCTTCTTGTAAGTAGTCCAACTATTTTAGAACAGTTTGACTTCTTAGCCGGGGTTCACCTTGTGCGTCTCCCAACCTCTTAATATCGATGGAGAACTGGAATGGTTGTTGAGGGAAGATATATTAGGCCTGCTTTACCAAACAGCAGCCTGAGGTTTCTCAATTAAATGTCCCAGGGAGAGAGGTTAGGTTTGTAAGATACATTGCTGGTACTCTGCAAACCACGGTAAGGGTCCATGGGGCGGAGCATTTGGAGAGCAGGGTGGGTCAGTGCTCCAATAGCACTAGTTGCTATGTAACAGGACTCAGAGATGTGAACTAATTGATGCTCATCTGTAGCTGGTCAATTAGCAGGCAGGCTTTTAAAAGAAGGGATCAGCCTGCTGCAGAGTGAGGGAGAAAGAGCCAGAGGAATGGTGTGTCTTGCAACTATATTTTGTTATTGTAAATTGGTAAGTGGGAAAGCCACCCAATTCCAGATAGTGATTACTGTGTTTAGTAAGTGCTCAAACGAGCAAGGAATTTTGTTTATTTTATTTTGAAGCACCTGTATATTTTGCCCCAAATAAATCATAAAAACTGAGCTGGATGTGTCCTGGACTTTGATTACCCTAGAAGGCTGTGGTTACCATAAGATCTGTGACAAAATCCTACCTGTAAAAAAGGTGGTTTGTTACATATGGTGGAGAATGCGGGCAGCCACGTAAGCCTGAGGGTAGAAGTAATTTAAAGCTCAACATGGAGGATGTTATCAAGGCTTTGATCCAATCCACCTCTATGCAACAGGAGACTAACAGGAGAGCTGCAGAAAACAGTGCAGCCCTGCAGCAACTGGTGCTGGCCCAGGCAAAGTGTGCTAAGTCTTTGGTAAAACAGATTGCTGTGACACAAGCTGAGATTTTTCAAGTAGCCCGCGAGGAGCAGTAAAAAGCCACCCAGGGACTACCACAGGAAATCCAAGCTTTCTCTGAAAAGCTGAATGGAGACCCTGATGGAAGATATCAGGGGCCAAAGGTGATTCGGGCGAGCCACTACCTTCAGAAAATAACTGCATCAGATGATGTTGAGGCATACCTTCTGGCATTTGAACGCACTGCTGAGAGGGAGGGATGGCCGGCTGAGCGGGCAAGCATACTGGCACCATTCCTAAGTGGAGAGCCACAGAAGGCATACTATGACCTAGAACCAGCGGATGCAAGTAACTACAGCAAATTGTAAGCTGAAATCTTGGCACGACTGGGTGTAACCCCTGAAGTACGTGCCCAAAGGTTCCATTCATGGTCATATTCTTCTGATAAAGCCGCACGTTCCCAAATGTTTGACCTCATACACCTCGCATGGAAATGGCTGCAACCTGAAATCCATTCAGCTAGCCACATAGTGGAAACCTTTAGTAATGGACCGGTTTTTGCATGGTTTACCAGGTGCCCTGCGTCGCTGGGTCAGCCAATGTGATCCCCATACAGCAGACCAGCTGATTGCTTTGGTGGAAAGATATGTGGCTGCAGGAGAACTGCTACGTCCCCCTTCACAGGAAAACCCCTGCAATCCTATGCCCAAGATTCTACAAGACCTGGTAAGACTGTTCAAGGTTTAAGGGGAGCCGAAGAGCTGCAGCTCTATATACAAAACACCAGGGACAATACATCAAGAACCAGGGGGGCATTCAGGTCTAACAGGCCTGGGAGAGGAACTAATTGGTGGTCAGATTGTACTGTCATATGTTTCAAGTGCAAAGAGGATGGTCATATGGCAAAGGACTGGATGAATCATTGAAGGACGAACCTATGGAATGCAATATGGGCAAAGATGAGGGAGCACATTCATTTTTGTTCAACTGTTATGGTGCTGTTAACAATGACCATGATAATAACCCTCATAAATGCTATGCAACTGTCAATGGAAAAATGTCTAAGGCATTACATGATTCAGGTAGTATGGTTACGTTGGTAGCAGAGTCTATAATACCTTGTGTAAAACCTGATCATGTTAAGAAAATAGGCATTATTTGTGTCCATGGTGATAAAAGAGAATACCCCACTGCAGAAGTAAATATTGGAACCCAGTATAGAGATTTAAAGTACCGAGTGGGTGTAGTACCTAGATTAGCCCATGAGGTAGTGATCGGTAGAGACTCCTCATTTTCTAGAATTATGGGCAGCTGTACAAAAGACAAACCAAAGTTTATCAGAAATTAGTCAATCTGCCGAGGATAATGTGTTCCCTTTTACCGATATTGACTTGGGTTTTGACCACTGTGACAGACAAATAAGAAAAAGTAAAAGATACTGCCCTAAACCAGTATTATTAGGAGATAACCCAGCTCAAACTAGTGAGGAGCCTACTAATACTTCAGACAAGGACGATGACTTAATTGATATTGGCATCAGTCCGAGTAATTTTAAAAGCGCACAGTGGGAAGATCTCACTTTAGTGACAGCTATAAATGATATTAATCAGCCAGGTGAAGCACTGCCGTTCCCCTATTTTGAAGTACAAATGACCTAATTTACAGCGTAGAAAAGAAGGATTCAGATATCATTAAGCAGCTGTTGGTTCCCCAGACTTACCAAAACACAGTACTAAAGTTGGCTCACAGCCACATATTAGGGGGACACTTGGGAGTCGAAAAAACGAGAGAGAGAGTCCTTAGAAGGTTTCACTGGCCTGGAGTTTTTGCTGCTATAACAAACTATTGTGCCTCATTTCCTGAGTGCCAGTACAGGACTCCTTTCAAGACTTTTCATAGTCCACTTGTACCCTTACCCATAATTGATGTGCCTTTTGAAAGGATCGCTATGGACTTAGTGGGGCCACTGGTAAAGTCCGCTAGGGGGCACTAGTATATACTAGTCATCTTGGACTATGCAACTTGCTACCCTGAGACCATCCTCTTGCGTAATACCTCTGCAAGGTTAATAGCTAAGGAACCTATGTTAATGTTCAGTAGGGTGGGTATCCCTAAAGAAATCCTGACAGACCAGGGGCTCTTGCAGGTTAAACATCTGAAGACCTCAGTATATCACCCACAGACTGATGGTTTAGTACAGAGGTTCAACAAAACCCTTAAGAGTATGCTATGTAAGGTAACTGATGCAAATGAAAAAAATTGGGATTTTTTTTATTGCCATATCTACTGTTTTCCATTAGAGAAATTCCACAGGCTTTTCTCCTTTTGAATTGTTATATGGAAGACATCCCCAGGGAATACTGGATATTGCTAAGGAGACCTGGGAACAGGAGACTACTCCTCACAGGAGTATAATTAAGCATATAGCTCAAATGCAGGATAAAATGGCCACCATCATGCCTATTACATAGTTACATAGCTGAAAAGAGACTTGCGTCCATCAAGTTCAGCCTACCTCACATTTGTTTTTCGCTGTTGATCCAAAAGAAGGCAAAAAACCCCAGTTTGAAGCACAATTTTGCAACAAGCTAGGAAAAAAATTCTTTCTTGACCCCAGAATGGCAGTCAGATTTATCCTTGGATCAAGCAGTTATTACCCTACATTGAAAGATTATATCCTTGAATATTCTGTTCTTGCAAGTATGCATCTAGTAGCAGTTTGAACATCTGTATGGACTCTGATAAAACCACTTCCTCAGGCAGAGAATTCCACATCCTGATTGTTCTTACAGTAAAAAAACCTTTCCTTTGCCTTAGACGAAATCTTCTTTCTTCCAGTCTAAACGCATGGCCTCGTGTCCTATGTAAAGTCCGGTTTGTGAATAGATTTCCACACAATGGTTTGTATTGGCCCCGAATATATTTGTATAATGTTATCATATCCCCTCTCAGGCGACGTTTTTCTAAACTAAATAGGTTTAAATTTGTTAACCTTTCTTCATAGCCGATATGTTCCATTCCTTTTATTAATTTTGTAGCCCGCCTCTGCACTTTTTCTAGTGCCATAATATCCTTCTTTAGAACAGGTGCCCAAAATTGCACAGCATATTCAATATGGGGTCTTACCAGTGATTTATAAAGAGGCAAAATGATATTCTTGTCCCGAGAATGAATGCCCTTTTTCATGCATGACAATACCTTACTGGCCTTGGCCACTGCTGATTGACATTGCACATTGTTGCATAGTTTGTTGTCTATAACAATTCCCAAGTCCTTTTCATGTGTTGTTATCCCTAATTCGCTTCCATTAAGGGTATACGTTGCTTGTGTATTCTTTACGCCGAAGTGCATAACTTTGCATTTTTCAACATTAAATTTCATCTGCCATTTGAGTGCCCAGTCCCCAGTCTATCTAAATCCCTCTGCAGCAAAGTAATATCTTGCTCACATTGTATTGTTTTACAAAGTTTTGTGTCATCTGCAAACACTGAAACATGACTTTCAATGCGGTCTTCAAGATCATTTATAAACATGTTAAATAGAAGGGGTCCCAGAACAGACCCCTGAGGGACACCACTTGCCACCTCTGTCCAGCTTGAAAATTTACCATTAATGACAACTCTTTGTACTCTGTTTTTAAGCCAATGTTCTACCCAAGAACAAGCATTTTCATCTAGACCGATTTCCTTGAGTTTGAACACTAATCTATTGTGTGGAACTGTATCAAATGCCTTGGCAAAATCCAAATAGATCACATCCACGGCAACACCCTGATCTATACTTCTACTTACTTCTTCGTAGAACGCAATCAAGTTAGTTTGACATGACCTGTGCTTCATAAAACCATGCTGATTTTTGCTGATAACCATGTTCTTCTCAAGGAATTCTTGAATATTATCCCTTAATAGCCTTTCAAATATTTTACCAGCCACAGAAGTTAAGCTCACAGGTCTATAATTTCCAGGCAAGGATTTTGAACCCTTTTTGAATATAGGAACCACATCTGCCTTCCTCCAATCCTCCGGAACACTTCCTGAAAGAAAAGAATCTTGAAAGATTAAAAACAGAGGTTAACTTATTTCTGCACTTAGTTCCTTAAGTACACGTGGATGGATACCGTCAGGCCCTGGAGCTTTGTTTATATTAACTTTCTTTAGTTGCTCCAGCACCTTGTCTTGAGTTAACCAATTACAATTATTCTGCAAGTTTTTAGTAGCAATCATTTGCACATCTATTAACATGGGTTCTTCCTTAATATATACGGAGGAGAAATAGTTATTTAAAATTCCTGCCTTTTCCTGGTCTTCATTAATTAACACCCCCGTTTCAGTTTTTAGTGTACCTACACTTTCATTTTGGTTTTTTTAAGAATTTATGTACTTAAAAAATGCTTTAGGGTTGGTTTTGCTCTCTTCAGCTATCATTATTTCATTTTGAAGTTTAGCAAGTCTAATTGCCTTTTTGCACGCATTATTTGCATCCTTATATCTTTTATAAGATGCATCTGATTTGTCCGATTTAAATGCTTTAAATGCCCTTCTCTTAGTTGTAATCTCTTGTTTTACTTCTCTACTAAGCCACATTGGTTTTAATTTGTTTCTTTTATATTTATTTCCCAACGGTACATACTGAGAAATGTACCTTTGTAATATTTGTTGGAAGATGATCCATTTATCCTCAGTGTTCTTTTCACTAAAGAGTTTATGCCAATCAATATATTGTAAAGCTTCCCTTAACTTATTGAAATTGGCCTTTTTAAAATTATATGTTTTAGTATTCCCCATGTGCTTTTGTTTTTTTGAGTTTATTTCAAAGGACACTATATTGTGATCACTATTTCCCAAGTGCTCACCTACTTGAATGTTGGTCAAAAGATCAACGTTGTTTGTTAAAACCAGGTCCAGACAAGCATCCATTCTAGTTGGTGCTTGTACAAGTTGTGACATGAAGGTGTCATTTAACAAGTTTAAAAACCTAATTCCCTTTGCTGAGGCACTAGTCCCTCTGTCCCAATTTATATCCGGGTAATTAAAATCTCCAATAATTAAAGTGTTACCCAGATTTGCAGCTTTCTCAATTTGCTCAAACAGCTGTTGTTCCTCGTCAATATTAACATTAGGTGGTTTATAACATATCCCAACCAATAGTTGGTTTCCCTTCTTTTCCCCCAAGCAGATATTTACCCATAAAGCTTCCACATTATCCTCCTCGCATTCCATTTGCTTAACATTTGGCTTTAAATCATGTTTGACATACAAACATACCCCACCACCCTTCTTGTTTTTCCTATCCTTCCTAAATAACATGTACCCATTTAAGTTAGCTGCCCAGTCATGTGTCTCATCCCACCATGTTTCAGTTATGCCTATTATATCATATTGTTTAGTGTATGCCTAATGCCTCTAGTTCCCCCATTTTGTTATTTAGGCTCCTTGCATTAGTAAGCATACATTTAATATTATGCGTCACTTGTATATTTTGTGAATTTTCAACATTACACAGCTTCTCTGTTCTGAGCTTGCCCCTCCCCCCGTTTCCACCCCCCTTATACTGTGCTAAAGCCCATCTCCTTTCTGTCCTATCTCCATTTTGTAGATTGCTATGACCCTCCCCCCCTACTACTAGTTTAAAATCTCCTCCAACCTTCTAGCCATCCTATCCCCCAGCACTGCAGACCCTCTCCCGTTTAGGTGCAATCCATCACCACTATAAAGGTTGTACCCAATCGCAAAGTCGGCCCAGTGCTCTAAAAACCCAAAACCCTCCTTCCTGCACCAAGACTTAAGCCACGCATTGACCTGGAACACATGCTGGAAGCCCAGCAGGCTCATAAAAACAGCTATAACCGTAATGCTAGAGTCAGAGTGTTCCAACCTGGAGACAGGGTCTTGGTTCTGGTCCCTACTGTCAAGAACACGTTCCTTGCGACTTGGCATGGACCATATGAAATAATAGAAAAAGTGAGTGATGTCAATTATAAAGTCAGACAACCAGGAAGAAGAAAGCCTGAACAGTTGTATCATATAAAGCTTTTAAAGCCTTGGAAAGACAGGGAGGTCCTAGTTGCTTAAAAACCTTTTAGCACCTCCTATAGTAGAGCCAGAGGTGAACCTATCTGAGACTCTGTCTGTACATCAGAAGCAAGAGGTCAGAGATTTCAGCAGAAGAAATAGGAATGTTTTCTTGGTAGTTCCAGGAAAGACTAAGGCGATTAAACATGACATAACTGAACCAGGGAAAAGGGTTAATCTCAAACCTTATAGAATCCCTGAGGCCCGGAGGGAGGCTATAAACTTAGAAGTTGAAATTTTTTTAAAACTTGGAGTGATTGAAGAGTCCCAGAGTGATTGGAGCAGACCTACTGTATTGGTGCCAAAACCTTATGGCACCTGGAGGTTCTGTTATGATTACAGAAGTAATGCAGAGTGAGGGAGAAAGTGCCAGAGGAATGGTGTGTCTTGCAACCATATTTTGTTATTGTAAATTGGTAAATGGGAAAGCCACCCAATTCCAGATAGTGATTACTGTGTTTAGTAAGTGCTCAAACAAGAGCAAGGAATTTTGTTTATTTCATTTTGAAGCACCTGTATATTTTGCAACCAAATAAATCATAAAAAAACTGAGCTGGATGTGTCTGGACTTTGATTACCCTAGAAGACTGTGGTTACCATAAGATCTGTGACAAAATTCTACCTGTAAAAGAGGTGGTTTGTTAAAATAAATATATTTGTTACAAATGAAACTAGGCCCAGATATGTAAAACACATGTGAACTATAAGAAACTTTTTTTTTGCCAGTAGATGGGAACAAAAGAAGGGCACTTCCAAACAAACAACCACCAACAGTACAGGATTTGTCAGTATCCTGGATTGTTGGTGGGCCATGAGGACTGGTTTAGTGAATACTAGTCTTTTTGAATAAAGCAGGAATCATGTAGCGGACCCCGGGTAACCCGACTGGGCTTCTCCTCTCAGCCAGATTAGAACTTTTATATGATCAAGCTTGTATTCCCCTAGTAACTAGACGATACATAGTTCTGGGAGTCATCTGATCTTATTTGGCCACACACGGCTTTTATGCACTGACCCCTAGCATGGGATCTCTATAACAAAAATACTAAGTTTTTTCCCAGGAGCCTCTGTGCCTGAGAGATAATTGAGTCAGAAAACTACAACTCAATTATCTCCCGGTTACTGGGAAACATACAAAATATTACACAATCCCCCAAAAGTATCCCCAATATGAACAGGAACCACACAAGAGTTATATCCCCGGATAGCCCTGGTCTGAGTGCCCAACTTGGCCAAATAGCGCTCACATCCGTTTGGTACAATGGAATCACAACCGGGGTGAAGTTCTGTCTAGCTGGCCACGAGGTGAAAGCCCAAAACAGTTTAAGGGAAATAGGTGTTCCGGCCGGTCTCTGTTCAGGGGTTCCTGTGCGAACATCGTACAAGGTATTCCCTTGGTTTCAGGGAATGAATGCTCCCCCCAGTTGGTAGTTCCCATCTCCAGAACGTCTAGCTGGTTGGGAAGTGGGATGGGCAGTGGTATAATCTTTGCCGGAGTTTGTGCAAGTGTGTAGCTGAAATTAGTTCCAGGCACTCAACGACCAAGTACCGCTGCCTGCATTCGGGAAGCATTCATTAATCATTTCCCTTGCATTTTTGTACTTATGTTCACTGGTGTAATGGTTCTAATGGAAACATAGAATGTGACGGCAGATAAGAACCATTCGGCCCATCTAGTCTGCCCAATTTTCTAAATACTTTCATTAGTCCCTAGCCTTATCTTATAGTTAGAATAGCCTTATGCCTATCCCACGCATGCTTAAACTCCTTTACTGTGTTAACCTCTACCACTTCAGCTGGAAGGCTATTCCATGCATCCACTACCCTCTCAGTAAAGTAATACTTCCTGATATTTTTAAACCAAAAAAGTTTTCCCTGTACCAGTGCAAGCCTGGACCACCACATCTTTGCCGCTGTATACAGCGTGGAATGTTTTGGTTTGGATGGGGAATAGGTAAGAGACTCCTTTAGCTCTGAGATTGGTTATGGTTTCTTTGGAAATGGGAACATTTTCAAAAGCTCTAGCCAGTTTCTCCATTTTAGTTTCCTCATCATCTGATTTAGGTTCTTCATTTCCTGAAGTTGCATTTGATGCAGATGGGTCTTCTTCGGCTGATGGTTCTTGTCTGATGGTTCGTTGCAGTCAGCAGGCTTATCTGTGTTATCGTTTTCTGCATTCGCCAGTTTCTTTTTTTGGGGTTTAGATTTTTTGCCACTCTGCCCTCCATTAACCTGAGGTTTAGGGGAGGATGTTTCTTGCTCTGTTATATCTTCAGCTTTGCCCTTTTTTGCGTTTTCTTCTTAACTTTCTTTGGAGTAAGAGCATTGTTATCATTCTGCTCTCCATTACATTGATCAGCGGTTTCAGAAGGACTCTCTTTTTCTGCAAGCTTCTTCTTTTTCTTCTGTTTCGGTGTCTTATTGTTGTTAATCTCGCCATTTTCCAGTCCATTTAAATCAGTTACATGTTCCAAATCAAGTCCTTCTGTATCCCCATTCTGAAGTTTTCTCTTTTGTTTCTTGAGTGTAGGAGTTTCAGTAACTTTCTTCTCCTTGGTGGTTACAGTGTCCATTGCGTCCGTGTTTAGTTTTCCCGGCATCGGTGTTAAAGGTCTAAAATTTCCCGTACTCAAGACAAGGGAAACCGCAGCTGGCCTCGCTAGTAATGGCCGCATGAAATGGGGTACTGGGGCGGTCCTCGTTCAAGACTCTAATACAGTGGGTTTGGGTAAAATAACTCCCGAACAAATCAAAAGGTAAAACAGCCGAAAGGAACTTTACGTTCCACCACATCACTCCATCAACCTTGGGAACAGACTCCCAGAGAACCTCCTCAGGCAAACTTGCAAAATATATCAACAAATTTGGCAGAAGTAACCAGAGCAGAGCTTGGTTTCTCCTAATCTTTGTACACAAATGTTAAGAGCACTTTGGGCAAAGGTATATGCCATGGTTGGAAATATTAGTCAAGCACTTCCGAACCACCAGCAAAAGTCTGTGGGGCCTGAATAATCTTAAGCGTGTGCAGAACCACATTAAGAAGGTGCCGAATATGCTCTAGTCTAGTCTAAGGGAATAGCACGGGAGCCATGCAATTTGCTCAGGTGGGCTAGATCGTGCGAGGGGTGGAATATTCCCAAACCCAGCACCAATTGCATCAGCAGGGACAGACACAATTTCAGGGGGGCCCAAATTGACATGGCCAGGAGACACTAGGGCCCTGAGGGGATGCCAAAGAACACACCCTTTAAAATAGCCCATTGTGGGCAGTGAACCTTGTAGTATGATAAAAAGGACAAAAATGGCCAAATAATTGGCCTGGGACTCTCTAGGTATCCCTCCCCATTATCCATAAGGGACACAATCACACCCCAGTCAGTACTTATCTGTAGCTGAGTTATGGTGGTTCTGAAGTGATCTCTTTCCAGTTGGCTGGTTCTGGGTGGTAACTAAAGGCCCTGGAAGGGAGCAGAGCATCAAACATAGTGCATCCAAGCTTTTCCCATGGACTCCAGAGGATGGGAGCACTGCTTAGAAGCCAGTGGGAAAATTATGACCAATTAGCAAGCTGGCCCCCAAAAAACCTGCTCCATGTGTATGGGGGACTTTAACGAATCCCCACTGATTGTACAGTCAAACTGATTTAGCATACTTACCAAAGGTGTCCAAGTGACTCAATGCCCAATAAGGCAATCCTACACAGGTGGTCAGCTAGGCCATCCACAAAGAGTGCAAACTGAAGGGACCTACAAGAGAAGGCATCGTTTGAAGTCCCACAAAAGTGGTAAGCACATGTTGTCCAATGCTGTGACGAAGTGCCCTTCGCCACTTGGTCCTGGAGAGGCCTACTTGCCAGTCTCCTCCCCTGTGACTGTGACTCTTTCATCTATCTCGCTTTAAAGACCCTGGTCTACCTTCAGACAGACTATTTGTGTTGGCTGCTTTGTTTATCCTATGTTTTAGTCACCCTGTACCCATTATAGGTGCAGGGTGTGTGTAATGTAATTGTTTGTAGTGTGTGTGTGTACTGTGTAATGTATTGCCTGCTCTCTTGTATTGCTGAGGTTTGCTACCAACTAGGTGGGTTTGGCTATGGAGCTGGTCTAGTGCCCTCTGTTGGTAGCAACAGCAATATGCACTACCTGAATTGCAAGACTGGTTCATTTGCATATTCGGGTAGATTTGCATATTGCTAATTCTGCAGGCAGGTGAGATATTTACTGTTGAAAATTGTCTCCCCCCACCCCTTTGGAAATGTGCCATTGTGTTGTGATGGGTCACTGTGTGTTTCTTGATATGGTTTGACTGTTTGTGATTTTATTGAGGTTTCACAACAATGTTATTGTGGTGACTGTATTGGCTGGTCCCAAGGGAATAAAGGTTTTGACAGTTCTTCTTGATCCCTCTAAACGTAGCCTTGTCTCGTTATTGGAGGGAGCCGTTATAATCACACTGGGGATTGCTATGCTCTGTATGCTCCCCTGAGCATGAATCATTTAGCTGTTTTAAGAGCTTGTTCCTGACACGCTCTTCTTGGAGGAGGGGTCTTCACCGCACAGTCCTGGAGGACAGAAGCTGATCCAGGGTGGAAGGAAGAGTTCTTTCCCACACAGTCCTGGAGGACAGAAGCTGATCCAGGATGGAAGGAAGACGGCGAGACTCCAGCCCAGATACGGCGGTTGCGGAGTCTGCGGTGGTTGTGGTGTCTGCTGCAGTGCTTTGAGTCCTCAGGAAGCGCTAGGAGCATCCGTCAACGGAGGGTACTCGGTCGGAGTACAGGGAGCTCCGTTACAAATGCCCAGTGGGGAACAGGTGTTAACCTCAATGCATGGAACTCTACATTCTGCTCAGCCACTCTGTGCATCATGAAGTCAGTGGGATAAGAGTGTTCCTCGATAGAGAGTATAGTCCTCAGATTCAGTCAT
>OW240916.1:175371208-175646564 GCA_933207985.1 Pelobates cultripes | reverse complement strand
AGCCCTGGCCAATCAGCACCTCCCAATAGAAATGTATTGAATCAATGCATCTCTATGAGGAAAGTTCTGTGTCTCCATACAAAGGGTGGAGACATTGAATATCAGTGCTGCACACTGTGCAACATTGCCCCAGGAAGCACCTCTAGTAGGGTAATGTAGCTTGGAACTTTGCTTAAAGGGACAATGTAGACATCAGAACTGCTTCATCCCATTGAACGGTTTCATTACATTGTCTGGAGTCCCCTGGTGCTGTCCTTCCATTCAGCATTAACTTGTTTTTAATGTTTCAATGCTAAACAAAAGTCTGCAGTCATCCATCCATTCTGTGCTGCTTGGGCTATTGAGAAAAAAATTAGCCTGCGCAACAATGGGCAGCTGTGACTGGCTGAGAGTGTCAGCTGAATACATTCGTCCTATCACAGTGCCATTGCAGGTATGAAATGGTATGGCTACAAGGATCGTGTGTAACTTTTGCTCTAGCCACACCTTCAGTAGGGGCAAGGTATCGGAAGCCAGTCACCACAGTAACTGTTAAACTGCTCTAAAATGGTTTAACACTGAATATAAGGAAACCAGTGGGCTCCAAGCCCTATAACCAATTCAATGAGATACAATGCTTAAAGTGTCTACAGGGTCCCTTTAAGCTCTGCCCATTAAAAAAAAACTGCCAAAGATGACCCTCCCCAGAAGAAAATAGGGTCCCTCTTTTTTCTTATGTACATTTACATAAGAAGAAAATAAAAACAAGGAGAAATCAAAAGGAAATGATTTTCCAGCTCCAGAAAACACTTGCATTGTACTCATGTTTTCAAACTTGTTGTGTTGTATCATACTATGCAATATACTTCTTTTGCATTGTAAAATCTTTCACCATAGCTAAATAAATAATTAAAAAAATATATATGAAAGAAAAACCTGCAGAGTGCCAGAGCCTTAGCCTCTCTGATTTGTGTTATGCCATGAGCATTAAAATACACCGGCATTACCAGCAAGGAGGAGATGAAGCTTTGTATAATTGCACAGTGGTGGAGCTTTGGGATCAAAAAAAAGGGAAGCATGTTTTAAAAAAGGCAGTCATTCTTTGCCAGGTTACTTTTCTGTTTATCCACCGGAAGGCAACAATAACAAACCCTAGCTATTTCCAATTAGGAGTCCACTGGGAAAAAATATTACATCCTGGCTCCAAAGGGTAATTTGATTTCCACTTGGTCCAACATCCTATCGGAGTTAAAATTAATCATAGCCTTATTTGCCCCTTTTTATTTAAAATAAAAATTAAAAAAATCATTAACCTTTCTATGATGTTGTTTTCAGATCTTCAAATAATACTTCCTTTTAATAATGCTATGTTTTTATTGACGTCATTGGGCTTAAATATTTTTTCAAGCGAATGATTTTTTGACCATACAACAATTAAAAGTTTACTTCAGCAAATGTACTGTTTATTATGGCTGAACAACCAGACCCCTCTATTTCAGCTGAGCTTAAGGCTTTTTTCTGCTATTGCAGATACACTTCCCAAGGCCTTGGCTGCCCTACAGGAGCAACCTACCCTCAAGTCTAAACCAGATCTACAGCGCATTTCGGACTCTGATGAATCTCAGGATCCTTCAGACCATGAAGAGTGCCCCCCCGCAAATGGCCCTGGAAGAGCAAAAGCGTGTCGGCCAGTAAAGTCAAGACGCCGACAAAACCCCCAGATTGAGTAAGACCACCTTACCACGACTCCATGATTTGGACCCATTAGAGGGATCCACTTCCCACGAATTACAAATCGTGGATGAATACCGAGCAGGCTATTCTGATGACGACACCAATTTTGATTACCAAATTCTTACCCCTTCGCAATTTGTTAAAGAAACTATTGTTTCTCACATTCACACCCCTACTACTACACCCTGTTCCAAATTATTATGCAAATTCTATTTAAGTGTCACAAAGATTAAATATTTTGTTTTTCAGTTTAAGTCATGGATGGCATTGTGTCTCAGGGCTCTTTTGATCACTGAAAACAATCTCGGACACCTGTGATATTTAGATTGCCAGGTGAGCCCAATTTAAGGAAAAACTACTAAAGGAGGGTGTTCCACATAATTTAGCAGTGCACCATTTTCATGCAATATGGGGAAGAAAAAGGATCTCTCTGCTGCCGAAAAGAGTGAAATAGTTCAATGCCTAAGACGAGGTATGAAAACATGAGATATTTCATGAAAACTTAAGCATGATCATAACACTATTAAGAGATTTGTGGCTGATTCAGAGTACAGACGGGTTTGTGTAGATAAAGGCACACTGAGGAAGATTTATGCCAGATCCATGCATCAGATCAAGAGAGCAGCTGCTAAAATACCATTACATAGCAGCAAACAGATATTTGAAGCTGCTGGTGCCTATGGAGTCCCACAGACATCAAGGTGTAGAGCCCCCCAGAGTCTTGCAACTGTGCATAAACCTTCTATTAGGCCACCACTAACCAATGCTCACAAGCAGAAACGGCTGCATTGGGCAGAAAAATACATGAAGACTAATTTTCGAACAGTCCTGTTCACTGATGAGTGCCGTGCAACCCTGGATGGTCCAGATGGATGGAGTAGTGGATGGTTGGTGGACGGCCACCCTATTCCAACAAGGCTGCGACATCAGCAAGGCGGTGGTGGAGTCATGTTTTGGGCTGAAATCATGGGAAGAGAGCTGGTCGGCCCCTTTAGGGTCCCCAGAGGTGTAAAGATGACCTCTGCAAAGTATGTGGAGTTTCTGACTGACAACTTTCTTCCCTGGTACAAAAGGAAGAACTATGCTTTATGTAATAAAATCATCTTTATGCATTACAATGCACCATCTCATGCTGCAAAGAATATCTCTGCATCAATGGCTGCTATGGGGATAAAAGGAGAGAAAGTCATGGTGTGGCCTCCATCCTCCCCTGACCTCAATCCTTTTGAGAACCTTTGGAGCATCCTCAAGCAAAAGATTTATGAGGGTGGGAGGCAGTTTACATCCAAACAGCTGCTCTGGGAGGCTAGACTGACATCTTGCAAACAAATTCAAGCAGAAACTGTCCAAAAACTCACAAGTTAAAATGTAATGTGACCTGTTAAAATGGTTAAAAAGTTAAAATGTTGTTATAAGTTTGATTGAAATAGCTTTTGATTTCAGTAAATATGCTGCAAACACAAAAAAATTACAATTTGCAGTTCTTTACAACCTATAAAGTGTTTTGAAACTTACTGTGCGTAATAATTTGGAACAGTGCATTGTAAGCTTATGTTTTAAAAAAAATACTGTTATCATTAGGTTTGTTAAATAAAATTTGAATTTTACCACGACAAGAGCCTCCCTATTTTGCATAACTTTCTTTACTTATGCCTCCAGCAGCACAAGTCAATCAATCAAAAACTTTAAACCAATCATAGTCCAGCATAGACTGTATATAAATCCCTGGTAGGCGTGTCATTTCCTCTTTCTATGCTGCTTCCAGACAGAGTTTATTGTTCTCTGCTATATTACTATTATTTATGAATTTATCACCTCATTAACACTTAATTGACATTTAACATTTATCCTTCACTATTTTACCCTCAATCCCCCTCCTCTCAATCCTCTCCCCCGTATACTCCTGTAATTTTTCTCTGTCCCCTTATCTGCGATCGCGGCATTGTCCTGCGATCGCGCCCTCTATTTCAGGGACCGGGACTTGCATAAGGGGTTCAGCGGGAGGTGGGGGCATGGGAAAGGGTTATTTTCACCAGGAGGGCCACGATCGCGGATCACGATCGCGGTCCGCGTTGCGAACGGCGGCCATCTTGGTTAGTTGATAACATGAGAATTATGCTGACTGGTATTTACATCAATTATTTAGGTAAATGAGAAAAATATAATTTGGAACAGGGTGTATATCACAACAGGACCATTCATCTGACACCTTGCTGGACTCCCAGGGTCAACCATTTTTCGACCCAAGGTTGATCAAGCACCCACGCTCAGCTGAATGGGCACCACCAGAGCAAATTTCCCTTTTCTGTAGATTATGGCTCCGCAAACCTCTTGATAAAGAGGTCAGGAATAAACTCAGTCAAATGCCTGCGATCCATTATCCCTAATAAAGTCGCTCTTACACCAGAGTTTGACCATATCCTGGTCACATTTCACACCAAATCAGACAAAGATCCTCACAAGGGCATAGAGCAGGGCTTAAAAGCTGTTCAAGACAAACTGCTCGACATTGCGGGATTTTTATTCTAACGGAAAAAGCCCTTTTCGAGAATTCTTTTGATCCGCGCATGGTGTGCGAGTGGGCTCAGAGAGCACTCTGCCTTCTAGGCAATGCCAGTGGGGCCTTATCTACAGCGTAAAGCTGTTCTATATAAGATGGATGCTAAGTTGGCAGAATTAGGTTCAAAAGAACTGGGTCCAGAGGCTAATGGTCTTTTATTTGGTGACAAGTTTATTATGGAACTGAATAAACATGCTTCCATTTTTAATTCACTCAATTAGGCCCAATCTTCCCTCCGTAAAATTTTCTGTTCACTGCATATTTAGAGGCCGAGGGATTGGAAGACAAACCTTTACAAAACTCATGAAACCGGTTATGGAACTCCTACGATCTAGATCGTGAATAGCAATAGTCTGTGTGCTTTGCCTTACGCGTTTCGTGAGGAAAGCCTCACTTCATCAGAGACTTCAAACATTACGAGTTAAGTTTTATTTTCTAAAGTTTTATATATATATATAAAAACGAATCATTTATACTATCCAGGAATGTATTATTTGAAGTTCCAGATTTAACAAATCCAGTTTCTCATCATTATGTGGTATTACTTGTGGTATCTGTATAATAATAGAGAGAGGCTGCAAGAGTATCAGGGATAGATTCTGATACAGAAGCGTCACCCAATGTGGGATATCTGACTAATTATAGAAATGTAACTATAGGATAGGGAAATAGGAGAGAGTTGACAACTAGAGTCCATTCAAACCATGTAGCAGTTGTATAGATATCCCACTACAACTCAGTAAAAACCAGTGGCACTTATTATATTCCCATTAAGCCTCACAATGCATTCCCATTCATGCTCACTATTAAGAGAATCAGAACTCTGTATCATTAAATATCCATTATGATTATAGTAGAGTTAAGATAATCATCATATAAATGTTATTAAAGGACCACTATAGTGCCAGGAAAACAAACTCGTTTCTCAATGTTATCCTATGGAAAGCATCGCGTCTTCTCACTGTGAAAATCACAGTGAGAAGCGCCTCTAGTGGCAGTCAGTGAGACAGCCACTAGAGGCTGGATTAACCCATAGGTAAACATAGCAGTTTCTCTGTGTTAATCGTGTCACGATTCACACCGTGCAATCCATATGGCTAGGCGTGGCCGTTTCACAAGTGCCAGACAGCACTGGGGGCTGGATTTTATCTTGTCCCGGGGATTTGAACTGTGGTCCTTCTGTGTCGTAATCCTGCTATCTTGCCTCTGGGACACACATCAGTTCTTAGTTGTGTATCATGTTTATTCTTGCCTTGTCTCCACCACTGGGGGCAGGATTTTACCTGGGGGGCTCCTATCAATTTTAGCCCCCCTGAAGCTGATGCCCAATTAGTCAGGTATAAGTCACTGCCTCTCCCTGTGGGCAGTGTCAGTTGATTGACTCTGGTTCTTGTGATTGTGATCCAGTCTTCTCCAGTCGGCTCCTGACTTTGGCTTATTCTTATTGTGTGTCCTGACCTCTGGCATCCTCTGACTTTGGCTTACCCTCGTTTATCCTGACTTCTGGCTTATGCTCGACGATTCTCCTGCTTGTGTTCTTGCCTGTACTGCGACTTGAAGCAATATCCTGCACAGCCCCTGTGCACAGACTCACAGGCCAGGTGGTTCCTTATCTGGTCACCTTGGTCTGTGTTTATATGCAAGGGTGAGTGTATATCTCTGCATACCAGACTCCCAAATATGGTAAGCCCTTATTTGGGACAGTATGTATGTGATTATGTGTACAAGTCTGTGATTGTGTGTATAGGTCTATGATTATGTCTGTGAGTGTGTGTATACATCTGTGATTATGTGTGTCTATAGGCCAGTGAGTGTGTCTGTGTATGTGTGTATATTTGTAATTGTGTGTATAGATCAGAGACTGTATTTGCATGTATAGGTCTGTGATTGTATTTGTGTATGTGGGTCTGTGATTGTGTGTGTATGTATGTGACTGTGTGTATAGGTCTGTGACTATGTATGTGTGTATAGTCTGTCTGTAATTGTGTGTGTGTGTGTGTGTGGTTATGTGTGCATATGTATATACATGTGTATGTGTTTAGCAGATAGCACCCTAAATTGGTATCCTTAAATATGGCAATCCCACATAAGGGAGTTATTTACTAAACAAATTTAAGAAAAGGGCTTTTGAAGTTTTAATATATACATTATTTACGTTATAGATTTTATGTACGGCCCAAGGCAATTCCTTTGTGCTCAATGCGGCCCAGGGAAGCCAAAAGGTTGGACACCCATGGTTTTAGAGGATTGAGACTAGTAGTGCTATTAAAGAAGAAGTTATTTTCCAGGCATAGCAAGCAGAGGTAGGTGAATTCCAGGATAAATACGTCTAACAACACAAGCCAGTGAAAACCTGGTTACAGAGAATCCAGATTAGTAAAATTTACTTTTAGCCCCAGCATTCCATATGTCAAACATTTAAAATCCCTGTACAGCTGGTACACATGGTACTTAGCCTAATTTAAAGTGCTACTTGAGGGAATAGTGTGGAAGCAAACACAGAATATTATTTATAATACAGTCAACCCTAGATTAGACTTGAATTACACATTAAGTGTTTTTCCCCAGATTTGAGCAATGGGCTTCTTGATTGCGATAGAGAGCAGCAATGTCAAATAGTCTTTTGCATGTACCCATGTTTTGTTCATTAAGGAGACAAAATAGAAAACAACCCTTTTTACTTTGTCCCAAAGGTAAAAACAAATCCTTTGTGACCCCGGTTTGATTATTTTATGTGGTTACAAAAGTGCATTATTTTTACAAAGTTTGACAAAACAACTTTTTTTTCTTTGCAGCTCAAAACAGGCCATCAATTTAAATTGCTGCTACAGAAGAACAGATTTTTGGAATCATATTGAAAAAAACCTCAAAATGTCTCCAATAGTTTATGCTTCCTCTGCTCTATAATGACTCACTTTCTATTGCCCAACCAATCATAAAGCCAAACTCACTAACTAAAATTAAAAATATAATATTTTAATAAATCTTTATTAACCCCTAAGGGCAGAAAAAACCAATTAGCAGCTGTGTAGATGTGTAGGATCAGTGTGTAGTCATAATAAAAATGTGTATGTTTATTAAAAATTGGTCTGTAGCGGGTTACTCTGCCTCACTAAGCAGTCCTTCTCTATGTTAACCTACTTCTTGTACTCCCTAATGTCCTTTTTAGTTTCTTCTTATCTTCTTTTCACCTCTCACAAGTCATCTATTTTTTTTTGCATTTAGTATTTTATTGTTGTTTTTCCTTTAAAAAAAAAAAAAAAATTAAGGGGGGATTACAGAAAAAGGAAAGGGGAAGGAATTACAATCATTTACATAAAAATATCACGAGGCAAACATATACAATAAAGGTTACCTCAAATTTTCCAAATAACACAATTCACTTATTTGACTCTTATACTTTTTATCACCTCTACTATCTAACTCTAGAGCTGTCAAATATATCTCCAGTTTAATTAAAAACCAGAAAACTTAATTTTAAGATAGTCAAGCTAATTCTAACAATTATCCTAAGATTTATGTTACATTCTTATAATATTATTATTAGTAAGGTGTTAATTTCAGTATCTTAAGTAGTAAGTATCTTAACATTAAATATAGTTCATAGAAATGAGGTCTGAATTCTACTCTTAAACATTTTTATGTTTGCCTGGTGGAGAAAAAAGAATAATGAAATTTTATATATATATTATATATATATATATATATATATACATACATACATACACACACACACAGTCTCTCTACATCGAGATTCTCCAGTTTGAATAATATTTGATTAGTAATTAGCAATATGTAAAATGTGAAATGGATTTCTTCACTCTTCAGAAAAATCATATTATGGTTGAATGTGGGGAAGATGATTAAAAATAGGACCACCACCTTTTGGCTACATTAGGGCTTAGTTTCCCTATTTTTGTCTGTCTCCACATAATCATTTCATATTTTACCGTAGTAGTCATTAAAACTTTAATTTCTTGTAGAGAAGGCAGTTTTGTGGATTTCCAATATCTGGCTATTAATATTGCTGCTGTCGATAGAAGGAGGAAGATTATTTTACGTGTGACTTTAGGTATGTTGTCTGGTAAAATTTTAAGGAGCATCATCTTTGGTGTATGTTTGGGCTTATAAGATGTAACCTCATCAATCAATGTACCTATATCTTTCCATAAAATTATTTATTTTGTCACATGTCCACCATATATGTAACATGGTACCTTTATTAGAATGGCACCTCCAACAGATATCTTCCGTTTCTGGATAGATTGATTTGAGACGAGTTGGTACCATGTACCATCTAAACAGTATTTTCTGAGAAATTTCAAAATGTGATGTACAAGATGAAAGTCCGTCATGTGCTATAAAGATTTTCTCCCATTCCTCTTGTGTTATAATTTCTTGCGTGTCGAATTGCCATTCTGTCATAAATTTCCACATCGAGAGTGTTTTCTTTGATGGAGAGATTGCTGCACATAGCTGTTCAAATTTCGTAATAGAGGTACTTAAGTTTTGCTGTATTGTACTTATCTTGTTATTGGACATAAGTGCTTTGATTTGGAGATATGCAAAAGTAAAGTATGAAGGAAGTACAAATTCCACTTGAAGCTCGCAAAAAGACTTTAAGCCACCTATTGTATAAATATGACTTACAACTGTTTCCATTGTAAGTATGGAAATGTGCCATTACAGTTGTATAAAATTTTAATTGGGGCTGCCAGTGACCATGGATATGCCGAGCATAGGCTTTCTCTGTTAGTATCCCAGATTTTAAGTAGATGCCTGGTAGTTGATAGTGTATAGGGGCCAAGGCCGGCGCTACCTGTAAGGCAACCTAGGTAGCCGCATAGGGCGCACCTTAGCAGGGGGCGCCGGATCCCAGTGACCGGCAGGAGGGAGGCGCAGAGCGCTCCCTCCCACCGGGTGTTCATCAGATATCGGGCGGCGTTGAACATATAGAACCTTGTTCTCAGGTCTCGCCGCCGGACTGACAGGAATTCAGTCATTAGGCCGCTGGAACAGGAAACAGAAGTCTCACCCTACGCCTGTTCTCCCGCCACGCCACAGCAAAATTGGGGGTTAGGGGCAGTAAGGAACACAGGGGAGGGGGAGGGGAGCAAGGAACACCCAGGAAGGGGGTGGGCAAGGACCACCAGGGAGTGAGGCAGGCGGACCACCAGGGTGCAGGAGTAAAAGAAATTCCACCAGGAGGGGGGGGAAGCAAGGACCACCATATGGGAGTAAGGACCACCAGGAGGAGGCGGAGTAAGGACCATAGGGGGAGGTGTAAGAACACCCAGGGGAGGGGGAGCAAGGAAACAGGTGGAGAGGTGGGGTGGCACCACCAGAGGAGGGGGGTGAGGGGTGAGTAAGGACCAGTGGGATTGGGAGTAAGGAACACCCAGGGGAGGGAGAGGGGGGAGTAAGGAACATGGGAGGGCTGGAGGCAAGGGCCACCAGGAAAGGGGGAGGCTTGAATTCACCAGGGAGGGGGGAGGGGGAGTAAGGACCCACCAGGGGAGGGGAGGGGGAGTAAGGACCAGAGGTGAGAGGGAGGGAGGCGCAACCTCACTGGGGAAGAGGCTATAAGCAGGCGACCACCAGCGAAGAGGGGGGGAGTAAGGACCACAGGTGGAGGAGAAAGATGGGGCGAGTAAGGACCACTGGGGGAGGAGAGGGATGGGAGTAGTAAGGACCACTAGGGGTGGGCATTGTAGGCATACTCACGTTCATGCCCCGGGGGCCCAGACCTTGAGCTGTGTAAGGGGCACTAAAAAATGGAGCTGCTTCCTGTTCGTTAATTATTGTGAGCACTGTTAAAAACAGTCTCCTGAGAGCCTCTTCTACACCAGACCTGTGGAGCCAGACAGAGCCCATCATCAGCCTCTTGTCCTCATCTGGTGGTAAGCAGGCAATCCAATATATTATTAGTGGCACTAATCTCTAATTTACCTCACATTAAATGGATACTATAGTCACCAGAAGCACTACAGCATAACGTAGTGGTTCTGGTGTCTATAGCCTGTGCCTGTAGGCTTTTTAATGTAAACACACTGTCTTTTCAGATAAAAGACACTTTGTGAAGACTGGCGTTGGCCCATATGACAGAGCATATGGGCGGGGCATTGTGATGTCACATGGTGGGCAGGACATATGGGGGGGGCGGCAAATAGATTTTTTGCCTAGGGCGGGAAAAATCCTTGCACCGGCCCTGATAGGGGCCTATCTTTCGATTCTGCTGGGGAATCCAAATATTACATAGTTACATAGCTGAAAAAAGACTAGCATCCATCAAGTTCAGCCTTCCTCACATTTGCTTTTTGCTGTTGATCCAAAAGAAGGCAAAAAAACCCAGTTTGAAGCACAATTTTGCAACAAGCTAGGAAAAAAATTCCTTCTTGACCCCAGAATGGCAGTCAGATTTATCCTTGGATCAAGCAGTTATTACCCTACATTGAAAGATTATATCCTTGCATATTCTGTTTTTGCAAGTATGCATCTAGTAGCTGTTTGAGCATCTGTATGGACTCTGATAAAACCACTTCTTCAGGCAGAGAATTCCACATTCTGATTGTTCTTACAGTAAAAAAACCTTTCCTTTGCCTTAGACGAAATCTACTTTCTTCCAGTCTAAACGCATGGCCTCGTGTCCTATGTAAAGTCCACTTTGTGAATAGATTTCCACACAATGGTTTGTATTGGCCCCGAATATGTTTGTATAATGTTATCATATCCCCTCTCAGGCGACGTTTTTATAAACTAAATAGGTTTAAATTTGATAACCTTTCTTCATAGCTGATATGTTCCATTCCTTTTATTAATTTTTGTAGCCTGTCTCTGCACTTTTTCTAGTGCCATAATATCCTTCTTTAGAACAGGTTCCCAAAATTGCACAGCATATTTAATATGGGGTCTTACCAGTGATTTATAAAGAGGCTAAATGATATTCTCGTCCTGAGAATGAATACCCTTTTTCATGCAGGACAATACCTTACTGGCCTTGGCCACTGCTGATTGACATTGCACATTGTTGCATAGTTTGTTGTCTATAACAATTCCCAAGTCCTTTTCGTGTGTTGTTATCCCTAATTCGATTCCATTAAGGGTATACGTTGCTTGTGTATTCTTTACGCCGAAGTGCATAACTTTGCATTTTTCAACATTAAATTTCATCTGCCATTTGAGTGCCTTCTTTTGATTTATCAAAGAAGATAAATCAAAGTTTCCACAGCAATTGCTCTCTATAATTGAGGAGTGTTTACGCCTGAAGCTGCCCTAACTATATTGTTTAGGATTGCCAAATGATAGTATAGTTTCAGATTCGGAAACCCCATGCCTCCAGATTTCACTTGTCTCAGTAAAAGTCCTTTTGGGACCCGGTGATGTTTCCCGCCCAAACTAAAGCGTAAAAGTACCGCTTGAAGAGTTGTAATATATGACTGTGGAATTCTAACTTGTAACGACCTAAATAGGTATAAAATTTTTGGTACGATAGACATCTTAACCCCTTAAGGACTGAGCCAAATGTACACGTTGTGAACAAAACAAAACTTAAACAAAACCTGGCATTTGCGCTACGTCTGTCCAACCGTAATTCATCTTTTTCATATAAAATGCACCCACACTTATTAGATATCATTTTATTCAGGGGAAACAGGGCTTTCATTTAATATCAAATATTTAGCTATGAAACATAATTTAATATGAAAACAATGGGAGAAAATTAGATTGTTTTGATTTTTTTAGTTCTACATGACATTTTAACTGTCAATGTCATAATACTGTTTGCTTTTACTGCAATAAAATAAACATATTTGTATTCAGCAAAGTCTCACGTGTAAAACAGTACCCCCTATGTACAGGTTTTATGGCGTTTGGGGAAGTTACAGGGTCAAATATAGCACGTTACATTTGAAATTGAAATTCGCCAGATTGGTTACGTTGCCTTTGGGACTGTATAGTAGCCCAGGAATAAAATTTACACCCATAATGGCATACCATTTGCAATAGTAGACAACCCAAGGTATTGCAAATGGGGTATGTCCAGTCTTTTTTAGTAGTCATTTGGTCACAAACAATGGCCAAAGTTAGCGTTAGTATTTGTTTGTGTGTGAAAAATGCAAAAAACGCCAATTTTGGCCAGTGTTTGTGACTAAGTGGCTACTAAAAAAGAATGGACATACCCAATTTGCAATATCTTGGGTTGTCTACTATTGCAAATGGTATGCCATCATAGGGGTAATTTTCATTCTTGGGCTACCATAGGGTCTCAAAGGCAACCAATCTGGCGAATTTTAATGTGAAAAAAATGAAACACAAGCCTTATATTTGATGCTGTAACTTTTGAAAACACCATAAAACCTGTACATAAGGGGTACTATTGTACTCGGGAGACTTCGCTCAACACAAATATTTGTGTTTCAAAACAGTAAAAAGTATCACAGCAATAATATCGTCCATGTAAGTGCTGTTTGTGCGTGAAAAATGCAAAAAAACGTCACTTTTACTGGCGATATCATCGTTGTATACATTTTACTGTTTTGAAACACTAATATTTGTGTTCAGCGAAGTCTCCCGAGTAGAACAGTACCCCCCACGTACAGGTTTTATGGTATCTTGGAAAGTTATAGGGTTAAATATAGTGCTTGCAAATTAAATTCCCTTTACTTTTGGCATGGGATGTCAGGCAGGTCCCACTAATTGTAATTAATTAAGATACCTAATTAGGTAAAAATATTCGTTTAATCTCCATGGACTTTTCTTTGTATATTTGTATTGGTCTCTTAATGTAAGTATTACCGGGTTGTGGTCAGATTCTGTGGATACTCCAATTTCGCAGGTCTTAACTTGAGATAGATGTGAACTGTACATTAAAAATCCATCAATTCGAGAATATGTATTATGAACTTGAGAGTAATGTGTGAACTCTCTAGCAGTAGGATGGAAAGTCCTCCAAATGTCATATAGGCCATAAGATGTCAGTATTTTATTAAGATTGTTACAATTCTTGTGTAAAGAAGTTTTCCTCCTAGAAGAATAAAGGGCGTGGAATCCAAATTTGGGTGCACGATATGATTAAAATCTCCACTAATGATTGTAATGCCAGTTTGGAATTTCAATACTTCATTCATAAGTGTATGCATATACTTAGATTGGTTCTCGTTGGGGAAGTATGTATTCACTATGGTATAAATTGAGTTATTCAATATACAAATTAGAATAAGAAATCTACCCTGTGGGTCTATATGTACTGTTATCAGTTCAAAGGCTAATCGGTAACTCAACAGAATCAAAACTCCTTTGGTCTTATTAGGAGATGTAGCATGATACTGGTATGGGAAATTCCTGAGGCTAAATGAAGGATTAGAGTTATGCTTAAAATGAGTCTCTTGGAGGCAAATAATATCCGCTTAGGTGTTCCGAAGTTCTTTGAGAAGCATATATCTCTTATGTGGAACATAAGTCCTCTGACATTATGTGTGTAAATGTTCATAGTTTGGTCTATAGTTTAAATGAGAGTTTATGGAAAATTATATGTCGAATCTCGAGAGAGAAAATAAATAAATAATAATAATAAAAAAAGGTTCCCCAATTATAAGTGTCTAAAATTGACACTTCTCGGTGGGGGGATAGTGTAGATGGTACAGGCCACGGTGACAACTACCCTCGGCTCAACTCTACTCAACTCTATTTTGACTTGTATTTTATTATTGTTTATTGTTATTATTGTTTTGCATTGCAAATGCATTTTATATGTCCATCTCTGGAGCACTATCATGTTACGATGCCTTCTATAGATAAGAAATATTATAAATAAAATTATTAGTAAAATGATTTTGAAATGATTCTCTCAGGACGATCAAAAGTGAGGAGTCAGGAAGAAATTCTGGTGACTGCAACATTACCCTCATGTGAGCTCACTTGCACAAGAGTGGGGACCTTTAACATTGCGTCCTCTAGGGATGGGAGCACTTTGCATTGCAGAGTCCTGCTGTGTATAGCATCAGCTGTGTCCTGCCTCATTTTCTGGGTAAGTACCGGAGAAGTAGTAAAGTGCTTATATATTGGTGTTATATATTTAGAAACATGCAAATTTTAACTCTTGAAGGTTTTTCCCTTTTTTTGCTAAACCCTCATTTCAAAGTATTTATATTTCAAAGTGTGTATACAGTAAACACACCTTCAGGTTCCTTCTTTTTCTTCTTCATAATTATAATAATATTAAAATGAGATGTAGTGAGAAGTAAAACATTGTTTCAGAAATATATACTGAAAGGGATATCACAGACATGGTGAGTCGAATCGCTGCCCTCCATCATTTGTTTACGGCAGCACTGTATGCTGCTCTGTAAACTTGTCTTCATTATTTATTTATTTTTAAATATAAAGGACTTGCTTATCCTTCAATACTGTAATTGCACCTAACATTTATTTATATATATATATATATATATATATATATATATATATATATATACACACACACACACACACACACATACATATACACACACACACACGCAACAATGGTCTATAAAATAAAAAAACTAAATGAAACTGTTAATTAATAATTAACAGCTTTCCAGTTGCAAATTCGCCATCACTTGTCTATAAGTATGAAGAACAGCTATAACCTTTTTGAGATGAGGATATTCCTCTGTCTAGACCAAGCATGTTAAACTAAAAGGCTAGCACAGGCCACATTAACAAGGTTTAAGTTTATCAATAAGAAGATTAGTACAGACTAGTAAGAAACAAGCCCAATACCAATTCTATTACCCTTATAAAAGTACTAGTCCAACATTGGAATGAGAAAACCTTAAAAATGTATAATTCAGGGCGGGGCCTGACAGCCAAGATGGCCAGAAGTGTCTCAGCTCAGCTCCTGCAAAACAGGGCTGAATATCATCAAATCTTACCCTATTCTTGTTCCTATAATGCCCAAAAAATGACTTGGCCTGAGCAGCATCCTACTACCAAGCAGAATGGGAGCACGAGCATCTATGCAGACAGCCGCTCCAACACAGATTCCAACCGTCTGGCCATGAGGCCTAGCAAGACTCACGGCCTGCAGGTTGGGGGAGGCGGCCCATCTCCCGACCCGGGACGCTCAATGAAAAGCGACAAACCGGATTGCCCTGTTCCTACCCCTCTGGACCGGCAGGGGAAATATCCCTGTCCCCACTGGGGAAAGCCACCTCCCTGCAACTACAAAATCTCTTATACCCGGGGACCGCATGGCGAGCACAAGATGGCCGCCAAGCCCCAGCCTCCACAAACCAAAGAAGGAGCAGACATCCAGACCTCGCGGGAAGATTTTGAAGCCCGGTTTGAGCGACTATGCCAGGCGTTCTGGCACCGCATCAATAGCTGAAACCCACACGGGTCACTGACCCATCGAGAGGGTACACCGGACTGTGATTCCTGACTTGAGCAGGGGGCCCACCCGGTGGCACAGCCAACAAGCCGCCCAGGCACCCAGAAGGTTCCCCGACGCCCAGAGCGCCCACAGGAACGTGACCCTGCCAAACGGAAGGACTCTGGACATGCGGCATGGGTGTGGTGTGAGGACCTTACCTTGAGTGGGAGTCAGCACACAGAGTTTAAAGTACCCTTTGCAATTATACAAAGGCCAAGGGGACTCAAGGTAGAAATCCCCAAGGCTGTGAACCAGTGCACTGGGGCTGAAAATAACCAGTGCTTCCAGGATTGAGGTACAGACGAGGGATAGCTAATAAACGTAGTCAGGGATGGAACCGAAGGTCAGGACAGGCAGCAGACAGGCAAGAGCGAAGGAAAAGCAGAGGATCAAAACCAGAGTCAGATGAATAGCAAACAGGAACCAACAGGAACAAACCGATCTGACAAGGGTCAATAGCCAAGGCGGGGTTTATATAGGCTGGAATTAGCAGACATCAGGAACAGGTGAGTAAAGTCCAGGTTTACCGGCTCAGACTATTGGATATCAAGAACAAGCAGAAGTAGCCAAAGATGTGTGGAGCCAAGGATAAGGTCACTGGCTGTGATGCAGGAGACTCAGGTTCGAACCCAGCCAGAACCAAAACACACAATAACTGTGGAAGGCACGATGACAGTCGTGACAGTACCCACTCCTCAAAGCTGCCTTTAGGCGAAAAGAGGAAAGTTTCCTCTTTTCTTTGACTTTCTGGTCTTGGAGTTAGCAGCTTGAGCGGTATTTATGGTTTGCAGTGCCCTTTCAAAGTCCTGCAAGTGTTCTGTAACCACTAGAGTCCCATCAGATGCGCAAGTGTAGCCAGGAGGAGGATCATACTCCACAGAAGCAGTAGCGGTACTTGTCACTTTAGCAGCTGAAGTCTCTATAGGGATGGAATTAACAGGTTCCTGCAAGACAATCCGCAGCATAGGTGATCGGTTGCAGGGAGAACAGGACCTCACAGTCCACCTTGACTGTAGCAAACTTTGACCGAATTCTAGCAAATTTCTCAGATTCACCAGCAGTTCTGCGTGTTCAGACTTACGGGGTACTTTCCCTTTAAGGGAAGCCAGTTCTTGCCTTACACCCTGTAAGGCTTGGGTAAGTTGAGAGACTTGCTGGGTCAAGGCTGCTAGGGTTTGCTTCAACTCCGCAGACTCCATGGTCAGATCGTTATGTAAGGACCTTACCTTGAGTGGGAGTCAACACGCAGAGTTTAAAGCACCCTTTGCAGGCCAAGGGGACTCAAGGTAGAAATCCCCAAGGCTGTGAACCAGTGCACTGGGACTGAAAATAACCAGTGCTTCCAGGATCGAGGTACAGACGAGGAATAGCCAATAAACGTAGTCAGGAAAGGAACCAAAGGTCAGGACAGGCAGCAGACAGGCAAGAGCGAAGGACGAGCAGAGGATCAAAACCAGAGTCAGATAAATAGCAAACAGGAACCAACAGGAACAAAACAATCTGACAACATAGCAAAGGCGGGGTTTATATAGGCTGGAATTAGCAGACATCAGGAACAGGTGAGTAAAGTACAGGCTTACCGGCTCAGACTACTGGATATCATGAACGAGGGTAGGGATTTTGTAGATCCTTATGTATCTTGGGCAAGGAGTAGAAGGTTGCTATCTTTGGATTATGATTTAAGATGAATTCATATTCATCTTTAGATAGCAACCCTCTGCTGCGGCCCATATCTAGAATTTGTTTGTATTTATTTAAGAATACATTAGTGGGATCAGATTTTAAAATATGGTATGTATCCCTGTCCTCAAGAATCCTATGAGCCATCTCAACATAGTTTGCCGAATTCATGACAACAATGATGCCCCCTTATCGGCAGGTTTTATAATAATTCCGTTGTCTTTTCTAAGGGATTGCAGAGCTTTGTTTTCATGTTTGGCTAAATTCATGTTCGGATAGAATTGCAAATCAGCAGTTTTAATTTCAAATTTTACTGCCTCTAGAAATAGCTCAATATTTCGGAAGCTGCCAATATTTGGGGTGAAACAGCTATTAGGTTTCAGATATGTGTGTCCATGAGTAGTAGGTTCATTGCTTTCTTCTAGTAGAGACACAAGGGTCATTAGACACTCATAGTCTCTACTAGGCAGGCCTAGATCTCTGGCCCTTCTCTCTGTCTGAAGTGTGTGGTATTTGTGCAAATCAAGTTTCCTGGCAAACAAATGTAGATCTTTAATTCATACAAACTTATTAAAAACGAGGCCAGTACAAATGATAAACCTTTTTGTAAAACGTTCAATTCACGATGGTTAAGAGTACGACATGACGGGTTAACTATTTGGGTAGTGCTAAGGGATGGTGTATGTGATTTCAAAACCTCCTTCGTCTGCCTCCCCTTCCCATATTGCGGGTGTGATAAGTCGCTTGTTGAGATAATGGTTCTTCTTGGGGGTCTATGGCAAAAAAAATGAACCCCCTTTTTTTGTTTAAGTTTATGTGGGCCGCAAACCCCCCCCCCCAAAATAAGCATCTCCATCTACTAATCCACCCCCCCCCAAACTAACACTATGTCTCCCCATCTACTAAATTCCATCACCCCCCTCTACTAAACTCTGGCCCTTGTTTATAAAAAAAAAAAAAAAAACAACATTAGCCAACAAGCAGACTCCACTCACATTGCCGCTGCCAGTATGCGACTCTGGATTCCAGCCTCTGGTATACCTCCATTGGCGCTGTCCGCACCCTGTGCCAAAGCAGATCCTCCCGCTACTCCTTGAAAACCTGTGAAGGTGGATCACGTTGACGTCACGTCAAAATGTGACGTGGCGTTGCGTGCCTCTGTGCACCTCCAGGTCCTCCACAGCTGCGACCATCGCAACACTGACTAACACACACTTATAGACACACACTCACTGACAGACAGGCACACTCACTGACAGGCACACACATTTACACATTCTTGCACACAGTCACATAATTTTCTTTATTGCTCCCTACCTTTGGGAACTTGTGGGGGCCTCTCCCTGGGGTCCACTGGGGGTCTTCTCTCAGGAGTTCAGTCTTCCTCAGTGCTCCTTCATGCGCGCAGTTTAGTAATGCCGGGTGCCGGAATTACATCCTATTCCGGCACCCGGCATCACTAGGGCGTCGTGAGGAAGCAGTGAGGAGCAGGAAGACTGAACTCCCTCGCTGCTGCCAGGGACCACTCCTCCCCGGCCAGGTACATTTTTAGCAGAGTAAGCACCTACAATGTAAAGAAAGCACGTGCCTACTCTGCTTAGTAAGCATGTCTCAAACTCGCTGCTCATTGGGCCGCAAAGATATTCATTGTGGGGAGCGAGTTTGACATGCTTGTTCTAGAACCAACTTCATTGGAAGCCACTCTTAAAGCGGCACTGTTATGGCCGAATCCCGTTTTTTTTTTAAATGACTAGGAATTTCAGATGAACAAACTAACACTGAATATCAGTGTTCATTTGTTCGTTCAGTTTATTACAAGGAGGGAGCTACCGGAGCGCAGCTCCCTCCTTGTAATATGTAAAGATAGAAGCTGCAGGGAGCTGTTCTCCCCGCCACTTCCTAAGCCCCCCATGTCCTCTCTCACTCTATGGAGGTCAATATGACCCCCATAATAGCATAAGGGAGATTAAAATCTCCCGAATGCCCCTACTCGCTATACCGAGTAGGGGTATGTCTACTAAACAGTGAGCAGCCTGTGGAGCCCTCCATGGGTGAAGATGGATTCATTTTTTTTAACGTTGTGTTTTTTCTTTTCCGCCAGGATTTTTTTTTTCACTCAGGTTTTTTATTTTATTTTAAGTTCGATGTGTATGATGGCTTTTTATTTGGCCTTTTCTGGGGTTTAATTTTTCTTTACAGGTTAGTTATTTTATTCCCCCCTCACTATTTTTAGGGTGAGGGGGGTATGTCGGGTATAGTTTTATTTCGGGGGGGGTGGGGGGATGGGTAGACTAGGGGCTTGGGTCTCCTAGTCACCTTGATTGGGGGAGGACAGTAGGTCCCCCTTATTTAGGGCCCCCACCCAACGCTCAGGGGTGGGGGCCGGGGAGGACAGTAGGTCCCCCCCACCATTCTTATATAGGGCCCCCACCCACCACTCAGGGGTGGGGGCCGGGGGGGTGGACAATAGGTCCCCCCCATTGTGATTTATTGCCCCCAGGGGGGGGGTAGGGGGGAGGACAGTAGGTCGTCCCCCTTATTGTTATTTAGGGGGCCAGTTAGGTTTTTTTTTTTTACAGTAAGCACAGGCTGATCAGTGTTTAACAGCTATGCCCCTAGTCGCGGTATGGCGAGTAGGGGCATAATTTACTAATACTGAGTAATCTTTACTTAGTATTAGTAAATGTGACTGAAAGACCAATTTAGGTGACCAATTTAGGTCTTTCAGCCTTTTAGAAGATAACTCCCTGATACCGTGGGAATTAGGTAGTGATCTACTAAGCGCCTGCAAGATGCAGCCGCGGCAATGAATAGGATCGGAGTTTCATTCATTCGATACGAACAAAGTCCCAAATTGCGTTCTAACACGGATAGAGAAACTGTTAGAACGCAATTCGGCAGTTTTGCCGGCGTCCTGTCTAAGTGACAGGAAGCATCGCGGGAACAGCGAGGAAAGGTAAGGATCATGGGAAAATTACAGAACTAAACACACATTCACGTTTTCCTATATGTTTTTGGCTTACAACCCTTCCTTTCAGAAAAATAATCTTAGTGTTTATAAACTACTGCAAATATTTTTTTCCCCTACATAAGAACTGGTGGGGCACTGCTCCAACTCCCCTATGAAGAGCCTCCACAGCAAACAATATCCAATAGTGTAATCTATTAATATATATGGTACTCATATGATAAAATGGAGATGGGAGGTTTTACCTTGTAGGAACACGATGCTGCTACACTTTGAACTATTTTAAAAGGCTCTCATTCACGAGTGCTGATTCAATAACTGTGTAGTTAAATTCTATAAAGTACAACCTTGCCTTCACAGACATGAGTGCCAGAGATTCCTAACCCCCAAAATCCCTCTTTCTAGAATAGGGATAGGCAATCGTTAGCACTTCAGATGTGGTGGACTACATCCCCCATAATGCTCTTACACCCAGGTTGCCTATGCCTGTTCTAGAATATACTCCCCAAATCTTGTACATCCCAAGGGTGGGCTTCTAGCAATTTATACAATTTTAACAGTTTTGTAGCAGAGAACTTTGAGGGGCTCACATAGCCCCATCTGTTCTTACTGGTGTTGCATTTTCTGTTTTTTTTTTTTTTTGCAGGTATTAGTTTTATTGTCCCCCCCTCACTATTATTAGGGTGAAGGGGTTAGGTTGAGTAGTTTTATTGGAATGTGATGGCTAGGGGACCCCTATCCACCTAGAAGGAACTTAATGACAATTTGGGAGGGTGGACAATGGTATGTCCACCTACCTTGTATTATACTTATAGCCCACACCAGATGCCTATGGTGATGGCTTGGACGGGATATTGGGTTTCTGACCGTTTAGTAAGTACCACTCGCTGACCATCTCTAATGTCCTGTCCCAGGTAGGGACAATGGGGGTTCTGGTCCCTCCCATTATTTTGTAGGCTCAGTGGCTGTTCAGTGCCTTGTTTTTAATGGTTTTAAAATAGACATGCCCCCACCTGCGACATTAGATAGGCTTATTTTTTTTAAAATTACTTTACTCTTATTTAATGTGGCCTCTATGCAAAACTGGCCAAATGCCACATGGTTAACCCTTACAGCTTTGATGGTTTTTTTAACGATTGGCAAATTGTACTTAAAATTAACATTCTTGTGTAAAAATTGACTGAACAATAATTTGCCAATGTACATCCTGCTGGATGCATTCGGACCCAAATGTTTTTAAAATCGGTA
Organism: Pelobates cultripes; assembly: GCA_933207985.1. Lineage (NCBI taxonomy): Eukaryota > Metazoa > Chordata > Amphibia > Anura > Pelobatidae > Pelobates > Pelobates cultripes. The sequence continues at coordinate 175,624,979 of OW240916.1, read as the reverse complement.
CTTGATAAATATTCCTCATCCAATACTTTGTATAGGGTTCAGATGTGAAAACCACAGATTTTAAACCGGACACCAAATGCAGGTTTATCTCTGATTCAGGGAACATGTTCCATATATCAGTTAGTGTAATTACACTTTTATTTGATGTCCATAACAACTTCTGCGGTGACATATAAGTAATCTCTACAACAGACTGTGGTTATGGTACTCGGAGTGTTCTTATGATAAAGTAATACTATCTTTAGCCACCAGAGGGCACTCTTTCACATGTAAAGTTTTAGTACAATACATATATTTTGACGTTACATGAAATACCATACACAAGCAATTTCTGTACGTTAAAGCAAAGCAATCTGTAATAATGCATTGCATTATAAAACATAAAAAAAAGTGGAATGAGACATTATCTGCCTAACAAGGTGATTTTATGAGAGTATAGACGTTTAAACAGCAATTGGATGAATACTTGTAAAAAAACAAAACAAAACAAAAAAACACAATATACAGGGATATCATTTTAATTTGTGGGCTAATAGCTTTTTGATTCAAGGAGAGATCTTGGATCAAGAAGGACATTTCCCTAGTATGTTGCAAAATTGGAAGCGCTTCAGACTGGGTTTTTTGCCTTGTTTTGGATCAACAGCAAAAACAGATGTGAACTTGATGGACATATGTCTCTTTTCAGCTATGTGACCAAGGTTTTGAGGCACAGAAACTGTCCATGCCGGCTCCGTAGTGTAAACTATACCTTTTCGGAAGAGTTAGTGTTTACATTGCGGCCTAACACGAACTCTAGTGGCTGTCACTCGGATGGCCACAAGAGGTACTTCCTGGATGCAGTCCCAGACTGACCCAGAAGCTAAGACTGCAATGACGGAGTATCGGCATTTTCACAATCTGCATGAAGATTCAGGACACTCCACATACAGATGCATAGAGTAAATGCATCTCTGTGGGGAGATGCTGATTGGTGCAGTGCGACAATTGCCGCTCATGCACACTAACCTCCCAATTCTTCCCTCAAGGGATGCTTTGGATTGGCTGAGATCATCAGTAACGATTATCTTAGATATAGTTGTGGTAGCCATGCAGAGACCAGCAGACTGAGAGAAATAAGGTGATTAATACAAATAATGTAACTTTATTAAGGTGGGCCCAGACATCCAATAATTCTAATAACACTCTAACATTAGGAATACATGTTTGCATTCCTAATGACAGTGTTCCTTTTAACAAATCTTGAAATCACTGGTAGAAGTTGTTTATTTGTAAACACACACAGGAAGAGGGGAGGGCTTGAAAGTCCAATGTGTGAGATGAACTTCTATTGCTTTGACTTTGAATTAATTGAAAAGGTTTGGGGTTTTTCCTTTTACTAATCTGAGAGGGACATTACTTTGCTAGAAGAAATCACAAAGAAATGAGTGTTAAAAAGAATTCTTTATCTTTTTAATGAATCCTGAAAATCACAAGAATGGGGATCAGTACAGAAGTGTGAAAGCAAATATTTACCATGCCTAGCATGAGTTTCAGTGACCATGCCATTGCAAACGTAACACTTTTTCTCTGCTAGGCACAAGGAATTTGCCCGTTTTGTTAGTTTTTTGTTTTTTTTGCAGAAAACCAGTGTTGAAGGAATAAAAATGTCACAAGTATTTTGCATTTATACAGAAAATAAGTGGAGAAAGGACAGTCCAAGTCACAACTTAGGTTTCTTGCATAGGTTACAGTGTAAGGCAGGGCTGAACTGGTACAACAAATAGACCCAGAAGCTAAACTTCCTCCTTTGCCTGTCTAAATGTGCATGCTGTCTTTTGAAAGCGCTTAACCTGCAATCAATCATGCTCAGTCACATACGATACCTCCATGCATCAATTCAATGTTCTATTTTATAAGTGAAGTTGCTGCAAATTGCTGAGTAGTGATGTCGCGAACCGTTCGCAAACTTCCCGCGAACGGCTCGCCACGAACCGTTCGCCACGAGCTCCGGTCAGCTGACACATCCCGGCCAATCTCCAGCAGACCCTCCCTCCCAGACAGCATCCATGTTGAAGGCAGCTTCAACATGGATGCTGTCCAGGAGGTGGGAGGTTCTGGGAGGGAGGGTCTGCTGGAGATTGGCCGAGATGTGTCAGCTGACCGGAGCTCGCTGCGAGCCGTTCGCGGGAAGTTCGCGAACGGTTCGCGACATCTCTAGTGCTGAGCTACATATCAAATAGCAGCAGGAAAGTTTCTGCCTGAAGTATTGACAGGAAGTAGAACCTTTCCACAGAGAAGGAAATCTAAATATTTCAGGACTAGTAATGTTTCATGCTTGAACACGGAACAGATGAGTCTGCCTTTATGTGGCGGGTGGGCATGCCCTCTCATGGCCATTGGAGGTGGCTGAAGGCCTCCATTTGTTTAAAAATACACAGGGATGTGGAAAGAGCGCAGGTAACTTTTTTCTTTGGTTTTTGCTATATATATTTTGGCTGATGTGTACTATAGTCATTGCTGCCGCCCAGGAGTAATGGGAGTTTGAGCGCAGGACTGGTTTCTTTGTATTTGTGTTCACAGATGAGTTTCATGCATCTTCTTAAGCAAACTGAAGTGGTCATAGTGCTTGGAACACTAGGTTTTACTCAGTATGCCTTTAAAGTGTGCCACTAACAGAATGACTTCAGACCTACGATAGGTTGATTGCAGCTCCTAAAATGTGCTTATCAGTAATTATCAATATTTAAATTGAGATTTAAAATTGTCAGTAAATTAAAACCAATATTTAAAGGAGCACATTAAGCATCGTACTTTAGCTCAATGTAGTGGTTATGTTCTTCTGCACAGTGCCCTTACTTTAATTATAGAACCATTCCTCTCTTGACTGTATTGATTACATAGAATTAGCATATCCGCATTATCATGGACTGTTTTGTCCAACTTAGATAACATTGATTGGCTAAGAACTCACCACCAGCTTTCTCAGCCAGGTAAAGGAACTTAAAGGACCACTCTAGGCACCCAGACCACTTCAGCTTTATGAAGGGGTCTGGGTGCCAGGTCCCTCTAGGATTAACCCTTTTTTTTAATAAACATAGCAGTTTCAGAGAAACTGCTATGTTTATACTGAGGGTTAATCCAGCCTCCAGAGCCTCTAGTGGCTGTCTCATTGACAGCCGCTTGAGGCGCTTGCGTGCTTCTCAGTGTGAACATCACAGTGAGAGCACGCAAGCGTCCATAGGAAAGCATTGTAAATGCTTTCCTATGCGACCGGCTGAATGCGCACGCGGCTCCTGCCGCGCATGCGCATTCTGCCGATGACGTCGCGAGCAAGGAGGAGAGGAGGAGTACAGCTCCCGCCCGGCGCCCGGCGGGAGGGGGTCCCTGAGGGTGGGGGCACCCTCAGGGCACTATAGTGCCAGGAAAACGAGTATGTTTTCCTGGCACTATAGTGGTCCTTTAATTTATCTCAAAGTTTTTGGGGAGCTATAGTCCCTGAGCGTCGTCTTACCATTTAAGGTTTAAAAAATTCTCAACGGTTTAACCCAAAGCTGCCCCTTTGGGTGCACTTCCTCTCTTCCAGTGGGCAATCAATGACATGCTGAAAGTGTCAGCTAACATTCTCAACTTTTCACCGGCCACCAAGGCAAAACCTTCTAGATCACTGTAGAAGACACGGACAGGAAGAGTGCTGACGAGCATTGAGGGACAACATTTGGGAAGAAACACTTTTAAATAGGTTTAAGGTAGGACTTTGAGATGAAGTTGTTAAGGGGTGGTAGTGTCCCTTTAATGTTGTCCACATTTCACCAATCCAGCCAAGATTCAGTCAGTGCATAAAGAGAGCTGTAGTGGTTATGTTGCTTAGAATAACTATTTAAACATGAGGTTTTCATTACCAGATTTCTAAGATTGATAAATTCAATTAAGGAGAAATTGAGAGTCATTTGTGTAAAGAGTCAAAAAGCAGAAATTATCTACATCATTTTTAAATTCTTTATTTTTGGTATGCAGGTAGGTACAACAGTGCCTGTATCGCCACAACAACATCAGCAGGCTCGTTTCTCATAGGCTTAACGTAATAACATTGTGGCATGTTGGGTATGCATACATTTTTAAATGAAAAGAATAACGATAAAGTAGACAAGCTAATAGCAATATGGTATAGGCTAAATTTGTATGACTGGCTTGCGGCTTCATGGTGAAAACAACAGGCTTGTAACTAATGAAAGAACAGTGAACTAAGATTAGCTTGCCATGTCTACACCTGAGATGCAAAATAAAGTGAACATGCTATTTGCTGTATGGTGCCAGCTGGATTGTTATAACTAGTGTGAGTAGTCACTATGGTACCACCCGGCTTGTGTCGTTGAGTGTCTACGCTTGTTCTGAGTATTATGCGTGTTTAGTTGTGGTTAACATGTTAGGGGTGCCCGGCAATGCGTGCTGCGCGCGTACGAGTGTATACTGGCATGTCTATGTCTTAGCAAGGTGACTTTCCTAGAAAACCCACGGTTCCTCCGTCCCTGCTTGCCCTAATGTGGAATAGAGGTCGGTCCAGTGTCCCCTTAGTCAGCTTGGTAGTGTGTGCTACACGTGTGTATGTGTTGAGCTGGCTGGAGTATGACTATGCTAGGTGTGTGCCTCGTATGTATCCAGCCTTCTCAGCCTGTTTCGGTTTGCCGCCCATGTAGTGCCTATGTATAGTTATCTATGCTGTTATCATGCAGGCATGGGCAATACCTATAACCATCTCGTAGGGGGCAAAATTCTCCATGCGGCTGCCCGAGCAGGAGCGGTAGGATGGGCTGGCATTGCGTTATAAAGTACTTGGTCCATCGTGTGGGTAATCCCGCCATCCCTCTGTGCCTTTGGGGTATAAAGCCCTGGTGTAGTCTGTGCCTCGGCCTGGGTTCGGGCATGTGGGGTGGTGTGGTGACGCGGGGCAGGGTCTTGGCATGTCTCCCCTATAGCCCCGTGCTTGTGTGAAGGCCCGCACCTCATGGCCGCGAACTAGGTTACTCACATGGGAGGCCAAGTTCTTCCCCTGTGGGGGGCTGCTGTGGTTCCTGATGGTTAAGCACCGCCTGCGGCGTCGGATCCCCAGCGTGGTCTTCAGCCCAGACGGGCTTGTCATGTGTGGCAGTGTCGATGTCTGAAAAAGAGCGCCCAGTGAGGGGAGGTCCTGCTCTTCCCCCGCTCTCACATTGTCTCCACATTCCCCATTCGCTGCTGTTGCAGGCGTTGTTAGGCGGGCTGGCATAGGGCTTGTTGCGGGAGCCGCTGCGTGACTCCGTTGTGCAGTAGCATCCAAGCTCACTTGTGCACTGCTCGGTGTCCATGTCGTGTCGTGCACAGGATGAATGTTGGTCGGCCATCTTGGGGCACTATGCCCGGACCTCGTTGCTCGGCGTGGAGGCGTTACAGCTTGCGGTGGTGGTCGCCCATGGAGACTGGGATGACCCGCCCAGACCAGAGGGGGTGGGGGTGGCAGAGCGCCGGTCGTAGAACCGGGAGAGCGGCCGTCTCACCCGAGCTGAAGCTCGTGGGCCTCAGGCCGCGGACGGGTTACTTTGGTGCCGTTGGTGGTCCTGTTGGGTATCCCCTGGATCGCAGTCGCCTTGGTAATACTATAAACACAGTTTCAGGTCGGTTTCTGCATGTAGCCCGCATTTAGCTTCGATATTCCAGCTCAGAGGCCGGAGCTCAGACGAAGAATGTCTGATCCGACTGGCGGTCAGGCCCCGCCCCTATTATCTACATCATTTTCACAGCATAATAAGCGCACTCAAGAAGATGAGTGTTTGCTTTTATTTTTTTAATTTATGGTTTTTGTTGCAAAGGTGTATCCTCTACCTGTATGTTAATAGGAGAGAAAACATTTTTATTAAAGTGGCAAAGAATTAACGTTAGTTTGTTTAGTTTATTACAAGGAGAAGCTAACGGCTCGCGGCTCGTGGCTCCCTCCTTTTAATATGTAAAAATAGAAGTGGAGGTAAGCTGTACTCCCCAAGACTTCCTAAACCCCTCCATGCCCCTACTCACTCTATGGGGGTCAATATCCTATGCCGCAAGTAGGGGCATGTCTACTAAACTGTGAGCTGCCAGTGCCTGCTCATTGTATATATATATATAAAAAAAAAAAGACACCCCTCCCACCTTCCAAACCTAGCACAGGTTGCCCATGCCCCCATGGCAGGTATCTATTAAAATAATTAATGAGGGGGGAGACATAGTCTCCCCACCCCAGCCCCCACCCATGAGGGGTCCTATTGCCAAAGAAGATCAAGAGTAGGAAAAATACATAAGACAAAGTAGTCTCTACTTTGGCTTATGTTTTAAAGAAAACTATATCAGAAATAAGGAAAAGAAAAACAAATTCTGAGAGAGGAAGAGAAGAGGAAACAATAGGAGAAAGGCTAGTTTGGCGTGACAGTGCGGCTTTAAACCTGTGACTTTAATTCAGCATTTCTTAAAAATCTGTAAATCAAAATGTAAAATTATACTTTCATACAGATGTGTGTAGGGTAAAATTAGAAACTGCAACTTTTTTTTTTCCCCTCTGTGTCCTTGAGGAATGTGTAAGATATATCTGTCACTGGTGTTTCCGGAGATTGTAACATGGTTTCTAGGCTGTCTATTCTTGCTCTGTATATTTCTTAGATGATTTCCCTCTCCTCCTTGAAATCTTATAAAGTTCTCTTCCAGATGGGAGGGTTAAAGGACCACTATAGGCACCCAGACCACTTCAGCTTAATGAAGTGGTCTGGGTGCCAGGTCCAGCTAGGATTAACCCTTTTTTCTATAAACATTGCAGTTTCAGAGAAACTGCTATGTTTATGTTAGGGTTAATCCAGCCTCTAGTGGCTGTCTCATTGACAGCCGCTAGAGGGCTTCCGCGTTTCTCACTGTGAAAATTACAGTGAGAAGACGCCAGCATCCATAGGAAAGCATTGTGAATGCTTTCCTATGGACTGTCTGAATGCCGAAGAGGAGGAGAAGAGGGAGGAGAGAAGAAGGAGAGCTCCCGCCCGGCGCTGGAGAAAGTGGTAAGTTTAACCCCTTCCTCTCCATCCAGGGGGGGCACCCTCAGGGCACTATAGTGCCAGGAAAACGAGTATGTTTTCCTGGCACTATAGTGGTCCTTTAATGTTGAGCTATAAAGAAATTAAAGATTGACATTTCCTTGTTTCTTCAGGTTTTCTCATCACCACTTGAATATGTTTTCCATATACCTAGAGATGCAATGTAATTGCTTCAATAAAAAATTGTCTATTTTTCCTCAATCAAATAGTCTATTTTTCCTCCTTCCAAATTCACAATAGAGGCAAAAAAGTGACACCCATCATCAAAATGAAGAGGAACCGGTCTTTCAAAGGGCCTATATTTTTAAACTGACATTTTTAGTTAAATACAGGGTACCATATGTTTTACATGTACATAGCCCCCAAACAATGGCATTCCGTTACAAGGGGTGGGCCAGAGACATGAATTATGTCACTGGCACCACACAAAAGGGCAGCCATTTAAGAAGGCCAGCCTGCCATGGATGAACCACGCAGGGAGGGCTGTTTTAGTACTCTCTATAGGGTCCCAGTTCCCTGGCTGAAGTTCAAGCACATATAATAATGCTGTCGCTCTATGCTTTTTGAGGACAGTTCCTTGGTGTCCCCAAAAGTGAAACACAAGAGAACAAAGTCAGGGTGGCAGGACAGGAACTTAAAATCTAGACTGTCCCATCAAAAATAAGAAATGTTAAGAGGCCTGCATGTACATGTTTTGTTGTTTTTTGTTTTTTTTCACATCACATATGTGTTCTGCTGTTTTAATTCAGGGGATAGTGCGTTTTCATCAATCGCCAGATTCTAAGAGCATCATTTGTTTGCATCTTTCCTTTTAGCTTTTTACCTCAACATCTCTACCAATTCTGTTAGTTTTATATCACTTAAAATCTTAACTTTATTTGAGCTTATAAAAATCATTTTTCTATGCATGTACAGTTTTAACAAAAACTAATTTCATATTTTGATAGAACAAAGTGTGCTTAAAATTTCATACTTTCATTTTTTTTTTAAATTAGTTCTAAGAGTCTCAAAGTGATTTAAAGTGATATCAAATGATCTGATGTGGCACAAAGTGAAAATAAGTGTTACAAGTGATACAGAGGGACACAAAAGAGATGCAGAGCGATACAAGTGATATAAAGTTATTTAAAGCTATACAAAGTGTTTCAAACTGCTTCTAAGCAACTCAAAGTGCTTTAAAGCACCTCAGAAGGTTACAAGTGTTTCATAGTGTTACAAAGTGCTTCAGAATGTTGCAAAGTTTTGTAAAGTGCTGCAGAGTGCTGCAAGGTGCTTCAAAGTGCTCCAAGCATTTGGAAGTGATTTAAAGTGATTTAAGTGACCCAAAATGCTTCAGCAATGACAAAGTGATATAAATGATACAAAGCAACATAAAATAATTAAAAAGACAAAAAGCGATCTGAAGAGATTTGAAGAGATTGAGGAGGGGAAAGAAGTGAACAGCAAATTAAAACTCACCAGATTAAAACTACATATTATATTGTAGTACAATATATCACTGAACTGTAAAAAGGGGGGGGAAAAGAAAGAAAAGAAGAAAAAAAGAAAGAGAAGAAAGAAAACAAAGGAAAAGAACAGAAAAGGGAGAAAAAAGCGGAAAGAGGGGGAAGGAAAAAGAGGGGGGAAAAGAAAAAGAGAGGAAAATAAAAAAGGCTTAAACCGTCTACAAACAAGCAGGAGAACAGCAACCAACTTAACTACTATACCATTACACCATTGTATATACCACTGCAAAAAAATGTAAAAAAATTTACAGCACTGCAAAATTGTATCAATTTAGTACCGCAGAAATTTAATACAGTTTTTCTGCATCACCTATACGGCTACCAGATGGCACCGCCGAAATCACAGAGACCACATGAGTTCTTTAAAACAAATAAGAGAGACAGAGGAAGACCAGATCTGGGTGCTGGAGACAGTGCGAGATCTCCCTCATTTAACTATGTTGTTGTGTTTTGTTGTTTTGGGTACTTATGCTTACATGAGATTTTTTTTTAAATTATGTATGTAAACAAGATAAACATTAAACTACAGGATCTTATGGCCAAACAGAGTAAACATAAAGCTTATAGAGTGTAATAGAGCTAGGAACGAGGTCAAATAGTGATATAATATGGCTCATTATTTTAATATCCTAACATTCAACGTGAATGGCCTTAATACTCCCCATAAAAGGAGACTGTTGTTCCAGCAACTGCGCAAATCACAGGCGGTGGTTGCGTGCTTGCAGGAAACACACTTTTGCGCTGAGGCCCCCAGTTCACACCTCGCCTAGATTCCCGATCAGCTATCATGCTTATGCCCCCCAAAAAATAAAGGGAGTATATACACCCTTTTCAAAATTATTATGCAAATTCTATTTAAGTGTCACAAAGATATTTTGTTTTTCAGTTTAACTCATGTATGGCATTGTGTCTCAGGGCTCTTTTGATCACTGAAAACAATCTCGGACACCTGTGATAATTAGATTGCCAGGTGAGCCCAATTTAAGGAAAAACTACTAAAGGAGGGTGTTCCACATTATTAAACAGAGCACCATTTTCATGCAATATGGGGAAGAAAAAGGATCTCTCTGCTGCCGAAAAGAGTGAAATAGTTCAATGCCTTGGACGAGGTATGAAAACATTAGATATTTCACGAAAACTTAAGCGTGATCATCGCACTATTAAGAGATTTGTGGCTAATTCAGTGCACAGACGGGTTCGTGCAGATAAAGTCACATTAAGGAAGATTTCTGCTAGATCCATGCATCGGATCAAGAGGTAAATACCATTACATAGCAGCAAACAGATATTTGAAGCTGCTGGTGCCTCTGGAGTCCCACGGACATCAAGGTGTAGAGTCCTCCAGAGTCTTGTAACTGTGCATAAACCTTCTATTTGGCCACCACTAACCAATACTCACAAGCAGAAACGGATGCATTGGGCAGAAAAATACATGAAGACTAATTTTCAAACAGTCCTGTTCACTGATGAGTGCCGTGCAACCCTGGATGGTCCAGATGAATGGAGTAGTGGATGGTTGGTGGAGGGCCACCCTGTTCCAACAAAGCTGCGACGTCAGCAAGGCGGTAGTGGAATGCAAAAATGTGAACAGAGACTAGCGCTTATTATAAAAATGTAGAACAATATAAATCTCAACTTCAAATATTACAATAAACAATCCATATAAAAATAAGCTGCTAAACATTCATGTGATTCCTTACAATATCACCAATAAAAGAAACAAAGAAAAAATAAAGAATGTAGCGCTTTAAAAGTGAGTGTCACCTTTTATGTTGCAGGAGGAGAAAATGTTCACTAATGTCCCAGGTTGCAAATAAATCTATAAAAGATAATAATCACAACATAGTATAGATTTGGGATTTTACTGAAATATATCTATTTATCCAAGCAATATTGCGCTATTTCCCTTGTATATCTATCCCCCTCCAGGACCAGCCACATTTTTCTGCTGATTTTCAGTTCTTTACAACCTATAAAGTGTTTTGAAACTTACTGTGTGTAATAATTTGGAACAGTGCATTGTAAGTTTTTTATGTTTTAAAAAAAATACTGTTATCATTAGGAGGTTTGTTCAATAAAAGTTGAATTGTACTCTTAATAGTTGATAACATGAGAATTATGTTGACTGTTATTTACATCAATTATTTAGGTAAATGAGAAAAATATAATTTGCATAATAATTTGGAACAGGGTGTAGACTGGCCATTTAAATGCGAAAGAGAATATAAAGATAACGTTTACTTATTTTGATGTGTTCCTTATGCGAGAAAAAAAAATGGCAACCAAATAAGCAATAAAAAACAAAAAAAACGCATTGAGAAATGTAAACAAGGCAAACTATATATTTGCGGAGACTATAACTGCACGCTGGACTCAGAGGTTGATGTTTCAGGATATGAGATACCATCCGCGAGAAAGGTTGCTTTAAGTGCTAAATTAGCAAAATTGATGATAGCTCATGGTAAATATGAAACATGGAGGGCTAAATACCCTCAACTTAGAGATTATACTTTTTATTCAGCGGTGCATCTAAATCACTCAAGAATAGATATGTGTTTGACAGATGCATCTACACTCCAGTCTCTAGTAAAGGTAACCATAGATCCAATAACATGGTCAGACCATGGCCCAGTATGCTCCATATTCATATCAGGCAAGAGGCATTATTAGATAATAAAACCGGAGAAACAGAGATTAGGAATACAATTATTCAGTTTTTTCAAGAAAACATTAATTAGGATACTTGTATAGCAATTATATGGTTGGCTCATAAGGTCACAGTGAGGGGAATACTTATAAAACAAGGTGCAAGGGCAAAACGAAAATTTGTAGAGGAACAGAAGAAATTTCCTTAAATCTATAGGAGAAACAATATAAACAAACACTAAATAATTGTTTATGAAATAAACTTTTTAACCCCTTAAGGACTGGACTGTTTTTGCGATGTTGTACATTTGCGACCAGGCATATTTTTACACTTTTGTGGTTTTTGTGTTTGGCTGTAATTTTCCACTCTCTCATTTACTGTTCCCATACAAATTATATATTGTTTTTTTCAGGACAAAAGGGGCTTTCTTTACATCCCATTATTTATATAATCTCTTGTATTTTAATTTAAAAAACACTATTATCTGTCATAAATCTCTGAATAACACTCCACATGTACATATTTTTTTAAAGTAGACAACCCAGGGTATTCAATATGGGGTATGTCCAGTCTTTTTTAGTAGCCACTTAGTCGAAAACACTGGCCAAAGTAAGCATTCATATTTGTTTGTGTGTGAAAAAAGTAAAAAAACTAAATTGAAAGCTAATTTTGGCCAGTGTTTGTGACCAAGTGGTTACTAAAAAAGACTGGACATACCCCATTTGCAATACCTTGGGTTGTCTTCTTTTGCAAATGGTATGCCATCATGGGGTAATTCTCATTCCTGGGCTACCATACGCTCTCAAAGGCAACGTAACCAACCTGGCCATTTTCAATGTAAAAATATTTGACCCATATATTTGACCTTGTAACTTTCAAAAATACTATAAAACCTGTACATGGGGGTACTGTTTTACTCAGGAGACATCGCTGAACACAAATATTAGTGTTTAAAAACTGGAAAACGTATCACAACAATTATATCATCAGTAAAAGTGCTGTTTGTGTGTGAAAAATGCAAAAAGTCACTTTCACTGACAATATCATCGCTGTGATATGTTTTACTGTTTTGAATCACTAATATTTGTGTTCAGCGAAGTCTCCCGAGTAAAACAGTACCCCCCATGTACAGGTTTTAGGGTGTCGTAGAACGTTACAGGGTAAAATACAGTGCTAGCAAATTAAATTCTCTGGACTTTTGGCCTGGGTTGGCAGGCAGGTCCCTCAAATTGCAATCAATAAAATTACTTAATTATGTAAAAATATTACATAAATACGCACGTAGAATTTAAATATATATGCATATTTATATATTTGAAGTCTACGTGTATATTTATATAATTATTTATGTAATTTTGTATATGGATATATGTATATTTTGTATTATTTTTATTTATTTATATATAAGTAGATATATATACAAATTCATAAGGAGAACAAGATGAAGTGTATCTAATTAATGATGCAAAATATAGGCATCAACGAAATTCAAAATAGCCAACAAATAGCCTACTATGAAGGCCAGATAAGGCCACTAAAAACAAAAATAATAAAGGTTTATTAAATGAAACAAATATGTGACCCAAATATGTGCTACCATAAACACACCAAAAATTCAAAATCTAAAATAATTGCTAGACAGATCTATCAAAGAAAATGTAGATCGTCTAGAACAAATAAAATAGTATATAATAGCAGATCAGAATATGAAAACAATAACTGTCAGTTGTGGCTGGTAATATGCCAGACTAAAGAGGCAGAATGCCAATCCAATGGATCGGTAAGTATATTCAAACTGGCCCTTTAAAGCTCCATAATAAACTGATGGACCGTATATGTTTAGTCCAGAATATAAGTCAATATGGAGGGTGGTTAGTAGTCCATAATAATAAATAATATACTAAACCAAAACATCTGTCAGATGATAAGAAAATCGATTATAAAGTCTATCGCTTAAAAGGAGTATATATGTAGATAAACCACAGCGTGTGTACACTAAACCGACAGTAAAGCAATCCTAAAGATAGCTGGGAGGAACAGGATAAGGGAGAGATACACATATAAATAGGGTAACAATAGAAAAGGTTACAACATATCTGTTTGATAGCACACAGTGTGTATGGAAAGCTGTTAGCAATGTGAGAGAGAAAAATATCTAAATAATACCCTCTATAAATATGTGACCCGTGCCTTCGAGGGCACCTAGCTCCAACCCCCCAGAGATCCGATAAATAAATAGGTCAAGGAGGTAAGATCTGCAAAAATTAAGTATAGTAAAAATGTATGGAATAAACAGCGCGGTCGCCAGTCTGTGTGCTGCACTAAAGGTCCAACACGTGCAGCACACCACAATCCTCTGACGCGCACGTTTCGCTACACCTAGCTCGTCAGAGAGGAAACGAGAGGTGTGTTAGCACCGGGTTTAAAAATGCAAAGAATTCACCTGATTGGTCCGGACGGACAGTTCCTGATTGGATGGAGAAGATGACGTAACGGAGAACATAATCGGAGGTGAAATAGTCTTAGCTACTATAATAATTAACCCATTGAGGGTCGGGTTAGAGTGTGAAAAAACTAGGCAATACAAATGCCTGCTAGATCACTACATAAAGTATATTCAAGGTAAACATACGTTTGTAGATCCTATGTGACCTTAGGAAATATTTAGAATAATTCTAAAGGATCAAAGCACATCAGGATAGAAATCGAACGCCCATAAATTAAATCTGAAGACAATCAAATATATTATACTAACAAATTATTATAAAAATAAATAAAATTAAACATCATACCAAGTAATGGTCAAATGATGTAAGTATAATTCTATTGTCTGATGCCATAAGGTATAGTGCATAATAGGAGATGATCAATTAAATATGAAATATGGTGGCTCCCATTAGTTATATATATACACCAAAGAAAGAAAGAGAGAACATGTTCAGGAGGTTCTACAACAGATCTTCAGATAGAAACTTGGCTAGATAAATGAATCGCCTATATAATGGACAAGGAATAAGTGATGATTGGAAATTGTATATCTAGATAGAACGTAATGGATAATTAGTTCACATAACTGTCACCAGGAACCCATTTTAAAAAAAACCCATTATACATAGGTCACTCATAATGGCTATGGAAATTATCTTGATGTATAGGCAAGATGTTCCAATTGATATTAAGTTCTTAATGTATGAAGGGAGTAAAGTTGAATTCCTCATTGAGACCATCTGGTGACAATGTCTTTAGGATATATATCCATCTGGACTCCTTCATGAGTAATATTTTATTGAAATTACCCTTCCTTGTATTCAGAGTAATTTTTTCCAAAGCCTGAAAGGTTAGTTTCGTGGGATCTGCCTCATGGTAATTACGAACATGATTGGCTATTGGAGTCGAAATGTTCAAATTGGTAATAGAGCATACATGCTGAAGTATCCTCCGTTTGAATTGCTGGTAGGTCTTACCTATGTATTGTATACCACAACAACAGGTAATTAGATATATTACTCGTGTCGAACTGCAGTTAATAAATTCTTTGACCATATATTCATTTTTGGTCTTAGAGCTTTTGACAGTTTTAGTTGGTTTAATAAACTGACAAGCTTTGCAGTGCCCACAACGAAATACTCCAGTGGTTTGTTTTAGCCAAGTAGATTGTAATGACTTTGCGGGTTCAGTATGGCTGTGAACGAGAATGTCTTTCAAATTTCTTGCTCTACGAGCAGTCATCTGAGGGAATTTCTCAATGCTATCACTTAGATCCATGTCATGTTGCAGAATGGGCCAGTTGCGAGAAATAATTTCTCGTATCTTATCCCAATGGGGATCATATGTGCCAATGCACCGAGTTGTTTTTGTTTCAGTCCTGAATCTAATATTTCTTAAGCTGTCACTCCGATTAATAGACAAGGCTCGTTGATAGGCTCGTTTTAGATTGTGGTGTGCATTGGCACATATGATCCCCATTGGGATAAGATACGAGAAATTATTTCTCGCAACTGGGGGAACGACGGCGATCAGGTAAGTAACTAGGACCGTTAGGACGGTTCAGGATCGTCATCGGTCGGCAATGGGAAAATGCCGATGACGGTCCTGAACCGTCCTCGGTCCTTAAGGGGTTAAACTTAAAAAACAACTAGAAAACTTAGAATTAAAGGTAACGGAACGCAATTTGAGAAAATTTAAATATTACATACAGGGAAATAAAGCGGACAAATTATTGGCATCCCAACTTAAGCAGAAGTCAACTCAATCAAAAATCCCATATTTGGTAAACTCAAAAGGAGCCAAATTGATAGATCCAAATCAAATTGTTCATGAGTTAGCATTATACTATGTATATTTATATAATTTAAAGGAGGATTTAAACACAACTCAACCCATATTAAATAGGATTATGAGAAAGAAAAGGAAAAAGAAAAAAAAAAAAAATAATTACAGCCTGGGCATACCTCCTTAGTGGGGGATAACCCCTGTAGTGGAGTAGAAAACAAGGAACGCGAGGAGCGGAGGATACACTATCTGATATAACCGCAATGGAATGCATTCCATTGCGGTTATATCAGATAGTGTATCCTCCGCTCTGCTCTTTCCTTGTTTTCATATTAAATAGGATTTCCACTTTTCTAAGAGATGTTGAACTTCCTTGCGTGACTCCGAAGAGGCGGAGGTTTTGAACAAACCTTTTTCAGAGGAGGAGATGTGGGAAGCTATAAAAACAACCTCAAAATATAAACCACCCAGCCCACATGGGTTTTTTTTTGTTATTATTATTTTAAATTTGCAAAGGAATTGATCCCAAACCTAACAAAACTTTTTAACAGCATTTTAGATTTAGCCATCATAATAACATTGCCAAAACCAGGAAAACCACCAACAAGCTGTGCCAACCTGAGACTTATATCTCTCCTTAATGCAGACATAAAATAGTTTGCAAAAGTAATGGCACGAAGATTGAAGCCACTACTGCCCAAATTGATAGGGGCAGAACAAGCAGGCTTTGTGCCAGGTAGGCAGGTGGGGGACAATAACCGCAGATTTATAGATATACTGGAAATAATAAAGACAAAAAACAGAGGGATTTCTGTTGGCACTTGATGCGGAAAAGGAGTTTGATCGCCTACACTGGCAATATATGGAGAAGGTGCTAGATAAATTCAAACGCCCAAATAAATTCAAACAAGGCATGCTCTCATTACATACAAACCCAACAGCTAGAGTTATTAATTCAGGTTTTGTGTCTCGTAAATTCTGCCTCTCTAATGGAACGAGACAGGGCTGCCCCCTCTCTCCATTAATTTTTATGATGCCCCTTGAACCCCTAGTATATAAAATAAAGAAGTTCAAATAACGGGTTAAATACTCACATGGGACCTCAAAAAGTGGCCTTCTTTGCGGACGATAATATTAACAAATCCAGATAAAGCAATAATGCCGCTGATGGATTTATTGAAGGAATATGGCACAGTTTCATATTATAAAAATATTATTATTAAAACCCAAGCCTTACCTATTAATATGCAAGAGTCGACTGTTCGAAGGTTGAAAGATGAATACCCATTTGAATGGAGAAATATATTGGTATACATCTTTCAGTTTCAAAACAGGAAATTATAAAAATAACCATAGCAAACTACTATGAGAAGTACAAGGTACATTAAAACGCTGGGATAAGAGCACCACATCATGGGCGGGACAGATTAATTCCATTAAAATGTGCATAGTACATTCTGGTGGCCTTCAGCACTACAGAGCAGACGTCTTTCTGCCAGGCTCTGCAAAGACCCTGCAAACCCAGAGAATTAAGCCGCCAAAAACAAATCTTTTTCACCCAGAAACACTCACCCCCCCCAAAGAAACACTATGGGGCGCAAAAACCGACAGCAATATCGCACAGAAGACCCGCAGCTACCTGATATATGGTTCTCTTTTGGGAGGCCAGAGCCGCAGCAACAGCCCAAGATGGCGCCTAAGGCCCTCAGTGAGCCTGAGGCCTCAGATGACTCTCAGGAGGAAGGGGAGCCCCTGGCTTCATCCCAGTCCGCAGGGGTTGAAGGCTCATAAGAGTCAGAAGACACTGCACAGAAGACCTCCACGTTGTCCAGACTGAAATCGGTGTGGTACACCAAAAGGTTAGAGAGCTAGACCCAAGGGAATCTTCCAGAGACACACAACTGCATACTGCCAGCAGTCAAATCGAAAACCTTACCTCTCAAGTACAGGACCTGCACCGGGCGGTGACCACGATTGAAATGCGCCACAGGTGCCGAAATTTACGCCTCAGGGGAATCAGTTGGAAGTGGTGAGCTCCCACAATATATACGTGGCCTTTTAGCCTCACTGGGCACCCAGGGACGCCATTGTTTTAACACGAGACGCTGCAGTGCAATCCGCAATTATGAAAGGGAACAATCCAATATGAGGGTTATGAAGTGGCTATCTATGCAGACCTACCGTTTGCCGTCCTGACTGAAAGAAGGCGATTGGCATCTGTAGCCAGAAGACTGAGGGACTGTTCTCTAAAATACCACTGGGGACTGGAGGGATCCCTGCTAGTGGATAAAGGAGGACAGAGCCTATCGCTGACATCATCAGGAGATGCTGAGACATTTCTGCAGACCCTAGGTCTGCCAACTTACACTCCGGGAGATGTCCCAACCCCATCACAGGTTACAAGGGGACACAAACCTCATAAAGTACCAGGGAGTGCCGCCAAAGGCAAATCCTGATCACAGACCCAAACTCCTGCCCTCACACTTAATATGGGGTCTTCCTGACGCTACCACTTGATAGGTGGTCTTCATGACGCTACCCCTGAGAAGCCAAATAGAGCCCTTGATATAGTGTTACTTACTGTTGTGTAATGTAATACCATGACAACTACCCATGCTTGACATTACAATGAGCATGTATACAAAGTGTTCCTCTTACTTTACAATATAATGAAAAAAAAAATTTGTTTAATGCAAATATGAATTTAATCAAATATAAATTGAAAAAAAAAATGTGTAGCACCACAGATCTTATTTCTTTTTAGATCCATCCAGTAATGATTCCTAAAACAATTATAACAAAATTTCAGACAGCAATAAATGTTCATATTTGGAAACGTAAAACCCCAAGGATATCATTGAACACAATGAGCTGCAAAATGACAGAGGGTGGAATGGGAGTACCGCATATTCAAAAATATTACATAGCATATATACTGGCACAAACAGCATCTTTAATAGATACGCCTAGTATACCTCTATGACATATATTAGAACAATCCATTGTTCCACAATATGAGATAATGTATCTCATTTGGAGAACACATTGTGTTCCTCTTATAAATCATAATTTTCTATCCACAACACAAATCGTTCAGATATATATCAATTCCAAGATATACAAATTAAATACGATCAAGGAAATTTTATACATATCTTAGAGTGAAACAATTTTTTTCCAAAACCATTTTTATTGTGAATGCATGGTACAAGAATATAGCATGATTGACATTATCATTTATGCTTTTAAGCTGTTATTCAGTCAGTTACATTCACTATTTTGTGGTTTTCTCAACATAAACAAAACCAAACAAGAGTTACAAAACCAAACAGATCTTTGACAGTTACCTTTAGATGTGGGTGTCCAGCAGGCTCAGCCACTGCCAATTCTCCCAAGATACCACTTGGATCAGGGACTATGAGCGGTTGTTGCTCAGGGCAAGGAAACATACAATAGTTTGCGTTTTAACAGTTAAGAGCAGGAGAAGGTACACCTAAGAAGGTCTGCGGTTCAAGTGCTTTGCTATCAAAACATGAATTGAAAGACCAAACTAATTTAGACAGAACATAGTAAACTAATTGCCAGTTTGCCTTAGCCTCCCGCCCTCCAACACAGTGGTAGGCCAGTGTTCGGGAATACCCCTGCTATCTAAGTAACTGTTTAGCTCAGTCCAGAAAGATTGGATTAGAGCGCACTCCCACAGACAGTGATTTACAAGTCAGACTTGATGTGTGTGCATTTGAAACAAGTTGCAGTCTCTCTTCTGGCCATGAGATGGATTCGGTGAGGGGAGTAATAAGTGTAGTGTAGAGTTTTATGGAACATGTCCCTATAAGACACCATTGGTAGTGTCTGGCTATGGGTCAAGCATGCAGTGAGCATGGCTTATGTTCGGAAAATGTGTCTTCCACTTCCCTATGCCTGTTTGTAAGGTGCTCCAGTCCGGGATATTTCGCAGTATCTTATAGAGTTTGGAAATGGAATGGGAAGTGGAGTCAGAAGAGCACAACATTGTGTCTAGCGGGTTCTCCCAGTCAACAGCGTAAAGTGTTGAGTAATGGTGTTATAGTAGAGTCGTGTTTGAAGGTAAGCGAACCATGGAAGAGGAAGGCCTGCAAAACGCTCCCGTAGTTCAGCAAGGGAGAGAAACCTCTGGCCGACATGATCTACAAAAGGCCGGAGGGTGACAATCCCACCCTCCGCCCACATCGTGAAAGGGTAGTGAGCAAGGTAGGTGAATGGTGCATATTGGGTCAACAGCCAGTTTGGAGCGAGACTGTTTCCATGCCCTAATAGGGGTAGCCATGCGGGGATTAGATAGGATAGAGTCAGGGAGTAGGTGGTGTGGACTGTGAAGGAGAGCCACGAGTGGGTTCGGTGATGCCAGATAGGACTCCAAGGAAAAGTTAGAAAATCTTTTTTGAGATTGAATCCAGTCTAGCGCATGTCTAAGCTGTGCTGCCAAACTGTATTCCCCGGCATTAGGCAGGTTTAGATCATCATCAGCCCTGTGTTGGTATAATTTAGTAAGGCTAAGGCGTGCCCTAAGCCCCTGCCAGAGAAATTGTCTAAGATGTTTGTTCAACAAACACTCGTTACTTTTCGAGAGGAGTATTGGGAGCATCTGTAGGGGATATGACAGTTTAGGAAAACTGTCATTGTGACAGTGTTCAAACTCTGCAAAGATGGCCGTTAAGATTGGCAGAATATTTAATTTATATATGAGGGAGAAATCTCTAGGGACCTTAATGATATTTAAGCGGCCTCAATTGCCACTGCAGAGGAAGTCCTTGAGGGAGTGGTGGCGGAGGGCGTCCACTCAAGTGAAGGGCACATGGTTTGGCCCAATTGACCCTTAGGCCTGCCATGTCCCGAAATGTCTCTAGCAAGTCAACAAGGGTTGGCAGGGACCGACGTGGGTCAGTGATAAAGAGTAACAGATCATCAGAAAATGCTGTGACTTTCAGTTTAATGTCACCCATCGTTTTGCCCCTAAACCCCTGTGGCTTCTCAATAGCTCTCAGTAATGGGTCAATAGCAAGATTAAACAGCAGAGGCGAGAGCGGGCAACCCTGGCACACATCCCTCCCAGGGCAACGTATGGTGAGTCCAGGCCATTTGTAGTAATACATGTAGTGGGGTGATTGTGTAAATTTTTTATAAAATGGACAAATGTGTGACTGAAGTATCTCAACTTTAGCACTCTAATCAGGTGCTGCCAGGATATGCTATCAAAAGCCTTCTCTATGTCAAGGCTAATAAGGAATGGGGAGTAAGAGTCTAGATCCCCACGTATGGCATAAGCCACAGCCGCAAGAGCTCTGCGGACCCCTGTCACTCCCTGCCTGCCCCGCACAAAGCCCAGTTGGTGAGAAGTGAGTGTCTGTGGCAAAAACAATTGTATTCTCAGAGCAATTATCTTGGTAAAGAGTTTGACGTCCTGATTAAGTAGTGATATTGGGCGACAGGAAGCCAAATTCTCAGCATCCCTGTCGGGTTTGAGTATCAGAATTATTCTGGCTTGATTAAGTTCATCCATTGGCACGCCTTCTAAATATATTTTATTGAACAAGTTTTTGAGAGTGGGACTAAGCGGTTGTTTCAGGGATTTATAGTACTCGGAGATGAAGCCGTTGGGACCTGGTGCTTTCCCTGTCTTTAGGGTCTTTATTGCTATGTGGATTTCACGCTCAGAGATAGGTTTCAATGCAAATTATAGGAAGTTGTGAATTGAACGAGCCTGCGATCAATGTACGTGGGAGGCATGGGTCCTGCCGAGGATCTGTCTCGGGGCGGGTCAAGGACAGCGTTAAAGTCTCCCCCATTATAAGCTGATCAACCTCTAAGTGAGCAATGTGAGGAGCTTAGTAAAAAAAGGGGCTGTAGAAAAGTTTGGGGCATAAATATTGATTATGCAATAACACGTGTTAATGGTAATACATAAAATAATGTAACGTCCCTCCGGATCAATATCACAGCTGTGAATCACATATTGCAGGCTGGAGTGTAGGAGAATCGCCACACTTCTAGCCTTAGAGTTGTATTTGGCTGCTATGCAGGATTGACTCCATGTACCCTTGAGTTGGGTGTTGTCAGAACGGAACCAGTGAGTTTCCTGGAGAAGGACAATTTGAGACTGATATTTGGAAAGGTATGTTAAGATTTTTTTCCTCTTGATAGGCGTATTTGCTCCCTTCACATTCCAAGAGAGAAGCTTAAGGGTAGAGGCAGGAGTGTTTGTGGCAGAATGAGAGATCGACATTTTAGCCAATACCTCGTCGTGGGATGCGGCAAAGGTGCATGGGGTTTGGGTTTTGTTCGTCCCAGTCCGAGTGAACAGATAAATCCCAGGGTGGGAGTGTGTGGTGAGCACTGCAAATCTGGCTAATCAAGGGCCCTTGAGCCCAAACTATGTACAACAGGGGAATCCAAGTATGGATAACAATGCCATCACTGTGCTTCATGGGCAGTCGTGGGACTGGCGGATGGGCCAGGAGAAGCTCTGTCCCAATCTGGCAGGACATCTTGTAGAAATTCACAGGCTTGAGTCACTGAAGTTGTGTTGCGTTTTCTATCAGCAACTTGGAGACATAGTGTTGCATGGTAGAGAACAGCAAAGTGTATGCCCTTCTTGTGCAGTGCTGAACAGATGGGCACGAATGCCTTGCGTCGCTGAGTAACCTGTGCGGAATAATCTTTAAAAATCAGGATTCTGTTTCCTTGATATGTAGGTAGGTCTAGGTTTTCTTAAGCTGTGAGAATTCGTATCATATCATGGAAATTAAAAAATTTAGCTAGGATAGGTCTTGATCGTGTTCTATTGCCCGAGTTTTCTGGGCCCAGTCTGTGAGCACGTTCGATGATGGGAAGAGCGTCAGAGGTGGTTGCAAGGTGTCCAAATAACAGGACTGGAGAGTGGGAATGATATTTCCAGACTTTATGGATTCTGGGAAACCAACAAATCTGAGATTGCTGCGATTTTCTAGGTCATCCAACTTGTCTTGTAGAGAGATAAGAGTATTATGTTGTTGACAAATCGTGGTTTGTAACTGGTGCACCTCATCCTCTGTGGCACCCTGTCTTGTTTCCAGAAAGGCGAGTTGAGAAGAGTGCGCTTGGAGAAGATGGACTGCACCATCTATTGATTCTTTGATGTCCTTAAATTGAGATTCAAATATTGGTTTAAGGAGGTTGGAAACCTCCCGAGCTGTTTCTGAGGCTTGTTGTGAAATTAGGTTAGTAGTAGAGCTCATTTGAGTGGGTCCTTCGTCTGTGTCCGACCTGGTCGGTGAGCGATGAGTAGTGGCTGGTGTAGGAGCTTTGAGGTGTATCTTTTTGGTTGGTCTTTGAGATTTTCCTTGCATTCTCTTGGATTGAGTTTTGTCAATGAACTTATCCATGGCGGTGAAGTACAGATAAGGAGGGAAAAGCAAGGTAGTAGGAGAGAGGGACCTGATGTTAAGAGCAAATGTGATCTTTGTGAAGATAACTTTAGTGGGCAGAGAGAAGAAGAGACAGGGTGTCAAGCCTACCGTGTTGTGAAGTTGACAGTGGCGGACGACTGTGGTGATTATACGTGTTGTGTAATGAGGTAAGAATGGCCTAACGAGGATAGGTAGGGAGCATGGGGGAAGAGAGAGAAGCCAAAAGTGAAAGAGGGAGCGAGAAAGAACCACCAGGTGAAGTCCCTGGGATTGCGGTAGGTAGGTGGACCACTGTCAGCCAGTCAGGATTGGATAGGAACTTTAGACAACGTATCGGATATTTTGATGTAAGCAATTAAACCAGTCTGTGTTAGGGCAAGAGTATGGTGCAGAGAGAAGGAAAGCTCAGCAAGAACTGTCTAGGTATATACAGACAGGTTATCTGGCAAGCATAGGGCTCTTTTCAAGCGTGCCTCTATAGAGAGATGGAATGCAAGAGGTGGGCTGCAGTGCTTCAGGAGCTCAGCCACCACAGGGTTAGGAAGCAGGTTGAGTCGGTGGGCGAGAGCGATAGATGCGTAAACAGCAGCAGACATGGGTGATGTGAGCAGAGAGACAGCCTAGTAACCCAGTTTGGAGTGTCAGTAGTAACCCCAACCAGTAGTAAGGGGCAATGGAAAGCATGAGATTTGGATATATAAAATAAAGCAAGGTAAGTACAGTGAGTTCTATATACAGTGCAAGCTTCTGTGTGACAGCCTGGCCTCAGAATTGAGGTTTGTGAGTAGGTACCATCTGGCTTAATTTCTGAGCTGTGAGTTCACCAGCAGCTTCAGCTTGTCAATGTGTTTCCCCTCAGAGGCAATGTGTGTGGTTGTAACCCAGCTAGCTGCGTGTGGTCTAGAGAGGCTGCACAGAAGGGTAGTTGCAAACAGGAGGTACAGCTTTAAAGGACCACTATAGTGCCAGGAAAACATACTCGTTTTCCTGGCACTATAGTGCCCTGAGGGTGCCCCCACCCTCAGGGACCCCCTCCCGCCTGACTCTGGAAGCGGGAAAGGGGTAAAAACTTACCTTTTTCCAGCGCTGGGCAGGGAGCTCTCCTCCTCCGATCCTCCTCCTCTCTGTCGGCTGAATGCGCACGCGGCAAGAGCTGCGCGCACATTCAGCCGGTCGCATAGGAAAGCATTCATAATGCTTTCCTATGGACGCTGGCGTGCTCTCACTGTGATTTTCACAGTGAGAAGCACGCAAGCGCCTCTAGCGGCTGTAAATGAGACAGCCACTAGAGGCTTTGGGGGAAGGCTTAACCCATTCATAAACATAGCAGTTTCTCTGAAAGCCTAGAGTGGTCCTTTAAGAAGTGAAGCGGTGCCTGCCGCGGTATCCACCGAGAATGATATGTGTCCCATGGCTTCAGAGATCTTCGGGAAGTATCTTCCTTGCCGAGTCTCAGAGCTGGTCATGCGGCCTATCCCAGAGGCCTTGACTTCCGGCCTTTGCTCTCAACATGTGAAGCAGCGAGCAGACCTCCACGGGAGTCCTGACGGTCGGGGAGGATGTGAGGAGGCAAGCCCAGTGCTTGGGGCAGCCCTACACAGCACCCAGGCGTTGGATGGAGTTGGATGAAGTTATTCCACGAGGATAAAAACACGGCCAGCTAAGATGTTGGTGGAACCGGAAGCCATCGTGAAACATATTTTAATGAAACTTCAAGTAAAGGGTTGGAAAATTCAAGGATGAATGATTATGGGAGGTTATGCTTGGGGAGACGACCCCAAGTTAAGCCTCTCTCAATAAGCTACAGAGGAATATTAAATCTAGCAAAACCCAAGAAACTGCCTTTTATGTTAAACTGGGAGAAGGCATTAAATAATGAGTGTGGGAGCCTTTACAATGATATAGGGCTATGAGATCGACTAAGGTTGCCACACAATATACAACACATAGAAGCAACATATAAAATGTGGCTACGTTGGTACATGACACCTCAAAAATTGGCACAAACATATCCAGAGAATATGGGGACTTGCTGGAGATGTGGGGAAATGGAAGGATCTATGACACATATTTTGGCAGTGTAAAAAGATTATTGATGTATGGAAACACATTCAACAACTATTTTCTAAAGTTACAAACACACTGATGCCCTTGCAACCAGAATTTTTCTTACTACATATTATGCCAGAGAGAATACTGATACAGGAAAAAGTGCTGATTATACAAATTTTAATTGCTGCAAAAAATTATATAGCCAGTTTATGGAAAACAAAACAGGTGCCATCATCAATTATAATAAGGGAAAAAATCTATATCACTAAAAACCTACGAGGAGATGACGTATAGGCTAAAAGGCAAACAAGATATCTATGATAAAATCTGGGCGAGGTGGAAATGAGAGCAAATGAGTGGAAATTAATAAGCAAAACAGTTTTATAAATACAGATGGCTAATATAAACTAAAGGAGGCGATATAAAACAAAATGAGAAAAGCCTTCCAAATCGATTGAGATTCAAGCAGCAGAAGTTGATTGATGTAGATGTTTGTTTGGGAATGCCATAAATTAAATTGCAAATGTGGATACATAAAATAAATTATTACTACAATTTTTTTTTATTTTTTTTGTGCATATTCGAACTAAAACTAAAATAAATAACAGTCAGATCAACATTCAAGATTCAGGATATGTTAAAATTGTATAAGAAGGGATAAGAAAGAAATGTTTATTGAAAATAAAGGTGTATTGTTGATCTAAAGATATAAAAAGGCTATGAAAGTACTACTGAAGATGAAAATAAGTCAGAATAGATCGTAGGATGTATAATGTAAAAGGTGGCAATATACTATTTAGCATTTTGTATGGTATTTTTCTTTTTTGTATATATATATATATATATATATATTTTTTTTATTTTTATTTTTTTATTATTTCTTTGTTACTTGGAAAAGCGAAATAAAAATGTAAACATGAAAGAAAAAAACATGTGTTCTGCCGTTTTAATTCAGGGGATAGTGCATTTTCATCAAGCATCATTTGTTTGCATCTTTCCTTTTAGATTTTTACCTTAACATCTCTACCAATTCTCTTAGTTTTATATCACATAAAATCTTAACTTTATTTTTGCTTATAAAAATAATTTTTCTATGCATATACAGTTTTAACCAAACAAATTTCATATTTTGATAGAACAAAGTGAGCTTAAAATTTCATACCTGGCAACATTGAAACGTATGTATTCCGGGATGGGTAGGAGGGCTTTCAGGGATGATGCAACTTGTCACTAATGGCGCCCTTAAAGGACCACTCTAGGCACCCAGACCACTTCAGCTTAATGAAGTGGTCTGGGTGCCTGGTCCAGCTAGGGTTAACCCATTTTTTAATAAACATAGCAGTTTCAGAGAAACTGCTATGTTTATTAATGGGTTAAACCTTCCCCCTAATCCTCTAGTGGCTGTCTCATTGACAGCCACTAGAGGCGCTTGCGTGCTTCTGCGTGATTTTCACAGTGAGAGCACGCCAGCGTCCATAGGAAAGCATTATGAATGCTTTCCTATGTGACCGACTGAATGCGCGCGCAGCTCTTGCCGCGCGTGCACATTCAGCCGACGGGGCGGAACGGAGGAGGAGAGAAGGAGGAAAGCTCTCCGCCCAGCGCTGGAAAAAGGTAAGTTTAAACCCCTTTCCCCCTTCCAGAGCCGGGCGGGAGGGG
The DNA here is from genome assembly GCA_933207985.1 of Pelobates cultripes. Taxonomy (NCBI): domain Eukaryota; kingdom Metazoa; phylum Chordata; class Amphibia; order Anura; family Pelobatidae; genus Pelobates; species Pelobates cultripes. Next base: position 175,598,356 of record OW240916.1, on the reverse strand, counting down.
GTCCCTGAGGGTGGGGGCACCCTCAGGGCACTATAGTGCCAGGAAAACGAATATGTTTTCCTGGCACTATAGTGGTCCTTTAATGGGCAGGTCCCCTCAGAAATCTGCAATGTACTATGAGCAGGGTCAAACCCCAGCTCATACCAGGGAGACTAATGTATCAAACGATACTTAAGGGTCTTGTATGTCAGCAAGGCCCAGGCTGACTGATGAGCTGTATTCAGTGCTCATTTTGCGTGCTGCACACAGCACATCTCTGTCTGGGGCCACTAGAAATGGTCTTAGGTATCATTGCAGTCAATGGTGATTTAAATCCCCATTTAAAGTGCTGTATACAGCAATCAATTATAGCATTGCATACAATTCATCTGACAGTCTGGGGCCACTAAAAAGGCCTAAGCTTACAAAGGGAAAGCCTAGGTATATGAAATTTAAAACAAAATCTACTTGTCCAAAGGACTAATGCGGTAGCCCAAGATACTTGTCTGTCATGGTAACCTATTTATAATTGCAGGGGTCTACATCACTGCTAAACAGTTTAGTCACTGTTTAGCAGAGATGCTCAGACCACAGCAGCCTTCAATGACAATATGATGAAGGCTGGGCTAGGCTTCCTCCTCATGCCATACTAATACATACCAGAGATAGGGGCAGTGATAGGATAGGAATGCTCAGCTGACATTCTCAGCCTATCACTGCCTGAGGATGTTTGCTAAAAGACAGTGGAGGCTTGTACATTGGGGCACATGGGGCAGCATTAATTTAGGAGCACTATTATTCTTATGAATAGTAGTAAGCTAAAAACATGGGGAAAATGTAGACTTACACACATACTTGTGTGTCAAAATTAAAAACAAAACAATCAGTGTCTCTTTAATTATTTAATAGATTTAAAGGACAACTGTCACCTTAAAGGTGTTTAATAAAATAATCATTTCATCAAGTTTTGAAAGGAAAAATGCAGCAGGTTTAGTGTATAGATCATGCTCCTGCAATCTCACTGCTTTATTCTCTACCACTTAGGAGTTAAATAACTTTGTATATGCAGCCCTGGTTGCACATCCCGAGCATGTGACTCACACACCCTTCGTAAACACTTCCTGTAAAAGAGATATAATGTTTAAACTTCATGTATTACACAGTGTGTTTAGTTTAGAATTTCTTATCTCCTGTTAGAGCCTCCTGTTTGTGATTAAAATTCAATTTACAGAGCAGGAGAGAAAACTTCAAAATGTAATTAAGATGTGATTGAAAATGAAAAAATTTTTTCCCATGCAGGCAGTGTCAGTCACAGCCAGATGAGGCATGACTAGGGCTACATTAGCAGAAACAAAACTGATTTAACTCCTAAATGGCAGAGAATTGAGCAGTGAGACTGCAGAGTCATGATCTGTACACCAAAACTGCTTCATTCAGCTCGTTGTTTTGATGCCTATAGTATCCCTTTAAGTTCTGCAAGACCTCTCCCCTCTGATGGGTGGCTGTCTTGAGAGCAACTAGGCATAGATTGTAAAGCTACACAAAAACAAAGAAGGAAGATGTACAAGCACCAACCTATAAAGTGGAGTGGTTGGTGGTTGTACTTCTCTTCATTCTTTGTTTTTGTGTTACTTTGTAATGGGTGAGAGAGATACCTACTTAAAGGACCACTATAGTGCCAGGAAAACAAACTCATTTTCCTGGCACTATGTAGTCCTCAGGTCCCTCCACTGACGGGGTTAAAAAAACTTGCCTTTCTCCAGCGCCGGGCTCCCTCGGTGCTGGGGAACTCTCTTCCTTCTGCCGACGTCAGCACCAAATGCGCATGCGCGGCAAGAGCATTGAGCTCATTTAAACCGCCCATAGGAAAGCATTACTCAATGCTTTCCTATGGACGTCCAGCGTCTTCTCACTGTGATTTTCACAGTGAGAATCGTGGAAGCGCCTCTAGGGGCTGTCAGTGAGACAGTGACTAGAGGCTGGATTAACCCTCTGAAACTGCTATGTTTCTCTGAGACTGCTATGTTTACAGCTGCAAGGTTAAAACCTGGGGTACCTGGCACCCAGACCACTTCATTGAGTTGAAGTGGTCTGGGTGTCTATAGTGGTCCTTTAAGTGTAGTAGCGTTATCTTATGTTAGTTGTGTGCTATATATATAGCAAAGTAACAATGAGAGCACTCAATGGATTTGTATTAAAATTCGCATGAAAAGATCAACATTTCGTTCAACAAACCAACCTTTCGAAAACAAACACTTTGTTTTCTTAATCAAATCCATTGAGTGCTCTCGTTGTTAATTTGCTGTATGTTTTAGGCTGGGATAGCACCTTGGTTCTTTTTGATAAGGTTTTGATTTATGAGGAAAGAGTGCCAGAAACTTCAACATTGTGTGTGTAGCATACAGCATACAGTTAAAGGGACTTTCCAGTGCCAGGAATACAAACCATTTTCCTGGCACTGCAGGTCCCCTCTCCCTTCCACCCCCAATCCCAAGTTGCTGAAGGGGTTAAAACCCCTTCAGTGACTTACCTGTATCCAGCCTCGATGTCCCTTGGTGCTGGTTCAGGGTCCGCCCACGCTCCTCCCCCGCTGACGTCATCTGTCGGGGAAGACTTATTGCGCATGCGCGGCCGGCAACTGGGGAGACCTAATGCGCATGCGCGACAATGCCGCGCACGCGCATTAGACCTCCCCATAGGAAAGCATTGAAAATGCTTTCAATGCTTTCCGATGGGGATTTTAGCGACGCTGAAGGTCCTCACATAGCGTGAGGACATCCAGCGACGCTATAGCACAGATCTGTGCTATAAACCCGGAAGTGCCTTCTAGTTGCTGTCTAGTAGACAGCCACTAGAGGAGGAGTTAACCCTGCAAGATAAATATTGCAGTTTGTGAAAACTGTAATATTTACAGTTGCAGGGTTAAGGGTAGTGGGAGTTGGCACTCAGACCACTCCAATGGGCAGAAGTGGTCTGGGTGCCTGGAGTGTCCCTTTAAGTGCCTTCACACACACACACACACACACACACACACAAATGATAATTTGTGGATTTTTATAGATTGCAAAGTTATTCGACCAGGGTCCCCGTCCACCTATCGTTTCTGTCAAAATAAGTAATAGTTTATCTGGTTTGTTAAATTCCCCCTTTTGTATTATTGTAAAACACTGCATAATAAGTTGGTGGTATAAAAATACCAACAATGATCATAATGAAAGAAAAAAGGGACAGATCTGAAATGTATCTCTATTAACGTACCAGCAATGCTATAGCAGTAGCGAGTGGGGTTATAGTGCTCACAAGAAAGCAAAGCACGAAAAAATAAATCTTGGGAATAGCAGAGAGAGAGAGCACAACAGCAGAAACTCCTGGACTCTGCCCAAAGTAGGCGTAGAAGCCAATTCAGCAAAGGAAGTTTGCCTTGGCTGCCTGCCAGTAGTTATTAATTTGCAAAAAAGTAATGATGGTCCAGGCACTCAAGTTCAATCCAGTGGGCAGATTTATTGGAGCAGTATCAAAAACAAAGTTTCGGCCCACACCAGGGCCTTTGTCAAGCCAAAACACTGTTTTTGATTCTGCTCCAAAAATTGAACTTGAGGGCCTGGACCATCGTAACTTGTTTGCAAATTGTTTGCAAATTGGCCAACCTAAGGACCGGTTGCACCCAGGTGAGTGCGGTATCCATGTTGGTAATTATAGTAAAGTATTTAATAACTTCTACTGCACATTGCATAGTGTAGGTTCAGATACCAGGTGCCCACCATCTTATTTAAAGTGCCCAGTAACAGTGTAGCTGAGACCTGAGTTACCTTCCTATGGGAAGGACTAATGCGCACGCGGCCATTGTCGCGCAGGCGAATTAGATCTCCCTGCCGACGTCAGCCAGGAGGAGCTGGATTCAGGTTAGTGGCTGAAGGTCTTTTAACCCTTTTCTTCACCATGGGAGGAGAGCCCTGAGGGAGGGGGGGGGGACCTAGTAATCCTATAGTGCCTGAAAAAAAACGGGTTTGTTTTCCTGGCACTATAGGATCCCTTTAAGTGGTCTGGGTTCTAACAGGGCCGCATTTACATGTCGGGCGTCTGTAAGCACAACATTCTAAGGCGTCCCCTGTTTCTTAACTCCAAAAAAAGGCAGATAAAGTACAATTAAATAGGCCTAAAAACATCTGACAAAACATATTCAAAGTTGACAATTGCATTGGTATAAATCTTTCCTTGTGTTTGAATCTGTGAGTATGGTGTGTAATTGCATGCAGGGTTAAAGATAGTATTAGATGTGGTTAGGGCTAAAGAGTGGTTTCAGGTTAGAGAGGGGTTAAAGGATCACTATAGGGTCAGGAACACAAAAATTTATTCCTGACCCTATAGTGTTAAACCCACCATTTAAGTGGTTTCCCCCCCCCCTCCCCACCCGCCTTAGCTCCTCTATAAAAGTTTAAAAATCACCTTATTTCCAGCGCCGCGCGGGTCTGCTGGCACTGGCCCCGCCCCCTTTGTGACATCAAAATGGCAGATTTTTAGCCAGTCAATACATCTCTATGAGGAAAGTTCAGAGTCTCCATGCAGAGCCTGGAAGGTTGAATGGCAGGGCTGCTTACTGTGCAGCCCTGAGCCAGGAAACACCTTCAGTGGCCATCTGAGGAGTGGCCACTTGGAGGTGTCCCTAGGGGCAATGTAAACACTGCCTTTTCTCTAAAAAGATAGTGTTTGCATGAAAATGCCTGAAGGTAATGATTTTACTCACCAGAACAAATTCAATAAGCTGATTTTACAGTGTGAATCAGATAAAGCTTCCCCTGCTCCTCCTGCGAAGCATTTCCTGTGTGAGAGGTTACTAGTGGGCAGAAGTGATCCCTTCCACTTCCTGTCTATCCCCACACACAGACAGTGGAGTAGCTGGGACAGCACTGAGTTTTACAGTCTTTATAACTGTTCCTGCAGCGCTGATATTAAGGCTGACTGGATTACAGAATACACTTGTCAAGACTCCTGGTACTTTTCATCCTATTTAAAGCAGCACTGTCACCGCCTGGGGACTTAGCTGAATTCACAATGACCCACAAAGATGACATTGCACTGGGGGTCCGGTGGCGAGGTGGGAGGAGTGGAGCGGTAAAGGTGAGATTTACTTACCAGATCCTGTGCCTCGCAGGCACTGACATCTTCCTCCAGTGGGTCATTTTCAGCACCTGGTGCTTGAGTGCCAGATACCAACATCACTGTTGTTTTCTTACACGTGCGCGAGAGTACAGCATTGAGGCTCAAGGTAGTCATAGACAGCCAAAGTCCTACTTTGTCTCTCAAATGCTCTTGGGTTGGGGTTGACAGTGGCGCTTAAAGCTCAGAAAAAGCACATTATATGTGCTGGAAATAGGCGCCCCCAGTGGCCAAGTGCCTCTAGGCAAGTGCCTACTCTACCTAATAGGTAATCAGTCCCTGGGAGCCTATAGTGTTCCTTTAAATTTGAAATACACGTTAAAGGGACTCTCCAGTGCCATGAAAACAATCTGTTTTCCTGGCACTGCAGGTCCCCTCTCCTTCCCACCACCCAACCCCCGGTAGCTGAAGGGGGGGAAAACCCCTTCAGGTCACTTACTTGAGACCCCGCCAATGTCCCTCGACCAATCACAGTCTATTTAGTGATTGTTTGGCCTTGCGAATGCAGTGGTCCGGTATGGTGCAGGAGCCCCGCGTGGAGTCAATTTGCGGGTCCAGGGGTAAGTTTAGGTCTCCTGCGAGTATCAGTAGGCCATCTCTGAACTTTTCGGGCTAGGAATGTGTGCTGGCCTCTATTGGGGCAGTACACGTTGGCTAAAGTGTACGGGCGGTCAGCAATGGTGCCCTTCACAAAGAGGTATCTTCCTAGTGGATCCACCTGCGTACAGTTAAATGGGACTGTCTGCGCGAAGAGAATCGCCATCCCTGATCACGACCGGGTGATTTGCAAAGAACCCTTGGGCATATCTTCTGTCCCCCAGCACCGGGGCATTCCCCTCCACTAAGTGGGTCTCCTGCAGGAACGCCACGGACACTTGGAGGGACCACAGTGTCCGCAGGAGTTGTTTTCGCTTTTCTGGGATATTAAGGCCCCTGGTGTTATTGGACCAGATTTTTAAGGATTCAAGCTGGAACCCCTGTGGCATTCTTGCATTGTGTCTGCGGGGGAAGGGGGTTGGAAGGAGGGAGGGGGAGTACAGAGGCTGCGGGGGGGAGGAGGGCGGGTAGGCAAGAAATGGAAGGTAGGGGGCGTGGCGGGGTAGTCGTTTGTCGGGGAGTGTACGTCCGTGCAGGTCCTTCGGGGTGTGGGGTGGGGTTGTCTGATAGGGTTAGGCAACTATGACCTTGGATCGGTCAGAGGTACCAGAGATATATGTGTCCCGTCTGGGTCGGGCGGGCCCCTGGGGCCGATCTAATTTACAGGTTGGGTCTGTCGCGTGGGGTCGTGTTGTCTTGGTGCGGAAGTTATAGTTGGGAGTGGTGAGGCTCACGACAGCTCTCGGCTCAAGGTAACTGCTCAGAACTCCTGATCCTAGGGGTGCCTTTGCCGGCCAGCGCCAACCCCATAGTGGGTGGCTCACGTGTGGTTCACGTCTATTGGTTACATAGCTATCAGTCAAATAAACATTGTTTAACTAAGGCAGTTTAGCATAACGAGTAATACAGGAAGAAACAATTCAACTGTGGTAAACATTTAAAGGAAACCTTTTGATCGTGCCCTGAGAGCCTGTTTAAAGCGTTCGTGTTTTCAATGTACCCTTCACTGGTGCCATCCCCCGGTCTGTCCCCCCCGTTTCGTGCTGTAGGTCGCTGGGTCATTGTCGTCTGGGGGGCCTGAAGGGGCAGCTCATAATTGTGTAGATATCTAGTGGTGTTGGTGCTACCGTGTTGCAGGGACTGTCCCCCTCCTCCGTCGTCCAGTGCTTCAGGGGTTGTATGCTGTAAGGTGCACCCAGGATCTACTCCCGCCAAGCCTAAGCCCACTCCGTCTCTCCGGTGCTCCCAGGCTTCCCTCCCTCGCCCACCACAATGAGCCGTTTAGGGTTATATGTTTTCCGTCCTATTGGACGTGTGGGGCATCGGGGCGTGAACCTACGGTGGAGTCGAGGCTTCGGGTCAGTCGTGCTGTAGGGGTCCGGGCTTTGCTCTGTGGGTCCCGGGATCTGTCAAGGTAGCTACGGAGTCCTCTCCGGTCATACGGTCCCCCTCCCTTCTGTCGGTAGCTGTCCCCCGGTTGACCCTTGTGCTGTTGGTAGTTTCTGGCTTTACCTTCCCCTTCTCAAGTGGAGCCCCCCTCCTCACCCCACACCTCTGCCCAACAATCTTTGTTCCACTAGAGTCTCAGCTGCCATGTGGGGTCTGTCCAAGGAGACATGCATGGGGCAGTTCTGGGGCGCCCCAGAGAGCTGTGTCTAAGGTTTAGAGCGCTAAGCGTAGGCCGTGAGTCAGCGCCCGGTTTTCAGTGTCACGCTCCCCTTGCAGGGGTACTTTGCTACCCTCCCAAGTCTCTTCAGGGTTGTGTGAGTATGCCAGCATGACACCCCTGGCCCCCTCCCAATCAAACCTCACCCACCTGCTGTTATTCCCGTGCCTTTGGGGGGGGGCCATACGGAGGGACAGGGGTCTGTGGTTCCCATGCGTGCCTGGGCTCCACTGAATCGTGTAGGGATCCCCCAGTGATGTGGCCCTGTCGTGTGTGGTAAGCTGGAAAAAGCGGGTGGGAGGGGCAATGACTATGCCATGAGTGTTCTGTACATATCCCCGGTGGTGGTACCTTGTCAGAGTCCAGAGCTGAGCAGGGTGGGGAACTGGGCCAGACGGGAAGCACCTTGCGGATCGGGCATCTTCGGCTCCCAGGGCTTTATTCTTTGGGGCTGTCAGGTCCTCCTCTCCTCTGCGCCTCCATGAATGTGACAATTTGAGGTCGCGCTGCCCGCATGATAGGACGACAAGCAGCAGACGGTATCCCTAGGAAGTCCGTCGTCCTGTGGGGTCGGAGAGCTCTATGAGCCCTTTCGATGCTGTAGTTGGTAAGGGCACCATCTCCCAGGATCTGTGTGAAGAGGCGCATAAGGATGGCGGTAAGGTCTTCTCCTGCTTCTTCAGGCAAGCCCCTTATGCAGATGTTATTCCATCTGCCACGGTTGTCTAAATCCTCCACCTGTCTCCGCAGGTCCAAGAGGACCGAGTCTTGCCGGGATGTGGCGTTGTCTGCAGCCCTGGAGTGTTGTGAGGCCTGCAGGCAGTCTGCTTCCAGCTTGGTTACTCTCTGTTCAAGAGCCGTGAGATCCCTCCTCACCTCTTGTATCTCCTCCCGTATTACTGAGCGCAGTTCCTTAACATGTGCTGTTTTGTCTGCCCTGCATATTAGAGGATATTGCTGCTAGCTCGGCTGAGATCTGCGTGAGGGAGTCCATGTGTGCAGATCCCGTCGCCGATTCGGCTGTGCTGCTTGCTCCTGGTGAGTTCGGCGCCAACTTGTCTGGCTGCCGCGTGGGTCTGAGGCCGTCGGGGGTAAACAGATATTCATCCATGGGATCCGCCGGCCGCTTTGGTGAGGTGTCCCAGCGGGTCCAGTGGTAGTTTGGCGTTGTGTTTTCCCTATTTTTGGGGCACAGGAGGGCTAGGGGCTAGTTATCTGGTTCTTTTTGAGCCGGAGCAGCGGTGCCTCAGGGGTATGTGACCTACTCCATGTCTGGTCGGCCAGGGCCTCTCTTATTGCTTGTTTTAATACCAGTGGGTGACCGGGGATTGTGGAGGTGGGTGGCATGTTGGGGGATCGTGGAGGCGGTCATCTGTCTACTTTTCACCCAGCCAGCCGCATGCCTCTATGACCTCTTAGCATGTCACCCGCCTTGGAGGTAACAGGCTCACATATCCCAGACGCCAAGGCAAAATTCCTAGGTGCCATGGCGACCTGGCGTCTGGGATTTGTCAAGCATTGGTATAGAAGCTCTGTGTATTCATCAGTTACCCTGGCTGTGTGGGATAGTTATGGGTAACACCTTATTGTGCCCAGTTGGTGTTTGGTATTTCTCTTTTGTACCCAGCTCTGTCTGTTGTATAAGTATCTCTATAGTTTTTCCAGCACTGTGTATTTTGTTATCTTTGTGTTGTGTTCAGCTCTCTGTATTGTATGAATATATCTGTATTATGCTAAGCTTCTTGTCTACGACTGGTATCTCCTTATTGTATTATTTAGGTATATCTGTATTGTACCTGGCTCTTGGTATTATATGGGTATTTCTGTATTATACTTGGTTTTAAGTATGGTATAGCTATCTCTATACTAGCTTTTCTCAATTGGGGTTCTGCTGCGATTTGCCAATCGGCTGGCCTATTGCCCATCGGTATCGCTGAAATACAGGGTCACGGTCTTAAATGGGCCCCTGTATTATTGGATGCTGAGAGGAGCTGACAGTGTGTCACTTCCTCCCCGACTTGGAGCGCACCGAGCAGAACAGAGAGAAAGCAGGGGAAGGGAGAGAGCAGTAGCCAGCAGCACTCCACCACCCCGCTCCAACACCCAGCATTCAGCACTCCAATACCCAGCATCCAGCACTCCAATATCCAGCACCAGCATCCAGCAGTCAAACACCCAACACTCCAACACCTAGGACTCCAGCACTTAGCTCCAACACCCAGTATCAGGCACTCCAACACCCAGCAGCAGCACTCCAAAACCCAGCAATTCAGCACTCCAACACCCAGCACTTTAGCATCCAGCACTCCAATACCCAGCAGCAGCACTCCAGCGCCCAGCTCCAAAACGCAGCATCCATCACTCCAACACCCAGCAGCAGCACCCAGTATCCAGCTCTCCAACCCCCAACATTCAGCACTCCAGCATCCAGCACTTAAATACCCAGCATCCAGCACTCCAACACCATGCAGAAGCACTCCAAAAACCAGCATCCAACACCCCAACACCCATCACTCCAACACCCAGCAGCATTCCAAGCAAGTCACCCTCTTGCAGATAAAAGGTAACTTAACAGAGGGTGACTGCAAATATAAATATCATGACCTGTGTGCCAGTGTGTTAACCTGAGTGTCAGTGTTTGCATCTGTGTCAATGTGTATGTGCCAGTGTGTGTACCTGAGTGTCAATGTGTGTATGTGCCAGTGTGTATCTGTGTCAGTCTACCTGTCAGTGTGCATGTATGTGTCATTGTGTGTATCTGAGTGTGAATGCATGTATCTGTATGTATGTGCCAGTGTGTATCGGAGTGTGTATGTATAAGTGTGTGAGTGTGTGTAGCTGTTTGTGTATATTTGTGTGTCAGTGTACCTGTCAGTGTGGGTATCTGCAAGTGTGTCTCAGTGGGTGTGTATGTATAAGTGTGTTTCTGTTTTTAATGTGCATGTATATCTATGTAAGTGTGTATGTGCATACATGCCAGCCATTAAACACCAACACAATGTGCAAACACAAACATGACATACAAAGACACCCTTGAACTCCAACTCCAAAAATTATATACTAACACACACCCTTCACTCAAACACCAATACTACACACAAATGTACATCCGCATTACAATCCAACACTACATCCAAACACACCAATGCACGTAATTGTAAACATAACATAAAACTCAACCTTGTATTAAAATGATATACAAACACCAACTCTACACACAGAAGCACACCTGCTCCTAAGTACTACAATCTGTTTACTGTCTGTCAAAATTTGCCAACTATATAAAACATTACACTCTGTTAATTAAAATGTTTGTGCTACGGCACAAAAATTTTAGGGGGGTACCACAATGCTGGTGCACTGTGTCAAAGGGTTCCCCTGGAAAAATGTATTGGGAACCCCTGGTCTATACCATGCCTAGCACTGAATATAGGAGTTGAGACCCCTGCAGTAAGCATACTACCGGTAGTTTGGAGCTTATGGTTAAATCTGATAGCCAAACTAACAACCCAGGTGCTTTCCACATCTGCTACATTTCATAAAACATGGGATTTGTGGTTACTATATACAAATACCTCTTATGTGCACTGAATTGCAAATACTAAATGTCTTCGTTCAAATCCCCTTTCTTTTAAATTTTTCATGTTATTATTTTCTATAGTTCTTATTATATAAGGCATTACCACAGGGCTTGACAAATCCCAGGCATCAGGTCACCATAGCGATTTAGGAATTTTGTCCTGGTGCCTGGGTGTTGTTCCACATTGGACTACTTAGGACCCCCCTGAGGCGGGCGGCTGTGCTAAATCCAGGTTGTCAGTGAGTGAGTTGTAAACGTCCTGCTCTCCTAGCTCTGCTCCCTCACTAAATTACGAAATCCAGCAGAAGTTATTTAAAAGGGTCTGTGCGAGCTTACTTTGAGCAATGCATAAAGCTCATCGGTCATTCTGGGGTAACTAATAAATATGGCACCAGATGACCGAGGGAAGTCCCAGGTATCAAGTGATACCTGGGTCTCCCTAGTGCAAACAGGGATTTAACCCTGCTCACACCTAACATGTTAAGACAATACATGCTATCCTAATGGCTTTAAAGATTTCCTTTAGGACCGCATAGAATGTATAACACAATTAAGGGGTTAATAAATTATGTTAATAAAGTATTAGAAAATAATACATGTCTGTTTATTTTTTCAAGGCACATTTTATGGGAAATAATTAATCGGAACCTGGATATCAAGTGTTTATTCTCCTAGTTTAACACCATGTTCTTCTGGGGAGTGCTGGATGGAGCAAATGAAGTGGAGCAAGTACTTGCTTTTGCGACGACCAAAAACTTGCTGATTCTTGCTCTATTTACTTGAGTCAGCCATTACTGAGAACAAGATCACGAAAAGACCTGGTGCAGACACCTTTTCACAAAATGATCTTCTCACTTCCAACTCACACCAACTAGGGCATGAGTATCATGGCCAATATGTCATGAACATATGGACAGAATTTATAATGTTAACAGTACCGATATTTTAATCTGTCATGACTATCAAAGACATGAACAATTATACGTTTATCTTCCTTAAAGTGCCCAATGGCTCTGTAGCTGAGACGGTTATGAGATACAAACGTTGGGAAGCTCCACACCGCAAGTTGGGATTGTGCCCTTGCCTCTGAAGGCTGAATTGATTCTGGTTATGTAATTTGAATAGGTTTGCTGTGATTTGGCAGGTGAGCCTACATTTAATGGTCATTGAAGTGATAAAAAACTCCAGTTATTTAAATGTGTATAAGGATTTGAGATAGCTATAGCTGTAGCACAACTGAAAATCATAAAAGGGAGCTCTAGAGCTTCATAGAGATTAGACAGTGATAGCTGGAGCATTATACAGAGATATTGTTGTGTATGGATATCTAGGCATTATGCTCACCTTCATGTATTGTACTGACTCTTTTATACTGGGTTCTTTGTATGGGTCTCTCTGTATTGTTTACATCTTTGTGTATAATATGGGAACTGCCACAATGTTGAATACATAAGGTTAAAGGGTAACTCCATCCCTTTGTAAATAAACTTTTTTTTCCTCCCCTTGATAGATTTCTAACCCCATCTGATATCACATCTTCTCTCTTCGTGGTCCTATAAAATGCTTCTCATGCGCACTGAGTTGCGGGGGGGGGGAGAGGGGGAGAAAGGGGAGATTTAAGCTTACCTTTGCAGCCATGGAGTTAAATTTCAGGGGAGGAGTCTAGCACCCCAAAAACCTAAAACTTCACTAGCACTCATATCTGAAAGGTGAGTAAACCATTTAGCAGTGATGTGGAACCTGGTCCCACTGACTCCAGGAACCATAAACACTTCATTTTATTCTAGTAGTTATGATGTCTATAATGTACTTTAAACTTGAGAAGAGATACACATTTCAGTTCAGGACGTTGATGTGAACATCTCAAAACTTTGTCAGATAAATAAATATCCCTAAGGGTTTAGCATCCTTCCTCTTTTTCCTCTGCTTTTTCTTCCTGCACAATTTCCCCTTCATGTAGACTTCTGTTTCAGTTTGCAGGGGAGAATAGACTATTGTTTCTGCAAGTATCTCTTTCCTTGAAGAGAGTTCTAAAAACAAATTTCTCTAAGTGTGAGTATCTAGTTAATAGTTCAAATGGGTTATTCACAGAAATATGAGATTTCACAGTAGCAAATTCAGCTGTTGGATTAAGCTTAAATTCACTGTATATGTAAACAACTAAATTACTCTAAATTGATCAAGAATCTAGCAAGACCTGATGGAACCTTTACTGGGAAGTTTTCCAGGAGGTTTGTGGACTTAAATTGAACAACAACTCTCAGGCGTTGGAAACATTTCTTAACTTTTTATTTAAAGAATACTGCCAAAATAGCTACCTTGCTCATGTTCTACTTGCCTGCTCACTGATCCTCACATTCAAGTGAATGAGAGAGCCGAACTGAATACAATAGGTCAGTAGCTGTAAGACACTGTGGGTAGAGAATACAGAATAGTTTACAGGAAGAGTATACACAAAAACTAAAGTCTTGATTTTACACTAAATAGCCAAACATATGTGTACACTCTTACCAGTGACTGAGTTCAGCGTTTCAAACTCGCTCGTTCCTAACTCGTGCATAAAAAAATGTACACACACATCATGCCAGCATTGTAATCATTCAGATACTTATTTCTGATGCTTATGATATATGTGTATACTGTTGGAAATCCAATATAAACAAATTAAATAAAGAATAGAAAACAAGCACATAGGCATGGATTCTTCATTAGATAAAGGTCATACTGAACTGCTCAGTGACTTTAAACATAGCACTGCCATAGGAAGACAGCTTTGTCAATTTCTGCTCTGCTAGCTCTCCCTAGCACAACTGTGACATTATTGTGAAGTATAGAGAGCAAAACCAGCCAAGACACAAAAGGGTAGACCACGTGTATATATATGTATACTCACAGAGTGCGAAACATGTAAAAATCACATATAATCTGTTGCTCTCTCACTACAGCATTCCAAACTGACTATGGAAGTAACATCAGCTGTTCACAAGCCTTACATGAACATACACAATGTCAAGTGTTAACTACAGTGGTATAAAACACATCTCCACACCATGTTACTTAACACAATAAATCAATCTTCACTAACTGAAAGTCTGATGGAAGAATCTGGGTTTGGTAGATGTCAGGAATACACTACCTACTGGAATACAAAGTGCCTACTGTAATGTTTGGCCAAGGAGGGATAATGGTCTGTGGCCACTTAGTTCTAATGAAGGGTCATATTAAGGATCCAGAAACATTCCCCAAACTTTGTAGCAGCAGTTTGGGGAAGGCCCATACTTATTTCAGCATAACTGTACCATGTCCAGAAAGTGAGGTTAGTGAAGACATGGTTTGACGAGTTTGTTGTAGAGGAACCTGAGTGCCCTGCAAAGAGTCCTGACCCATTGAGATGAATTGGAATGCAGATTGTGAGCCATACCTTCTTGTCCAGTATCAGTGCCTGACATCACAAATGCCATCATCACAAATGGGACTTCCCTCCCTCAGCTGGGACCATATTTATTAGTAGCCCCAAAATGACCCTTTAAAAAACTTTGGTATACACCACTTGGCTGAAGGATCGCGTAATCAACAATCATTATTTTGGGGGGCCAGAGGTTCCCTTCTGTCCACCCCCATTTGCAGCAGGAAATACAAGTTAAAACAGATTACTCACCTCCTTTCCAGAGCCAGGACTCCTCTGCTACAGCCACCAGCACTGCCTCTGGTGATGTGAGCATCCAAGCTAATATCACCCACTATCTCCCCAATCCATTGCTTTTTATAGTGAAGCAAAGGATTGGAGATGCACATGCAGAGCCAGACACCGGTGTGGGTGACTATAGTATTCCTTTAATCGTATAGTGTTACTTTAACTTTAAATCCATAATTTTATTTCTATAACAGTTTTCCTATAACTAGCAAAAATGTATTCAAATCCTAGATATATGAGGCATTTAGCAATGTTACTGATAAGTGAATCTATATTTTGAAGATGTGTTTTCTTTAATTGCACTTGATAAGTAAACATTAGTATAAGCAAACTGATTTTTTTTTTAAATCAGTTTATTAATACATAATGTTTTTCTAGATATAATTATAAAATATCAAAATAAAGACTTTCTGTTCTTTAAAAACCAATATACTATGTGTATGGGTGCACTTAAAGGGACACTCCAGGCACCCAGACCACTTCTGCCCATTGGAGTGGTCTGGGTGCCGACTCCATCACCCTTAATCCTGCAAGTGTAATTATTGCATTTTTATAAACTGCAATAATTACCTTGCAGGGTTAAGTCCTTCTCTAGTGGGACTTCCGTGTTTTTAAAACACGAAAAGTGTTTTAAACGACGCTATGCATGAGGACCTCCAACATCGCCAAAATCCTCATAGGAAAGCATTGAATAAGGAGGAGCATGGGCGGACATCAGTGCTTGATTCAGGTAAGTCACTGAAAGGGTTTTAACCCCTTCAGCAACATGGGATGGGGGGTAATCAAATCCGTTTTCCTGGCACTGGAGAGTCCCTTTAAATAAAAAGCCTTATGTTCTGATTCAGTAGTTGGACAATTGCCTCTGTCCTTAAGGGGATAAATGAATGAATATTTAAACTTGTCTCTTTAGCTTGTTTATATTTGTGCTTCAGAGCAAAATCTCCACTGAAAATTGCATTGCTGTGGGTGACTTGGTGAATAGCAAATTTAGAGGGACACTATAGGCACCCAGACCACTTCAGCTCATTGAAGTGGTCTGGATGCAGGTGTCCCTTTCCCCCTTTGTCCTGCAATGTAAATCAAAACAGTTTTTGAGAAACTGCAATGATTACAATACAGGACTAAGACTGCCTCTATTGGCTGTGAATCAGACAGCCACTAGAGGCACTTCCTGGTGATTAAGCGACTTTCCTATTGGAAGGCCATTAGCCCCCCACTCCCCTCCGTTCCCTGTCGGAGGAGGCGGAGCACTGACCGAGATTGGATAAGAGAGATAAAATAGCATTTTAAACCTTTTGCTGGAATTGGGAAGTGTTAAAAGGAGTTTTTTTTAAATGTCAATGCAGAGGGAGGGCAGAGGGAACTATAGTTTAAGGAATACAGGTTTGTATAAAATCCTTTTAAGTTATTAATGTAGAATTCCAGGCTTGATCACAGCTGAGCTGTGTAACCTTATAGCCAAAAACTTGCTGTTTCTTCCCAGTTTCCTTTTGTTCAAGGTTCAGTCACTGGCCTCCTACTGTTTCTGCTGTATACTTATTTTGGGAGTTGTTTTATCTGCATTTGGACTCTAGTAGTACTGAAATGCTTAAAATGCACATTTCCTTATCTGACCTTTGTCCCTCACCTGGCTCAAGCATGTCACCAGCCATCAGTCTGACAAATTGATCTCTTCTGGTTCGTTCCTTCAGTGCTGATCAATCATTTCTAATTCTTATTATTGTAAACTCTGCTGCTTTCACCAATATTTCACTAGCTCATAGATCAGTGTCTCTTATCCTGTTTCATGTTTTCTAATCATATACAGTCAGTATTCCAAACTTGCTTACACATGCTGGGAGTCAGGACCCCATAAATGTAAATGAGCAGTTTATTACCTGCTAGAACTTATGATTATCTACACAGTTTCTAGAAGTCAGTGGGTTACAGCTCCATGTGTCTATAAATCTCCTCTAAGTGTAAGAAAAAAGTAGTTTTTGTAGCATGTTCTTATCAACAGGATAGAAAAGAGCTACCCTTTTTGCAGTGGACTTTATCAGAAATACTTATTATGGAAATGATAGCAAGGTTGGTCTTCAGCTAGTTCAAAATATAGAATTTCCTAAATTGTTGAGCAGACCCTGTAAATAAGATTAATTTTAATAATAAACTGATGAAACCAATATGCTGTGGTTAGTACCTTCCAAAAGTGGTGCAAGGAATGACAACTGGTAAACCAACATCATGGTCATGGGTGCCCAAGACTCATTGATGCACATGGGAGGCAAAGGATAGCCTGTCTGCTCCGATCACACAGGAAAGCTACTGTAGCTCAAACTGCTGAAAAACTTAATTGTGGCATGATAGAAAGGTTTCAGAAAACAGAGTGCATAGCGGTTTTCTTGTGCATGGGGCAGTGTAGCCGCAAACTGGTCACGGTGCGTTTGATGACTCTTGTGCACTGCCGAAAGTGTCTTCAATGGGTACATGAGCATCAGAAATGGACCATGGAGCAATGGATGATGGTTGTTTGGTCTAATGAATCACAATTTCTTTTAGATCAGGTGGATGGCCAGGTGCATGTGCATTGTTTCCTTGGGGAAGAGATGGCAGCAAGATTCACTATGTTAAGAAGGCAGTGTTATGCTTTAACCCATGGGTCATCAACCTGGTCCCTACCGCCCACTAGGATTCTACAGCCCCCTACCCACTATACTGCGCCCCTACCCACCTCACAGCCCCCCTAACCACTATACAGCCCCCCTATTCACCTCACAGTCCCCCTACCCACTATACAGCTCCCCTACCCACTATACAGCCCCCTACCCACCTCCACAGCCCCCTACCCACCTCACAGCCCCTACCCACTATACAGCTCCCCTACCCACTATACAGTCCCTACCCACCTACAGCCCCCTTCACAGCCCCCTACCCACTATACCTCTCATAGCCCCCCTACCCACCTCACAGCTCCCCTACCCACTATACAGCCCCCCTACCCACCTCACAGCCCCCTACCCACTATACAGCTCCCCTACCCACTATACAGCTACCCCATACAGCCCCCTACCCACCTCACAGCCCCCAACCACTATACAGCCCCCCTATTCACCTCACAGTCCCCTACCCACTATACAGCCCCCCTACCACCTCACAGCTCCCTACCCACTATACAGCTCCCCTACCCACTATACAGCCCCCTATTCCACTATACAGCCCCTATTCACCTTACAGACCACCCCTACCCACACTCACAGCCCCTCCTATCCCCACCTCACGGTCCCCTACCTACTATACAGCCCCCCCTACCCACCTCACAGTCCCTCCCACCTTACAGCCCCTCTTACCCACTATACGGCCCCCCTACCCACCTCACAGCCCCCATACCAACTCACAGTCCCCCTACCCACCATACAGAACCCCTACCCACCATACAGCCCACCTACCCAGCTTACAGAACACCTACCCACCTCACAGCCCCCCATCCACCTTACGAAAATCGAACCAGATAATATTTAGTCTCGCAGCATCAACCACAAGGACCTCATTAATCACTAGTAAAGGTAATTTCAATTTACTTTATTGTTTTCTCATTAAACTTTATAAAGTTAAAAACATTATAAACATGGATAAAGTAGAAATAAAAAGATAAATGTACGTACATTTATTTTATTTTTAAAAACACCCTCCTTTATAAAAAATATTCTGCACTTGCGCGAAAACTAGGACATTTTTCCATCAAGAAAGATGCATTAGTGGGCGGTAGGTAAAAAAAGGTTGACTACCCCTGCTCTAACCCTTGGCTCCTGGCACTCATGTGGATGTTACTTTGCCTCATATAACCTACCTAGAGATTGTTGCAGCCAATGTACACCCCTTATTGGCAATGGTGTTCCCTGATGGCAGTGACCTCTTTCAGCAGGATAATGCACCCTTCCATACTTCAAAACTTGTTCACAAAAGAGTCATCTGGACCCACCCTCCAAAAGTTGTAACATAAAGGTTTAACTTACCTTTAACTCAACAGCAAGATGGTCCATTACTGTTGATCTCCTTGGTAGTAGAATACCTCACATTGGGGGGCATTCTCATGTGCATTAATCAGAAAGCATACCATACCTGCTGTCAGAATGACAGCTAGGAAAGTGCATCCCAGATTTTCTCTTGAAATCGGCATTTGAATAAAGTGATTTTGTGGTTTAGAGTATTCCTTTAAACCGTTAAATGCAGCGCATCTTGAGAAATTGTGTCATTGCATCTGGAGACCTACATGCTATTATATTATTCTAAATATAAAGTCCTAATAATACTATATTTAATAATTAATGTAAATTAAAATCTAGAGAATACTGTATATATTTTATAGGAATAGATACATTATAATTAAATACCGTCATAGATTCATTACCGCGCTGAAAGAAAAATCTGAATTAATATTAAGCAAAGAACAGGTTAAAAATATAGCAAGTAACTGAGTCAGCCACACTAATGATCACATTATTAACAATCCAGTAACATTAACAGACCTCCAGGGAAAGTTAACAATGTGAAAAGCTCTATTCATTTTAAATTACAGAGATTAATATTTGGCTGCATGTTGAGCTGCTGTTTACCAGCCTTTCCTGCTAATGCACAGAATCAAGTTTAATTTACGTACAGCTGTATTTTATGTATTGATATTGATTGGATTAAGTTCATGCATTATAGACTATATATATATTGTGTAAACATATACAAGATGTGCTCTGGAAGAATCTAAACATGCTTTATTTATATTCATTTAACCTTTTAAACATCTGCAGAGGAGGATGGGGTTTAATAAGCAAGGCTTTCTTCTTCCATTGCTTGGGTCCCACCAGTATGATATAAAGAGGAAATGGACATGCCTGATCCAGCCATTAACAGCTATACATTGAGAACGCCATCTATACCTGTATATTGGTAAGCAGACACCTTTCATGAAATACAAACAATTCCCTATTCAATTTTCAAAGTTGATGTGTGTCTCGTCATGGTAAAAAGCAGTGTTTCGTACATTAACCCAACTCCTTATCATTTGGGTTGCAGATGTTATGTTAAATTGAGACGCAGAATTGAGCAGTGAAATACTCTCAGTATGAAATTATGCGTTTACCAACAATCCACACTAACACTGTAATACACACACAAAACCGCAAAGAATGGTGTGGTATGGCTAACTATTGTTCTGAGTAATGTGTATATATTAATGAGTTGTAAATGTCACTTAGAAAATATTCATGCTAAATTAAAGCAGATCTGTCACCGTCTGGGGGCTTTGCATAATTTTATATGTTAACATTGTTACACCACCCAAGGCTGTCAATCATACAACTCGTCCTGTTACTTCCTGGTTGTTCAGCCCAGTGGAGTTAAACTCAAGAGGCAGCCAATTACTTAGAGCACATGCCTTGCAAAGACTTTAAGGACAGCCGCTAGAAGTGATTCCTGATCATATGACCAAATGCAGCTCCCACAAAAGCATTTAATTCAATGAATTCCTATGAGAAGCATTTGATTGGATGGATGCGTGACACTAGTCACACATGCGCACCTCGTCTCCAGTGCTCCTCTCTTGAAAAAAAGGGGGTCAATAAATGTTAATGGGGCATTAAGACATGTAGGTTTGTATTCCTAATGCTACAGTGTTTCCTTAAAATATGCCTTCTTAACATTTCTTTATAATTGAAATTTAGAAGATGCTACGATAGCCCCTAACACAGTCTGAAATCTAGATGCCTCCTGCTAGTCATTCAATTTGTGTATTCTGCTTTGACTGAATTGCAATGCAATTTAGGCCAATTGGCTGTTCAGGTGAATTCCATATTTCCTAAGCTCCATACAGACATAGAACAGCAGATGACTTGCACAATAGCCAAACATGTTCATTTGATTCAGTATTCAGAGTTCTACCCGTGGTGCTAAAAAATAAAAAAAAAAAGAGATAATTGTTGGGAAAAAAAGATGATTGATGGTGAGGGGGCAGCCACTAAATGTTGTTTTTTATTTAGAGATCAAGTAAAAAGTGACCAATAGAGGAAAAAATTAAGCAGTAAACAAAATGTAAATTTATATATTTAATAATTATATATAACAACTATAGTTATGTATGTAGTGTTCATCCACTTTTTCCCTCTATTGGTGACTTTTTGTCACTTGATCTGTGAACCAGTGGTGGAAAACGTCCCTATCAATCTACTGCAAGAAATATACGAACTATTTATATTATGTATATATTTTGCAATGCATTTGACACATTTTCACTACCTTTTTTGTTCATTTATATCTCTTTTCCAGAATATATCACAGTGATAATGTACAGATGAGCTGAACTGTCATCTGAACGAGTGTTGGAGGTCCAAAACCAAATTTAATTTTCAGAAAAAAATGCTTTGGACTAACCATTTTTTTTCTACCATGCACAAGTTTACTAGTCATCATTAATTGAGATATTAAATGTGAAGGAAAAACAGCAAACAAAGAAAACTTTGGTTTTAGTGGAAAATATAAAATTTCCTGGCAGTGTTGGTGAAAGGACTGCTCAGGACTTAAAGAAATAGATTAGTACATGGGAATGAGTGAAGGTGAAAGGTCATTGGCCTAAGGAATGTGTTTTAATAAGTAGATAATGTGTTAAAGAGGAACTGTCACTTCTCAAATTTATACACAATCTGATTGCACGCTTGCTATTCTGAATTGTTTTTAGTTCATAACTTCCATTGTGTGCCTGTTTGTCCTAGCATAGCTATAGCACACCATGTAAAATAATTTAACTCCCATGGTGCCATGTTCTCTTTGGGCACTATGAAAGGAGCCCTGAGAATACATGTACCAATATGCCATTTTAACATATGTTACATCATGGAGCAATGACGTGACCCTGAGTCTTGTGGAGATAAGTTGTTTTTATATTTACATCACCTTCACTGCTTATCCCAGTAACATATTTCCCAACATTGCGATTTATGAAATCAAGATGATGGCATCACTGGTGATGGCCATAGTGGATGGACCACTCTGGAAAGTGAGTGAACCTCTGCTTGCACCATGCTGTAAGAAGACAGTTCTCTTTGTCCTTGGATGCAGGACACCAGGGTACATGACATAAAAACTGTCCCACCGGAAGCAGGACATTTGGAAGGTCTCCAGTACGCGATTCTCCTGCATTTGCTTTGGGGAAAGGGTTTAAGAACTGTCACTTGCAAATAAGTGACAGTTATGCTTTAAGTAGCGTGCTGTGTTATATGTCAGTGATGTTTTATATAAAGCATGTGTGTAATTAATTATTGTGGACCTGTGAAGAACCTATATAATACCTGGGTGAGCACCAATGAGTGTGTGGATATGTTTGCATCTAAGAATGCTGTATACATTTTCTGCATTAATTGGGTTCCTGGGCTTTTACTAATATCATTTTATTATTCATTAATGAAAAAAGAACTTATGTTGCATTTTTTTGGATCTTGCATTGGCATTAAAAAGACAGTGAACTGGATCTCCAGTATTACAAATCACCATTGTCCCAGCTACTTTTTATAGAGCTCACACCGTTTTCCAGCACATAAAAAAACACTCAATTGCAATCTTGGCAGATCTTGGCTAAATGCTCCCTAATAGAGTTGTATAATCTCTGTCACATTCTGCATCATCACAAGGGCTCAATAAAACGCTCCAAGGACTTTTTGCTAAAGTGAAAATTGTCAGGAATTCAAAGTGAATTTCAAATTCAGGGCCAAAGTAGATGAAATAAAAACAATTCTCCAAATTAACTACAGTTCCAGTTCAGCTACTTTGGCCTTACATTTGAAATTCACTTTGAATTTGTGGCAGTCCTCACTTTAGCAAATAGCCCTGTTGATCTACCTGTAGGTTTACTCACTTCCAGGTTTCTCCAAACTCTGCTGCCCCCAGATGCTGCTGAACTACAACTCCCATGATTCCCTGGCTATCTATTTAATTGACCAACTGGAAAATTTCTCAACTGATATGCTATAGGAAATGTGACAAATTTCTCGCAACAATAGAATACTGTGAGAGTTCAGGCTCTTTTGATTCTGGGTATTGCAAACTGATTTGGCTTATCTCTGTACTTGTTTTCTTTTTTATAAAGTATTTTATCAGGAAGGCTCTCATATTGAAGTAAGTCCTGGGGAGCATATTTAAATATATGTTACACAATATAATTATAAATACACTGTTATGCATATAATAGACAAATACAGTGTCATTATAAATTAACAATGAGTGCAGTTGTCTTTTCATTGATGATAAATGGATTCAAAGGTTTTTAGGGATTTTAGACTCATGGAAGATTTGATATGTATAACCTGCCCCAGAGCAAATCTTCCTATTAACAATCTCTTTGATGCTTTAGGTGACATGTACAAATGACAGTTTACTCTTGTATGCCTGTTATGTATGAACATAACATTAGCAATATTTAATTTAGTACAGAATAAATTAAAGGGACACTATAGTCACCAGAACAACTACAGCTTAATTTAGTTGTTCTGGTGAGTATAATAGCTCCCTTCCGGCATTTTAATGCAAACACTGCCTTTTCAGAGCTCTGCATGGAGACGCTGAATTTGAATCAATGAATCTCTATGAGGAGGTCCTGATTGGCCAAAACGGCATCTGGCCCCGCCCCATGCCAATTTTAGCCAATCCAATGCTTTCCCTATATGGGAAAGCATTGGATTGGCTAAAAATCATCCATTTTGATGATGTCACAAAGGCGGAGCCAGCGTCGGCGGACACGCACAGCGCTGGAAATAAGGTGAGTTTTAAACTTTTATAGGGAGGCTAAGGGGTGGGGGGGGAACCACCTAAATGCTGGGTTTAACACTATAGGGTCAGGAATACATGTTTGTATCCCTGACCCTATAGTGATCCTTTAAGAGGTCAGTCTAGGCAGTATAACTACTACAGCCACTGTAGAGGGTTCGTGGCACGAGTTCCCTGGCTTCTTGGCTAAGAGTTCAACAAGCTGTCAACATTTGTCACTTACCTGGATCCCTGTTGTATTTTCTGATGTATTGAAAACTGAAGGTTTATTTCTGCATTAACTATATCAATTTTGTCTTTTTTTTTAGTAGATTGTGTCGTCTGCAACTGTCAGCTGACAGTAACCTCCTCCTTTTGATACAAATGTAGCAGAATGTTTATTTAATACACTAATTATTATTATTTTTTTTGTTAAATTGCAAACATACCTCAACCATATTATTGTGTTTCACCAATTGAATAAGAGTATTAATATGACACGATTTTTAAGCAAATATTGCCCAAATTTCCTCCTTCATACTTTGTATTCCTGTAAACTATGTCAGCTTAGAGGGCGGGGGTCACATTTTATTCAGTAGAGACTCATTTTGAGATATTTTTTTTTTCCGTGTGTCATGCATTTGTATTGAGAACTAATGTAGTTGATCTGTGGCTTTGATGACTTGTTGTGTTATCTCAGTCTAGATACACAAGTAATAGATAATTGTGCATGCATGTTCCATGCAGTTTTGTACCGTACGTGCCTCAAAAGTCCCTTTAAGAAAGGGAATATGGTTGGAAATCCCTTCACTGCATGCACTGGCCATTCATTCTAAATGCTGCTAGTTAGTCTTGTGCTTTGTGGTGTGAGCATGAAATACATTAATCCCTTTCTTTTTATGGGAAGCAGTGAGCATTGTTCAATTTTTGTTTTAGAATGGCATAGGCAGTCCTCACTACATTTTTTTTTTCTTGCATCTAAAGACCCGTACTGCTGGGAAAAAAAGTACTGGTGCATGTAGGAATGTAACCTGCTGTGTGGTGCCTGTGTGGTGTGTCTGTCTGAGACAAGTCTATCAGTTAACGTTAGTGAATTCCTGAAGACAATGCAGTCTATATTTGACTATAACAAGCAGAGGATGTTTGTATTCAATAGCTCCAGTATGAATGTATTGTAGAAAAGCAAATAATTATCATACATTCTGATTAGGGGTTATTTGAGTACTTTTGGTTTTCTCTCGTTAGAGAACTTCCTCCTTATTAACTAAATTCTAAATAAATGAAATCTGAATGGCAAAATGTGGAGACCTTCTCAAATCAAGCTTTAGTCGCGACTTGGATATTTTAGCCAAAATTTTGCCAATCAATTTGATTTTACTAAAAACATGTTGGTTTGCTGCATGAAAGGGACACTATAGTCATCAAAACAACTTTAGCTTAATGAAGCAGCTCAGTTTCACTGCTCAATTCTCTGTTATTAACTCCCTTCAGGACAGAGTCAATTGAACAAGTTCTGATCAAAACAAAATGTAAACAAAAACTGGAATTTGCGCTATATGTCTGTTCAACCGTAATTCACCTCTTTCATATTAAGTGCACCCACACTTATTATATATAATTTTATTAGGAGAAACAGGACTTTAATTTCTCATGAACTATTCATGTATGAAGCATAATTTATTATGAATAAAATAAACAAATTTGTAGTTTTGCCTGACATTATAGCTTTAAATGTCATAATACTTTTAGCTTTTACTGCAATAAAATGCACATATTTGTATTCAGCATAGTCTCACGAGTACAACAGTACCCCCCTTTAACAGGTTTTACGGTGTTTTGAAAATTTACAGGGTCAAATATTGCACATTCCATTTTTTTTCACATTGAAATTTGCCAGATTGGTTACGTTGCCTTTGAGACCGTATGGTAGCCCAGGGATCAGAATTACTCACATGATGGCATACCATTTGCAAAAGTAGACAACCCAAGATATTGCAAGTGGGGTATGCCCAGTCTTTTTTAGTAGCCACTTAATCACAAACACTGGCCAATTTTAATGTGGAAAAAAATGAAATGCAAGCCTTATATTTGACTCTCTAACGTTCCAAAACACCATAAAACCTGTACATGGGGGGTACTGTTATACTGGGAGACTTCACTGAACATTAGTGTTTCAAAACAGTAAAACATATTACAACAATAATATCGTCAGTAAAAGTGCTGTCTATGTGTGAAAAATGCAAAAAGTTTTACTTTTACTAAAAATATAATTGTAAAATTAATACAATTTACCGTTTTGAAATATTTGTGTTCAATGAAGTCTACCGAGTAAAACAGTACCCCCCATGTACAGGTTTTATGGTGTCTTAAAAAGTTACAGGGTTAAATACAGTTCTTGTGAATTACATTCTCTGCACTTTCTGCCTGGGTTGTCAGGCATGTCAATCAAATTTTTATTAATAAAATCACATAATTATGCTAAAAGATCACTTAAATATACACGTAGAATTTTAATATATATACATATATATGTATTTAAATTCTACATGTATACTTATGTAATCATTAATGTAATTATATTTATCAGCCGTCTGTGTGTGTGTGTGTGTGTGTGTGTGTGTGTATGGACTCAGCAGTCTCTGTGTGTGTGTGTGTGTGTGTGTGTAAAATATATATATTTGCGGTTATTTGTATTTTATATATAGATAGATATACATAGAATGTCATTCTAAGTGTATTTTGTCACCAATATCTATATATTAATAACAAAATACAGTTAGAATGAAATTACATATGTATTATTGTAATTATACGTATATATATATATATATATATGTAACTTTATTCTAAGTGTATTTAAATACTAATATGTACTTATATTAATATTAAAATACACTACATATGACGTTACATATATATATAAGAAGTGTATGTGTGTGTGTGTATATATATATATATATATATATATATATATACATTTAATTTATTTTAAACATGTTTAATTATTATTTTTATTTTCCGGGGGAGAGCTGCCTGGGCTGTTAGGCAGTCCTCCCGAAGAGGATCACAGCAGAGGTAAGTCCACCGGAGCTCCTGGGGGCTTAAGCCGTTACGGCATTCTATGCCGCAGCACAGGCTTTAAAGCCCATTAGAATGGGGACTGCATAGAAGGGGTTAGGGAGTTGTTTCTGTTTATCCAGCTGTAGCCACACCTCTCCTGATTGTGATTCACACAACCTAGGGCCATTGCATTGCTTTTGAATTTCTTATATCCTTTAGTGTATCTTATCCCCCTTGTGTCATACACCCCCTTTAGTGTAACTTAACCCCATATTTTTCCTTTGGGCGTCTCTTACAATCCCCCTTGTGCGTCTCTTACCCCACCCGTTGTTTGTACCTTACCCCCCCGAGCCCTTTTGTGTGTCTGTTCCCCAGCCCAGCCCCTTGGTTTAGTTTTTAACTTCCCCAACCCCTTTGTGTGCCTCTCCTCCCTTCCCCCTGCCCCTCTGTGTGTCTCCTTCTCCCCTCATCCTGTCTCTTCCACTCCCAATGGGCACACAGGTGGGCCGCAAGGTATTTCCCTGGTGTTATGATGATGGCACTGGGAACTGTGCCTTCCTCTCCCCTGCCGGCTCTGCAGGACCGGAGGGGAGACCGGAGATCACCAGGGATTGCAGGAAATGTTCCCCCTCCTAAGCAAAGGTAAGTTGTGAGGGGTAATATAAAAAGTATTATTTTTAATTAAAAACAAAAACAAATTATATGTTTATGAATTTGCCCTCCAACCCCTCAGTCCCCAAATTACACTATAACTCTCCACACACACACACACACACACACACACACTGCTCTCTCTCCCCCCCCCACACATACACACTGCCCCACCATACACAAACACACTAACTCCCATACACACACACTGCGCCCCATGAATACAGGGCTGGTGCATGAATTATTAGCTACACAGGCAAAGTAATATTTTGCCGCCCCCCCCAAAAAAAAACTACAGGGGATGAAACCACCTTATTCTTGGTGGAAAGGGACTCGGATGGGGACACAGGGGCTCTAGAAGAGGGTCAGGGACTGTGGTGGGGGGTAGAGTATGTAAAAGGTGGGACAAGACGTGTGGGGGGGGCAGAGAGAGGGGCACACACACAGAGGCTGAGAGGGGGAACAGGGGCTAGAGAAAAGGTGGACAGGGGCTATAGAAAGGGGAACATGGGCTTGAGAGGGGGCATAGGGGCTACAGAAGTGGTGGGCAGGGTCTGTAGAGTGGGACATGGGCTAACAAAAAAAATCCCCCCACCCCTGAGTCTTAGCCTGGAGCAGAAGCCTGCAGCCAGGGGAGTCGGCCGGCCTCTCCTGATGATGTCAGGAGGAGGGGGCGTGACTTCCACTACTCTTCTCCCAGACTCCTCAGCGTATTGGCAAGGGATTCGGATGCTTGCGCCTCCATGCTTTGGCGCCCTAAGCCGTCCGTCTGTGCCACCTTATGGACGTGCCAGCCCTGCATACACACATACTGCTCCCCCATACACACAATTGCCCCCCCATACAAACACAAACTGTACCCCTCACACACACTGTACCCCTTACACATTGTATCCCTTAGACAACCTGCCCCCCACACACACTGTACTCCTCATACAACCTGCCCCCCCCAGAAACACTGCTCCCCCACACACACACACTGCTCCCCCCAACACACACTGCCCCCCTGTACACAAATACCCTGCCCCCCCATACACAAAAACACTACGGTCCCCCCATACAAACACTGCCCACACACACACAATTACTTCCCCATACACACACTTGCCCCTCCATACACACAAACTGCACCCCTCACACACTGCCCCACACACACAACCTGCCCCCATACACACTGTATTCCTCATACAACCTGCCCCCACACACACTGCCCCCTCCACACACACTGTAGCCCTCATGCACAAGCTGCCCCACATACACACACACTGCACCCCTCACACACTGCCCCACAGACATTGTACCCCCACACTACCTGCCCCCACACACACTGTACCCCTCATACAACCTGCCCCCACACACACACTGTACCCCTCACGCAGAAGCTGCCCCACATACACACACACACCCACTGCACCACTTACACACAGCCGAATACACATTGTACCCCTCACACAACCTGCCCCCACACACACTGTACTCCTCACACAACCTACCCCCACAAACACTGTACCTCTCACGCACAAGCTGCCCCACATACACACACACACTGCACCCCTCACACACTCACTCTGCTCTCCAACACACTGCCCCCATACACAAACACACTGCCCCATACACAAAATTGCCCCCGCATACACACAGTTGCCCCCCATACACACACACACACTGCCCCTCTATACACACAAACTGTACCCCTCACACACACTGTACCCCTCATACAACCTGCCTTCACACGCACACTGTACCCCTCACGCACAAGCTGCCCCAAATACACACACACACTGCGCCCCTCACGCACACTGCACCCCTCATACACACGCACACTGCAACCCTCACACAAACATGCACACTGCACTCTGTACCCACCACAACCTAGAAATGTTCTTGACTTGGAGTGCCTTGAAAAAATATTAAAATATTAAGGGCACCTTGAACCTAAAAGGTTTGGGAACCACTGCCTTAGAGCAATATATCCTTTGCATTATAGTCCCCTCCCCTCATTCACTTAACCACTTAATTACAATGACATACCATGCATATCATGATACAAAGGGATTTGTCCACACCTTTCTTTAAGTGGTAATTCAACAGGCAGGGGCTACTTAACTGTTTTCACACACTCCCTCTGCCCGAGGACTTTTCTGAAAATGGGATGATGTTGGTTGCCTGAATAAGAGCTATGAAGGGTGATTATGACGCCCAGGTCTTGCTGCACACTACGATCATATCAGTACCTGGCTTCTCTGTATGCGGCTGAATTACTAGTATTGTGATTGACCAGGTTTGTGGTGGTGAACATAACATTACACGCAGCTCGTGTGACTCTGTAGAACTTGAGGGGTATGGAGTTCTAGATAACATGCTCTAAAACATCTGTATCAT
Organism: Pelobates cultripes; assembly: GCA_933207985.1. Classification (NCBI taxonomy): domain Eukaryota; kingdom Metazoa; phylum Chordata; class Amphibia; order Anura; family Pelobatidae; genus Pelobates; species Pelobates cultripes. The sequence goes on along the minus strand of OW240916.1, from coordinate 175,568,827 downwards.
ATAATCTCATAAGTTAACTTTTTAACAGTATGTACCTTTACATTTGTATGCTATAATAACTTCTCATTAAAGATAACCCCCTTTGAAAATATAAATAGTATTTACAGAAACATTATTTTGGCACCAGTGATAACAATTTTAGACATTATGACTTTGTTTTGTGTATTTGTTAAAGTGTAATTAAAATTCAAACTAACTTTTGTTTGTTTATTCCTTTAAGTGTCTAGCTGGAAGACTTAAAGGAACACTAAAGGGTCAGGAATACAAACATGTATTCCTGACCCTATAGTGTAAAAAAAATATGTAGGGTCCTTGGCCCGCCTTGCCCCCCTTAAATAAGTTTAAAAAATCACCTTTTTTTCAGCGCATCGTGGGTCCGCCAGCGCTGGCTCCACCCCTGTTCCTCCTTCTTGGCTGACATCATCAGAATTGATGGTCTCAGCCAATAACAATGCTTTCTTAAAGGAAAGCATTGGATTGGCGGAGATCATCGATTCAGATGATCTCAACCAAGGAGGCAAGGCAGGCCAAAATTACACCCTAGCCAATCAGCATCTCCGCATAGAGATGCATTGATTCAATGCTTCTCTATTTGGAGTGTTCAGCATCTCCATGCAGAGCGTGGAGACGTTGAATGTCACTGAATGCACTAACCCAGGAAGCACCTCTAGTGGTAGTCTGAGGAATGGCCACTAGAGGTGTTCCTAGGCTCAAATGTAAACACTACCTTTTCTATGAAAAGGCAGTGTTTACGTGAAAAAGCCTGCAGGGACCGACTATAGACATCAGAACAACTGCAATAAGCTGTAGTTGTTCTGGTGACTATAGTGTCCCTTTAACTCCACTGGCACTCCCTAATGAGAAAAACAAGGCACTCCCTTCTTGTTAGAGTTCCTCAAGTATAGACAACTGACCAGCTACACACGCACTCTACCTAAGGACACGGCGCTCAAGTGTGAACTCACACAGATTCAGGATTGTTAATCCACAGAGTCTCCTTCCTGTACAAAACTCAATCCCCCACTGAAGCCCCACGATTTAAAGGCAAATCTTTTGCTCCTTCCCCAGCATCTCTGTGTCTATTGATACCCCCAGCCTCTATGGGTGTCTCCCCCAATCCCTTTTGCCTCTTCCCCAGCCCTTCTGTGGCTCTTTGCCCCCTCCCAGCCCCTCTGTGTGTCTCTTTCTCTCCACAGCCATATTTGTGTATCTCTTCCCCTCAGCACCTTGTTTCTTTCTCCCCCAGCTTCTCTATGTCACTTTGTGTGTGTCCCCAGCACCTCCATGCATCTCATCTCCCTCACATGTCTCATTCCCCCAGCCCCCCTGGTGTCTCAGTTCCTCTCCCTAGCCCCTGATGGTCTATTTTGCCATTTCCCCAGCCCCTCTAGTGGCTTTTTGCCCCCCCCTCTTCTTGGCCCTCTGTGTGTCTCTTTCTCTCTACAGCCATATTTGTGTGTTTCTTCCCCTCAACACCTTGTTTCTTTCTCCCCCAGCCTCTCTGTCACTTTGTGTCATCCCCCCAGTGCCTCAATCCATCGCAACTCCCTCACATGTCTCATTCCCCCAGCCCCCCATGTGTCTCAATTGTTCCCTCCAGCCCCTTCACGTGTCTCATTCCCACAAGTTCCTTCATGTTCTAATTTCCTCTAGTCACTCAATGTGTCTCATTCTCCCAGCCCCCCATGTGACTCATTCCCCAGACCCCCATGTGTCTCATTCTTTAAGCCTCCCCATGTGTTATCCCTCAGTGTTAATTTGAATGGCAAATTTCAATTTAGTTTTAGTCATTGTCTTTTGACTAAATAGCCATTTTAGTTTTAGTCGTATTTTAGTCATCTGAATTGTTTGTTTTAGTTGACTAAATCTCCAACATTTTAATCGACTAAATCTGATGAAAATTGTAAATCGACTAAATTAACACTGCAGGGAATAGGAAAAGATATGTGACCTAACTCACTGTTGCTCAACATTCAACAGAACCCAAGAAACAGCCTACAAGCTACTCACTCACTGGTTCCCTGCATCTAAATTACTTCAAACCAAAGATCCTGAGCACTCAGGGCTTTGCTGGAGATGTGGGGACAAGACAGGCACACTAAACCACATGTAATGGGAATGTAGGCTCATCCAGCCCTTCTGGAAAAGAATACACGGAATGTTGGAGAAGTTTTACGACACCCCTCCTCCCTTCAAGTCGGCTCCACTGCTCTTATATCACACAAAAACACCCAGAGCTAGATACAAGAAGTCACTCTCCATATGCATTCTGAACAGAGCCAAACAGGTAATCCCCCAATTCTGGTGGAAGATCTCCAGGCAGTGCAAGAGTTAAACATTAGCGCCTCAGACGCCATGCAGATATACACTGAGATATGGTCTCACTGGCTACTAAATATTCCTGACCCAGACTTCACTGCCCGATTGGAGTAACTCCCCCGACTTACAGATGCTACACTGAATACCTGAGATTGAGGAACTCCAGTTTCCTCACAACTTTTCCCCACTCGCCCCCTCTCCCCCTTACCCCTCTTTTTTTCTCTCCTTTCTTCCTCTTTTTTTCTCTCTCTCCTTTCTTCCTCTTCCCCTCTCTTCCCTCCTCTTCCTGTGCCCAACCCAGCCACAAAGTAGTGACCCATCTTTTGAACACAACCCCATTAACCCTTGGGGATGCAGATATGAGAGCCCTATTAACAGACACCCTACAACGGTGGGCCGCAAGTACATGCTTAGTTTTAAAGCAGAGTAGGCACCTGCTTCCCTCACATTGCAGGTGCCTACTCTGCTAAAATTTACCCCGCCGGGGAGTAGGGCCAGCGAGGGAGCTTAGCCTTCCTGCCCCTCACTGCTCCCTCACGCGCCATCTGTAGTGTCATATTCCGGCTCCCGTCATCACTAAACTGTGCAGGAGGGAGCAGTGAAGAGCAGGAAGGAGATATCCAGATAGAAGATCTCCACTGGACCCCAGGGAGAGGCCCCACATCAGCTCCCATAGGTAAGGAGCAATAAAAAAAATGTGTATGCAAGAATGTGTGTCTGTCAGTGTGTGTTTATCTGTGTGTGTCTGTCAGTGTGTGTGTGCGTTGGTCAGTGTTGCATTGGCTGCGACTAGACCGTGGAGTACCTGGAGGTGCATGGAGACATGCAACGCCACATCACATTCTGATGTGACATCAACGTGCTCCACCTTCACAGGGTTTCAAGAAGTAGTGGGAGGTTCAGATTTGGCACAGGATGCGGACGGCGCCATTTGGGGTATACCAGAGGCCAGACTCCGGAGTCGCATACTGGCAGCGGCAATGTGAGTGGAGTTTGCTTGTTGGCTATAGGGGGAGGACTGGGATTTAGTATATGGGGTGACTGGGATTAAGGAGAGTGGGGGACTGGGATTTATTAGAGGGGGGTGCTGTTTTTTTTTATACTGCACTTTTCAAAATAAACCTACGTATCCATGAAAATGTAAAGTTTTTTTTTTTGCAGCCCACATAAACTTAAACCTTGTTTATGTGGCCCGTGCTAGACTGAGTTTGACATGCTTGCCCTACAGGTCCCACACAGGCTGGGTGGGAGGTGGAAGGTTATCCAGATGTTTACACAGTATAACCTCCGATACAGCTCTTTATTTTTATTGTGGTTCTTGGACCTGCGTATCCCCCTGTACATAAGTTTCCCTTTCTTCTCCTTTTTTAGACCTGCGTGTCTCCAAATGATGGCTGTTACTGTTTTTCTGATTCTCCTTACTGATTTACATGCCCGATGGGAAACTACAAGTCCAGTGTTTTATATTCAGGATAAAATAATATAAAAGACAATAAAAAGATATTAACAAGAAATGAAAACTGTCAATATGCTCATACTTGGGGTCGTGGCTAACTGCTGAGAGCAATGGATGCATAAGCTCAGGCTCACAGGGTCACAATCTGATGTCATCCTGACAATCTGAGCACATATAAAGGCAATAAAGGCAACATGGCACAACAAAAGGGAAAGAAGAACGCCACAGAGGCAGAAAAACTGAACTTTTTTGGGAATAAATCACAAAACGAGCAGATGGAGATTCGGGCCTTCTCTCAAGATGGCGGAGCCAGCTCTGACAGCACAGAGTGCCCCACTCCGACTGAGATAGATCCAGACCCTGACAAGCTCACAAAAAGTCACGTACAGCAGGCACTGGATGCACTGTCACAGAAGCTGATTACAACTTGGCAGCATTCAATGGATTCATTAAGGAAAGATGTTCAAGAACTGGGTAAAAGGACATCACATGTTGAATCTAAAATGGAGGACTTTGCCTCAGCACATAACGATCTGGCCACACACGTGGAACAGATCGAACAAAAGCTCACCGCTACTGAGCTGAAACTAACTGACCTGGAGGATAGGGCGCTCAGAAATAATCTGCGCCTCAGAGGGATACCAGAATCAATAATACCAGAAAACCTACAAACCTATGTTAGAGGTCTCCTTCATGCATGTGTCCCAGAGATACCAGCGGATATGTTACTCATAGACAGAGTGCATCGGCTTCCAAGGCCAAGATTCTTGCCTGAAACAGCTCCACGAGATGTTTTGATGCGCATTCATTACTATCATATAAAAGAGCGCATGTTGCGAGTGAGCCGCAACAAAGTGAAACCGCCGGCAGACTTCCCAGAGATTAAAATAGTCACAGATCTTTCTGCCTCCACCTTACGCAGGAGGAAAGACTTCTCACAAATAGCCAACACACTGCGGTCCAACGGCATCAGATTTTGCTGGGGTTTCCCAACAAAAATGCTGTTAACAAAAGACGGATCCACACAAGTTATCACATCACCGGAGGACGGGATAAGAAAATTGCGGCTCTGGGGACTCACAGAAAAAGAACTGGAACCGCAGGCTTCACCACCTCGTCATTTGCAGCTTGAATGGAGCAGAGCTACCCCCACAAAAAAACCTCACTAAAAGAATGCAAGTATAAAACAAAAGCAAGCATGTTGTAACTGCACACAGCATGGACTGATCTCCATGTAAAATACTTGCTAAAAGTTATTAATGTTAATCTGTTTTCTATATTCCCATCATATGTTTTAAAGCAACCTGTATATTAAGCACAAAAAGGTTAAACTTTCCTATAGTAAGATACCATGTAAATTACCTGCTAAGGGTTGTTATAGTTAATCTGTTTTCTACCCTTCCACCTAATGATTTAAAGCAACCTGAATATTAAGCAACTAATGGTTCAGTTTCCCATAGTAAGAGACCATGTAAACTACCTACTAAGGGTTATTACTGTTAATATGCTCATACTTAGCCCGTTAAGGACGGAGGCAATTGTACAAATTCTGATCAAAACAAAACTTAGAATCTGAGCTATTCTACTCAGCCGTATTTACCTCTTTCAAGTTTACTCACACTTATGTATCATTTTGTTCAGGAAAAGCAGAGCTTTCATTTCACATCAAATATTTATATATGAAATATAATTTAATGTGAATAAAATCTAAAAAAAAATTGAGAAATTAAGACATTTTGTTATTTTCCAAGTTCTGCTTAACATTTTAACTGTGAATGTCATAACAAGGATAGCTTTTACTGCAATAAGATACACATATTTGTGTTCAGATGTTTCCCACGAGTACAACAGTACCCTCCATGTACAGGTTTTATGAGGATTTAGAAAGTTACAGGGTCAAACATAGGTCTTTTTCCATTTTCAGTTTTTACACATTGATATTTGCCAGATTGGATTGCTGGGGCTATGTTGCCTTTGATACCACATGGCAGCCCAGGAATGAAAATTAACCCCATCAAGGTATATCATTTGCAAAAGTAGGCAATCAGAATGGGGTAAGTAGCCATGTAGCCACAATCTCTGGCCAAAGTTAGCGTTAATGTTTGTTTTTTGCATTTTTCACACAAAAACTTCACTTTCACTGATTATACATTTTAAAGATTTAAAACACTCATATTTCTGTTCAGCAAAGTGTCATGATACAACAGTACCCCCCATGTACAGGTTTTATGGTGTCTTGGAAAGTAATGGGGTCAAATATAGGGCTTTCAAATTAACTTCTTTGAACTTTCTGCCTGGGTTGTCAGGCAGGTCCCTCAAATTGTAATTAATAAAATCACATTATTATGTAAACATATTACATAAATATATTTTACATTATATATTAGTCTAAATTTAACTATTTAGATATCAATGCTCTGCAATTAGGAGTCAGTTGATAAATACATAAACTGTGATGTTTTTGAGAACTGCAAAGAAATTGCAACGTTTAGGCAACAATAGCTGTGCTGGATTATGTTACAAGAGAAAGTGTTTTTCAAAGTTGCTACACTATCTCAAGTAAGATACACAGAATCATTTTATTATCAGGAAACCAGTTTGCAACTATGTATAAGATTAGTAACTAATAAAATATATCACAACTTCAATCAAAGCTATATAGCAGTTGGAAGCATTTGAACATTGTTTACATTTTAGTTTTTAAAAAGGAGATATTTAGTGACTCGAATACTGGTTTCTTCTGCAGCAAATTAGCAACGCATCAAAATTTGATTTGAGATTTGTACCTAAAAATCACTTTTAATGTTGTTTAATAATTCACTAATAACTGCCAGATCGCTTTACTATTATGTATCTTATGAATTTGTTATTAGTATCTCAATAACTTAAAGGGACAATATAGTCACCAGAATGACTACAGCTTAACCCCTTAAGGACCAAACTTCTGGAATAAAAGGGAATCATGATATGTCACACGTCATGTGTCCTTAAGGGGTTAATATAGTTTGTTTTGGTTTCTATGGCCTGTCCCTGCAGGCTTTTTAAATGTAAACACTGCCTTTTCAGAGAAAAGACAGTGTTTACATTATTGTCTAGTAACACCTCTAGGTGCAGTAACTCAGATAGCCACTAGAGGTGCTTCCTGTGTCACGTTTTACATGGAGGTGCTGAATGCTCCCAATAGAGATGCATTTCTATGAGGAGATGATGATTGGCACACTCACCTAAGCCAGGTACATGGCTTCCCAGCCCTCCACCTCTATTAAACAGAATATAACACTATGGACTGACCCTCCAGCCCATGTCTCCCAGTCCAGTGCCCCTTTCCTGGCTGTCCAGAACAACCTATCCTCTCCCAGAGGGACCACTAAGACATGGTGAGCCTGACCGGAAGCGACTCAAAATCGGCTAAATCGTCACACTCTTCACACATAAAACATTTCAGCAAGCTAAAGTGCTTACATTTATTTTTACAATAACCTGATGGGAAGGAACACCGAATCACTTGGACGCTGCATCATCATCTAATAATAACTCTACAGATGTTTTTAATATGACTTTACAGTGTCATCATGACTGACCATTGTACTTTCAAGAAATCAACACACAAGATAGACTTATTCATGAGAATAAAATGATGTGGGAGTTTGACAGTCAAAAGCAATGCCCAACCCATATTTGTATAAATACCAATATGAAATGCTGTAGTAATTATGTCTACAGGTGTTGTAGTGTTAACGTTTTGCAGTGCAGTTTTAATGATGTGATACATTACTAAGTTTGTACTTTTTCTGGCAAAACATATGTAATCATAATTAGCACCTATTGTATTAGTCTGGCCTAGAACCAGTCAAGCAGTCCTATGTATTTGGCAGTGCCTTGTTTAGGGTCAGTAATGCATTCTATTACTTTGGTCACTATAACTTTAGTCGTTTCCATACTTTTTTTTGCTCCAGCTGCTGCCTGTCACAGTCATACCTCCCCTGGGTTCCTCTTGCTAATGGAATTAAAACAGGTTGTTAAGTAGACACCAATTGCTGCCTAAAACCTCCTCCTCATACGTGTGAATTCCTCTCCCATCCTGGGATCTAAGGCTGCTTTTATAGTATTTTGATCTCTTTACTAAAAGTGTTTGAAAAGCTGCCGATTTAAAAGTGAGAGAGACATCAGAAGATGCCTGCTGAGGATGGGACTTGGGACCCATGAATCCCTTAAGTGAATGGCACACTCTTTAAAGAACAGATTATAGTCATATGCAGTGCTAGCTTGGGACTGTGTACCTGGCAGTAACTCATTAAACACCCTTAATGAGCGAGAGCTCTGAAAAGAGATGAACAACACATGCAAATGACTTGTCTAATAGTTTCTACAAATGAAACAAGACCTTTGAAAGAGTGCAATACATTTCCTAATGTTAACACTCCTGATGTCTGTGGGGAGCATTGTCAGTGATGAAGTAAAAGTGCCATGCAAAACAGAAATATTGCAAAACAATTTTAACATTTATCCCTATGTGAATTAACTAATTTAGCCTCATGCGCATCTCTTTAACAAATGTTGAGCTTAATTACAACTGTATGTATCTTTAAAGTGGTATTTCTTGTGCTGTTATAGCTTACCCTTTAGTTGCAGAGGTAAATTGGTGTAGCGTGTAACCGTTGTAAAATATAAAGCTACTGTTACAGTATCTTGAATACTGGCACCCCCTGTGTGGATGTAGGTCGATAGTTTTGTAGATAATAGACTTGTGCATTCTGTTTCAAATGAATGGTGATTTGTCTGAATTTTCGGCGTTTGCCAATTCAACTGATATCCTGGTCTCTGAAATGATACATGGGCAATTCATGAAAAAGCACAACATACAATATATGAAAACTTGTCATTTGTTTTGTGGTTCGGAGTCTTGTCCATGCATGGAGAAAAAAAAAGATTATTGATGAAAAAAGCATTGTTGATTTTTAGGGGACAGCCACTAACTGATTATTTTATTCATAGATCAAAGGAGAAGTAGCCAAAAGAGGAAAAAAAGCAGTGCAGTGCAGTGAAATAGCTATATCAATATATTATATATTTAAAAGGACACTCCAGGCACCAAAACAACTTAATCTAAATTAAGTTGTTATATTGACAGTAGACCCCTGGAGGCACTCTTGCCTCAATGAGTTAAACTGTTTTCAAATGATTCCAGAGGTCTGGGTGCAGTGCCCCTGTCCCATTGACCCTGCAATTGTGATTATTGCAGTTATTGAGAAACTGCAATAATTACCTTGCAGGGTTAACTCCACCTCAAGGACTGTCTGCCAGACAGCCACTAGAGACGCTTCCAGGTCCTTAGTGGCTTTTGGTCTGCTAAATGATGAGGACATCCAGCATCACCTAAAACTCCATAAGAAATCATTGATTCAATGCTTTCCTATAGGGAAGTCCTAATGTGATTGTGTATGCGAATTAGGTCCCCCCATCGACTTACGTTGGCAGAGCCTGATCCAGCACTGAGGGATATCAGTAAGCGACAAAATTATTTTTTAACTCCTTCAGCGCTAAAGGGCAGCCACACGGAAGGGGATGGGAGGGAGGGGGGCAGAGGGTACTATAGATTGCATTAAGTCTCTGTTGTTATATTTTGATATTGACCTCGACTTGTATTTGATTTCATGTAATTCTAGTATCCAGACCCAGCTTGTTTCTGACTTTAAGTATTTCTGGTATCCTGACCCAGCTTGTTATTCCGTTTATTTGTATTACTATATACCTGATCTTGGCTTTTCCTGACTCTATCTTTATCTTTATTATCGTTAAGTCCAGCCACTCTAAGGCCAAGTAATATATCTATCTAGAACCTCTGTTTGTGGGCTTCACCATTAAGTTGCGGTGCGGTAAGTTGGGGTGCGATCCCCGTGACAGGTATAACCCGTTGAGGTAAAAGTATCTCCGGGGCCTCCTGATACCTTAACAACTTCCTTTAGATGATTTTGTTTTGGTGCCTGGAGTGTCCTTTTAATATATAACGAATAAATAGAGATATTTTTTTTATTTTATTTTTTTACTGCTCCTCCTGTTTTTTTTTTTTTAAATCTTTATTTAAGAGATCAGGTAGATATTCAGCATAAATACGGTATAATGTCATTAATCATATTACAGTAATCCATTTTTATCTAAAGCAGAATAATGCAATGGAATAATTGGCATTGTAATAAAGAAAGTCTTCTGTGTATCTTTATCTTCATACATTCCCTCCTCCTGTATCACATTTACAACCACTATGAGCGCAAACCAAAGAAAAAAAGAAAAGGAGGGGGTGATTCTCCTCCATGGGTGATGCGTTTTACTAGCGACCCTATTGGATACTCAGTCAAACTACTGGCAGCCTCTCACCCGTTGTAATTTTTACGAACGCTGGTATAGTAGAGCCTGAGTGATTATAGCATGCAGTTCGGGTGTAGATTTGAACAGTTCCAGACGAATGCATCATCCAAGTATTTTTCTCCCCAGCAAGTAGACAGTTACCCAAACATGAGCCTAGACTTCATGAAGGGTACAACAGGAATGATTTTAATGGGTGCCACACTGGCTTTTATGCAAGTCCCCATGCAAGGGGGCACTCCACATGGATCTTGTGGGGGACAGGGACACAAAGTTTAAAACCAATGATAACACAGTGACAAAGTGTGACACTACCAATACAAACAGATAATTCCCTCCTCTCTGCCTGTGAGATAATTGGGTCAGATAAAGTAATAACTCAATTATCTCCAGGAAGAAAAAAACCCTTTTTTTAATAAAACTTGAAAAGTACTTTAAAACACATAAACTCCCCATAAATGTTATATCCCCTGATAGCCATGATCTGGGTGACCAACTTATCCAAAAATCACCCAGATCAGTTCAGGGGTTCTGAAATTTTATGGAAGTCCCATTTGGAGCGACTGCACACAAGGCTTTTGCCCAGCAACAGAAGTCGAGTGTCAGATTTTAGTTCCAGACACTCAACGACCAAGTCACGCTGACTCCTTTCGTGCGAACAATATGGCCGCTGTTTTCTCTTGCACGTGGTGTTCGGCTATACGAACGGTGGCACACAGGGAGAGCGCTTAATTGACGGTTTCCTTTGAAGATAATGAGCCAGGGGGTGTTCGGTAGTTAAAGCTACCGAACCAATAAAACAAAAAGTCCCGAATGGCATGCTATTTTCTTCACAGTAATCTTCCCAGGTTGCCACACTTTATTGAAAGCTACCATCATGTTGTGGACATGAGCTATGAGCTTATCCATCAGGAAGTTATGATTTATTTTAACTTATTTTAAATATGACTTTTTATTTCTTGGGGACGTCCATTCCCAGCCACACCTGTGCAAATGCTTTCTTTGTGGCTTGGGTAACTTTTGTAATTCTTTATTTTTGTTGTGCAAGCAGTAAACAAAGTTTTATTTGTCATTGCATTGCCTAGTAACAAGAAAATAACTAGTATTACAACACAAGCATGACTGATATTCTGAAGAATTTTTGTAAAAAGACAAGAAAATAGGAAAATCAGTGCTGCACAGTACAGTCAACATAGCAAAATACAGCTTTGCAGAAAAGGTATGGATTAGCTGAGCACTTTGTTAACACAAGGCTAGATCAAAGATGCTGCAAAAGTACAGGTATAATCATATGCCAAGAACAGAAATATTGATAGTAGGTAAAATAATAGATTACACTGCAAGCAAACACCCACACAAAGGCCCAAAACAAGAAATACAGTGGGATAAACAAAGGGCACTGCTGCAAAGGCCATCTCAGCCTGGTGTGTAAGGAATAGGTAAGTGGAACATGGAGTCGATGATGTAATCGAGGATCTCCCTCACAGGACCAGGCTTGGTTTGTTGTCAGCTTCCATTGTTGGGTAGGTGTTACTGACCACAGTCCCGGATAGATCACCCAATAATTAGCTCTCTGTAACTTCTTGCCAATATAAATAGCAGTATAAAGGCTGTTGGGTGTTGGTTGTCCCTCTTTTGGGGGGGCATGCATTTGCATGCCGTTCTCGTGGAAGAGTGTCTGGTTGCCTTTGTCTGTACAGGCCTCTCAGGCTGCTGGAACCCTGGGGCTGATGGAATGACCTCTGCAGGGGGGGACCGGGATAACCCCCACCGGTACAAAGGGGGGAGAACAGGGGCATACCAATGGCACTCACAGCAGACAGGAGATTGGAAGCCTCTCCCACCAGGCCGGCCAGGCGTTAGCACTAGGAAGCTTGAAAGCTTTGCAGGCTTGACAAAGGTAGGTGCTCAGCAACATATTTGGTATCCCGATAGTCTCTGGAACCTAAGGGCACCAGGGCTCAATATAATCTGTGGGCTCGATAGGGATAAATGTGGCAAGATTGCCAGTGATTACGGAGCCCTTACTATCTGCGTTGGCTTAGCATGGCCGTCAGGCCTTCCCCTGCCCCCCCCCCCCCGGCTTGGGTAATTTTATTAAATAATATTTACATGTGTGATGGCACGTGTGATGGTAAGCCCTCAATTGGGTTAGCTAAAAAGAAGGACCATGCCATGCACTATATCTATGGGTCTATGGTAGATCTCTACCAGTAGGTCTTTAACCATTTTCAAATATTCAATAACCTTGGGGCAGGTCCACCACATGTGGGCATATGTTGACTTCAATTCACATATGGAACTGGTTAACAGGGGTGATATACCACCAAAATAATGTTTTGTATGATTGTTCTTGAAGTGTTGTACATATGGAGGAGGAGGACTTTGAATCTGCCTCCTAAATTTCTTCCCAGCACGCCCACTTCTCATTGCATTATATACCAGAGCACCCCTCAATCTACAGATGAAGCACATCTGTGAACATTTATAACAGTTTTTAGATCTTTTTGTGGAGTGTCGGTTACAAATAAGCTTGCAAGGAAGGTGAGGGGTTTGGTCACGGCAGATTTGACTATATTACCTTGGTCAAAATCTTGTGATTGCAAGTATTGAAAATAGTTTCCAGTATTCAGTGGGGCTCTCTCTTTAAGATCAGCGAATACATTGTTGTCATATAGGTGCATGTATCTTTGTATGTCTGTTTTTTTTTCCCTTGAAAGTCTCTTGCTCACGATCCAGGTAGGAAGGCTAGGGAGATAGGGATATAGGGGGGAGGTGGGGGTGATGGTCAAAGAGTACTTTGTGGCCAATAAGTCCCACATTCAAATTAAGTTTTAAATTGCCAGGTAAGAGTGATCTATCTGGATCTAAATCCAAAATTGGGGTAGGGCTTAGCCCATTAACAGGTCTAGGTCTACCTTTGCATATCAGGGGCAATGCCACATCACTACCTGGGTTAATTGTGTGGCAAAATAATAAAAGTATAAATGTTGGAAACCTAGAATTCCACTTGGCATCTGGCATATGGTATTTATGTTGCCAAATAAAATTATCAACAGTCTTTTGCAGACTGGCTAGATCTCTCTTGGTCATTACTATAGGTAGTGCTTGAAAAAGAAAGATAATCCTGGGTAGGACATTCATTTTTATGGCATGCACCCATCCTATCCAGGAAATTGATTTGTCTATCCATTTATCTAAGTCATCAATCAATGTTCCAATCAGGGTGAAATAGATTTCTTGATATAATATGTTAGAGTCAACTGTCAAAGTAATCCCCAAGTATTTTATGTAAGTCTGCTGAACCTTCAAATTTTACCCCTTAAGACCGGAGGGCGTACAATTACGCCCTATTTTAGGTGGCTCTAAACGCCGCCGGGCGTAATTGTACGCCCTCCGGTCTTTCCTTACTTACCCGGTCGCCGGCGGTCCCACGCAGGTGATCGCGGTGGGGGGGACTCCTAGGGAGCCCCCCCCGCAGCAGATCCTCCTCCTCTGGTCCCCCCCGGCCATGTAAGAGTGAGGTCCTTGCGAGGACCTCACAATCACATGGCCGGTATAGCTGCCTTCTGTATTGCCGCAGGGGGGCTGCCTGTAATGACAGGTGATCCTCTGCTGGCTAGAAATAAAATTAAAATAAAATTAATAAGTGTAAAAAAATAAAAAATTATACTTAGATTATATATATATGATCTAAGTATATATATATATACACATTTACTTACACACACATACACTGTCTAGGTGTATTTCACTATTAATATATATATATATATAATCATATATATATATATATATAGATATATATATATATTAATATCAAATTACACGTAGACTGATACTGATTAAATATATATATAATTATTGTTATATATATATTTATATATAATAAAAAAATTTAATATGTAAATACGTTACAAAATAAAATTAAAAAAATAATTAAAAAAATAATTAAAAAATATATAGATGTGTGTTATTTATATATATATTTATATCAAAATACACGTAGAACGAAATAATATATATATCTACATACATGAATATATACGTATATATCACTATATATATATATATACCTATATATAAATAAAAATATTTTTAAAAAATTATATATATCTATCTATATATATATATATATATATATATATATATACACATATAGATTCACATACTTATATATATATATATATACATATATTAATTCTACATATATATTTATGTAATATTTTTACATAATTAGGTATCTTAAGTAATTACAATTACCGGGACTTGCCTGACAACCCATGCCGAAAGTAAAGGGAATTTAATTTGCTAGCACTATATTTAACCCTATAACTTTCCAAGACACCATAAAACCTGTACATGGGGGGTACTGTTCTACTCGGGAGACTTCGCTGAACACAAATATTAGTGTTTCAAAAGAGTAAAATGTATTACAACGATGATACCGCCAGTAAAAGTGAACGTTTTTGCATTTTTCATGCACAAACAGCACTTACACGGACGATATTATTGCTGTGATACTTTTTGCTGTTTTGAAACACAAATATTTGTGTTCAGCGAAGTCTCCCGAGTAAAACAGTACCCCTCATGTACAGGTTTTATGGTGTTTTCAAAAGTTACAGTGTCAAATATAAGGCTTGCGTTTCATTTTTTTCACATTAAAATTCGCCAGATTGGTTACGGTGCCTTTGAGACCCTATGGTAGCCCAAAAATGAAAATTACCCCTATGATGGCATACCATTTGCAATAGTAGACAACCCAAGGTATTGCAAACGGGGTATGTCCAGTCTTTTTTAGTAGCCACTTAGTCACAAACACTGGCCAAAATTGGCGTTTTTTGCATTTTTCACACAAACAAATACTAACGCTAACTTTGGCCAGTGTTTGTGACCAAATGGCTACTAAAAAAGACTGGACATACCCCATTTGCAATACCTTGGGTTGTCTACTATTGCAAATGGTATGCCATTATGGGTGTAAATTTCATTCCCGGGCTACTATACAGTCTCAAAGGCAACGTAACCAATCTGGCGAATTTCAATTTCAAATGTAACATGCTATATTTGACCCTGTAACTTCCCAAAACGCCATAAAACCTGTACATAGGGAGTACTGTTTTACATGTGAGACTTTGCTGAATACAAATATGTATATTTTATTGCAGTAAAAGCAAACAGTATTATGACATTGACAGTTAAAATGTCATGTAGAACTAAAAATTTTTTTAAAAAATCTTATTTTCTCCCATTTTTTTCATATTTAATTATGTTTCATAGCTACATATTTGATATTAAATGAAAGCCCTGTTTCCCCTGAATAAAATGATATATAATAAGGGTGGGTGTATTTACTATGAAAGAGGTTAATTACGGTTGGACAGACATGTAGCGCAAATGCCAGGGTTTGTTTACATTTTGTTTCGTTCACAACGTGTACATTTGGCTCCGTCCTTAAGGGGTTAAAGGTGGAACTCATGAGCACCATGTCTGCAGCCGACATATTGATAGGCATATAGAACCTTTGCTACTATGAAAAAAAATTAAAGGGGTATGCTAGATGCTCCAGTGATTTAAACAGTAAAAGCCGCCGAACTCTGTTGAATGCCTTCTCTGCTTCCAAAGAAAGTACCAAAGAAGGCGTCCGAGTATCCACTGACCATCAAACCTTGTATGACCTCTGTCTTTTATTTTCATACAGTTGTCTGTCAGATACAAACCCCATTTGATATGGATGATAGTCCGCAAAAGAGGGTTCGACCGAGTAACCAGTATCTTAGCAAATTTCTTAATATCAATTAAGTTTATAAGTGAAATTGCTTAATATTTAGAGGCTGAAGTACTTTCCCTTCCCAGTTTTGGAATAAGAATCACATTAGCTAAAAGCCTATCTGTAGTAGGTTACTTTTATTCCATCAAGTCTGCATTGCAAATGCTCCTCCTTTTTTTCCATCTATTTGTTTTTTTCTTCTCACTTGATCTATGAACCAAATGGCATGAAAATGTGTCTATCAGTTTACTAAAAACTGTATACATAATATGTATACACTGAGTAGCTACAACATTACAACCACTGAAAGATGAAGTGAATAACATTGATTACATCCTTACTATGGCACCTGTCAAGGGGTGGGATACAGTGAGGAAAAAAAATATTTGATCCCCTGCTGATGTTAAACGTTTTCCCATTGACAAAGAAATGATCAGTCTATAATTTTAATGGTCGGTGTATTTTAACAGTGAGAGACAGAATAACAACAAAACAAAAAAATCCAGAAATATGTCTGTAAAAAAGTTATAAATTGATTTGCATGTCAATGAGTGAAATAAGTATTTGACCATCTCAACTTAGTACTTGGCAGCAAAACCCTTGTTGGCAATCACAGAGGTCAGACGTTTCTTTTCCTTGGCCACCAGGTTTGCACATATCTCAGGAGGGATTTTGTCCCACTCCTCTTTGCAGATCCTCTCCAAGTCATTAAGGTTTCAAGGCTGATGTTTGGTAATTTGAACCTTTAGCTCTCTCCACAGATTTTCTATGGGATTAAGGTCTGGAGACTGGCTAGGCCACTCCAGGACCTTAATGTGGTTCTTCTTGAGCCACTCCTTTGTTGCCTTGGCTGTGTGTTTTGCGTCATTGTCATGCTGGAATATCCATCCACAACCCCATTTTCAATGCCCTGTCTGAGGGAAGGAGGTTCTCACCCAAGATATGACGGTACATAGCCCCGTCCATCTTTCCTTTGATGCGGTGCAGGTGTCCCGTTCCCTTAGCAGAAAAACACCCCCAAAGCATAATGTTTCCACCTCCATGTTTGACAGTGGGGATGGATTTCTTGGGGTCATAGGCAGCATTCCTCCTCCTCCAAAATGGCAAGATGAGTTGATTCCAAAGAGCTAGATTTTGGTCTCATCTGACCACAACACTTTCACCCAGTTCTCCTCTGAATCATTCAGATGTTCATTGGCAAACTTCAGACGGGCCTGTACATGTGCTTTATTGAGCAGAGTGACCTTGCGGGCGCTGCAGGATTTCAGTCCTTCACGGCGTAGTGTTACCAATTGTTTTCTTGGTGACTATGGTCCCAGCTTCCTTGAGATCATTAACAAGATCCTCCTGTGTAGTTCTGGGCTGATTCCTCACGGTTCTCATGATCATTGAAACTCCACGAGGTGAGATCTTGCGTGGAGCACCAGACCGAAGGAGACTGACAGTTATTTTGTGTTTCTTCCATTTGCGAATAATCGCACCAACTGTTGTCATCTTCTCACCAAGCTGCTTGGCGATAGTCTTGTAGCCCATTCCAGCCTTGTGTAGGTCTACAATCTTGTCCCTGACATCCTTGGACAGCTCTTTGGTCTTAGCCATGGTGGAGAGTTTGGAATCTGATGGATTGCTTCTGTGGACAGGTGTCTTTTATACAGGTAATGAGCTGAGACTAAGAGCACTGCCTCTAAGAGAGTGCTCATAATCTCAGCTCTTTACCTGTAGAAAAGACACCTGGGAGCCAGAAATCTTGCTGATTGATAGGGTATCAAATACTTATTTCACTCATTGACATGCAAATCAATTTATAACTTTTTTGACATGCGCTTTTCTGGATATTTTTTGTTATTCTATCTCTCACTGTTAAAATACACCTACCATTAAAATTATAGACTAATCATTTATTTGTCAGTGGGCAAACGTTAAAAATCAGCAGGAGATCAAATACTTTTTTCCCTCACTGTATATTGTGCAGCAAGTGAGCAGTAAGTTCTTGAATTTCATGTGTTAGAAGCAGGAAAAATGGACAAGCCAAAAGATATGAGTGACTTTTACAAGGGCCAAATAGTAAATAGTGCTGGCTAGACAACTAGGTCAGGATCTCCAATTCAGCAAGTCTTATGGGTGTTCCCGTATGCAGTGGTTAGTAGCAGGCCAAGACTGGCCATTGGGCAAATCCAAATCAAACATCTCCCCTACGAGCAAGATCAGGACAGCAACAGCCTTAAGAGGGAGCTCTGTCCCTTTGAGAGCCAGAGGGGAAATTAGGTTGGGTGAAGTTAGCATGGCAGCCTCCATTTTCTTTCAAGCTCTGATATTGTCAGAGCTTTGCTGTGATAATGCTGTAAACCAATGGCGCTTGCGAAGGGCTTGAGTCCTGCAGGAAAGCCGTTCCCCCTGTGCACTTTTTTCACAGCAGTAAAGCCATTCCTCCTGCAGGCACTAACCAGTGGGCGGCAAAAAATGCCGCCCCAAATGACCCCCATGTTGCCCTCTCCGGAGGGCACCTGTCACAGGCGGCAAGGGAGCTGTGTTCTCACTGCTCCCTCACATGACGTTTGCTGGTGCTGGGAGCGTGCAAGGGAGCAGAGTGGAGAGATAACAGCTCCCTCGCCGCCTCTGATTAGAATAGCCGCCTGCCTCACTGCAGCCCCACTGGACCCCAGGGACCCATCCATGCCAGCTTTCCCAAAAGGTAGGGAGGCTGCGTGGGTGGGAAATGTTAATTATAATAATATTAATAATAATTTGTATGTATGTCTGTTAGTGTATGTGTGTATGTATGTCTCTTAGTGTATGTGTGTATGTCTGTCTGTTAGTGTGTGTGTGTGTGTGTATGTGGATGAGTGTGTGTATCTGTTAGTTTATGTGTGTGTATATATGTCTGTTAGTGTATGTGTGTTTGAGTGTATGTGTGTCTGTTAGTGTATGAGTGTATTAACGTCTGTTAGTGTATGTGTGTGTATGAGTGTATGTGCGACTGTTAGTGTATGCATGTGTATGTTTGTGAGTGTTTGTCAAGTCAGTGAGAGTCTGTTCGTCTATTAGTGTGTGTCTGTCAATGAGTCTCTGTCAGTGTGTTTGTGTGTGTCTCTCTGTCAATGAATGAGTGTGTGTCAGTGAATGTGTGTGTCAAATCAGTGACGTCTGTGTGTTTGTCATTGAGTGTGTGTGTGTGTTACTGTCAATGTGTATCTGCTAGTGTGTTTCAGTGAATGTGTGGGTGTCTGTCAGAGTGTGTGCTTAAAGGGACACTATAGGCATCCAGACAACTTCAGCTCATTGAAGTGGGCTGGGTGCAGCGTCCCAGTCCCCTTAAACCTGCAAGTGTAATTATTGCAGTTTCTCAGAAACTGCAATAATTACCTTGACGGGTAACTCCACCTCTAGTGACTGTCTACCATAGGGAATTATAGTGGCAGGAAAACAGCTTTGTGTTCCTTTAAAAGGAGCAGGAAAAGGTGGAGTCAAAAGAGGAAGGGGTGGGTTCTTAATCAGGAAGAGGTGCACCCTTGACAGGAAGGGTTGGTAAATTTAGATTAGGGGGTGCCCAGGTTTAGTCATGCCTAGGGCAGCACAAAATTAAAATACACCACTGTGTGAGTGTCTGAGTATGTGTGTACGTCTGTGAGTGAGTGTATGTGTCTGTGAGTGTCTGAGTTTGTGTGTGTGTCTGTGAGTGTGTGTCTGAGTATGTGTGTGTGTGTGTGTCTGTGTGCACCTGGCAGTGTGTGTGTGCACACATTTATATATGCATACGAGTGTATATTTTTTGGGGGTGGGGGAATCTTGGGTTCCCACACTTTTTTCCCCAGGACTTGACCCCTGCACTTGCGAGAGAGAGAGACATTGTTTGTGCCTTGCTGAGGTACAGACCAAATAACTAGTCCACAGGACCAACAAGGATCAGCATGCCCCCTCCCCCCCTACAAGGAGGGAGGAGTACTTTTTAAAAATATATATAATTAAATTAATATTAGATTAATTATTTAAACCCCTATCCAAACCACTATATGCACACCTGCACTCACACACAAATACATTACACACTCTATACCACGAGCACTCACATATCACAATCTATACCTCCTATAAACACACATTACACCTCCTGCACTCACACACACTCCACTATATCCCCTATAAATACACACATTATACCCCTACACTCATACACTGTATCCCAATACATACATTACACCCCCTATGCACACACTACACCAGTGTACACACACTACACACCCTCTGCAAACACTATAATGGTATACATACACTACACCTCGTATGCACACACTATACTCCTCGACAATAGCCTACACTTCCTATAAACACATGCACACTAAATCACCTATACACACATACCACACCTATACACACACATGTGCACTACAACCCCATTACACATACACACTACATCTTGTAGATGCAAACAAAATTCAACCCCTACACACACACAGTACAGCCCCTGCATACATAACTCCCCCTAGGTGCACACACTCTATAGGCCCTACTATCATGCCCAGATATGCTACACAGCCCCAAAACACACTCTACAACCTCTAGCCACACCTAGTAAGGGGTCCCTTTATGTGGATGGCCAAGTGTGTGGTTTACCTGGGGAAGAGATGGCAGCAGGGTGTAATTATGGGAAGAAGGCAGGCTGGCGGAGGCAGTGTTATGCTCTGGGCAATGTTCTGTTGTGAAACCTTGGTTTCTGGTATTCATGTGGATGTTACTTTGACACATAACACCTACATAGTGAATGTTGCAGACCAAGTACACCCCTTTGTGACAATGGTGTTCCCTGTTGGCAGTGGCATCTTTCAGCAGGATAATGGAACCTACCACACGGCAAAAAAATGTTCAGGAATGGTTTGAGGAACATGACAAAGAGTTCAAGGTGTTGCCTTGGCCTCCAAATTTCTCTAATCTCAATCAGATTGAGCATCTGTGTGATGCGCTGGAACAACAAATCCGATCCATGGAGGTCCCACATCGCAACTTGCAGGACTTAAAGTTGAGAAACCAACTAGGCATACCTGTTGATCATTTTGGTTACATGACAATTGTCCCATTTTTTTTTTAAATGTATACCACTTTTCAGAATATTGTTCTAAACAGTTTGATAAATATCCCTCATTTTTTCTATATCCCCTCCTTTTCCTTACTATGTTTAATGACAGAAAAGATTACATCTTATTGACAGTGAGCCAAGATGGAGTTACAGTTAAATTGAGCATTGTGGATCTATACACTTAATTTTGATTTTCAGACTTCACAAACACATATTTCTTAACTGCTGAAGATACATAAACATAATATAAAAAAATATCTGTGACGCGACATTCCCCCTTTCACGATTTAGTATATTTGACATTTTATCACAGTTAAAAAGTCTGTCATTGTGGGTAAAGGCAGACATAATTTGAAACTGAAATGTCTCGATTGCAAAATCAAAGCTTGCTGCAAAGACAATTACTTGCCATTTCCAACCTTATGAGTCATAGGAATATTGCAGGTCATAAAGATAAAAGAGCAGAAAGCTTGACCTTTCACCTTGCATTAGTGAAAATGTGAGCTTTTTCAAATGGCTCCATCTAAAATTTAAGCAATATTTCACAGTGGGTCTACCAAAGGATAAGGAGTTTTCAAATATAATAAGTAGTTCTGAAAGCGTATGGTGGCATGCATATTCAAGTTCAAACATGCCTACGCTTGTACCAGCATACATGTATGCCTAGAGACTTACACATCTAATCTGCATATTGAAAGTTATTCCTCCTGATCATGTAACCTGCTTCCCTATTCATTGCCTAAAATAACAAACATTTACATAATGTGACTTGTTTTTATGCAACAGTGCATTGTTGAATGGAAATAAACATAAGTAAAATGTTAATGCTGTAAATAATTGTACTAAAGCATTGCATATTTGTAAAACATAAATAATTTGATCAACCTGCATAGCATTAAAGGGTTGCTCAAAGCATCATAAGCATTAAAGCCCTCTGTAGTGGTTATGATCCAAGGAGTACCCTGGCTCAGCTCCCTGGTATTTGCCCAAACCGTTTAGCAATAGTTTGCCCTCTTACCTGGGTCCCCAAAAGACTCCAAGTCTCCTGGAATGGGCAGTTACGCGTCTCTGCCTTTTGCAGAAATACAGAAGTTGATACTGTCGCCATTCATTAACTGAGAGTGTCAGCTGACCGAATGAATGGCACACTGTGCAAAAAAAAAAATGCACAGAACTGTCATGATGCACTGACTCTAGTTCCAGATTTGGTTAATGACACCACATGATGCTGTCAGAGGTGGAGTACAAGAAAATAGATAAGGATCAGCGCTTGTTTAGCCAGATTTCAACATATCGATTTGTAAGGGTAAAATAAAACTAGCTGCTATACATTCATGCAATACCTTCCAACATTACAAACAGAATATACAAATCAAGAAAGAATGTAGCGCTTCTATAGTAAATAGGTTATCACCTTTTGGTAGTTTAAGAGGAGTTGTTCACTTGAATATCAGGTAGGTATCTATAAAAAATAATCAAATATAGTGTAGACAGTATATAACTGAATAATATTTAAAACAGAAATTGCTGTATAAACTCACAAACGGAGAGCTATAGACCCAGCTGCGGTTTAAATCGCTTTTGGATCCGTTTAGGCGTTCCACCCCTTTTGATGCTGCAAATCTTGTCCTGAAGGGGGGGATAAAAGCAGAAACGATTGCGCAGTACTACTACTGATCTTGAATTAAATAGAAAAAATTCCCAAATGGGTACTTAAAAGCCCAGAGTCAAATGATATGACTCAATTCACAAGTGTTGTGCAGATTTGGGACTGAGGTGGAGTATTGCAGCGTTTCACAGAGACACACTGCACATACAGACTCTGGGAGCCATGACAACTTGAGATCACTGAGGTTTCTCCCTGAAATGTAAGGCACGGCTTGAAGTGACGCCTGGACGTCAAACGCACAGTACCAGAAGGAGGCTCGTGTCGGATGTGAGGTCAGCAGAGTGTGCCCCGGCGGCATCGGAAGTGATGCAGTGCACTGGAAGTCAAGTAATAAGGGGTGCGTACATGACATCGGCGAGGTGCCTTCCTGCCGCGTCACAGGCCCCTGGAAGCACTCTTACCTCAAGTGGTTAAACCGTTCTTGAATGGTTTATCCCCAAGGTTGCCTCCAGCAGCAATCTCCACTCCCCCCCCAAGTGGCATCCCACTTCTGAATTTTCAGATTCAGGAAGTATGGAGAGCCGCCAGGCAGGGGCTTAATGGCTAAGAGTGATCAAGTGACTCCCCATTCACTAAACTGGCTTGGAAAGAATCATGTCTTTAACCAAGCCAATTTAGTGAATGGAAGTCAGCTGACCTCTCTCAGCAAATAAACAGTCCAAATGCTGACTAGGAGGAAGAGGAAATCACCTCTGGAGGCAAGTTCTTGAGGTAAGAGTGCCTCCGGGGCCTCCTGGCATCCTAACAACTTCAGTTTAATGAAGTTGGTTTGGTGCCTGGAGTGTTCATTTAAGTTTAAAAAAAAAACTGCATATGGATATCAGTATGGATAACTTTTCCAAATCAGCTCTAAGCCAAAACTTTAAAAAAAATCTGTTTCCAGTTCTCTCAGATTTAGTACATAAAGCCCAGCATGTAGGGATGTTACTTAGTTACATAGCTGAAAAGAGACTTGGGTCCATCAAGTTCAGCCTTCCGTACTTTTGTTTTTTTGCTATTGATCCAAAAGAAGGCAAACAAAAAACAGTTTGAAGCACTTCCACTTTTGCAACAAACTAGGAAACAAATTAATTCTTGTCCCCAAAATGGCAGTCAGATTTATCCTTGGATCAAGCAGCTATTACACTACATTGAAAAAGTATATCCTTGAATATTCTGTTTTTGCAAGTGTGCATCTAATTGCTGTTTGAACATCTGTGTGGACTCTGATAAAACCACTTCTTCAGGCAGAGAATTCCACATCCTTATTGTTCTTACAGTAAAAAAAACCCTTTTTCTTAGCCTTAGACAAAATCTTCTTTCTTCCAGTCTAAACGCATGACCTTGTGTCCTATGTAAAATGAATAGATTTCCAAACAATGATTTGAATTGGCCCTCAATATATTTGTATAATGTTATCCTATCCCCTCTCAGGCGACGTTTTTCTAAACTAAAGAGGTTTCAATTTGTTAACCTTTCTTCATGGCTGATATGTTCCATTCCATTTATCAATTTTGTAGCCCGCCTCTGCACTTTTTCTAGTGTCATAATATCCTTCTTTAAAACAGGTGCCCAAAATTGCACAGCATATTCAATATGTGTATCTTGAATTATTGAAACCCTAACATTGGAAACAACTATAATCTTCTGCACTCCGAGTGAGGTCTTGTACCTTGGACCCACTTGTAAAAGGGCATATCAAGTGAATCAAGTTTCATTGACCAGCCATACTCATGGCTACCCATGCACACGAGTGCTATAGACATACCCCCCAAATTGGTATCCTGTAAAGCAGGATGCCAGTGGGGAAAGTAAAAAGGGGCAGGCCAATGGAGCAAATTTTGTCACTTGTGCCTCCCAAATGGACAGATCTAACAGAAAGGGGTGTGACCATCCAAAAATATTCAGGGCTGGCAATCTCACTAAGGGTGGAACATGCAGAGAGTGTTGAGCATAGTTTGATCATGTGCAATGATTCACAGATGCCACACTTTTTTGGGACAGTTCCATAGTGCCCACAAAAGTGGGACGCTGGGGAACAAAATCAGAAACTGTGGGCTGGACCCTGAAATAGGGACTGACCAGCCATACTCGGGTTATTTACTAAAGTGAGAATTCAAAGTAAATTTCACATTTAAGGCAAAAATAGCCAATCTTCCATAATCTTTGCTTTCTTAACAGCAACTATGGCCGTAAATGTGAAATTCGCATTGAATTCTCAATTTAGTAGATAACCCTGATAGTCTTGTATGGGCTGAATGCTTTGAGTTTAATGTGCACAGATTGTTTATGGACCTTTTCAAATCTTTTTTAATCTGCATTTTACACTGTTTAGCTTGCGTTATGCATCACAGCCCTGCAGTGGACATTATCTAAAAATGTTCCCTGTGAAAGGTAATTTAGAGCTGTAATCCTACCTAGCTTCTTAACTAATACTCCGTATTAACTAAGCCTCTAGAGACTTCGCCATTAGCCTGTCCCCTGGTTTATTTAATGCTAAGCGTTCGTTAGTCCTCTAGTTTCCAGTTTCACAACCTGTTATATGTGTCTGTTGATAAAACACCACTCAGCATTCCCTACAGACAAATTCTTTTACTCTACTGTTAGTCTTTAAAACGATAGCACCAAACTGATAACAGTATAATGATAACAGGCTATAAGTTTTTTGCCCCAGAATATGTAACCAATTTGTGCTGAGAAAACAGAGTTGAGCTTTTATTTTTGGAAACTATGGAGAACTTATTAAAGTGTTCTTTTCTTAAAGTGGTCTAAAGTACTAGAAGTGTTACAATCCCCATTGGAAACAAATGGAGCCAGCAGACACATTTCATCAATAACTCCACAACATTTATATTTTCGCACCACTTTTTAGAACAGAATGATTTGAGAAATCTCCCCTCCCCACCATTTTTTCTATAACTCTGCAAGTAACGTATTAATATTTCCGGATGGCTGGAGAGGGTGATTTCATGTGCTAAATATTTTCTAGCTTTTTTTTTTGTTCATTTGTTTGTTTTTAAATTTTCCTGTGCAGAAAATATAATTACACAAACTCTTGCCATGCCACAATAGCTAGAACAAGCATCATCGTGTCCTACAGTGTTTAGCATAGACATGACATTAGTATTATCAGCACAATGTTTTAAAATTAAGAAGATCGTTGCAAGAGGAGAATAGCATAGATCATTGGTATAGCATGTACATGTCAAAATGTAACTGGTGTTGCTTAAATTGGTATCACTGTGTCTTGAGTTATATACTAAGGGAACAACGAGTGAGAAAAAAAAAGAAACATATGCAACTAAATCAAACAGCAAACATGAGGTAGCAAACAGTTCTGTTCACCCAATTCCTCAGATGGGCTACGATGGAAAGTTCATCCCCACATGCCACACTTTACATTCCGCTTTTGGTCTGTGTGTAGCGCAGTGGCCTGCCTTCTTGCTGTGCGTAGGAGGCAGCTAGCCATCTGGCGTGCAGGCTTCATGTAGGCCCCTGCACTAAGGATCTTTGCCCTCTGTCAGATCTTGGCAGGAGCTGGAGCCCGGTATTGGGTAACCCTCCGTGTAGCTCGTTGGGAACTTGGGCGGTTAGGTGCGGTGTTTCTGGCGTGACTCGCCATTCCAGCGCTTAGTCGGAGTCACGGCTCAGCGGCTCGAGTGACAGATTCTCCATGTGGAGTAGAGGCTGGAGGTCTGCTTGATAGTTTAGTCCAAAACTTCTGGCATATCATGTCAAAACAGGCTTCAAAACTGTCCCTCCAGGACTGGGTGAGTCTTGCTCTCTTTGTTGTTTGTATTGTGCCATGGTGGCCATTCTGGAAGTGCCATGCTGTTGGCTGGTTAATGGGGGGGTTGTAGTGGATAGTTAGGTGTCCCCAGTGCGGACCGGGATAACCCTCACAGGTCCAAAGGTGGGGGTCGCGTGGCTCCAATGCCGACTTTGTCTGGGGCTTGTGTCAATGCCGGGAGAGCGGCCGTCTCTCTCAGGCACTTGGCTGCAATTCACGCTAGGCCTCAGTACCAGGCACTGCATGTACTCATTGTCCCGGGTCTTCATGATTGTCCACTTGCCACCAGACTGCGTACCAGTCGATTAAGGCTGAATCCGGGGTGGTATTCAGCTGAAAAAGCTTTTGTTGCTCAATTGTGAAGAAGCTAGTGTAGAACATGTCTGGCCATCTTGGCTGTCAGGCCCCGCCCCCTTGTTTGCTTTTTAACATACAAAAAATTGAGCTGCACATACAGAGATATTTGATTTTTTGTGCCAGGGAAACGTTACACCTCCGGCACTCATGACTTAGGCATCCGGAACTCTATTCCAGGCTGCCTAACATTAGTCCTGAGTAAAAATTGCCTGCAAGAGGAAGCCTTGCTCTCCCATCCCCGTCAATAGTTTTTTATTTTTAAAAAATCTCCTCCTTCCCTTCCCACTCCCCCCCCCTAGCTGGCTCACAGTGCACATGCACTCTGGGCCAGTGAAATGGTCTAAACAAATGCCTCTCTATAAGAAGCATTTGATTGGACCTCCCAAGGCACCTGGTGACTTCGGACGGAGGTACGGAATTGGACCACCAGGAGCATCGCTCTGAACTGGATTTCCCTTTCTTTGACAATTTGTCGATTTATTGGTAAAAGTTCAGGGTTTACAAAGGTATAGTTTCAATAAGCTCATTGAGCAGGGCCCTCCACCTCTCTGTTCCTGTACGTCCAGTTGTCTGGTTACAATTACATGTCTGTTAGTCCACCCATTGTAAAGTGCTATGGAATCTGATGGCGCTACATAAATAATAAAATAATAATAATAGATAAAACAATACATTTAGACAAACTGTGGGACATTCAAGGAGAAGGAAACAAAAGCAGGCAGAGCAAAAAAGGTTAAATTGAGACCATAACTTTTATTAATAACCAACATGAATCAATACACGCTCACTTATAACCAAAATATAAATAAATGTAAATGGTGCAATGAAGTGAGTCAAGTAAAAAATGCCCTAGAGAAATGCCCTATATATAAAATGTATTATTTTTGCAGTGCTTAGAGTTACAAACATGCTTGTATTGCCACGACAGCAGGTACAAGCTAAAATGTAAAACAGGGTAAACAATATCATGGTATGCTAGAGACAGCACAATTTTATATTAAGTTCAGGTTATAAGGATATGTCTAAGGCTGCAAGCTTAAACTAGGCGGGTGGATATGAGAGACAGATTAGACATATTGATTTAGTTCAGGAGAGAGATACTATAACTATATAGACTGTCCTGTTTGGCATTCGTGTCTATGGAGGATATGTACATTTTTATATATTTTTTTTTTTATTCCAAAGCACAGTAATACAATCTGTTGAAAGATACAGAATTTACAGTGGCAGATTTGATATACATTACAGTATTTCAAAGTGTTTCCGCATTGTGTGCCATATTTACTGCACATCGGTGCGTTTAAGTTTAGTCCAATAACAAGTGGGGGTGTGAGGATTGGGCAGGGGGAGGGTAGAGGGGGTGGAGAGAGCATGCAAACCCACATAGATTATTTTGTTTAGTACATTTTTGGGTTAGATACACATAGGCATAAGTATGGTCACAGCTGTCGGGGCGGTCCAAGCGTCTCAACGAGGAGAGGTAATTGCGTTTTAGGTTTTTGCAGATTTAACGACATGCCTCCCCCCCATTTTTATTATTTCAATATTTAAGTCGGGGAAATAATCAGAGAAGGGACAAAGAGGGAGACTAGCTAGGGCATCTGATTACGTAGTTTTGATAAGTGTAAATAAATCATCAGTGAGCATATTAAAACAGCTTATGTGCTAAACAACATTTATATTTATGTTCTGCTGGGTGCCTCAGCAGAGATGCCGGAGCAGGTAAGGAGTAAGGAAACTCTATAGTGCCAGTCAGCGTAGCATCCCTGCAAAGGCTTCCAGCCCACACCGCATAGTGGCTTTGGAGGAGAGTCTTTCATTTTGGGACACATATCCGGTAAGAGGACGATAAGACAATTTCCAGGGGTGGCATCCCTGCAGCCCTGGATCTTTGTAGGAACCACTGAGCCACAGACTTGGGTGCTCTGCAAGTCTGAGTCCTTCCCGGGAGTGGGATTGTGTAAGGTCCTGATGCTGTGGCACCGGTGCTGGCCGGTGGGCCTTCGGTTATATGGACGGTGTTTCCTGGGCAAGCCCTTGGTGGCCCTCAGTCCAGGCGGGCGTTCATTGGGGGGAAAAGGAGCGTGTTTCATGTGGTTGCCCAGAGGGGGCCGTCCCCGCATTTTCTTCCGATTCTGCTTTGCCGGTGTTGCGGATGAGAAGGTTGGGGTAGCCATGTGTGCCCTCAGCTTTGCCCAAAATCTGGCAAATATAGCCTCCAGCAAGGTCATTTAGCCGCTTAGGTAGCTGGGTTTCTCAGTAGGTGGATGCAGTGTACCTCGAGGTGCGTGTGTGAGTGCTTCCGCCATCTTGGAGTCGGCAGGGTCGCTGTGTTGTCTAGCGTTTCCCGCCATGCTTCAAAGACCACCTTGCAGCAGGCCAGCGGGGACTGGAATTACCCTCACCGGTCCAGAAGGGGAGGGGTAGGAGCGTGGGTGAGTGACTTCAGCTTGTGGAGCAGGGAGAGTGGCCGTCTCCCCCTAGCCCTGTCATAGTAGGCCTCAGCTCGGCATTTCAGGCTCCCGATCATGGAGTAATCCAAGTGTGGTGTCTATTGGTTCAGTGGGTTGTTCCCCGGGTGCTAGACGCACAAGTAGCTGTTTACAGGCTGGTTGCCTGGGTGGAACCCCCAGTTTAGAGCTGAGAGTGCCAGAGCTTGCTTTCCATGAGTCTGGTTAGCTTGACGGTCAAGCTCCAACCCCCCCCAACATATTTAATATTTTAACTTGAAAACATATACCTGTTTGTCTGTGTTCTTAAAGTGATATAATTTTAAATATGGCTTTGTACAATACAACATGGCTGTATGAGGTTCAAATTGTTGAACAGTATGTAAAGTACCATTAATGTATGCTCTTGCCATACTTAGCGTGAAATGTAGCAATATATGTATTATTGCATATGTGTGTAATGATTAAACCTTACTATAATATTGCAAAATACTTTACTATCATCTTTCTCATTTAAGA
This sequence comes from Pelobates cultripes, assembly GCA_933207985.1. NCBI lineage: Eukaryota > Metazoa > Chordata > Amphibia > Anura > Pelobatidae > Pelobates > Pelobates cultripes. The sequence continues at coordinate 175,539,084 of OW240916.1, read as the reverse complement.
CATAAAGCGATACACATTACATACCTCGTTGACAATGTACATGGTAGCTTTGTATGGTGGGACCATGAAATGGTAATTAGGAGCATTATATCATAATGGGTCTAATATGGTTACCTCAAAATGCAGTATACACCCATTCATCGCACCATGTTGTACATTTCTGTTTGGATAAATGCCAAAGGACAAAGAGATATCAAGCCAACAAGATGGTAGACACAACATTTGGAAAGTCTCTATCTTTGTACAACCTGTCTGTATTTCACTACATTTGTTGCAATGCTAGTCTAGACAAAAATCAAAAGCCATGTATATACAGTGAGAAGTACTTCAATAATGGAGACGGGAGGTGATAGGCAGGGCAACACCATATGGCAAAGGTCAGCCTTTCAGAAGTACAGGAAAAGATTGCAAAACCTTTCTCTGAACTACAGGTATAGATAATTCGACCACAAACCTACTCAAACCTACCTTCCTTGAATCGTGTCTTTCTCTCCAATTTCTTGTATTTCCTTTGTATCCTCCATTCTTTGCATCCATGTCTTTGCGTTCCCACGTTTTCCCAAATTTGGATTCTCAGCTGTGTTTACTCATCTCCCTTGTTCCCTATGGTTTAAAAGCAGTTTAATGCTGATTTAGTTGCTTGAATTTGTAGCTAGAACATTGAAGTATCAATCCTCTTAGGTTCTTATATTATTGTTGTTTGTGCTACTGAACCTAGCTCTACATACACAATTATGTTACCAAATTATTAACCACAGTATTATTTAAAAGTACCATCATATTCTGTATGTCAAAATGTTAAAACGTTGAAATGGAAACTGCAAATCTGTCACCCTAATATTGGACTTGACACGATCCTCATGGATTTGTTCCCAATGACAAATTTTGTTGCTGTTGCATTAGCAAACTTAGTAGAGTTTGACACTTGGTTATTGTCTATTTCTAAACTTCACAGCAAAGGTGTCCTTAACTACAGCTCCCAAAAATCTTCAACCTATAGTTGTGTTTTCCCCCAATTTATTTTAGTAACTTTTGTATTGTTAATGAAAACAATTTGCATGAAAACCCCACCTACATTTCCCCAAATTCTATGTCACATATTCCTCCATAAATTATACATCATGTGTTTCTTTCTAACTGCTCTTACTGTTTATGTCCCTCATATAATTTCAAGTAGATGGTGATCTCTTAGACTACGGTCTCCCCCATTAGTTCTCTTCATTAATTCCAAATGATTTTTTGCTTTTTTTTTCATGTCAATCACTTTTCAACATTTGTCTCTCCCTTTCATCCTTCACATGTCACTTCCTCCCATTTTCTGCTCCTTGTTTCACCTAATCCTACTTTTTAATACATTGTATTTGCTTCCTTGGTAGATTTTTCACCTCCTAATCTGACACTACCTGTTGATTGTGCATTCACACTGGCAGTACCTTGAGTGCTTAATGCTTATGTAAAAAATTATCCAACGTGACATAGGTCGGACTCCCACAATACCTTGCTGTGAAATATGTGACTAAGTATATGTGGCAATGTAGAATGGATATACTGCACTGAAGTGTCGGTTCCACATGGGACAACAAAAATATATGTGTTCCTATTTGTCAGCTGACTAGATGACTTATATGGAAGAATTAAGATGTCTCAATGTTTTAGTTGCCTGACTATAGTTGTGTGTTAATCAAACATATGTGCAATGTGACTCACTAGAAAGAACCCCACCACTTCTTTATCAAGAAAAACTATTTTTTTTTGTTTTTGTTTTAAGCATTTTGTAAATACAGAAGTGTGGCTGAGTTCATGTGTACATGTACTTTAGAACATGTCAACCTCCAAAAGCGAGTGTGTCACACCACCAAAAATGTCACTTCTGTATTTTTGGATTTCATTATATTAACTACTACATACATGCCCTCTTTCATGGCTGAATATCAAGTCTGCTAATATATTAGTGTGACTGTCTCTGAAATTCTTCAGAGATCTGTCATCCCTTGGGATCTGACCTTATGTTTCCATGCACAGAGAAATGCAATAATACATACTCCATGTGCAAATAAATGCACACTGATGCTTTGCTGCCATTTGCATGCTATTAAGATAAGGCAGTTAGTGTCATTAGGAGGTGGGTGATGCTTGTTTTGGAGAGAGGGGATGAAGACAGTCAGATAGGTAACAGATGGTTTATCACAGGGGGGAGGTAGAAATAAACAAGTAAGCAAATGGCAAGGGAAGACCACCTCCCCCAAATCTCTAAGTCCTGTCCTATCTGACAGTATCCAGAGCAGGAAGATGGGGAATGTCAGATAACATTTTAAAGGTTATATCTTCTAGTAAACCCTTCAACATCAAGGGGCATTGGTGATAGCAGGCAGTAGAGATGAAAAAGAACTTTTCATGAAAGTCGTACTAGAACACTCAAATCTTTTACAAGAAATTATTACTTGGGAACTTAAAAAAATCTCAACAGGGAAAACAATTCTGAAATCTCATTAAAACTGACTTAAAGGGACGCATCAAAGAATATAAGCACTTATGTTCCTTGAATAGATTATGAAGCAACAATTTCCCTGTCTGCCTCGTCACTCTCCTTATTCAATACAACGCAGTGATTTGAAATATGTTTACCGCTAACAATGCAGGATGGTTTGCAACTTGGACACATATAGCTTATGCATGCTTTACAAATGACTTGCATGTACAGTGTGTCGGTGTGAGTGAACACTAGCTATAAACACACAAGTTGGGTTCCAATAATCTTGCACAAAACTATGGCCTCCAAGGAGTGTCAATAGAGGCTCGGAACTAGGGCACTCTTTATTCAGAATTCATGCCATTTTGTTGGTTACATTATTTAACATGTATTACTAAGCAGAATACATTCTCGCATGTAGCCAATATTGCGCTTAACCAATCGCTGTTAAAAACAAACATGTTTTGAAGAAGCATAGATCTGATAACAAACTGCAATTCATGCTCTTTAATTATGGTCCTGGTGATATGCTACATATAGGTCCACTGATCCGCATATATCTTGCATATCCAGGCACACAGACAGAGATATTAGAACTTACAAATGTAGCTAGAAATGAAAAATGTAATTCAAGCAAACTCCACAAATTCCATTTTTAAACCGTTCACCTTTGCCAGAGGACTGCTAGTGCATAATATTTTAACAGTTTTTATGCTTTTGACACATTGTGGTAAATGTTTATTTTTTGTTTTTCTTAATTAATATTTTTCATCTATATTTTTTAATGCATTATCCCTTACAAATCTAGCTTTATATTATGTTACCTTTATTACTAGTGAGTTCTTTGGTGACTTCATAAACTGACTGTGCCCAATGTGCAGAAGCCTATTAAACAGCCTAGAACCAATATAAATGCACCATATACTGGACATTGTTACAAATATTTTACACATACACACTATTTATTTTCATACACCCCACTCATTTACATGATAGCAGGGCTCATAATTACCACCACGCTAGCCATTAGTCAGGGTATATTTAGCTCTGGTGTGTTTGCAGTGGCGAGTAACTCGTAAGGCCTGGCTAGTAGTGTGTAATAGCGAGGGACTTAAAATTTTAACAGTTTTGCGGTTTGAAATCTGCCCTACAGTGGTATAAATATTTGTTTCATAGACTAAGACACTTTATTTTTTATTACATACTTTTACTTGAGCAATTGTGCTACATTGTTTAGGGAACCCATTTGTAAGTATAATGAGCAAATGCTTAGTGATTGTACAAAGGCTGGAAGCCATTTTTGCAAAAAGTGGCACTTGTAATATATGCAGAAACAATATTATATATTGTACATTGAGCTACAAAACATACTCTTATTTGTGGATATGTATTTATTCTTAAAGAACTCAGTAGTACTCACACACAAGTGATTACAGATGCAGTCATAAATTGTGCAATCCCCAAGGCATAAATGGACTATTACTCCTTATACTCAATGCGTACCAAGTACTGCAGAATTCATAGATATGGTAGGAATTATGGGCGCTTATGTTGTACACACAGACATTAATATGTCCCTTGTATAACAAAAACACACCCCAACACACATAACCATCTAGGTACTGAACAATTTGAAGATACACGTATGTGCTAGTACATAACGGTACATGTGCAGATATTATGCAGCCACTGAAAACCCCACTGGCATAGGAACAAATGCTGTATGTGTACTCCAGTTATTACAGGTATTTTATTTATTTATAAAATATTTTACCAGGAAGGATACATTGAGATTTCTCTCGTTTTCAAGTTATGTCCTGGGTATACATATTATGATCTGTTTCAGTGGATTGCAGATATTGTGCACAAATTTTACACATTAAGATGTTTACAGCCTATGATACAGATACCATTTGCACATTCCAGAAGACACATGTAGTGAAAGCTTGTTTGAGCTGGGCCCTCAACATCCTTTGTTCCTGTATGTCCAACTGTCTTGCTGCAAACACTTGATAGTCCAAGTAATGTACATTGCTGCTAAATTTGTTGGCGCTTTATAAATAATAATAATTGTGGTAAGCACTAATATAGGCACTCCTATTTTGTACATACAGGCACAGTATTGTGGTATTCACACCAATAAATCCACATATATTGTGCACACACGAGAAAGTATATATTGTGTCACAGACCATTAAAGGAAGTGTTACTAAGTGTTACAGAAGAACATATAGTGACTATCCTGCACAGGTAGAGACCAGCGCTAATGCACACAAACACATACTCACTATTTTAAATGTTTATGTAATTTACTAATTTGTTTGAGCTGTCAGCTAGACACTGTTGGATTTTTATTTGCACCCAATTAAGTTGTTCAATGTCCTTTGCACATTAGAAAGTTAAATATTTAACTTCAAGCTTCAAAGGGCTTTACATATGCAATGAAGTGCCCTCTGAATACATGGTGTTCTTCCCTTTAGATTTCTCTGCAGTCTGCCAGGAGGGTTAACATGATGCACCATTCGCCTTTCATCTGAGCACATATTTTATTTGTGCAAAATAAGAAAACAAATAAAAAACAGCAATTAAGCTTCTTGGTGAAAGCTCAGTCATGTACACCCTAAATTTACTCTTATTAAAGTACAGCAAAAAGTTACTCCAACTACCATCAACACTTTTGCTGTAAGAAGTGGTCATGGTGGTAGGAGTTTGTATGTGCAGTGTTTCGGTTTCACATACTGTACATACAGAGTAAATCTGCACTTCTGTTGCCGGGGGCTAGTTGCACCCTAGTACACGTGACTTATGCAGCCCGGAACTCTGTTCTGGGCTGCCTAATGTTATTTCTGTGCAAAAATTATGTATTGTCATCTCTGTACACAGTGCGCTGGCAACTGATGTAATGAGCTTTTCAGTGTTCATCCCTCTCTTCCTCCATGCGCTCCATCCAGTAAGTCATTTATTTTTTTAATACCCTCCTTTCCCTGTCCACGACCTTCTTCCACCAGCCCGCAGAGAGCGAACACATGTGCTATGAGTTGGTAGAACAATCCAATCAAATCATTCTGAATGAGAAGCATCTGATTGGACCATGAGCTGGGCAGTGGTGACATCAATGGAGGTGTGGAAACCAGCTGAAGGAGGTTCACTGGTAACTGGATTCCAAGTATATGTGTTCTTTAGTTTAAAGGGGTGACCAAGTTAATAATGACCAGTATGCCATTTTACACTGTACTCTAGGCACCCAGACCACTTCAGCTTAATGAATTGGTCTGGGTGCCTGGTCCAGCTAGGGTTTAACCCCTTTCCTGCGGGATGGGGACCCGGAGGATAGGGGCACCCTCAGGGCACTATAGTGCCAGGAAAATGAGTATGTTTTCCTGGCACTATAGTGTTCCTTTAAGATTTAAGGGTTAGAGTGTTATTTAATGTGATGATAGATAGACAGATCCCATTGTACAGCGCTACAGAATCTGATGACGCTATATAAATAATAAAATAATAATAATAGATAGATAGAACATTGTTTTTTTAACCATGTACAGCTGCCCCTTAATGAGATAGATGGACGCTTTCAGAGCCATACATAATCATTGGAAATTAATGGGATAATTGCGGTATCTATTTATGTTACACATTAATTGTTCCATCTTTCAATAAACAAGACACAAGATTTATTTAGGCAAAATCAATTGTTTTTATTGCATTATTTTGCAAAATTATACAAAACGTTGAATAATGACTTCTCTCTTCGAGAGGGTAAATTATATATACACATTAGAGCAAAACACAGCTAATCTTTTTGTACAGTGACCACCAATCCATTGCACTGCAAGGTCTTGACAGCCTCTCTACAAAGAAATGGGTTATCCCTTAACAGATTCAGTGTCAATATCCAAAATACTTTCACATGTCTAGCCCTGCATATCATAGGCACATTTTAGAAAGACTTGTCCCTTTTGGCAGAAAAATTATTAAATATTAAAAAAAAAAAATCCGCTAAGTGTTTTATATTGCAGTTGACTAGTGTGTTAGATAAAAGCTCTGTAAAGTTATACAAAGTGCTTACACAAGCTATATTTACACAAGGTACACAATTAAGACATTAGGAAACAAATTTAAGATCAAGCTATAATGGGGCTAATTATATACAGAGCATTACATGGGCATCATTCTAAATAAAGTACAATCAACATTCCACTGGTTTCCTTAGTGATTGCTTTCTTTAACAACTCAAACCCATAGCTAGTTTTTATGCATTTTCTCTTCTATTAACCCGTTCGATGCCAAATTTACTCTGGTATCAAACATATTGTGTTACTAGTAAACACTGACACAAATTAACCGTTTCCCTCACTCGATCCAACCAGCTCCCTTGCACCAAGAGAGAGAATGAGTAAGATAATGTCTTGGACTCAGTATATGTGTGTCTGTTAATTCTTTGCCAAGGCAGACAGCCCTTTAAGTGAGAACATCTTACAGGCTCCAGTGTGTAGAGATCCAGCATTCTTTGAAAGCCGTATTCTTCTATTATCGACAGATGCACTTTCGGCAGAGAGAGAGAGAGAGAGAGAGAGAGAGATTAAGTTCAATTAGTCTTAAAAGTCTTAAGAGTGTTTCCACTCTCCCGCCAATCAGCACACCGTCTTTTCTCGATTATACTTTTGTGGCTAAAGAATGCAGTTCAGACTTTTGAGTTTGCGCACTCAGACTTGAGGAGGTGTTACTGATTTGGCCGTGGAGGGTTTTTTGAAGTCCAAAAAAAAAAAAACACTGTGAGCGAAATCGGAGGTCGAAGAAAGCATAGAGGAAGGGATTGAGGCAGCTGTTAATGTAAGCCAGGCAGGTAGCATAGGGATGTAAGCTGACTATGGTGTTCTGCATTGAGCAGGAGAGGTCCAGGAACCCCATCAGGTCCAAAAAGTGGATTGTTTTGAGAACGTGAAAGGGCAACCAACAAATGGCAAACACCACCACCAATGTGATGATTATTTTTAGGAGCCGCTTCTTCTTGTGCTCTTCTTTCTTTAGATTCTGGAAGTGCATGGTCACTTTGCCCCCAATGAAGCAGTAGAAGATGGTCATGAGGAGCAGAGGTAGGAGGAAGCCTGGAACTGTGGTTAGAATGCTGAGCCCTCCAATCCAGAAGTCTTCATTCTCCTTGCTGGATACACTGCTGAAGTCCAGGTCACAGAGGGTTTGGTTGCCAACCACACGTGTATCGCGCAGAATTAAGCTGGGCAGTGCCAGCAGTCCGGAGAGGAGCCAGATAACAGCCAGGGATATCAGCATGGACGAGCGAGAGCGCAGCTTGGCACTTGACAGTGAATGGACAATGGCCAGGTAGCGGTCAAAACTGAGGCAGCTCAGGCAGAAGACGCTGGAAAACATGTTAAGTAGGACGAGGTAGCTGCTGAGCTTGCACAGAGCAGAGCCAAAGGGCCAGTGAAAGCCCAATGCAGTGTAGGTGGCCCACAGAGGCAGGGTCACCACAAATGCCAGGTCAGCCAGGGCAAGGTTGCCTATGTAGGTATCTGCAGACCTCCTCTTGGGCTTTGCCTTCCATACTGTGAATATGACCACTCCATTTCCAGACAGTCCCAGGACAAACACCAGCATGTAGAAAACAGGTAGCAGGGAGTAAGAGAGGTCCCAGTCAGTCTCATCACACGTGCTGGACGGATCTGATTCATTTGAGTTGTAATATTCATCATCATAATAATATGGTACTGTAACGTCAGTCACCATGGTTGAAGGTGCAATGCTTGAGCGGGATAGAACACTGTGTGCAGGTCTGGAAGAGGAGCTCCAGCTGGGGGAGCCTAGTGATTTGCAGTCTGTCTGATCCGATGTGAGATATACAAGCTGCCTTCACTCAATTTCTTTAAAAAGTCCCCTGAACTCTCCACCCTCAAAAAGACAAATTAAGACAAAAGACCACCCACTAACATCAATCAGAAGCCAATACAAATTATTGCAGCTCCTCCCCATCTATTCCCTGAGCTGTGATATACCCTCCCTGGGAATAGCCAAACCCCCACCTCACATTTCCACATCTTCATGTACTTCAGCATGCAGCCAGCTGACAGACCATATCATTTTACAGTGAAAACTAATTTGATCTGTGTGTATGTGTCACAAAAAATATATTATTTAATATATAGTCAGTTTTCCTATTTTGTGGTTATATACAGGTCTGGGAAACTTTAGAAGCCTGTGTCTAGTAGTAGAAATAAGCAGGACTAGAAATAACAAAACAAAATATGTATATATATATATATATATATATACATATCTCTCTCTCTCTCTCTATACATATATACAATTGAACTGTGAATGAAAAACGCAACAAAAATAGTCAAGTTGTGTTGAAGAATTTCAATTCAGCCTATTTTTTTTTTAATTTAATTTGCGACAATTGAGAATTTAGTGAAAAAATCCATTTGTATTCTAGCTATCACTATACAGTTTACTTTGTTCTGAGGGACAGCAAGTTTCTTCATTTATTGGGATACATATAACTCTCCCCTTTTTACATTATCCTCTCCCTCTCTCATCCTCTCTGGTTTGTCATTTCTTTCACTTATTATTTCCATCTCACATAGTCTCTAATTCTCACAGTCTCACACTGACAACATGTGTCACACACAATCCATTTCTCACTCTCAGTCACTGTTACTATCACACTCACACTATCTTTGTCTCTTACAAACTATGCCTGTTGATATTCATTTAAAAAAGGGCTGTCAAATTGATCCATTTGATTTTAACTAATAGTTAATTGAAAAGGCAATCTAATTCTATTAACCAATGTATTAAACAGCATTATGAAACCAAGAAAAGAGAAACTGGCTGTAAAATCACATGTAGAACTAAAGAGTACATATGAAACATCTGAAGTTCTTATTAAGACATATGAGTGCACATTCTGTAAGAGCACAAAGGGGATGAGGGGAAATAGTACATTTTAATGAGATGACTGGCACACCATTATGAAGACAGTTGCATCCTTATAGACGCATTCATAAAGGCACCATTTTAAATTACACTGCTTGTGGGTAGCTATATTTAAGGACAACTGTCATCAAATTTTCACTTCTCATTTTTCAAAAAGTTTATTATATATAAAGGACCACTATAGTGCCAGGAAAACAAAAACCTGTTTTCCTGGCACTATAGGGTCATTAGGTCCCCCCATCCTCATAGCCCCCTTCCCGCTGGGCTGAGGGGGTTAAAACCCCTTCAGCCACTTACCTTTCTCCAGCGCCCATCTCCCTCGGCGCTGGGGAACTCTTCTCCTGCTGCTGACGTTAGCACCGACGACAGCCACTAAAGGCTGGATTAACCCTCAGTGTAAACATAGCAGTTTCTCTGAAACTGCTATGTTTTCATCTGTAGGGTTAAAACTAGAGGGACCTGGCACCCAGACCACTTCATTGAGCTATAATGGTCCTTTAATTAAGGGTATTCATATTTATCAAAAGATGTAGATTGATTTTTTTTAAATAACATTTTACTTTTTTAGCTAGCTAAGCAATCCGCAATTTGCGTGGATACGCCCCTTTTCAGGCAGATCCACCCCCTTTGGGAGGAGCCAGTACACAATGTCGTCACGGCCCACCACATCCCGCTGGTGGCCCGCTTCTCAGGATGCCACTGTTGGGAGGTATATTACTTTTATCTGACCAACTGCTGCTCAATCTAACTTACCTGCTGCTGCAGTTTCACACAGTACAAGCACAGCGGCAGGCAAGTTAGACTGATCAGCAATTGGTCAGATAAAAGTCAAATCTGACCCAACATGACTGCTCAGCCATATGATATAAGGACATTTCCTAAAAAAAAATCAATATAGATAATTAAAAAAAAAACATTAACTTTTATTAAATGCAAAACCTATATAAAAAAACTAGAAGGGAAAATTTTGATGATAGTTGACTGCATTTTCTACAATGAAAGTAATAGGAATACCACAGCATCTCTAGTGTCCACAAGGGATAGTGGGTTCACTGCCGTAAACCCATTAGGCACACATGTATCTGCTTGATATTGGACACAATCTCACATTGTTAACAAATGAACAATAATATAACTAATATTGTAAAGCGCTATGGAATCTGTTGGCGCTATATAAATGACAATAATAATAATAATAATAATATTAACTATATAAGAAAAATTATATTTATTATCTGTTCCCTGCTTTAGGCAATAATATGGGTTTTTTTTCAGAATGACTGCTGGTATAACTGTTGTTGTGGATTAGAGCAGCCTTACTTCAGACAACATAATGGATTTAGGCCCTGAATGTTGAACAAGCCTGGACCTGTATGATTTCACACCTCACTTTCTTTTATGCACTTTTAACAAGACCTTTCAGTGAAGATGGCCTGCAGCCTGAATACCCAATCTTTCCAAAAGGCAGATGCTAGCGTGGCGATTAGAAGGTGTGAAATGGCTTTATTGAGTCTGGTAAGCTTTCTTTAGTTAGGATATGTCCTGTCCAGACATTGCTTTGAAGTCTGTTTTGCATTTACCTGGAATATCAATTGATTGCTAATTTGCAAACAGAAAAACATCCATTGTATTGTATCATCCTCTTCTGCAATTCAGATTCTCAACCCCAAAATCATGTCTGGATTAAGATTCTCCAACACGTCTTGACATATCCAAGAATGAAGGAACCTGTTACTGCCGTCTCTTTTTTTGTCTTCACTTCTACAAATATTTGTCACCCCATGATCCCCACAAACCTCTATTTGTACAAAGAGCAAATTATAATATAGCAGTTTCTTGCTGAATCTACAGAATATGGTCTTTATTTGCAAATGTTAAAGGGTTACTCCAAGCACCATGACTGCGTCACTGATTTGAAGTGGTGATGGTGCTTGGAGTCTGTATGTGCAGCATTTTGCTATGAAATACTGCACATGCAGATTTTAACTGTTCTGCTGCCAGAGGGGTAACTACACATCTGGCTGCATCTTTGGGGTGTTATTAGCCAGCCTAGAATGAAAGTGGCTAATGTGAATCCTGTGCAAATGTGGTGTTTGGGGCTAGCATGCACAGCATACCATCCCCCATCAGGCTTCCTTTCTTGATGTCAAGTGACATCAGCGTTTGGAGGATCAAGCTGCAGGGAAAACTTGGCATCGGTGCTGGATAAAGGTGAGTTTTAGCTTTTTTTTGTTTGTTTGTTTGTTTAAAGGGGGTATTCTACTATAACAAGGGTTACTGTAACCCAAACCAGTGTATTATGAAAACACAGTTTTTTGGTTGGAGTAACACTTTAAGCAGGATTATAGCAATGTAAAATGGGAGACATTTACTGAGTAACCCTAATTGAGTAGACGCAATGGATTATTAGAGTTTAATATGCATTTTTTTAGTAGGCCTTTTTCAGTTAAAAGAAGTAAATCATTTTTGTTTTTACAGCAATTGTTGTAGATAATTTAGTGACAGAAAGTAAGAGAACGAATGCCTTTCAAAGTGGGACAGAATTTTTATTACTAATATGGAAATGCAGTGCGCAGTACACTCGGTTTCAGTCAAATAGCTTGAAAACAGTGTGACAGAATTGTGGGACAGCACCAGGGACATGCTTTCACCTTTACCACTTCAGCATGCCTGTAGAGGACATGTAAGTGATGTCAGTGGTGTATCTGGGCCCACCTGGATAAAGAGGAATATACAGCCAAAAATGGGCGGATTAGCCTGGTCATCCCCACTTAGAGTAGCCCATGTGCAGAATGATTTTGAAGCACTCTTCTATGGGTTCAATTCCCAGTTTACACTGTGCAATTGCGTTTAATGATGTGTGAATGTACGCTTATAGGGATACTTCTCTGGTGTCCTAAATCCCTTTACCGCACGACAGAGACCTGAAGGAATGTCCCACTGAATATGGAAGTGTTGGGAGCTATTATACATTAAAGCCAAAAAAACAGGAACATAAAAGGGAAAAAAAAGGGGAAACCAGGGAGCTATAGTGCTAGGAATACAACTTTGTATTTCTAGCCCTATAGTATGACTTTAAAGGACCACTCTAGGCACCCAGACCACTTCAGCTTAATGAAGTGGTCTGCGTCCCAGGTCTCCAGCTAGGGTTAACCCATTTTTTAATAAACATAGTTTCAGAGAAACTGCTATGTTTATAAATGGGTTAATCCAGCCCTCAAATCCTCTAGTGGCTGTCTCATTGACAGCCGCTAGAGGTGCTTGCGTGATTCTCACTGTGAAAATCACAGTGAGAACACGCAAGCATCCATTGGAAAGCATTGTAAATGCTTTCCTATGAGACCGGCTGAATGCGCGCGCAGTTCTTGCCACGCGTGAGCATTCAGCCGAAAGGGAGGAGAGGAGGAGGATCGGAGGCAGAGAGCTCCCCGCCCGGCGCTGGAGAAAGGTAAGTTTTAACCCCTTTCCTCTCCCCAGAGCCGGGTGGGAGGGGGACCCTGAGGGTGGAGCACCCTCAGTGCACTATAGTGCCAGGAAAACGAGTATGTTTTACTGGCACTATAGTGGTCCTTTAAGGCTTTCATAAATGAGGAATTTAGAAATTAAAGTTCGGGGCGCCTGTGAGAAAGAGCTTCAGGTAAGTATATCTACATTTAGCATTAGAAAAAAAAGTACTAGAGCTTCTTTAATTTTCAAGGTGTGGTTGTTTTGTTGCAATCTGTAAATAATCAAGTGTTGTGTATTTACCTAATTTATATTAAAACTTGTACAAAACAAAAATAAATAATTAGAATTACCAGGGCTGTCTTAAGGACAAGAAGTTAGTACGATAGAGATAAAATTGTTATAAAATTGCGTGCATAGAAAAAAATAAATATATATGTAAACAGTTATATTATTATTATTATTATTATTTTATTATTTATATAGCACCATCAGATTCCGTAGCTCTGTACAAAGGGTGGACTAACAGACATTTAATTGTAACCAGACAACTTGACGTACAGGAACAGAGAGGTGGAGGGTCCTGCTCAATGAGCTTACATTCTAGAGGGAGTGGGGTATAGTGACACAAAGGGTAAAAGTAGGGGTACAATGTAAGTTGTTATACAAACCAGATCATTCTACACTCTAACTTTAAAAATAAATGCATGTGTTCCTTGCTATCCTTATTCTGCCCCCTCCCAATCCCCCTGTTTCAAATAAGAAAACAGTTTAAAAACAACAACATTCAACTAAACTGTAATCTATCAATGGGGCAAACCCCTTACAGGAGCCGCTCCATGTTGCATGAGATCATCAACACTGATGATCTTGGTCCAATATAATGTTTCTCATATAGAAGCATTTGCACCTATGACACATGTGCGGCAATCGCCGCAGTCATCATGCTGTTATGAGTGTTCTTAGCAAAATGTAAACAGGGGTTGAGCAAGTTATTATTAAAGGAGCACTTCAAACACCATAACCACAACATGATGTTGTGCTTATGGTGCCAGGAGTGCCCTGGCATCCCACCAAGTCTAAGAAGTCAAACCGTTTGTTAACAGTTTGACAATTTACCCGGGTCCGTCAGGCAACTGTCACCTCTTCCACTGAGGGCCAGAAGTTTATGCATCAAGCTTCTGTTCTCCTGAGCTAAGCCCTTTAAGCTTATTGGCTGAGAGCCATAGCTGATCTCTATCAATTAATGAGTTCAATCCCACACTGCCAGGCTAGCTCAAAGCAGAGCAGTGGCAAATAGTTTGACTACTTACATAGTGTGGGCACTGCTTGATTGTGCTTGGAGTATTCCTTTAACACATATAACTTGAAATAGCCTGATTGGACAAACATGAATATGCATTAATTGGACAAAAGGTGTAACCCTAGTAGATAAAATTTGCTAAGTAAATATTCAGTTTTGGCTTGTGAATGCATACAAACTCAGCCTTGTAAAATCTGTAATAACTGAATGCTGGTAAAGCGGGAGAGAAAAATCTTCAACTCAGTTGAAGCCCTTAGCCTGTCCTTTCCCTTGTCTGGGTGGTGAACTTATTGTATTACCTGAAATTTTAAGTTGTTGACATTTGAACCTTGAGAATCACATTGATGCCTTTATTTAGTGGCATCTGGAGTTTCGAGAGTCTCTTTTTTTTGCAAGGAATTGATGACTAACTAGACTAATTAAACCAGGAATCGTGGAGAAATTAACCGAAAAATATTTTGGCCTTAGATTTTGCATTTCCTTTGCCAGTTCTCAACACTTCCCTATTTAGATGTTAGAGTTTTAATGGTGCCACCAACATACTGGACATTGCAAAAGCAACACATGACTAAATAGATTATGCAAAAAGATCACAGTTTCAGACCTGCTGATCTTTGCCTCTCATCGGGTCTACTTATGTTTGTCTAACTCCAGCTGCCTCAAATCTTTGAAAAGTCCCTGCTTCTCCTGTACTGAGAGATAATGCATTTGTACTTTAAAACAGGCCAGTAATTGGTTTCAGTGGGGTCATTAGTCACGATTCCTGGTGACTCCAGGCAGAAGCGTTGGCGCGTAGATTGTAAGTTATGTTGCTCCTTCACTGTTTATTTTCATTCATATGACTTTTTTTGTATATCCTGTTACGTGATTGATATATATTGAATAATCTAATTGTATGTTGAATAATATTGGAATATGTCCCAAATTAATAAATGCTTTGGAATGTTAACTGCTTGTATGTTATAAATACATGTAAAAAAATAAATAAAACTGGGTTTGGGTTAACCTCCCATTAATGAATGAGGGGGCTTCTCCTCATACTTGGGGCAACAGTGTGAGGAATAATAAATGTGCTCGGTTCCCCTACTACATAATGCTTGTCCACGTTGCCACCTGTGATGTAAGGCATTAGTGTGAGCTTTTCTGACAGACCTATGATACAAAAGGGACTCAAGAGGACACACTTTTTTTGTGTATGTATTTTTCTATTTATTTGGTTAACTTTTTACAAAGAAGCAGACAGTTAACAAAAATATAATTTATTTGTTGGAATAAAAAAAAAAAATTCAGAATTTCAGAATTCTGTGAAAGTTCATTTTTTTGGTAAATGTCTGATTTCCGTACAGACATTGGGGACTTTTTTCTTTGAAGACATTAAATTATTTGACATGGTAAAGCACATTTAGAATTCAGTGTGTTGGAACACAATGTTTTTTACTTTCACACTAAGCTTCAGTAAGGTGTATCAGGTGCATATTCGTTATACATTTAGTAGTTGGTAGACATTATCAATATTATGTGTTGCTCCCAACAGCTACCCTTATCGTGATCTAATCAAAAAATGCTTTCAAATGCATCAGATATAACCAAATACATCAAATAATGTTATCAGGTTTTCTAAATACCAATAGCATGCCACACATAGGCAAAATTTGCCCTTCGGTACATTTCATCACTTTTGGGATACAGTTACGTCTTGTGCCTCCTTTTCCACATGATGTAATTCTAATTATATAAATAATTAATGACCACCATTTTGCTTTAATAATAGCCTAGGGCATGCAGAAGATACAGTAAGTAGTGCTAACAGATGGCTGCTTACGATATCTTTATTACTTTCAACAAAGCCTTAGGTGCAGATTTCAAGGACCAGACGGGGAGAGAGCCAGAGGTAAAAGACATCAGAGCAGCTAAATGTGGAATTTAAACCTCCCAGTTTAACTCAACAGGCCAGGAAGCCATCTGCTGAAATTTCTCTCTTAACAAGTTGCAAAATAAATAAATAAAACATTTCTGGGGTCTACTATTGACACGGGGTTTGCCAAAAATCCATAAGCAGATGGCTAAGTGCCTGTTCATACGTAACTATTTAAGTTCCAGTTTTCAATGAGATGGCTTATGGGAAACAATTTTCCTGGAAGCCATAATTATGTATTTTCTTAATTATTTTAAGAAAATACTGGTTTTGGTAAGAATAATCCTTCCTAATAAGGTCTCCTCCTCAAACATAAAAAAAAAGAAAAGAATTACCCCAGGTCTAGCTCTGACACTAAGTTCTCCCCTCAGTCTGATCCTCCTCCATTGATGTCACTCCTCCTAGCTGCAAGAGAGGCATGAAGGATGAGGATGGGCTGAGGGAAGTAGATGGGCAACACGGAGAAGGGGTGTGTCACAACTGGATGCCTGTCACCAGCAGGATGTGCATGCTGATGTCTGGTGTCCAATATGTACAAAATTGATATTAGCCAGCCTGGGACATTGGTTTCATGGAAACCAGAGTTGTGTTTCTTAGTCTTTTTCTAATTGAGTACTACCAATGGCACTGTCTTTTTAAAGCTATCTTCTAGTATTATGAACCTCTCATTCAGGAAGCACTGTTAGCACTTCCTGCGTCACCTAGATAGCCTTGTTCCTCCTTTCCTACATGCCTCGTCTCTGTGACGTGTGTGATATTAATAGTTGCATAATTTTTAAATGCCTCAAGTAATGTGTGTAGTCTATACCATTTAATAGGCATTTACATAATGTCTATTAATAGCGTGATTTCCCGTTTGAAAATATTGACAGTATCTTCAAACGGGAAATCACGCTATTAATGGGCATTATATAATTCACGGTTAAGGATAACATGATTACATTAGTTGTGATTAGCAAGAAAAATACTGTAAAATTTTATATGGCAATGTTTATTTTCCCCATCATGTTGAAATGTGTAGAACGAGCATGTTAAGCTCAAAGGCTGGCACGGGCCAAATAAACAAGGTCTAAGTTTATGTGGGCCGTAAAAAACTCCCACACATAAGCCCCGCCCCCCAAAACTTAAATTTTCATAGAAACATAGGTTTATTTGGGAAAGAACAGTATAAAAAAATCCCAGCATCACCCTCTAATACACCACAGCCCCCTCTACTAAACTCCAGCACACTCCTCTTCTAAACCCCAGCACCAACCTCTGCATTTTTGCACAAACTCACAAATAATGTAATTTCTTTCAGATTGCTCCCTACCTTTGGGAGCTAGTGTGGAGCCTCTCCCTGGGGGCCAGTGGGATCTTATTTCTGGAGGTCGCTAGGGGCACCCCCTACATCATGCTGTGCCCCCCTTGGGCCCCCCCAAATGCCAGCAACGTGCTGGCCATGGGCTTCAATTATATTCCCTCGGACTTTAACAGTCTGTGACAGCCCGAGGGAATGCAGGAGAGAGGTGCTGGGGGCTTTCTGTGGCTGGAGGGAGCACTGATTGGCTCCCCGGCAAGGCCCCGCCCCCAAACGAAGCCCCACCTCCCACACATAAGCCCCACCCCCGCCGTAAAGCAGCAGACCATGATGCTGCAGAAGATGGCTGCCTGTCCCCCAGCAACAGCCTCCAGTGACAGGTAGGCTTGGGGGGGGGAAAGGTGTTCACACACTCTACACACACATTGCCCCCCATACACACACATTGCCCCCCACACTGCCCCCATACACTGCCCCCACACTGCCCCTCCATACACACACTGCCCCATACACACACATTTACACTGCCCCCATACACACACACACCCCCCTATACACACACACATTGCCCCCCATACACACACACATTGCCCCCACACTGCCCCCATACACACACACACATTACCCCCACACCCCACATACACACACACCCCCCATACACACACATTGCCCCACACTGCCCCCCATACACACACATGGCCCCTATACACACACACTGCCCATACACACACATTGCCCCCACACACAGACTACCCCATACTGCCCCCAGTACTGCCCCCACACCCCCCATACACACACACCCCCCATACACACACATACAATCAGAGCTAAGCCCCCATACACACACACTGCCCCCATACACACACTGCCCCCACACACACACATTTGCCCCCCATACTGCCCCCATACACACACACTGCCCCCATACACACATTTGCCCCATACTGCCTCCCATACACACACACTGCCCCCATACACACACATTGCCCCCCATACACACACACTGCCCCCCATACACACACACTTCCTCTCCTCCCGGCCGGGTACATTTTAGCAGAGTAGGCACCTGCAATGTGGAGAGATCAGGTGCGTGCTTTGCCTGAACAGTAAGGATCAAACTCGCGGCTCGCTGGCCCACAAAGATATTCATTGTGAGCCGCATGCGAGTTTGACATGCTTGGTATAGAAAGTTCGAACATTACACACTATTTGAAAATGTATTATTACTATTTTCTACGCTACAGCACTGCCTCCAATGAATACATGCATGCATGTTACATGCATGTATTCAATGAGGCAAGATCATAATAGAGCTTACAAAAGCCCTTACTTTTTCCCACGTAAAAAACCTTATTCTATTTCTAATTCTCATTGAGACGCCTGTGAAGCTTCGCCATTTAGAATGAATGCTGGTTTGATCTGAAGTCTGAGAGGAGGTATGCGAGGGAGGCAAGCGCACTCAAGTAGAGCACAACAACTTTTAAATTAAGCAGTGCACCATATTAAAGTAATATTTTGAACTTTTTGTTGTTGTTATGGTGTGAAGAGACTGCTGTCATCATGTTGTCATCTGTTTTTGAGTGAAGTATAGCCTATCCAACTTTAGGTTGCAATAATAGATTGAGGGTGCTGGGTGTAGGTTAGCCTAATACTGTCAACATATCATTGCCTCCCAGAGTTGGACAGGCTAATGTCAAAGTAGCAGGTGAGAGGCTCTGCTGTTGGTGATGCAATGCTTCCTCTTCCAGTCCCTTCCCATCCACAGGTCTGTGAAGATTGACAGTACTTTTTGGACACTTTTGGTCAGATCAGTTTAGAAACCAGGTAGTGGCCCAGTCTTTTAGCCTGGTTAGTAATCCCCAGGATCACCATTCATCTTTGCCATATGCAGAAAGCCCAGGCACTTCTGGAGTGTGCTGCAGATCTAGAAAAGAACAGAGTTATCCTTCAAATTCTTAACCTTAAGACCATCATATATTTCTTACACAATTTTAAAATAGAATCCTTATAAGCCCTATCTACAGTGCAGGAAGTTTATGGCAAAGTGAGTCTTGATAATGCTAATCTTCACATCTTGATCAACCCAGATACCAGTTCCTGAGTCTTATCTTTAATGACTGACACTGGCATCAATTCATCACCTTGTTGGACAAAGAGTGCAGGAGACTTCTTACAACCTGGTGGTCCACCATACCCTTTACTCTTTTGGTTAAGCATGGTTGGTATATAAACCTCCACAAGACCTTGATTGTACCTTGAAAATTAGTTCCCTTTCTGTGTTCTATTGTGGACTCTCTGAAGATGAAGCCTGGAGAAGCTGCAGATAACATGCTCCAGACCAGTAATCCACCCTAAGTGGTGAATTGGATGGAGGTTGTGAACCTCATGGTTGCATCCATGGATGTGGTGCCCTTCCCACAGTTCTGCTTTTATTCACCAGTGGAATGGAATTGCCATCTATTTGTGACCAAGGAATCCTGGCTTTTCTGAGAAAAGGCAGTATTAACATAGCTGCCTATTGCCACATCTTGTTGCTGTCACTCTTCCTGGTGTGTACATGCAAAGATTCCGGACTGATGTTTAGAGTCTTTGGGCACAGCATGTAGACATCAACTGCTCCTTACAGAGATCCATTGAGTCTATGCATCTCCATGAGGAGATGCTGATTGGCTCGCTGCTGATGATCTCAGCTAGGGAAGGAGCAGTGCTGCATCAAGACTGGCACATTGGGTAAATAAAGGTTAGTAAAATTGATTATTTTGAAAGGTGCTTCATCTTAAAAAGTTTCAAAAGCACTCTAACATTAGGAATACATGTTTGTATTCCTAGCATTAGCATGTTCCTTTCAGGATAAAGATTAGTATGTTTTTAATCCATCCAGTTTTAATTTATACCACTAGATGGTTCTACTATCCTTACTCTCAAAAACCTTTCTTACATATCAACTCGTAACACGGTCTGTTCTTTTGAACATAAAATATATTTACCCTCTGGGTTTTTTGCTGAAATATGAAATGCTGGGAATTCATATGGGCTTTACAAATTAAACATCAAAATAGCTCAGTTGAAAACTGAGTTCCCTGGTGAATTCCCTACAATCCAATTTAGTAATTAACCTCAGTAGCTTCTTGTACTTTTCCCAAATGTGGATTAAGAATAAACCACTGTTCTTATACTTTACAATAAATCTTCTGTACCCCTTAGTTTCTACCCAGCTAGTTATTTCTCTTAGCTTTAGAACCTATTTAGCCTTGTCACTTTGTTTGGGGGTGTAGTTAGCGCTTGTATTCCTTTCGTAGAACACTGATCGTATGTCAGAGACATTAATCAGAAGGCTGCTTGAATAGAATTCTAAAATGAATACATACTATTTTGCATTATACATTTGCGATTAAGGCCTTTTTTTAATTTTTTGCAATAAAACAAGTAAAGATATTTTATTACATTTTTATTCAAAATGTCCTTAAATTAAAATTTCGCTTTAGATGTACATCTTAGTTTTTAATGAAAATGTGTCTAAAGTTCTTCCTTGCACATTCACATATTTACATTTATAGCAAATAGTTTCAAGTTCTACTCTAGAATAGGGTTTCCCAACCCAGTCCTCAAGTACCCCCTACCACTCCAGGAATTAGGGATTACCAAATTATGACTAAGGTGTTTTTAGAAAGAAAAAAAATAAACAATTTAGACACAACAGGGTAATCCCTAAATCCTGGACTGTTAGGGGGTACTTGAGGACTGGGTTGGGAACCCCTGTTCTAGAGTCTAGACCTCAATGGGAACCTGGCACATTAGAGCAACTTTCAGCAATTCACTATAAAATTGCACAATCGACTAGACAATTCATATCGATTTGAAATGTAATAACGTACAAGCAATTCCTCCATGTGGTGGAGATTTGAAAAATAAAATATCATGACTATGACTGTTCCTCTTTATGCAGTGTTATAATGTAGCACGCAGCATATATAGTATCAATGCCTCAATTTGTAGTTGATTGGGAGGGAATGCATTCTTTCATTGTTAAAATATATTAAGTTGAAGGTATTAAATAGTTTATAGGCAGAATAATCACAATGCACTCTTTAATATACTTCTAAAGTGTTACTATTGAATGTGAATTTTTTTTGTCTTTCTTCAATCACGCAAGGCCCTTAGAGAAATCAAGACAATAACTGGAGTCTAGGTTTAAATCTTGGATTGAAAGACTGCAGTGATTCACTGGTGAAGAGATAAAAAAAGTACAGAAAGAAATATATTTTGATATATATACACACATTTGGGGAAAACATCAGCCTGTCTCTAAGTTCTTTCCTGCCATTGTCTTAAGAGGGTCAGAGGACCCTTTCTGAAAAAACACCAATCAGTCCTTTTGGGTTCCTCTGTTGCTTACATGGTCATTTCATTAATCTGCGAAGGGAAAGGGAGAGGAAAAACAGGAAGCCTTGTGTGATCACACCCTTAAAAAGTGCCTTTGGTTTTGGATACCTGCCGGATACTTAAGGCGAGTTAGTTGCTTATCTTAACTCTTTGTAGGACATCCTATTCTACACTATATGAGTATCGCACAACAAATGCATTATTTTGATTGGGCACATGCTCGGTTATGTGCAACATAATCATATTCATCTTGGGGAAATATGACTAAATTGATAAATGTGCATCTACAATAACAAAATATTGTCACCTATTACCCAAAACTTAGCACTCTGAACTGGAATGATTGCAGTTTTAAATAGAGCATATAGTAACGCGTGGTGTTTGGGGTTCTGTATTCATTGGAAGATACTATACATTGTCAGGAATTTTCACTAAAATAAATTCCAAGTGAATTTCAAAATCTAGACCAAAACAGCTGAATTAGAAAAAGTCTCCAAGTTAGTTTTGTTTTCAGTTGGCTTTTTTTTGGTTTTAAATTTGAAATTCTTTTTCTATTCCCAGAAATTCTCATTTATAGTATGAATAACTGACTGTAAATAACCGTGCACATTTTAACGACCTTGGTACTCATTAGATATTATTATCAGTGATTAACAGGCACAGTGATTTGAAATTCCTTTATGTTGGAGACAGTAGTACTTTCAAGGAATTTGGCATACACTGTGGATGAATTTTCTTAGTAATTTTATTCTAGTTAATGGATTGTTGTCTCACGGTCTGTAGATAGCTATCTTCAGTTAATTTGCATATTTTTTATTGAGTGGAACCCCAGTTTGTAGGAATCTTCTAAGTCAGAGGAACAATGTTCAGATAGTTAACTTACTAAGCATTATCCAAGCCCAATAAGCCTGTGTTATAGGTACTGTTGCTAATTCAGAGTGAATTTCTTTAATTACTAGCTTTTCATGTCAAGTCAAACACTCACATATGATTATTAATGGTGCCTTGCATTTTGGGAGGATTTTATAAATAGAATTAATAAAGACATTCCTCTGCTTCCAGAGACACTGCACATTTGTTAAATACTTCTTATGTGGCTCATAAATTGTCTCTTAATGGTCTCATTTTTGTTACCTCAAAACCAGTGATAAGCAATCTCTCCTCTTGTAAGGCAGTGACAGTACTTTATATTCATATGGCTTTAAGCAGTGAAACTTAAGAGGAGCCTTAGACAAACCATTGTGAGTGTAGTGATACTAATTGTAAAACAAAAAGGTGTTTGCAAGCATACTTTGAATAAATGAAAAAAAAAAAATAACCATGTTTTTTGTTCTCAACCTTGGAGGTCATCTCAATTAATGAAAGTACTCATTTATGTCAGGTTGTTTAAACTGAATTACTATGTGACATATTTGTTAATATTTACACGAATAGTTTGTTTAAAAAAAAAAAAAATCAGACTAGCAGGTTTATTTCCTAAAATAAGAAATGTCAAGAATTGAAAGTGAATGTCAAATTTAAGGTCAATTGGAAAAATTCTACCACTAAACTATGCTTCCAGATTGGCTATTTTGGAAATTAACGTTAAATTCACTTTGAGTTTCCAACAATTCTTACTTTAGATAATTATGTTAGCGTTTCCATTGCAGAATTTGAAGTTTCAGCCCAAAATGATCCATTTTAATAATATGGCATTAATGAAATAATTACAAGGGTTTCAGTAACTACAGTTGCCTAAGAATCCTAATTATTTATACCTATTGTGATCCTTTGTTTTCTTTTTCTCTGTGATCTATTTATTAGTTTTACAAAATGGAATCTAACCTTAATCACTGAAATTTCTTTTCACCCACTTGAAGCCGTTTGCGATTACAGCAATTTAGTTTCACTTACTGGAAAAACAAACACAATGACAAAAAAAAAACCTTAATGCGTCTCTTTGGAAGATGCTCTTAACCATTACATTATTTTCACTCACAACAAGGCAATCTCAATCACTAAACTTGCATTTCACACACTGAGAGGTCAGTACCTGGAAGTCTATTTAATTCACTGCCAGACAATGGATACCATTCGAAGGTAGTTTCACTTCCTGAAGCATATGCATGCTTACAGGAAGTTGGTTCTACTGGACTGGAAGACTTGTTGAATTGAAGTTTAATTAGTTTAAAGATATTGGAATAGAGACTTTTTGCACAGGAGTGTATCTTAGAGAAATCACATCACCATCTACAGAGATACTCTTACTTATTCAGAGAAAGTATTATTAGAAACAAATAGATATGCGACTTTTATCAAGGGAGGGGTATTATTTGTAAGTAGATAATTAAGATAATGGATTGGTGTAAATAGTGTATTTAAATTTAAGCTGTGTCCCACAAATCACTCTAATTATTAGAGGATTGGATTGTAGAATAGCTTAGTAAATACAAATTTGGTTGAAGGAGAAATGATAAGGTGATAGTAGTATGTTCCAACTAGGATGGATTACGAGTAGTAATAGTCATATTTTAATAATGCTGTCTGCCAGTAAAATGCTAAGAGCCTTACAAGTACACATTCAACCAAACGACTGCCAATTAAAAATGTATTAAAAATCATTAAGTTATAAGGAATAGTGAATCACCACTAAGAAGTTGCCAAACTGAATGTGTTAATCTGACGGCTGTAAAAACAAATGGGAGCAGGATGTAATGTCCAAATTCAGACCTGCCGTTGCTAGTAGCTGGAAATGACCCCTATGGTGTTGGCACTGGATGTAGTCAAAACCGTGTGCGTTATTGGAAGTTTGTATAGTCAGCTGCAGGACACAGCTACTGTAAAATGTTATGTCACCCAGCTGTGTGTTACAGAGGAGCAACGTGCACTTCCACTGCATGGAGATAGAAACATTTGCCTTTTTTTTAGTAGCATTTAAAAAGTTAACTTTAACACCTGTATTGGCTTTGTACATAATGTAGTAAATCCAGGCCATCTGTTTATGCTCTAGTGAATGTAAACTAGATTGTGCTTCTTTGTCATAGTGTATTATATGCCGGGATAAATGGGAAAACGTTGCATCCAAAATGACTCCTTAAGCGTAATGCAAAACTGCAGTTTTAACAGTATTATTTGATCAAAGGCATACACCATATTTGGTTTGGTTTGTTGTACTAATGTTTAAAGGAACACTATAGGGTCAGGAATAATAACATGTATTCCTGACATTATAGCGTTAAAAACAATATTTAGGTGGGTTAAATCTTACATTTATTTCAGCGCCGCGCAGGTCCGCCAGCACTGACTCCCTCCCCAATCTGCCTCCCTGGCTGAGAATTTACCATCTCAGCCAATCTAATACCTTTTTATGGCAAAGGATTGAATTGGCAGAGTTTGTTAATTCTTATGAGCACGGTTAAGGAGGCGGAGCCAAACAAAAACGCTGGCCAATCAGTATCTCCTCATAAAGATGCATTAAATCAATGCATCATGTTCAGCATCCCCATGAGCAGCACTGACAAGGAAGCATCTCTAGTGAATGCCTGAGAGAATGCCACTAGAGGTGTATTGTAAACACTACCTTTACGCTGAAAAAGCAATGTTTACATGAAAATGCCTACAGGTTCTGACTATATACACTAGAACAACTACATTAAGCTGTAGTTGTTCTGGTGACTGTACTGTCCCTTTGTAGCTAGGATATATTATAGGGCTTTACTGTAAGGGTTACTTTAGGGGTTACCAGAGTCTCTGTAAAGTGTAATGTGTCCTTAAAACATTTGCCAACCTGTATTTCTAATGCTATAGTGCCCCTGTCCCTAGTTAGATATAGGTTCCCTCCTCCAGTTTGCCGTAAAAATGAGAGAGAGAAAAAAAAAGCAGTAAATGTTTTACTAACCTTTTTGCAGCACCGAGGCTCCCTCTGCACTCCTCATCTTTACAGTATCATGAAGGATGCATGTCCTCTTCTGTGATGGTCCAATCCAATGATCCTCATAGATGACTTAATATGCATGTATTCAACGCTTTTGTATTGGGTTCTGCATCACATGACCAAGTTAAAGCTCCCATGTTTTACATTGCAGTGTTAAAAGGAAAGAGCTACTGCACCCTTACCACTTACTTAAAGGACCACTATAGGCACACAGACCACTGCAGCTCAATGAAGTGGTCTGGGTGCCAGGTCCATCTAGGGTTAACCCTGCAGCTGATTGAATGCGTGTGCGGCTCTCGCCACGCATGTGCATTCAGCGCTGACGTCGGAAGAAGGAGGATATTTCCCAAGCGCTGAGGGAGCCCGGCGCTGGAGAAAGGTAAGTGATTAATCCCTTCCTCCCCCTTCAGCCCGGTGGGAGTGGGACCCTGAGGGCGGGGGGGGACCCAAATACCCTATAGTGCTAGGAAAACGAGTTTGTTTCCCTGGCACAATAGTGGTCCTTTAAGTTGAAGTGGTCCACCCAGAATACTTAATTGTGATGAAGTGGTCTGGGTGACTATAGTTACCCTTGAATGCAGCATCTTCTGAAGACAATAAAATCAAACTAAGTAGGTTTTGAAAAACTGACAAAGAAGAAGATTAACAAGATAAGTGATGTTGGCTAATCAAAGTCTGAGACAAAGGCTTGTAAAAAATATTATGCAGTAAAATATCCAGTATGAACAATCTCTATAAAATGCAGCAGTTTCTGTAGTGACTGATTCCACAAAAACATTTTGTACGGTTTAGTTTTGTGCTTTGTCATTTCTACCTTCAGGTTAAATTGATAATGTTGCAAGCTGAACAGTTCAGGTTACAGCATAAACTGATTTCATTGCAATGTCTGATTTCATCATTCAAGGAGAATTACCTAATAGTATACCTAATAGACCTAAAAGGAACCCCTTCCATGCTGTTTCGCTCAGAACCACTATATATTGTAGCAGTTTTCTGGAGTCTTCTGGTGAGGTATGGCCAAAGAGCTTTACTTAACCTATCACTGTTCAATAGCCACCAAGTTCCTAGAAACTTCACCCCCCTATACAGCTCTCACCCTTCTTTACCCATACACTGTCACATACACAACAATCAGCCAACACACACAAACCACTCAGAGAACTAAAGCACAGGGCTCCTGGAGGAGGCCCCAGTCTAGCATCCTGCCTAGGACCCTGGGCAACCTTAACCCAGCTCTGAGCCTTGGAACGCAAGGCTGACAGCCTATAGGATGGCTATTGTACTACAGTTGAGGACTATACCAGGCACCCCAATGTCCTGATTTTGTGTGGGAAGTGCCAATATTTGGGTCCTGCCCAGCCGCCTTGCTTATGTGGACACCTGGAAACTGTTCCCAGGAACAAGCATAGTGTGAGTGCATCATTAGACTTGTGCTATTAGACTTGTACTAGGCCCTGCAGAGAGCACTTAAACAGGGCATCCTGTAGAGCCTGCCCTCAGTGGGACAACTTTGGAGGATATGCATTCCTGCCTGGCGTGCATTCATGCAAGCATCACTGGCCCACCACCTTTTTCCCCCTCCCACAAGCGTCTTTCTTCTCTGGAAGCCAGAGTTGGGAGGTATGACTATACTACACAGGTGAAATATGCAGCTCTAAAATATGATTTTGAGAATCTGGAAAACGGGTCCTTGCAATGCCTCCGCTAAACTATATCTCAAGGTCTGACAAATCTCACAGAGTTTCTACAGAAGAGGAGCTATTTGAAGACATAGCACCCTAAACCTTTAGGTCTAAACCAGACTTGGACGAATTTATAAAAAAATTCATCCTCAAATAATTACAAATGAATTACAATTGAATAGTTACAAATGAATACTTATCCTGCTGACTACAATGTGCTCTCTGTCTTTGCTGGATGGAGCCACTTTGCAATCTACAATTACCTTGCCCCTTAAATCTCTTGCAGACCTTCTCAAACAATACACTAGAATGGATTTCAGTTTTGTTTGATTGCCTAACTCAACATTAAAAGGATTCCCTCCCGTCCCTTACCCCACACCTCCCCCCCCCCCAGCACTGAAGTGGTTCAAACCCCTTCAGTCACTTACCTGAATCCAGCGCCGATGTCCCTCAGTGCTAGGTCAGGCTCCGCCCATGTTCTTCCCCCACTGACATCAGCCAGCGGAGGAGACCTAATACACATGCGCGGCAATGGCCTCGCTTGCATTAGGATTTCCTCATAGGAAAGCATTGATGAATGCTTTCCTGTGTGGGAAAATCTGATGCTGGAGGTCCTTCTGCAGAGCGTGAGGACGTCCAGCGTTAGATAATGGGCCAAAGGTCTGGCAGAAAGCCACTGAGGGCAGACTTAGAGCTGCAGTGTAAACAGTAAACATTGCAGTTTCTCTGGAACTGCAATGTTTTACATCGCAGCACTAAGTGCAAAAGGGGCACTGCACCCAGGCAACTTCAAACACCATGACATAAACATCATCCATTACACGAGATGGGCACTAGTTTGATGACATTTTAAGACTTATTGGTAGAAGCAGCAGCTGAGATATAGCAATATCCTGGGATCTTTCCCACAGGTAAACAAGACTTTTTTTGCAATAATTTACCGCTATTTTAGTCTGTGTATATTACTTGCAGTTTTCTACTCTTAATGGAATATTTATTTATTTTTTTTTACTACTGCATTACCTCATTAGCTGCTGCTTGACTGCAGATTTCATTAGGACATTTCCTTGTTTTGGTTGGAACATTTTATTTGTTTCAGTATTGCTTCCTTGACATGGAAAAAGTGTAATTTTAGGATAAAACCATAAGAGCAAAGAAAATCTATCTTACGTTTTAGGACTTACTCGCAGTTATTCACTAGAGTAAGAATTTTCAGGAGTTCAAAGTAAAAATATTCTCCATGATAGCTATGCTTTCAGTTTGGCTACTTTGGCCTTAAAATTGAAATTCACTCTGATTTCCCGAAAATTCTCACTTCAGTAAACAAACTTGACTGTTTCAGGAACATTACAAAAATATATCTATCTATTAAAGGGACACTCCAGACACCCAGACCACTTCTGTCCATTGGAGTGGTCTGGGTGCCAACTACCACTACTCTTAACCCTGCAGTGTAATTATTGCAGTTTTTTATAAACTGCAATAATTACACTGCAGGGTTAACTCCACCTCTAGTGGCTGTCTACTAGACAGCCACTAGAGGGCACTTCCGTGTCCATAGCACAGGAAACCTGTGCTAGAGCGTCGCTGGACATCCTCACGCTGTGTGAGGCCCTCCAGCGTCGCTCAATTCCCCATAGGAAAGCATTGAAAAGCATTTTCAATGCTTTCCTATGGAGAGCTCTAATGCGCGTGTGCGGCATTGCCGCGCACGTGCTTTAGGTTTCCTCAGCCGGCGGGCGGGATCAGTTTTAACTCCTTCAGTTACCGGGCGATGGGTGGTGGGAGGGAGAGGGGACCTGCAGTGCCAGGAAAATGGATTGTTTTCCTGGCACTGGAGAGTCCCTTTAAGTGTTGTGCTTTTACACCCCCTGCACATGTGACACAAGCTGGTCATAACTTTGTTCCGGACTGCCTAATGCCAGTTCTGTGTAAAAATTGCATCTCTCATCAGCTCGCACAGCATGCTGGCGACGTGTGTAATGTAGTGAGCGTGCATGCAAGGAGCGGTTTGCTCTCCTCTCCCTACTACTTTGTGCTTCCTCCTACCTCCTTCTATTGCTGTTCATTGGGTGTTTTTTTCTTTTGAAAAAAATCTCTCCCTACCACTCTTCTCTCGACGACTCAGTGTGCACAATGAAAAGCATTTGATTGGACCACGCAGGGCCCTTGGTGACCTTGGATGGAGACATTAAGAGCACGCCAGATTCCAGGAGGGGTTAGAGAACACCCGTAAAAGCTGCCAGCACAAGTATGTCTTCAAACTTGTTCACTTTATCTCTTCCATACACATGACCATACTTCATTTATGCAGAAGTTGATATGTACTTAGTAGGTTGATTGGAGGGACAAGAACTTTTCCTCTTTTTGTGGTGTGGCGTTCAGGGTCAAATCTGGATATCTATTGGGAATGCTGGTGTTACTGTTTGAGTGAAAGGCCTTCCTCAATTGTCCTGTTAACGTTTGACAAGGGTAACTTTTTCCCTTTGTTTGTATGCAATGTATTCAATTGTATGCCATTTGAGTATCTATTGCTATAGAAAACTTAAGCTTTTAAAGTTTGTTGGCATTAATATTGTATTTTAAGCCCAGGTTGTTAGAAGGGCTGAGCTAATGTGTGGTCATCAAAACTGCAGCTAGTAAAGCACCTCTATCTTTTAAATTTTAACCTTTAGAAAGTAGGATGTTGAACTACGAGGAGTTGACACTTAAAAGGTACAGGGTGAAATATTGGCAACATAATGGGATCCTGTACCCACCCATTTCTAGTGCATGGAAATCTTCAGGAGCTAGTTATAAATGGATGTATTAGAATTGTAAATGGCCTACTTATTATCAGAATGAAAAAAACAGTCACCAATCAGTTCCTCGTGGTTCCGTGCTCCCTATATAAGGGATCACTATTAGCTGTTAAGGCAGCGGTTCCCAATTAATTTTTCCAGTGGAACCCTTTGCATAGTATAGCAACATCGTGGAACCCCCGGGAAAAATAAAATTGCGACGTAGCACAAACCTCTTAATAAGGAGCTTTTTTTTATCATAATTTCTAAATATTTTGCTCATAAACTGTTTAGTCTTATGATACTCCTGAAGCTTTCGCTTAAAAAAGGCAATGTCCTTATCTTTGTACTCTGGGTGGTTTAGCTCAAAATGACGACGTAATTTAGCAGGTCCTAACGAACTGTTTGGCAATATTTTCTTGCATAGTAAGCATTGTGCTTCAGGAAAAGTTTTTATTTGTGTCACTTGTGAATCCAAATTTTAAGTAGCTGTCATCATATTTTCTTTTCTTTGTTTGAGAAGAATATTGGCTAGCATTGTGTGCTTTTCTTTTTTTCTTTGACTTGTCACTTGTCTCTGCTATTTGAGGAACAGCAGATTCAACTATTTCGGACTCGTTTTCTTGACTTCTTCTGGTGTCATCTTTCTCAGTTTCTAAAAGTGATGAACAGTAAGAAGTAGTAATACGTTTTCTCTTGATAGTTCCTTGTTTTAACCAGATATCCATATTCATGGTTGTTGGTTGGTAAAAAACAAAACAAAAACACTTCTCTAACCTAAAAAAATAATAATACAGATTTCACTACCTGACTGCAATGGATGCTGTTTTGTAAAATGCTTTTAGAAAAAAACTCAATATATGAAGGATTTTGAATCAGTCTTGGAGCAAAAAGATTAAAACAGTCTTAAACAGATCTCACTACCTGACTGCAAAGGATGCGGTTTTATTTTTATAAAGCTCATAGAAATAAATGAACATAAGCAGGATTTTGTCTCAGTCTTGGAGTAAAGAGAACACTTTACTACAGATTTCACTACCTGACTGCAAAGGACACTGTTTTGTTAACAGCTCTTAGAAAGAAAATGTTTTGGTATATCACAGATTTCTGCTGATAGTACGCAGAAAAAATAAAATTAAAAAAAATACATATTTTAAGGCCTTGGCCTGTAGTTGTGGGAGGGGCTTGAATTCCCTTTAGAAGGGCTGCCAATCCTCTCCCATCTTACCGTTGATGGTCTGGCGAGTCTGAGAGGATTACTTCCGGTCAGACCGCCATCTTGTTACTCTTACCTGCTTTCCCTCGTGGTCCTGGCTCCTGTTCTATGCTTACTTGACCGCTTACCAAACAGTTTGAAAACCCACGGCCTCCTTCCGGCTTCCTCGCAACCCGGTCTCGGTACGGCTAGTGGTTCTAAATCATAAGTGAAGATCCTTACCGTAAGGCAACCGTCGCAACCGTTACACGCCATCATGGTAGGGGTCCGTTCACAATTTTGCATACGTTCATTTGATTTGCTGTTCATTTACTTGCAGGCGCATTCGGCAAAATTAATTTGACTTAATAACAGCTTTAATATGTGTCTTTCGTATTTAAGCGCACGAACGCAGCCATTCGTTTTGTTTTTCACTGATTAGTTTTAAACAGTTATTCTATACAAGGGATTCTTCCCTGTTCGGCAGTATGTTGCTGGCATGAGACTGTTCACGAATTTTAGCTGATTGGCCTGGTTGCTAAGTCAGATTCCCCTATTGGTTAGAAAGGATACTACAGTTCCAATTTTATGCTTATGAATTGGGGCTATTTCACTATAATGATATAGACGGGTTTGATATATACATAGCTGACTTGTCTTGATGTCATTCCCACAGGTTTCATTACGGGAATTAAACTTTGACTGCGGATTTACAAACAATTTTTTTTTTTTTTATTCTTTATTTGTGCATGACAGGAACAGTGGCATAAGATTCACATTTCGGCTTTCGCAGAAGCCCATATGCATCATTATATTAAAAGCCCATTCTAACCCTGCGACTTTGTGTATGCGGTTAAGTTCTCTGCGGCCAGATTTCACCGTCTGTCAAAAATTTTTACATTACAGAAGCACGATTTCCTTACATACTCTATTGTGTGTGCCACTGTTGCGTATTTTCGCACCGCAAGTGTGGTGTCCCACCCCCGAGGGCATATCTGTCAGGTTATTGTATCCCTAGCCCATTGCCCCTCGCTACTTCTTGATCCAACCATACCCCGTTGCACTCCCCTGGCCTGCCTAGATCTAATGTAGGTGCTGCGTGCTTATCGGCACTCTCTCCTATATGTGCTCCATAGAAAAGGGTTAAAAGAGCGGAGAAGAAGAAAGAAAGAAAAGTAGAGAAAAAAGTATCCTTAGGCGGTCCAGGGCCCGAGTGCAGGAGGCCGAGGGGCAGCGGGGGGGTAGGTGGGGGGGCAGAGAGCGCAGCACACACCCCGAGTGGGAATCGCCTGTGCGTCCCTCAGGGCCCCCCTCCCAGGCCGCCGCATCCACCTCAGTCTGTTCTGCCAAGGCTGCCCTACTCCCCCCTCAGTCGCCCCACGGGGATTCGACCCATGGCTCCCATACCCTTTGGAAGGTTTTGGTGGTGCCCCTGACCCTGGCCGTAAGGTCATCCTTCAACTGGATGTCTTTTATCCTACCTATCACACTCGTTATTTGTGATAGATCCTGCTGTAACCATTTAAAGGCTATTGCTTGTCGTGCGGCTAGCGTAATCTTATGGAGCAGCTTCTGTTCCCGTCGCGTCCATCCCTCTACCGACCTGTTTAGGAGATAAACCCATGGTTCCAACACGGGCGCCCTAGAGAACACCTGTTGCACCAGGTTGTGTACTGCTGCCCAAAACGGGATCGCGCTGGGGCATTCCCACCACATGTGGAGGTATGTTACCCTGGCTCCGCATCCCCTCCAACATAAGTCTGTAGTGGTTTTGTGCATTTTGTACAATGTCACTGGGGTTGTGTACCAGCAAAACATTGTCTTAAAGGCCTGTTTCTGGTGAGTTACACAGACCGAGGAGGTATTGTTCGCCTCCCATATCTCCTGCCATTCTACTCCCTCAAGCTCCTCTCCCAGATCCTTCTCCCATTTTTCGGTGTAGGTCAGGCCCCCCCATTCCCCAGTCTCTGTACAGAAGTGTGTATAGAGCGTTGAAATCAGTCCTCTAGGTATGTTTTCTGAGGTGCATATGCGTTTGAAAAAGGTGAGAGGATGTTTCGCTGCGTCCTTAATGTGAGGTTGGGCGGCAAAGTCCCTGATCTGTAGATAGCGGAAAAAGTCGGCCGGCGTCAGATGCCTACCCTGTTTAAGGTCGTTGAATGTGACATTATCAGTACCCTGATATAGGTGGTGTAGCCTCTGAAGACCTGCTCTCTCTAAGTTTCGGAAATTTCGTGCTTCTATACCCGGGTAGAATGCTTTGTTGCGTAGAATGGGCATCAAGGGGGATGGGGAGGATGTCAGTCCATATTTCTTCCCGTATTTATCCCAGAGCCGGAGGGAGGTCATAACTGCAGGACACACAGCGCACCCCAGGAGCCTGTCCTCCCTCGGGATCCACATCGCAAATTGGGGTAGGTCTGACCCTAGCATAAGCGATTCGATTTCCACCCATATCCGGTCGTCTAGTGGTGAATGCCATAATGCGACTTGAGTCATTTGGGCAGCCAGGTAATAGAAGAACAAGTTCGGAAGGCCTAGTCCCCCTCTCTGTTTGGATCGGTACAGTACGTGCCTCGATATCCATGGCCTTTTGTTTTGCCAGATAAATTGGCCTATTATCTGTTGGATTGGTGCCAGTTGGGCTTTGGTATGGGCAACGCCTGAAACATGAATAGTATCCGAAGGAGGACGTTCATTTTTATGGAGTGGATCCGGCCTATCCACGATATGGGCTTGTCTGCCCATTTTTCTAAATCTTTAATTATGGTTTTCCATAAGGGGGTATAAAGGTTGTATGTGCTGTGTAGCAACGCTATATCGGTTTGGGACATGCTTTCCGGAAGAGCGCTGGATTTTGCCATGTTGGCCTTGAATCCCGAGATCTCCCCGTATTCCTTTAGCGTCTCCCCTAAGGCAGCCATTGAAACTTCCGGGTTTGTCAGTGTCAGGAGTACGTCGTCAGCATAGGCTGCCGCGACAAATTCCCTCCCTCCCACTTTGACCCCTTGAATATTGGGATCTTGCCTAATTGCTTGCAGCAGCGGCTCCAAAGCCATGACAAACAGCAAGGGGGACAGGGGGCAGCCCTGTCTGGTGCCGTTATGTAACCTAAAGGGCGAAGGGGGTGCGCCAGTGATCTGCACCTGCGCTCTCACGTTGCTATAACAAACAATTTTGATTTGTGACAACTTTGTAAAAATATTTGCCTTATTAGGTTAGTAATTTTGTTTCAAGTTACTATTGTAGGTTTTGCTAGTATAAGAGTTATTTAGTAGGCATTTAACTTTTCACTTTCCTTAGGTGCCCTGATCATACAGATGGTTGCTTTACAAGCACGAAAAACTTGTTATCTGCCTCTGTCATATTGTCACCCCTCATCAATAGTATCTGGTAGGTTCCTTTATTTTACTCGGGCCCATGATCTGGCCCACTAACATATATCTATATGCACAGATACTCATTCATATCTTATATATAGGTCGCAGCACGTTATGTACTGCCACCCTCTCGTTCATATTTTCTGCATAGCATCTCGTCCTGACTCAAACTTTATCAGGTACGACGTCATAACCCTATACCTTTCTAGTTTTAGACTGGTACTGGCTGTTTGAGATTTAGGTTGTCCAACTAGGTTCTGTTTTCCGGTCTTAATGCATAAGCTAGTGGTTTTAACCCCTTAAGGACACATGACATGTGTGACATGTCATGATTCCCTTTTATTCCAGAAGTTTGGTCCTTAAGGGGTTAAATCTCCCCTCGGGCCAATGCATAGGTAGCGCCTCTCACGCTGCTTGGTAATTAGTATGGACTCATCTATCACATTTTAAATAGCATAATTTTTCGCCACTTGATATCTAGCTAGCCTGCCAGTACCCAGCTACTTTGTCCCAGAATAATCAATTTGCATCTATATATTTTCAGTTATATCTCAAGTTCCTGATATTCCTGAGGAGCAGTCCCTTCCCAGCACTCCCGCCCAAGGAGCTGATGTTACTAGTCCATTTTCCCTGAGGTCATGGACTATCCCACGCCTCACAGCTGAACTACGAAGGAGATGCATTCTTTTCCCAACTACTGCTAGGAAAGCGGAGTTGTTTAGACTTTTGAACACTAACACAGACAACTCTGATGCTGGGGGAAGGTCCTAGTGGGTCTCAGTTGCTGGCTCTTCATGCCATGATGACGTCCTTAATGTCCTCCATTGGCACTATTAGTGACAGACTGGAGAAATTGGAAGCAGTATGGTCTCCCCAGGTTCCTGCAGACCCAGGTACTTCTAATAATGCAGAATGGCTGTCATGCCCGCTAATACTCTGGCATCAGTTAAAGTCCCTGAGAGTATCAATCCCTCGCATATGATCCCAGCTCATCTTAAAAAGGACATTCTGGAAGGCAAAGATGTTAATCTTGTCTCACTTCTTATTGCTTCCCAGGATGTTCTTGAGAACAGGACATTTGAGTATGGGGACATTTCAGTGGTTCTGAGGGCAAGAGACCCCAGGTTGAAAAAAAAAATTTGTCTATTCCTGAATTTGTATTGGGTTTCGGGATTTATATTGCTTGGTTTATCCTGAGAAAAGAGAGGAATTTGATGTTTATATGCACAAGCTGGTGGATCTGGGGCACAAATACGGTGGTAGTGCTTTTTATGACTACCACCGTTCCTTCTCTGCAAAAGTGGCTGTAGCTCTGACTCAGTTCAATTACAGCATAAATTGGAGTAAGCTGGACACTGAGTTATTCTGCAGGCCTCAGACCCCCAGCTTGTGCATGTACTGCACATGGTACAAACGTCTGCCGTAATACAGCAGAAATTGAGCAGGGCCACTGTCCCGAACTTGGCAAGACCTACCAGAATCCAAAAGGATAAGCTGGGTGAGCAAATCTCAAATTTGCAAAAATTTTAATGTGGGCACTTGTGGTTTTAGTTCATGTAGGTTATTACACATGTGTTCTCATTGTTTTAGGGCTCATGCAAAGTCCATGTGCCCGAATAAAGTTTTCCCTAAACCTTACCACACTTACATCAACGTCACGTTATTGGCTGCACTGTTGCAACAACATCCCTCACAGCATTTGGTTAAATTTATCATCAAAGGGAAGTCTGAGGGGTTCCACACGGGTTTAGTACACTTGCCAACCGGGACGCTAGAATGCAACAATTTGCAAACCACTTTAAATGAACCAGAGTTAGTGTGTACACTTACAAGGACTGACGTAGAGCAAGGGTTTTTGTTGAGGCCTTTTATTTCCTCACCTTTCACATCTTGGAGAACCAACCCCATAGGAATTGTCACTGGGAAAACTTCTCTCAAACCCAGACTTATCATTGACTTATCAGCACCACATTCCTCCACTGTTCCAAGCCTTAATTCCCTTATACCCTCCGAAGAATTTTCCTTACAATATGCCACTATCGATAATGCCATTTGGCTCATTTTGGCGGCTGGTATAGGTGCATGGCTCAGTAAAACAGACATTATCCACCCTTCACTATGGCATCTGCACGGCCTTAAATGGCAAAGGCTTACACACATGCTGGCTCTTTCTGAGTCCCTGACTATCCCAGTCTCCCCGCACAAGACCTTAGGTCCTGACACAAGCATGCAAATTCTGGGAATCCAACTGGACTGAATCCACATGCAAGCTAGCCTTTCCCAGGATAAGATTAAGCGCAACCTATTAAGCATTGAACATTACTTGCAACTAGGTTCTTGCAACCGCAAGGAACTTCAATCGCTGCTGGGGTTGCTCAATTTTGCCATGAGAATCATCCCGCAGGGTAGATCCTTCATTTCCCGTTTACTCTCTTTATTCCCACAATTCACCACAGACACATTACGTATCACGTTAGACACTCACGCAACCTCTGATTTACTCATGTGGCACTTTTTCCTCACATCTTGGAATGAGTGAGCCATGTTTATTCCCCCTCTCGCTGACATTTCACCCACCCTTTGGTCAGATGCTGCAGCAAACTCTGGTTTTGCAGCCATCTCGGGAGATCAGTTGGCTTTGGGGGTCATGGCTTACAGACGTTAAGTCCCTGCCCAGCTTCTCCGCTACTTCAGCCTTGTTTGAATTGTATCCGATCATGGCAGCTGCCATTGCTTGGGGACCAAAATGGTCCGGTCACTCGATCAGATGTTATTCAGATAACTTAGCCACATTGTGAATAAAGGCCGATATTCATCTTTGGTCATCATGAGACTGTTGAGGAAACTCACATGGGTAGCGGCTACTTGCCAATTTTTTATCACATGTATTCACGTTCCAGGTTTCACAAACATCGCAGCTGACCATTTGTCTCGGTTTCGTTTTCAGGCTTTCTTCCAGACACTGCCCACCACTTCCAGACTGGCTACCCCTGCCCTGCCATTCCAAGACATGCTCATAGATTAAATGTCTTGTTAAACCATGCACGTCACGTATCTGTAAGGACATGAAGGGGTGCTGCCCTGCGACAGCACTGTCCCTTTAAATGTGGGAACCAACTTAGCAGAGAAATAATGCAAGGACACGGTGAATGGAGCAATCAAGAAAATATGTATTAAAGAAAACCAAAGGATATAATATACAAAAACAAAATATGTACAATGCCACAAATATATATAAATACAAGAAATGAATATAAATACAAATAGAGCAGGCAGAGTGCACGTGATAGTCCTTAGGCAAAAGTAAAGTCCT
The DNA here is from genome assembly GCA_933207985.1 of Pelobates cultripes. Taxonomy (NCBI): domain Eukaryota; kingdom Metazoa; phylum Chordata; class Amphibia; order Anura; family Pelobatidae; genus Pelobates; species Pelobates cultripes. Next base: position 175,501,049 of record OW240916.1, on the reverse strand, counting down.
TAGGCAGGATCGTGCAGCCACCACAGAATATAAGTGGGGCATGGATCCTAAGCCACCAAGCACTAAATAAAAAACACCAAGGAGCAAAGCCCAAAGCAGGTCACACGTAAATAAGGCAGCAAGGTCAGAATCACTGGAAATGAAGTATAGGCAGGAACACTGCAAGCGAACACTGGAACGGGAGACACAGGACCAGGCAGAGACGAGAATACAGGACCATAAGGACATCGGAACAGGAACATAGGATCAGGATACACAGGATACAAGACACAGGAGCAAGGAGTCAGAATCACGGTAACCAGGAAACAGCATGTACAGGATGAAGGATAATGATCTGACAGGGAGTGAGGGGAGAAACCAGAATATATAGGTGCTAAACAAGGGCCAGATGTAGTGCTTAACGAAAAGAAATGAGAAGCAGTGCCTAACAGAACCAGTGGTGAGTGTGAGTACTGCACGAGGGCATATTAACTAAGGAGTGTCATGACCGTTTCTCACCTTGCACTTTCTGTCAACACTAGGAAATCATACGATAGGGCTTTTCACATTTTTACTAAGTTTATAGCGGAGTTTCAAGTGCCTGACATGTTTGCTTTAGAATCTATTTTGGGGATCACTTCTTTTTGCCACCTTAAAATTATCATTTAACACAATTAAACTGTACCTTACGGGCATCCAACACGCTTCTACGAGACCCCAACAATACAGGATTCCTTTCATCATATCAGATAAGGACCTTACTGAAAGGAATCAAAAAGATTGATACACACGTACCATCTCCAAGGCTACCCATCCACAACAACATTTTTCATTTACCTTCCGACTTATTAGATTCAGCTCCTTTCGAACACATGACCAATATGGTAATCAAAACTGCCATATACCTAGCATTCTATGGGTTCTTACATCCCAATGAATTTACCGCTAGAAATAGAACTGCCACGCAATACCTGAAAAATGATATCCAGAAAACCTTAGATCATTATGTTCTGCCTGTTATTCACCAAATCAGGACTATGAGGAGAATTGCAAGGGAATTAGGTGCTTCAGAACAAAATAGGCAGACTGGGAGGAATTCTTACCTTAAATGACGTTGGGCGGGCTGACGCTGGGCGAGCTGACACAGGGCAGGCATGCATAAGTGTGTGGCAATCTCGCGATCTCTTAATAAGATCGCGGCCACACAATCTCTGCTGTTTCTGACTTTCCAGGAACAGCAGGGATCGGCGGCCATCTTGGATGTGGAGATTCATGTCGGAACCCCTATTTTGTTCTGGTTCCGTGTTAAGGTGTCCTGAGAGACATTAGTGAGGATTTTGGTAGAGGAGAATGGTCACAGTGCATCTTTAAAACTGTTCTCGCTCATGCTGCCCGGTGTACTGGCCAGACATTAATGGTGTCACTATTTTCAGCTAGAGCTCCCTTTGCAATTGTTGATAGCTGCATATCAGATGGTTTGCCAATCAATGATGGGCGGATTGCATTTTCAGATTACTGATAACACTGAGAAGTGGTCAGTGTTCTATGGCTGGCCCTACACTACTGGATTAATTATATATATTTTTCCCCCCCCAACATAAATGCTCTGTTCTTACCCCATGTCTTTTTCTTTCTTCTTTATGCTTTTATTCCCTTACTATGTTGTACGCTTTGGCACAGTTCACAGTATTCTTGCAAACTCTGTTTTTTTTTTATCCCACTCTCCTGGTGTTAACTATTGGTGTATAGCAGGTTATCTTATTATGCTAATAATGTTATTATTATAATGTAAGCTCACAAAATTCGCTCTGCCATTACCATTTATTTTATGTTTAGTGTGTATCTACTATATCTATTGTACACAGCAGTATAATTTCCACTCACCGTATATTTGTTTGTGGTCTTTGCTAATATATGATGTTAAATTAATGGAAATAACATTTAAGCCTTTTATTAAAATAAATAGTTCATTTTAGATAAAGGTCTACAGAGAATTCATTCATCAGAGACGCGTGTCTTTGACAATTGGGCATGTTTTATTGCATTTGGTCCCTGGGCTGTGACACTGTGACATTGTGTGTACATGCGTCCTGTCTCCTTTTCTTTCATCAAAGAACTAGTACCAGTTCATTAACAACTGGGGCAGTGCCAACTTTTAACTTCGGCACTGTCTGCTCCCTTCTTCCCCCTCATCCCTATGCCAGGGTGTCTGGCGTTTGCAGACCCCATCACCAGGAAGGAAATGAATGTTATTCTCAGACAGCTGCAAGGATTCTCTGGCAGGAAAAGGAAAAGCTCAGCTGGGAGAAGAGTGAGGGCTTATCAGAGATACAAGATCCAGACACACAGGGATGCTGACTGTATTGTCATTGAGGCTGCAGTTAAAGAATCTCTGTTTGTACAGTAGAGACTCTTACACACGCAGCATATTGTTTTTTCAAACACTGCAGCACAATGAAGCAGCTCATAGCATCAACAATCTTCAATACAGTGAAGTGTGTGGAAGATCAATAACATTGTGTGTGAAACACATGGGAGCAACAAATAACACAAAATGGATTGATCTCTCTCCAACTACTATAGATAGTAAGTTCTTCAGGCCACTGTCAAGTCTTTGTTTACATTTTAACACACAACTTTTATCAGTGGTTTAATAGTTTTATGATCTACTTCGGAACTGAACGCTCAAAAGTGTATCAGTCTTTCTTCTGATAGACAGTGAGCTCTGTTCCACACAGACACTTCTCTGTTAAAGGAACACTATAGTGACAGGAATACAAATGTGTATTCCTGTCACTATAGCTAAATATAAAAAAATAGGTCAGTGGACCTCCCGTAATCAGTGTAAAAGGTGAGTTTATTCACTCACCTTTATTCCAGAGCCAAGCGGGTCCGTCACAGTTGGCTACAGCCCAGTTTCACCTCCAATCCACTGCTTTCCCATATGAATTCATAGTGATGCATTGAATCAAGGCGTCTCAATGAGGAATGTTCAGTGCCTCCTTGCAGTGCAGGGAGACACTGCACGTCAGGGCTGCACATTGTGCAGCATGGACCCAGGAAGCACCTCTAGAGGCCGTCTCGGTGACTGCCTTTAAAGGTTTTACTAGTCAGTAATGTAAACACTGCCTTTTATCTGAAAAGACAGCGTTTATATTAATATGCCTGCAGTGACAGGCTGTAGACACCAGAACAACTATATTAAGCTGTAGTTGTTCTGGTGACTATTGTGTCTCTTTAAGCTAACCAGTTCTCCAATACACTAATTTACTAACTTGTGAGAAATTATCTCATCCTAGTTTCACTGAAGGTTTTATAGAGCACTGATTACACAAAAAGCAGTTTCTTGATTTTTTTTCTCTTTTTAGCAAACCAACACCCTACCACATCTAATTCTTAAAAAAGCATAAAGGTGTTGTTGCAGCATCATTATTGTAGACAGGGTTGGTAACCCATGTTTAGAAACCTTTTTAGGGCTTTTTTTTTTTTAGATCAGACTAGAACAATTCTAGTGGAAGTCGATGTATTTTGTGCATCCTCTTTCAAGGATCTTGGATGCAAAAGGGAGTAGCTTGATAGGACAGTTGTTGGATGTGGACTTAGGGTCAAGGTTGGGCTTCTGTAGAATTGGGGTTATAGTTGCTTGTTTGAAGGGCGATGGAAATATGCCAGAGAAGAGTGATTGAGAATTTTAGTGAGAGGTAGAGAAAGAGAAGACAGAGTACGGATGAGATGCAAGGGAATTGGATCTAGGGAGCAGGTGGTGGGGCGGGAGGACTGGAGCAGAGCAGAAACCTCTTCCGCTGTAGCGGGTGCGAATGAACATAGAACAGCAGAGGGAGTGATGTTAGGGGAAGTATTGTAAGGGGAAGAAGAAAGATGAGAGATCTCTTCCCTGATTCTAGTGATCTTGTCAGTGAAGTGAGTTGCAAAGTCTGAGGCGGTCAAGTTAGTAGGTGGAGGAGGAACAGCAGGGCGAAGAAGAGAGTTAAATGTGTGAAATGGTCATTTGGGTTCGCGGGAGAGTGTGGTTATGAGGGTATTGAAGTAATTTACTTTTGCAGAGGAAAGAGCTAAGCTTTATGAGCGCAGCATAAATTTATAGTGGAGAAAGTCAGAAGCACAGTGAGACTTTCTCCAACAGTGTTCAGCAGTTCTGAAGCATTTTTGGAGGTATCGAGTCATCTTGGTGTGCCAAGGTTTTTGTTGGGGGCTCTTGCTGCATTTAAATGTAGAAGGTGCCATGATGTCTAGTTGAGAGGAGAGGGTGGAATTGTAGAAGGAGGTTGCAGAGCTAGGACAGGTGAGGTTTGAGATAGGTAAAAGAAGAGTTTGGAGATTAGTGGAGAAATGCTCTAGGTCAAGACATTGGAGGTTTCTGTGAGATTGATGTTCAGACGATAGTGTCAATTGGGTCTTGCCGATGTCAAAAGTCAACAGATGGTGGTCAGATAGGGGAAAAGGAATATTGGAGAGATTATAGGCGGTACACAGATTGGTGAAGGCGAGATTAAAAGTGGACCATTGTGTAAGGCCAAAGGAGGAGGTTACAGAGAACAGACGAGGGGCATCAGTGCAGTTGGGGTTGTTGAGTGGGATATTGAAATCCCCGAGTACAAGGGAAGGAGTGCTAGATGAGAGGAAGTGGGGAAGCCAGGAAGAAAAGTGCTCAATGCGCGCGCAGCTATTAGGGAGGAGCATGGGCGAAGCCTGACCCAGCGCCGAGGTGCTGGATTTACGTAAGTGGCTGAAGGATTTTCTTCTCTTCAGTCCAGAGAGAGGGGGCACTCGAGGAGCCTATAGTGCCGGTTTGTTTTCACTATAGGATCCCTTTAAACATATACTTGCTGTACACTTGGCCCCCAGTCCTCCATTAGGTCACAGTGCTGCTCTGTTGTGATCACATGGACTGATTTCAGACGTTCTCTATGTGCCCCCCCCCCCCCACACACACTGTGTGCACCACATTCCAGATGATTACAGTGTCACCAGGAAGTGTGCTGACTGTAATAACGTATAAAAAATTCTATGCTACCTGCCTTTGACACACTGACAGGGTTATTAGCTAAATACTGGATTTTGTCCTATTCGAATATTAACTAAAGCTAATTACAGTCAGAATTTGGTCAACCTAACCAAGTTGACAGCAATGAACCATCGCTTTCAGTGTCTGGTTTAAAATCAGGGCTTTTCGCTTCTAAACCTTACACATATAGGATCTGGAATATGTATAAAGTACATATTTAAACAAAATATGGAATGAATACATAAAGCATGCACGTTCACAAATTATTGTTCACTTGCTTTGTGCAAGCAAACTTGTTTAAAGGGACACTCTAGTCACCCAGACCAGTTCAGCTCAATGAAGTGGTCTGGGTGCCAGGTCCCTCAGGTTTTAATCCTGCAGAGAAACGGCTATGTTTCACTGATGGTTAATCCAGCCTCTATTGGCTGTCTTCCTGACAGCCACTAGAGGCGAATCTGCAACGCTGGAGGAATATTATGCCTCCATCGTGCAGAGCGTCCATAGGAAAGCATTGAAAAATGCTTTCCTATTGACAGCTTGAATGCGCGTGCGGCCCTTGCCACGCATGCACATTCGGATCCGCTGACATCGGCGGGGGAGGAGAGGTCACCAGCGCCGAGGGAGCCTGGCGCTGGAATAAGGTAAGTGGCTGAAGGGGTTTTAACCCCTTCTGTGCCACGGGACGGGGACCCTGAAGGCGGGGTCACCCTCAGGGCACTATAGTGTCAGGAAAACCGCTTTGTTTTCCTGACACTATAGTGATCCTTTAAGCTGATATACTATTTGAATTAATATATGGGTTTTCAAATGCTATGCTAACTATACCTTTAACTGACCTAGTTTTTTTATTTCCTACTATCTCATATATGCTTATAAATATGCTTACTTCTTGCTCATTTGATGACTATCTTTGCATTAATTCCAGGTCCATTTACTATTTGTTTATATTCTATTCTATATCAATGGTCAACTTTACATTTTCAGTCAAACACTACTGTATTAGTCATATTTGTGCACCATGAAGGTTGGCTTAGCTTGCACATTAATAAGACCAATCATGCATGTCCATGTTTTCTGTAAATGAAAGCAACTAAACCAATGTGTGTGAAATATGATATTTAACATATACTTAAAATCTTGAAAGGTGCAGTAAAACCTGTAACAGCGTTGTATACTTATTATCATTGGTAAACAGGACCAGTGCAATACTACTTTGCATCCTAGGCAACACCATCTCCCCCAGAAAACAAAAATTGCTAACTTTGAGTATCTCTTTCATCCCCCAGCAACTCTGTGTGTCACCCCTTGTCTGTGTGTGTCTCTTTGTCCCCCTCAGTCCCTTTGTATGTCTCTTTTTACTCCCCCACCTCTCTCGGTGTCTATTACCCCTCAGCCCCACTGTGCATCTCTTTGTTCCCCCAGCACCTCTTTGTCCCCCTAGCATCTCTGTGTGCTTATTTGTCTCCCAGCACTTGTGTTTCTTTGCCCCCTCTGTGTGCCTTTTTGTCCTTCCAGCCTTTTGTGTATTTGACCCCCCAGCCCTTCTGTGTTTCTCTTTGTCTCCCCAGCGCCTCTGTGTGTCTTTTCCCACCAAGCCCTCTGTGTCTCATTGTCCCCCAGCCCCTCTTTGTCCCCCTAGCATCTCTGTGTGCTTATTTGTCTCCCAGCACTTGTGTTTCTTTGCCCCCTCTGTGTGCCTCTTTGTCCTTCCAGCCCTTTGTGTATTTGTCCCCCCAGCCCTTCTGTGTTTCTCTTTGTCTCCCCAGCGCCTCTGTGTGTCTTTTCCCACCAAGCCCTCTGTGTCTCATTGCCCCCAGCCCCTCTTTGTATGTCTTTGTTCCACCAGCCTCTCTGTGTGTCTATTTACCCCCTCAGACTCTGTTTGTCTTTGTCCCCCTAGCCCCACTGTCTGTCTCTATGTCCCCCTAGCCTCTTTGTGTGCCTCTTTGTCACCAGAGCACCTCTCTGTGCCTATTTTTCCCTCTAGCCTTTTGTGTATCTTTGTACCCCCTAGCCCCTCTGTGTCTCTTTGTCCCTCCAAACCCTATCTGTGTCTCATTGGCCCTAGCCCCTGTTTGTGTCTCTTTGTCCCACCAGCACCTCTGTGTGTCTATTTGCCACCCTCACCGTGTGTTTTGTTCCTCAGCCTCTCTGTTGTCTTTGTCCACCCAGCCCCATTGTGCGTCTTTATGTTTCCCCAGCCCCTTTGTGTGCCTTGTTGTCCCCCCAGCCCCTCTGTGTGCTTCTTTATCCCTCTTAGTCCTCAGTGTGTCTCTTTGTCCCACTTCAGCCATCTCTGTGCCTCTTTGACCTCCCCTGTTGCTCTGTGATCGCTCCCACTGTCTCTTTATGGTCATACCCCCACCCATCTCTTTATGGTCTCTCACCCCCTGTCCCTTTATGATTGCTCCAATTCCTCCATGCCTGCTCACCTCACGCCTTGTAACATGACTCAGCCACGGACCAAGGTGGGGGATCTTCTTATTCTTCTACCTGGACTGACAGGAAGCTGTCCAGTGCTCTCTGTGAGCAATTCCTGTCAGACCAGGTAGAGGATACAGAAGCTCCTCTACTGTGGTACTCGGCACAGCCGTGCCACATGCAGTGATAGGCAGGAGTGGTCACCAATACATTGCACCTCCCGGGCTGATGCGCCCTAGTCGGCCACCTTGTTCACCTAACAGTCACACCGGCCGTGTTTATAACACACCAGCATATTCTGCACTGCAACATGAAATAGTGGTTTCAGGGTTTGTTATGAATGTTTTCAGTCTGGTTTAGGTCATTCAGATTGCTCCAAATATCACCCTGCAATACCAAAGATCTCATTTAAAATACTTTTGGTGGTTTGCAAGTTCTAAAATTCACTACAAGTCTTCAGAGCAGACTTCAGAATGAGTGTCTACCCTAAGGAGCTTGCGGACAGATTTTGATAGACAACTGTCATGTTCTCTTTAACATCAGTTCACTAGCAAAGCTTGTCTAAATGCTGTGAGCGATCCAGTATGACAGCATGTCACTGGATTCTTCCTTTGTTGAGAGATGAGACCACCCGCCTATAAATTATTTTATTATACAAATTCACTGAAGTGAAAGTGTGGAAAAGGGGGGATCGTTCTGATTGATCACACATTGAATCAGAGCTCAGCTTACACAGTTTCATAAATATCAAAATTGGTTTTGCCAACTTCTCTTGTTAAAGACACCCATTTTAATTCCTAATTTCATGCAACTGATCTGATAAGTTAAACCACGACTTGGGTTTTCAACTACATATCCCATAACGTTTGTTGGAAAGACTTCTATAAGATAAGAAATATCCCACTGACCACAATGTGACCCTCTATTTGTTTATAATCCCTTCATTTTTCTACAGTGTGCTTTGCCCAATTCTTGCCTTTTCATTATTTAAAGTGAGAATGCTGTGCACATTCCAAAAAACCCATTCTGAGATTTGATATATAGTTCGGAAGTCATCAGCAGTTCCATTTATGAGAAAACATGAATGAAACTGCTCCCAGAGTAGAAACGGATAGTTCCATTCAAGATAGCTCAAAACTCTTGCAATTCAGGTAAGTATTGTTTCTGCATTATCAGGGCATGACAACCATGGCGGTTGTCATGAGCTCGGCAGCCCTGGGGTGCCCGGACTGCTCTTGGAGTTCCGGGACCCACATTCCTATATACACATATATGTACCCGCGGGCCCCCGGCTACCTGTTACTGCAGAAGGGGTCCGCAGCACATTCGGACTTTACTTCCCAGCAGCTACTGTGTCTAACTCTCGCGAGCCCCGCGGCCCTCAGACCAGTCTCGCAAGAATTAGAGACCGGAAGTCCAGTGGCTTTCTGCAAACACTCTGCCACCAGGGAATGTGATCTACCCCCTCCCTGGCCAGGTAAGAAGCAGGGAAGCGGGAATAAAATAAAATGTTTGTTTAAAATGAATATTAAAAATGCTCTCCCCCTCCCTATTTTACACACATTACATACTTAAACAAACACACTCTGCATTCACTACACACACACACACACACACATTACACACTGCATTCATTATATACACACACTACATCCACTACACACACTACACAAACACGCACTCTGCATTCACTATACACATTTTGCATTTACTACACAAACACACACTGCATTCACTATACACACACTGAATTCACTACACAAATGCACAGTGCAGTCACTATACACATTCTGCATTCATTACACAAATGCACAGTGCATTCACTATACACACTCTGCATTCACTATACAAACACACACACACACACACACACATTACATCCACTACACAAGCACACACTCTGCATTCACTATACCCACTACCTCCGCTACACAAGCACACTCTCTGCATTCACTATACACAATGCATCTTATGCACACTAACACTACATTCACTATACATACACACTCTGCATTCACTATAGACACTACATCCACTGTACAAACACACTCTCTGCATTTACTATACACTACATTCATTACACGCACTCTGCATTCATTATACACACTACACCCACTAAACAAACGCACTCTCTGCATTCACTATACACACTGAATGTAATACACACTAGCACTACATTCACTATACACACTGCATTTACTATAGACACTTTGCATTCTCTACACAAACACACACTGCATTCAATACACACTCTACATCCACTACACAAACATACACTCTGCATTCATTATATATCCACTACATCCACTACACAAACACACACTCTACATTCACTACACACACGCTGCATTCACTACAAAAACACACTCTACATTTACTATACACGCTACATCCACTACACAAACACACACACTCTGCATTCACTATACTCACTACATCCACGACACACACTCTCTGCATTCACTATTCACACTGCATCTAATACACACTAACACTTAATTTACTATACACACACATACTACATCAACTACACAAACACACATGCTGCATGTACTATACACACTGCATCTAATACATACAAACAGCCTTTACTATACACACTCTGCATTCACTATACAAACAGACTTTGCATTCACTATACACACACCGCATCTAATACACACAAACACTACATCCACTACATAAACACACTCTCTGCATTCACTACACACACTAGCACTACATTCACTATACACACGCTCTGCATTCGCTATACACACGGCATTGACTATACACACACTGCATTCCCTAAACAAACACACACTACATTCAATACACACACTACATCCTCTACACAAACACACACTCTGCATTCATTATATATATACACACACAGACACACAGACACTACATCCACTACAAAAGCACACTCTACATTCAATACACACACTCTGCATTTACTATACACACTGCATCTAATACACACTAACACTTCATTTACTATACACACACTCTGTGTAGTGGAGGTATTGGTTATAGTATATGCAAACACACTCTGCATTCACTATATACACTAACACTTCATTTACTATACACACACTCTGCATATACTATACCCACTACACAAACACACTTTGCATTCACTATACACACACTACATCCACTACACAAACACACACTTTGCATTCATTGTACACACACTACATCAACTACACCAACACACATTCTGCATGTACTATACATACTGCATCTAAACCGCCATTACTATACACACTACACAAACACACTCTTCATTCACTACACAAACACACTTTGCATTCACGATATACACCGCATCTAAAACACACAAACACTGCATCCACTACACAAACACACATACACTGCCAGGGCCGCCACCAGAAATTTTGGGGCCCCTGACAAAGCACAAGGTCTGGGCCCTCCACGCCCCCACCCACCCCCCATCCGGCCGCACTCCCCCCCCGCAATGAATGCAGTGTGTGAGTGTAATGAATGCAGTGAATGTCAGTGCAGTGAATGCAGTGTGTGTGTGTCAGTGCAGTGGATGCAGTGTGTGTGTGTCAGTGCAGTAGATGCAGAGTGTGTGTGTCAGTGCAGTGGATGCAGAGTGTGTGTCAGTGCAGTGGATGCAGAGTGTGTTAGTGCAGTGGATGCAGAGTGTGTGTGTGTCAGTGTAATGGATGCAGTGTGTGTCAGTGTAATGGATGCAGTGTGTGTCAGTGCAGTGGATGCAGTGTGTGTGTCAGTGTAATCGATGCAGTTTGTGTTAGTGTAGTGGATGCAGTGTGTATGTGTGTGTGCGTTTAGTAGTGTATGCATGTAAATGTAATAACCGTTATTCCCCCCTCCCTGTTTCTTACCTGGTTCAGGAAGGGGGGGAAGATGCCATGATTCCTGGTGGTCCGGTGGTTCCCCCTCCCCACCCCCCCCGGCTCCCTATACTTGCAGAGGGGGCCCAGCGGACTGCAGCTGTACTGTACAGCATTTCCCTCGCTCTCACTCCCGCGAGATGTGGTATGCGTGTCGCGCGGAGCGTTGCCATGGGCTCTAACGGCCGCACCTCTCGCGGGAGTTAGAGCAAGGGAAATGCTGTAAAGTACAGCTGCAGTCCGCTGGGCCCCCTCTGCAAGTATAGGGAGCCGGACTGCACCTATATATAGCGATCATCGTTATATATAGGTGCAGAGAGTAATTGTGGGGCCCTGGACTGCCAAAGCAGTCCGGGACCCCAGGACCACCGGGCCCTTGACAACCGTTATGGTTGTCACCCCCTGATGGCGGCCCTGTACACTGCATTCACTATACACACATCCACTACACAAACACACACTCTGTATCTAATATACACCTCATACATTACACAAACATACAATCTGCATCCACTAAACACACTGCATCCATTACACACACTGCATCCACTACACACATTCTACATCCACTATGCACACACCACAATCTTTACACACACACACACTGCATCCCTGTGGGTAGACTCGGGGATGCCCTGTGGGCAGATTTGGGGGCAGGCCCCGGGGGGCACAGACCTTGAGCTGTGTCAGGGGCCCCAAAATTTATGATGGCAGCCCTGCACAGACCAATAAGAATACCGCTTTAAACAAGGCACAGAGCATTATGAGGAGGCAGAGAAGCACATCAAGAAGACACCTGGATAACCGGACATATTGTAACTGGAGATAGGATAGATACAGCCGGAGAAAACAATGAAGATGGGACAGCATCCTGTATAAGTTACAAAAATAAAATTGTTTTGTGTTATTATGCATATACGGGAATGTTTACCTGGAGCGGGAACGTTACAATGCCAGATTTATTGTCTCAACCAGAAAAGCATTAGTATTCAAATATCTTACTGGAAAGCACTCAATATAATGACCACGTTAAAATTAGATATATAAATATTAGAATACAGGAGGAGGTAGATCAGTGTCCACCGGACCTTAAGCTGTGACTGGATGTGAATCAGTGCTATACAAATATTGTTGATAAAGGAAGTGCTTTCCCAACCTGGGAATTACAGACCTAGAAATATTAATCATAAATACATTGCCGGCAACATCAGTAGCAGTCAGCTTGGTCTGGGGAAATGAACATTGCTTTTAACAAGGGAGCAAATGTAAAATAGAGTCCAGGGACATGCTGCGGATGTGGTCTACTTGGATTTTGTAAAAGCAATTAAAACTATATTGCACATATCATAACAGCACTGTGATGGATGAGGATAGACCATCTGTTTTGTACTTGAAAACTTGTAATGGGATAGTGTGCTGTCAGTTGATATGAATGAAGCATTTCTAAATAGAGGCAGTTTTTAAAAAAATGCTACGGTATATGAAAAAGAAATGCAACCAGATACATTATGTTGTCATTACCTTTGGCAGTGGTTGGTGATAAAATGGCTTAATCTTAACTATCAGACTAACCCTAGGTAAAATTTAAGAAAGGTAAACCCTAGGTAAAATTTAAGCGAAGTAGAATTTAAAGGATCACTATAGTGTCAGGAAAACAAAGTGGTTTTCCTGACACTATAGTGCCCTGAGGGTGCACCCACCCGCAGGTTCCCCCTCCCGGGGCGTTGAAGGGGTTAAAACCCCTTCAGCAGCTTACCTTAATCCAGCGCCGGGCTTTCTTGGCGCTGGTGACCTCTCCTCCCCCGCCTACGTCAGCTCCCCTTTCCGACGTCAGCGGAGCCTATGGACGCTCTGCTCGATGGAGACGAAATGTGCCTCCAGCGTCGCAGATGCGCCTCTAGTGGCTGTCCGGAAGACAGCCACAAGAGGCTGGATTAACCCCAAATGTAAACATAGTAGTTTCTCTGAGGCAGATGACACACCTAGGCGTTCATTTCTCCACAAGTCATGATAAATATGTTTTGAAGTATTTTTCTGTAACATGCCATAAACAAATTGTATTAGGGAAAAAACATGTGCCATCAATATATGTAAATGTATTATTCCCTTGCCAATGCAAGGGTATAATAAACATATTGGTGAGCAGAAGCTTTAGTGAACAGACAATAGGCTTTCAGAGGAACTTTTTATTTTTGTTTTTTTAAATTTGCATGTTGGCATGGGATATTGAATTAAAATACAAGGTGGGTACCCCGGTACCTTGCACTCTGAAAAAGACACAGAGTGAGGAATACTTTCATATCACACTGTGCTCTATACGTTTGAAAAATAATATAATTGGGGCAATATGGGGGATACATTTGACAGCAGCATATGCAATGTGAAAGCTATTTTAGCACCAATATAAGAGCCATAATTTTTGTAATTGATTGAGGGTTTTTTGCTGTCTGTATGTCAAAAGCAACAAAGTATTATTGTTTTGTAATGTGCTATCTATACTTGCAAATTTCCAGAACACTAAAAACAGATTGTGGTAGTTATAGTGTCCTGCAAATCACTTGAAACTGAAGATGTTAAAGGGTTACTTTAAACTTTTTTTGACTCTCTTTCTTTATCTTTATTATGCCCTATTGGGCACTATTAATTGTGTCCACTAAACCTATGAAATGGATTAATACTTACCTTAAACCCAGCGATGGGCGATGTGCTCCTTGCTTTGTTTCCGTGTTCCATCTATAATTCTGCCATGCCAGCTGTGATCCAATCAAATGCTTCTTATAGTAAGTATAACACTTGTGTATGTGTGAAGTGCTGTTTGTGTGAAGAACGTGTCCTCTTTTTTTTCAAAAAGTACAGATTTTAACAGAAATCATCAATTTTACAAATTTATCTTATCACCATTCTCTGCCTGTCAGACAGTATGTCCTGTTACATCCTGGTTGTTGAGCTCAGTAGAGCTAAACTCAAGATGCAGTCAATTACCCAGTGCGCCTTGCAAAGACTTCTCATTAAGTTGCATTGGGAAATCTGTGATTGGAGTTAGATGGTGATGGCTTGCAAAGGCTGCAGACGAGATCTGCAACTTTTGCAAGGTGTATTTGGAGATATTCCACATAATTAAATACATTTCTGTTTTCATTTGGGGGTTTGGTCTGTAAATTATCCCCTTAATGAGAAGTTCAATTCTGCATATGCTTCAAAAGTCATTGAACCTTGAATGGCTCTGACAGGCTGTGGGTGACTTAAAGGACCACTATAGGCACCCAGACCACTTCAGCTGAATGAAGTGGTCTGGGTGCCAGGTCCCTCTAGTTTTAACCCTGCAGCTGAAAACATAGCAGTTTCAGAGAAACTGCTATGTTTCACTGAGGGTTAATCCAGCCTCTAGTGGCTGTCTCACTGACAGCCGCTAGAGGCGCTTCAGCGGTTCTCACTGTGAAAATCACAGTGAAAGGACGCTGGACGTCCATAGGAAAGCATGTAATGGCTCTTGCTTGTTTTCCTGGCACTATAGTGTTCCTTTAATACAGTTGCAGCCTATCACTGCTGTCAAAGGTTGGACAGTTTTGTATGGATAACCCAGAAGTAAAACTTCTTTATTATCGGAGTAGCAAAGTAGGCCGGGCTTTAGCCAGTGGGAGAGCTTGTTTTCTAACAAAACATCTCAAAATGGCAAAATGATTGCACAATAAAGCTGGGGTTAGTGCAGTCCTTTAATTTGAAAGGAAGATTTATTCCATCTCTTTGTTGGAAACAGTGACTCCGTGTGGCATGCGTAACAATTGCAAAAGTGCTTATGGTAATTAGTGTCAACTTGGACATGTGTGTTATTAATATTCTAAACAATAGTGTTTCTTAAATAATAGGCTATATTAAGACAAAAACTCGCCAATAAGGTTGCATGTTTACTCTACCGAAAGCATGGCAAGTGTTGAAGCACAAAATAAGAGAAAAAATAATGTTGTAGGAGATGTTGGCAGGACCTTTGCAGCTAGACTGGGTTATATTTTGGTAAGATTAGGTATCTTTGATTATTTGCTTTTTCGGGAACTAAGGTTACAAGGGAGGTAAAAAGTTACAAACTGTAGTTATTTCCAGAGATGTGGACTAACTCTGGAGATGCTCCTGCAAACATTAGAGGTGCTAAGATGATAAAAATGTTGATTGGTCACAGGACGACCATGAAGGTCCTATAAGGGATTTGTGGTGACAGTGCTCCTTCTGCCTGAAATGTGGGTGCTCACTTTCATTTTGTGGGGTGGTCAAGCAAGGAAAAGTCTTTGAGCTCAGCTGTAATTTATTGTGCCTGGTAATTCCATGTTCATGGTATATGATTGGTGACAATATGTAAGGAACACCACCTCACTCGTCATTAACTAATAGTTCTACCAGATTTTTCTCTCCAAAAAGCAAATGATTAAATATAAATTATGTTGTTAATAGAATAAATGAACTTTCCAAGCACCATAACCACTAAGCCAGAGGTTAAAGGCTTAGCTTATTGGCCGAGAGTGGTCACTAGATGCTCTTAGCCAAAGAGCCAGCTCTAAACTGCCCTGCTAAATAGAAGAGACAGGGAGTGGCACCCAGCAAATCCAAGGTAAGAAGTCATACACTTATAAAATGGTTTGACAACTTATATGGCAGGGGGAGAAGGTATTGTGGTACTGGCAGCAAAACACTATAGTATGGTGTTTGGAGTCTTGCTTTAAGTGGTTTTATATATTTTAACACATTTGCACATGTTTTGCAGGTCCAAAAATGAGATATATACAAATTTACTTAATTCCAATAGCACTTCAACAGCTACTTTTATCTTCACTACATCTATCCCTTAGTAAGACCCTTGAGTTTGTCCTTACCCCCTTTCCTTCCTGCCATTCATATGTACAGCATGCTGACAGGCTTGTTTAATGTTTTTTTTGTAACCTGAACCTAGCTCGGAATTAACCCCGTGAGAGGCAAGGAGGTGAATAATGTGCTGCTCATTTATTTTTCTCTGTCTTTCCAAAAAAAAATAAAGAAAACATTGGGGACAATTCATTAAGTTCAGAATTGGTAAAGTACAGTTGAGGGAAAGTCATGCAATATAATAATGGGACATTTAGAGCAAAAATCTGACTTTTTTTTTTTTTTCTTGAAACTGACTCAAAATAACATTCAATTAATTAAATTTATATAAATTGACACCAAATATACTTAAATTGTCATTTAGATTGAACCCAACAGTTTATAAATTAAATACTGCTTCTATTCTTTATGTGCACCATGTTTATATGTTTTTCCTTGCTGTTATAGGAGTAATTAAAGAAACATCAAGGATAATATTCACATTCAGCGGTAGGAAAATTTCGAATTTATGTATAAATCTTGTATCTTATCTAAATAAGACTGGTTTGTTTTTTTATATTGGTTTTCATTTTCAGAGCCAGTGCTGGACCCTAGGTGGTGGCAGTTATTGGTAACCTGGCTCTGATCAGAGTAAGACTGGTTTAGAAACAAACGGAAAAACTATTATAAAAACTTTGAGCAGGTTTTGTTAACATCTTATTCCTGTTACCATTTCTAAATGTTTGTCTCTTATTTGCTGTTATGTCCCCTTTGTAAAAACGTAAAATGCTGTAAAATATGTTGGTGCTTTATAAATGCTAATAATAACAACTGAAAAAAACAATAAAATTAAATGAATCATATACTTCTGCTGAAAAGACCTTGACCAGATGACATCTGAACTCCACCAAGAGAACACATAGCTAAATCCCAAAGTGGTGCAAACCTCATAAAATACATAAAAGAAGATGATAAATTTTCAGGATACACTGTGCAGCTTGTCAAGATAATTACAAATACAGATGAATCTGATGATGGCTAAAATACAAGGGTGTATTTTTTTAACCTCAAGGAATTGACCCTTCTGGTAAAAGGGGATTTACTGAGTACCGGTGGACAGAAGAAATAACAGGTTTATTTATAACCTTGTCTATAGTCACAGCCAATGGCTGGCTTTACGTCCTCAGGATAATCACATAGGATTCTGTAAGAAGAAGTACAGTATTGGTTTTATTTTGAAGTTATAGACTGTTTACAAGATTGTAAAAAAAATAAGCAAAAAACAAAAAACTGTTACTTTGTTGCCAATTTTTGAGACAGATGTTTGATACGTTGCCATGACCTCACAATTTCACACAAACAGATTTGGACCTATATTACCGAACACAAACATGACATAATAATAATAATAACAATTATTATTATTAGCATTTGAGAGCAAAATACCACTTTCCTCTTTGACTTCCTTACACTTTCTATTGCAAAAGTTTCTATTGCAACCCAAACACATGAAAAAGATGTAATGGAATGTTAGAATGGTGCACTGCATCATAGACCTGTGTCATTCAAAGCATAGAAATATATATACAGTCTAAACCAAGCATGTCAAACTCAAAGGCTAACTCGGGCCAAATATACAAGGCTTACGTTTATGTGGGCCACACAAAAAAAATAATATAGACATAGACCAACACAAACTTAAATTACTTGTATCATTCTCATGCAAACAATATGTAATCCTGGGTACATATACATAATTCACTCAAAAGCTTTACCTCGAGGTACTTACTATCTCAGTAGTAATGCTACTTTCTGAAGTTTCCGCTCCACTCGCTCCCTCAGTCCCTCTGCAAACTGCAGTCTCAGCCAGCTAGGTAGCGGCACTGCCCGCTCTGCTCGCTCCCTAGTCCCTCTGCAATCTCCAGGCAGAGTAATTTGTGGCTACACACTCCACTCCGCTCGCTTCTATGGTCTGCCCCCTTCCATCAATGTCTCTTCTTTCCCCCTTCTATCCATGTCTCTGTTCCCCTCCCTCACTTGTGATTTTTGCGCACTCCTGATTGGCTGGGCCACCGGCCGCAATGAATGTCATTGTGGGCTGCATGTGGCCCGCGGGCCGTGAATTTGACATCCTTGGTCTAAACTATATACCACACCAATTGCATATAGTCAAATGACACAAAACACATTTCTATTGTGCTCATAATAACCTTATAGTGGAGGCGGTTCGTTCTTTGGCGCTTTTGCTTAATGGGGTCCAACGTTAACTGGATTAGGACTGTTGGTCTGTGATACACAGTATGGTGAAATTAGGGAAATAATTTATAAAAACAATTAACGTTTTCTTATTAGCTACCTTTATAAGCCCTGCCTTGATACTTCCTTCTGGTCAGATCGTTTTGTTACCTGTCTTGGAAACTGTTTAGTTCATCTGACTCCTGCTTTGACCTTCAGAACGGTTTACCGTATTTGCCCGATTTCCGCCTACCCCAACCATTGGAACTACCTGACTACTCTATTGGGTTCCCCTTGTCTGTTCTGCATATCCAGGAGTACTTTCCTGCAAAGCCCCAGTGCATTGTTTCATAACCTTGGAGACTTCTAACTAGAGTCTCCTCAGTCCATGTTAATCTGCAAGGGTGTGCCTTAACTCACCACTTTGGACTCCTACCTCCAGGTAAGATCATTACAGATACCTAAACTTGACCTACGTTTTCAGTACTATTGAGCCTTATAAAGGCTTTACGAGAACCCTCACCGAGTTTGAAGACTTTTGTGCACGCTGGGAGACTTTTTACAGAGGCATTTTGGTTATTTACCAATTGCTTCTAATGGGAACCAGGGCTCCCCCCCTTAACTTTTCTCTTTCAATGGAAGGAGGAAGTAGGGATTGCCCTATCAGAATCTCAGTGGACTAAAATCTGTGTTCCCCTAGTTTGAGACTGCTAATCCCAGCACTATGGAAGCAACATACTGCACCGACATTTCAGAGATAGGTGTAGAAAATTTGGGCCATGGAGGAACAAACTGTAGCACTGTACGATAAAAATTTGATTTTTGGGGGGTTTGAAGGCCATGGTTATCTTATGTGTCCTCCTTGACAGAGGAGCTCTTGCAGAAAGCCGTCTGTGGAGGTGCATCTACTGAACTGCTTGGGGGTACCTGTTAGTACAGGGGGATTTGCAAAAAGCCCAATCTTTCTCGATGGCGGTCGAACTTACCCAGATGATAGTTCCCCCTTTCCTCACGATAAAAATTTGATTTTTGGGGGGTTTGAAGGCCATGGTTATCTTATGTGTCCTCCTTGACAGAGGAGCTCTTGCAGAAAGCCGCCTGTGGAGGTGCATCTACTGAACTGCTTGGGGGTACCTGTTAGTACAGGGGGATTTGCAAAAAGCCCAATCTTTCTCGATGGCGGTCGAACTCACCCAGATGATAGTTCCCCCTTTCCTCCTCCTAATTAGTTTTTCTAATTTTTTTATTCCTTCCTCTCTCCCTTACCTCTCCTTTTCTGACTTTCATCTATACCTCTCCAAAACTATTTTATAAATCCACTGAGAGGTTTGCTTCAACTGTTTTTGTATTAGGTTCAACATTTACCTGTTCCTTTTGCTGCTTCTCTCACAATGAGATATATGCACTGTAACAAAACTTTATGCATGACATGCCTGCTCTGTGAATTCTAGAACCCTTTTTATATGTTCTGGAATGTTTGAGTTTGTCATGATATCTGTTCATCACCAGAGAATTTGGATGATGCCACATGCCACGTTGTAATCTATGGTACTCTGGATTTATTTTCTTTTGTTCTCATTTTAAATGAATAAGTAAATATTGTCAAAAAGTTACCAACGCATCCATTCATACATTTACCATAACGCATTTTTATTATTGTTTTATATAGTCAATGTTTTATGTAGAATATCATATGTATGAAAACATAAACTGCTCATTATGGATTTTAAAATAATACAATCCTAAATTTAATAAAAAAAAATGTTTTTATTATTATTATTATTACTGAACAGTTGTACTTTTTTTTTATTTACTAGAAGAAAAACTTAATTACGAAAGAAAAACCTATGGTTTGGAGAGAACAAATATCATGCATTTACTTATGAAAAATGCAATTTTACTCCTTGCAAGGCATCCTTAATGCTTTAGATGCTCCAGTCAGGAGAAGCCATGCATTGCAACCTGCTGTAAAATATTCTTGTTTATGTGCATTAGATAGAGGAACAACTTAATTGATTATATAAAAAATCAAGATCCCTTAAAAATTGCCAGCAACTTTGATATAGTAAATTCAGAAGCAGGTGCATTGGATCTGTGCTACACCAATCCTGTGAGGTACCAGACATTATATAATAGCATGTATCTTTAAATGCTGTGTACCTTTAATCGTCTTTATATGCCTTATTAATATGCTCCAAAATGCTTTAGACTTGATACAGGGACGAACTACCAAAAGCTGGCCACTACTAATTTCTGTTAATCAAATACAAAGATATTACAAGAAACTGCAATAATTCATTATTTTGCATCTACATTTCTGGATTTATATAGCAAACCAAATATCATGACTATGCCTCTCCATCATGCTATAACTATTAAGAAAACCAAACTCCAGAGATTTGTAAACTCTACAGAATAGTGACATCTTGTGTACAGTTTTTGGTATTGCAGATATATACTTTCATGTTTAAAATGTATACTATTACAATATAATAATAATGATAATAACAACAAAGTATTTAACCAGGAAAGGTACATTTCCAAGTACGTCCTAGTTTATTTTGTGCTAAAATTCATAACATTTTATTTCAGTTTCTGAATGAGTTTAAAATGATTTTTATGTTGTGTGTTTGGCACACTTATCAGCCCAATAATATATGCAATAAAAAGTTGGGGATTGGTTTTTCTCCCTGACTTGTTCCATTCAGTACTGTATCAGCATATGACAGACCAACATCAAAGGGAAGGAGCAAGGGGTCACAGAGAATATACTGTTAAAACAACAAAAACAATATATTATCTACATTGAGTGATGAGTACAAATCAGTACTCCAGGACCACCATACTATTAGAGATGACCCTTAATTTGTAGTTGTTCAAAAAAATTATCAAGGTTCTCCAGGACTCCATATTACAAGAGAGGTTCTTCAATTATTCACTTTTTGTTTTCCAATCAGAGTTTTAATTGATATCATTTATTAGAACATCATGCAGAACATAATCTATTACAACATAAATAGTTTTGGTTGTTCTTCTTTAAAACTAAATATATGCCCTGGTACATGTACTCTCCAAATTATGAGGAAGGGTCAGATGAGGTGACACCCCGGTACCTGATATTAACACATTTTGCTAGGTAAATAGTAGTTTCCATACACTTAATGTGAATGTTACTAACTAGGTCCTGCAAAATTCCTCCTCATTCTGCAGTGAGATGCAGAAATAATATAAAAAGATAGGTCAGGGGAATCCCATGCCCTCTGGTCTACATACTCCTTGGTCCAACCATTGACAATACAACAAGGTGTGCCACCGGACCACCAGGGAATTCAGTGTCCACCCTCCCAGGGAATAAACTTAATAAAAACATTTTTTTTAAACTGCTCTCACATACACACTGAATACCACAAACACACACTACAAGCACTTCACACACTCTGCATTTACTACCCAACTAGTGCATCCATTACACAAATACACACACTACATCCACAAACACACACTTCACCCATTACACAAATACACACAAAGCATCTACTACACACACACTTCATCCACTACACAAACACACAGTATCCACTACACAAACACACACTGCATCCAATACATACATACATACATACATACACACACACAGCACCCACTACACAAATACACCCACTGCATCCACTACACAAATACACACTCTACACACACATACTGCATCCACTACACACATTGTATATAATACAGTAACACAGATGTATTCACTACACACAGATGTTAAATCCACTACACACTCTGCATCCACTATACACCAGCACAAAATGCATTGACTACATACAACACACACTGTATTCGTTATACACACTGCATAACATAATAGATGTTGGAGTGTTTTGGTGGTCGTTGTTTTGGTGTGGGGAGACGCATTTTATTCTAGGACCCAGGCAGCACAATGTCTTGTGCCAGCCCCAGTGGTGTATCCTGGTTTTGTGCTGCCCTAGGCAGGACAAAACTCAGGCGCCCCCCGCGCCACCCCCACCCAACCCTTCCCCCCACCCCACCTTCTCAATACACACACACACACACACACAGTCAGACACAGACACACACACACACAGTCAGACACATACACACACACACAGACACATACACAGTCAGAGACACACACACACTCACAAACACACAAACAAACACACACAGAGAGTCAGACACACACACATACACAGTCAGACACACACACACTCACAAACACAGTCAGACACAGACAGTCAGACACACACACAGTCAGACACAAACACACACACATACACAGTCAGACACGCACACACTCACAAACACAGTCAGACACAAGCACACACACACAGTCAGACACAAACACAGTCAGACACACACACACAGTCAGACACAAACACACACACAGTCACACACACACACACAGTCACACACACACAGTCAGACACAAACACACACACACACACACAAACACAGTCAGACACAAACACACACACACTCACAAACACAGTCAGGCACAAACACACACACACACATTAACTTTTTTTTTATTTAAATCCCCCCCCAACCTCCTTACCTTTGGGAGTGCTGGGGGGGGGTCTCTCTCCCTGGTGGTCCGGTGGTCCAGTGGCTGCAGGTCGGGCGGACGGGCGGCTGGCGAGGGAGCACTTCCTATGAGCTGACTGCTCAGCTCCCTCGCACGCCAGCTGCAGAGTGAGGCTGGGAGCCGGAAGATGACGTCATCTTCCGGCTCCCAGCCTCACTCTGCGGCGCGCGAGGGAGCTGAGTAGTCAGCCCATAGGAAGTGCTCCCTCGCCAGCCGCCCGCACAGCAGCCAGCGCCGCCCGCCCGCTCGGGATGTCAGTTAGCCACAAGGCTAACTAGGCATTTGCCTTGGGCATTTGGGGGGCGGCGTTTTTTGCCGCCCCCTGAAAAATGCCGCCCAAGGCAAATGCCTTGTTTGCCTCACGGCTAATACGCCCCTGGCCAGCCCTGTCTTCAGCTATAACATAACATTTCTAATGACACAGAGTATTTTTTATGAACCCCTACACACTTATTAACCCACAATAGGGACCACATGGGGTGTGTGGCAGCATTGTAACATGGCTGTGTAATACAAAAGCAAATACAAACATACAAAATTTAGCCCTGCTCTCAAACTTTTAGTCAGCAGCAATGACCTAAGTGCAGGGTTAATTTAGTATGTTTCAAGTTGTCATAGTGCCTACAGTCATTCCCCCTTCTTAGTGGCTCCAGATGATATTATTGAACTAATTAAAAGTCTTAGAAACTCTGCTTCAAGCCATGCCTCCAAACCGTCATGGCACTCCAAGCTGTTATGGTTTGCTATACAGAACCATGCAATGATGCATGCAATTATTCTCTATGGAACATTCATCTTGGCGAGTGCTGCTCGTGTGTACGATACCCAATGCTCTTCTACAAGGAGCGTTGGATTGGACTGTCGTCCTGGAAGCACACTTCCAAGATGACACCAGACAAGAAGGAGCTGTGGCAGTGCCAAGAGAGACTCAGAGCTGGAGAGAAAGTAAATAGAATGCTTTATTTTGTTTTCATAGAAACATAGAATGTGACGGCAGATAAGAAGCATTCGGCCCATCAAGTCTGCCCAATTTTCTAAATACTTTCATTAGTCCCTAGCCTTATCTTATAGTTAAGATAGCCTTATGCCTATGCCACGCATGCTTAAACTCCTTTACTGTGTTTCTATCAATTCTTACTTGCAGGTGGGGGTGGGAATAAAACTAACTTTAGACTCTAGCGTTAGTAATACAGAAATGAATTCCAAATGCTACAGTGTCCCATGAAGGCATGTCTTCACTGTGATTCACTCTCAGAGTGAGCAATTAACATGGGGTTCAGACTACCAAACAATGCACAATTATTGTTAGGTTCAGCTAGGGTTAGGTTACGTTTAGCTCTGGTTAGGGCTAATTAAAGTCGGGGTTAGATAGGATTAGGGTTGGAGAGCGTTAAAGTTAGATAGGGTTGCTGTGAATTAACCAAGGTTGAGCTTAGATAGGGTAAGATAGGTTAAGATAAGATAATTGTTACATAGGATTAGGGTTAGACAGGGTTTTAGTTATGTAGTGTAAGATAGTTTTGGACTTCAAATGGTTATTGTTGCACAGGCTTACAAGTAAAATAGAGTTATTGTCAGAAATAGCAGCAGTCTTTGATCTGGTCATTACAGTGAGACAGAAAGTGTCACTGGGTAACAAGTTAAGAGGCCTGTAAAAATTAGGGAAATGTCTCTGACACTGGAAAATCCTGTTAAAGGTATGCATGTGGGTTATTGCAGTACTCAGAACATAAAACAGAAATCCAATGTGGAGTCTTTAAACTAGTAGAACACATAAGGCATATCAGGAGAAAACTCTATCTGTCCTGTAAAAAAAATATCTGTATAGTATGTAGGGGTGCACCTAGAAAGAAAGTGTTACGTTATGGTGTAACAAACTCCAAGCAGAAGTGGCCTCAGTTCCAAATGCATGGAATCTCTAAAAGTATTTTGTTTTATAACGAGGTCAGATCACTTTTTTGCAGTAATTTGCTTTACAAATGAGATATTCTTACATTACTGTCACCCCCTGTATTATTTTAATATATAAAAGTAATTGTTACCATAAGCATTGTTTTATTACAAGAATATCAGTATGTACCATCATGTTTTATTCACACTAGACTTTGTTTTTACTATAGAATGTTGATTCAATTTACGCTTTGTTTCATTATTTTTATGTTAGTTCACACCTCACTGAATAGTTCCACTGTATGAATGTTAGTTTGTTTGTAAGTTGTTTCTCCACTGGGAGATCTATTTTCGTGATGTGTATGTTATCAAACCAACTCGATCTAAACACACAATTCAGTTCCAAATTCAATCAAATCCAATTCAAGTCCCATTATTTTAGAGATCTTCCTTTTTTTTTTTTTTTTTACATTCTTTATTTTTGTTGTGCTTTGTAAGGAGCACAACATTCAGCAAGACATGTCATCAACAGTGTGTGATAAAGTGAAGGCAGATAGGCCTTTTAACCCCAGGGGGAGTATGTGTAGTTTGTGTTTTGCACAACACAACACATTGTTTAGTTATGGGCCCCTGGGGTGGAGCATTTGGAGAGAAGGGTGGGCCAATGCTCCACTCCACAGTTTAGTGGTTTTCTGGGGAGACATAGATCCTGGCCAGGGTTTTTTGGACCGTCTCCAACCCACTGCTCAGCTGGAGTTAATGAACTGTTGCAATTGGAATAAACTCCTCCCTGCTAGGCAGGTGAAGAGGGATTGCTGGCTTCCTCCCAGGAAGCAGGTAGGAGAGAGAGGCTGTTCTCTCCAGATAGTCAAGAAGACTGGCTTGGAGCACTGGGAGTGCAGAAAGGAAAGCAGTCAGGGCAAGGCTGGCTTGGAGCACTGGGAGTGCAGAAAGCAAAGCAGTCAGGGCAAGGCTGGCTTGGAGCACTGGGAGTGCAGAAAGGAAAGCAACAGGTTAGATAGCAGAGCGTTGCTCTCTAATAAGGTTGGTGCAATATTGTGTTTAGTTTAACCCTGAGAGATAGGGAACTAAAGTCAGTTAGTGCTCAGACGAGCTAGGTGTTTGTTTATAGGGTTTTGTGTTACTTTTGATTTTCATTTACTGCTGTATCCTGTGTGAACTTACAAATAAAGTGCCTGGAGTATGTGCAACTACTAGGACTGTGCATGTTTTTGCCCTAGAGGACCGTGCTACCTGGTGACAAGGATCACAAGTGTAACAATGGTCAAAGCGTTATATAAACAAGTCATATCAGCAATACAACACATTTTATAAAGTAGGTTGACCAACATATAAAGGTCAGTCAGCCCTTGTCTTGAGTGAGGTTAGAGCTTTAGAACCTCCCGGTTATTGGGGGAAGGAGGAGCTAGTAAACTGCAGTACATCTGCAGCAGTCATATCTGCCGTCGGGTTATCAGTCTGCCTTTAAGAGGAGATTATTGTAGGTGGGTATTGTCAGCAGGTGACATGCAGTAACTACCATATGGGAGAGACGTCTGTTTGTAGTAAATAGGGCAGGTAGGTAGGGAGGGTGTGCAACTCATCAACACAAATATAACTACAACTTACAGAGCCAGATTAATTTTTAGAAACAATAAAATAAGGCATGGTAACATTGTCAACAGTTAGAAAGAAATGTAAATTAAGCTTGCGTTGAGCATGTATTCTAGGTTAAGCAAGGTGGTGCGATAGCTTTCATCATGGTGGTGATTCACTGTATCCAGTTGTGGTTACTCTCAGGATGAATGGAGTTATCCGGTCGACCAACCACAAAGGCTGTTGTGGTATGGTGAAGGGACCCTCAGGTAATCCCAACTCTCGTAGTAGGCGATGCGCCTCGGAGAGGAAAGTAAGTGAGTGGGTCTTGCTTCCTTTTTCAACAATGAGCCTGTGTATGCCCCATTTGTAAGGCACATTGCTTTCCCGTAAGTGCTGGGTGAATTGGCAATGGTGTGGCGGGATACATCCCTGTAGAACGTCAGTTGGTGACCTTCAAATGCTGTGGTAGGAGAATCTCTGGTCGCCGCCAGAATGGTACCGCTGTCATGGTCCCGAACAAATTTAACCATAATGTCTCTGGGGTCCCTAGGGGCCTTAGGCAACCGAAAGCAATGGTCCATTGTGACCTGTCTTGCCTGTTTTGGGGGCAGCAGTGTGGAGAGGAGTCGTCGAATAGATCGAGGCAGTTCTTCAGTGGTTATGGTCTCTAGGAAACCCCTGATTCTCACATTTCTTGCCTTAATCTTCTCTTCCATGTTAGCCATACAATTGAGCATGTCAGTGTTGCTCTTTTGTAGTGAGCTGAGGGCAGCATCTGTTGCTGTTTGTGCCACTTTCATCGTACCCATGTCGTCCTCTATGGTGACAAGCCTGCCAGTGAGTGTGGCCACCTCTTCCCTCACACCTGCCACATCTGCTTGGAACATAGCCCATAGTTCATAGAGTAGGGCCTTAATATCTGCCTTAGTCGAGGGGGCAGTGTCTCCCCCCCCGCAGGGGGCTCCTGGGTGACAGCTGGTACATTTGAGAAGGTAGGCTTTCCTCATCTGATGAGGCCGAGGTAGAGGCCGCTGCTGGCGCCATCTTTGTTGGTGTGGGCCTAGCAGGCTGGCACAGGAACGTGCCAATATCCCGGGTTTCTAGGCTCTGGTCGGCAAGTTTTTTGGAGCGCTTCCCCATCAGCTGTGGAGCAGGTAAACCCTCAATCTGGGTACAGACTGGGTTTTTGAAGTTGGTAGTTGCTACTTTACAGCCAATCTCCCTGGAGCTCCTGCTGCGTGCGTCTGGCTGGTTAGGCAGCTGGCTCCGTCCCTAGAGCGTCTTCTTTTACTAGAGTTCATAAATACTAAATAATCAAATAGAAATTGCCTCCCACTTATGTAGGTGCTTAAGTGAGTAGGGAATTCTGAAAATTATTATGAATTTATTGTCCAGTGGTGCACTACCAATGGTGCAAGGGGTACAAAGAATCCAAGCGCCATGAGTCCAAGGGGCTTCCTTTCTGTCAGAAAAGTTCAAAATATCTCTTTACTTGGCTCTATGCCCAGGATCAGAGTAGCCCACTGTTAAACTGGTTATTTACTTGTGGGCAGTATAAGCGTGAAGGTGGCAGCAGTAAGTTCAATAAAAAAACGGGATAAGTTGACCACGGAGTCAAATAGAATTAAAGCAGCACTGTTGCCATGGTTACTGTCCACCCCTAGAATTTCTATAGCTCACCAAGCTCCAAAAAGCATGAAGTGACCCTGGAATTGGTGCTTCTTACCTCCAATTATGTTGTGAAAGCCCAGCACAATCTTCATTCATTACTGAAAATCTCCTTTGCTTTTCCTAGGATCTGCACATCAAATCAAAAGCAAGAGGACCTCGAGGGGGGTTTTCAGCACTGTGTTGACTCTTGATTTCCCATGAGAGTTAACACAAAACTGATAAAGCTTATGCTCCAGGACGTGACAGACACTGGTGGTAGGTGTGCACTAAGTGGCTAGCCAATGACAAAGCTGACTAAGGCTGCAGCGCTTGACTAAAGCTCCACCTTTTGTCAACTTTTGTCAACCTGCAAGTTATCTTAAGCAAAAGTAGTCCCTATGTTTCCTTAAAAATGTACCTAGTCAATTGACTGGGTACACATGTGCGTCGGGGTTTATTCAGGGGTCAAAGTTGCTGCACAAACCGCTATCAGTTGTGAGGGTATCAGTAACGGCTGTTGCGATGCCCTCGTGAGCCTCTATGCAAGAGTCCGCGCGGACATGCTCTGATTGGATTAATTACTGGACGTTATAGAGCCTGAAGAGGAGGAAGCTGCTAAAGGGAAAGACTCTGAGGAGGAGCATCAAATGTCTTTGTTTGAGTGACAGAAGTTTACTTCAGGGTAGGAAGAAGAGAATTTGTAAATCAAGAGTAATTTATTCCCCATCATCCACCAGAGGGAGCAAGAAAGCAAAGATGCAGGGAAAAGGAAGAAGAAATCATGTCAGGTCGCTGAAATGGAGCAAGTATGGTCATTGAAGTCGGTGAACAAGCTGGCCCCTTCAATACTGCGCCTTAGGATGGAATGGAAAATTTGACTGGTAAGTCCTGCTCTGGGGTTTCTCTTGAAGCTAAGCTGGGAGTGGCCCTGGGGGTTTTATTTCAGGCTATTCAGGGTAAAGTTGGTAGTCCAGCTATGGCTTGGCTGCAAGATAGTTTGAACTTGCCAAAATCACCTGCATCGGTTAATTTGATTAATCATCCTGACAAGAACAGTACGCCTGTTAATGAGTCTTGTTTAAAGGAAGCTTTGGCATACGAAGCTTCACCTCTTGGTTTTCATTTGGCAAATTGCATTAAAGAAAAAACATGGCATGATGAATATATCGATATTCTTTCTTTGTTGCCAGCCTCCAAGGAATTTTTGTTAAGGCAAGAAAGAGATGAAGACAGAAAACGGCTGGTACCCCAGTCCTTTAACAATTGGCTTCAGGCTTTTTGTATTTTTGCTAGTGTTTTTTTTGTGTGAGCATCATGCAGATAAGGCTAGTGTTCTTTTTCATCATTTAGAATCTATATTAGAGGCTTTCAAAAATTTCGGTTGATTGTCGGTACAATTAGGATGAAATATTTAGTCAGAAATTGTTGGTGCATAAGAATTTGAAATGGAGTATGAAGGATGTTGGTTCTTGGGTAAGCATTATGCTACCAAGCAGGATTCCACAGAATCAATATAGGCCACAGACTCAGTCGAGTGGGTTGCAAATACGTCCTGAAGGTGTTTGTTGGTCTTTTAGTGAGACACAGGGTAAATGGCCAAATTCTTGCAATTTCAGACATGAATGCATGAATTGTGCTGGGGGTCATCTGTCCTTTCGGTGCTATAAGAGGCAGGGTGCTGCCGCCAGAAAGCAGATTTTTAAGAGTATGGACCCCAGTGAAAGTACAAAATCTGCTCCCTTATTTAAAATGCTATCCAAACCAGCAGATAGGGCAGTTAATTAAAGAAGGTTTTATTTGGTTTTAGAATTCCTGTTTTTAGTTCATCAGTTCAGTTTGTTGAAAACCTTAGTTCAGCTATGTTAAATACTAGTATACTTAGAGATAAGATTGATAGAGAAATATCTTTAGGGAGAGTGGAAGGCCAGTTTTCAGTTCCACCTTTTCCATATTTCCCCACTTGATTTGGTTCCCAAGAAGGAGAAAGGTACCTATAGATTAATTCACCATTTGTCTTACCCCCAAGGTGCATAGTTGAATGATGAGTTGGATACCTCCATTATTTCGGTGTCTTACACTTCTGTTGAAGATGCGCTAAATTGGGTTAGGAAGTGCGGTCAGAATGTTCTTATGTCAAAAGCTGACATTGAGTCAGCCTTTAGGTTACTTCCTATACATCCCGACTGCTTTGAGACCCAGCTTTTTACCACTGCTTTTAATTTTAGTGTTTTTTGGGAAGCGTTAGAATCAGTTAATTAGTTTCTGCCAACAAGTCTTGCCATTCGGGTATCCAATTTAAGAATGTACTTATACAGGATGGGATTTTAAAAAATGCATTAAGAAGATCAAAAACTGATCAACAAGGGAAAGGTCAATAGGGTCAGTTAAGTGCTAAACATAATTTGTTATGCCCAGTTAAGGTAGTCATGGCTTATTTAAGTATTCATCCAAGGGTTCAAGGTAGTCTTTTAATACACCGGTCAAGGGTCCCTCTTTCTAAAATTTCGAAAAGTTCTTCAGTTATCATGTTAAGGGTTGGTATTGATGTGATAAAAGGGTTACATCTCATTCATTTCGTATAGGTGCTGCAACAGAGGCTGCATCACATGGTCTGTTAAGAAAGTGGGTCGATGGTCCTCAAACGGATTTTAAATTTATGTTAGACCTTAATGCTTTCTATTATGCTGACTTGGCTTTTTCTGTTTCAGATACAAGACCTGTTATTGTATGATAGTAGGCCATTATTTCATCCACTGGGCACATAGAAGAGCAGTGGAGAGGTCCTACGGCCAGAACTTGAGTTTTGATAATGATACTGTTTTATTTTTTTGGGCTTGTATAAGGGGTTTATTAAGGGATGCTGTTTTTAAGGTTTTGAAAAGCAGTTTTGGCCAAATTTCTTGGCTACATATTTTTCACTATGGTGGGAATGATGTAGGCAGAGTCAAGTCAGTGGTTTTGTTTCATCAACTTAAGGAGGATGTTTTTCATTATAAGCAAATGTTCCCAGACTTGTTAATTATTTGGTCTGAAATAGTCCCAAGCTTAATTTGGTTGCGCAATACTAAGCTTAAAGCTTTAGAGAGGGTTCGGCACAAGCTTTACAAAGCCATGGAAAAATTTATGCCATCTGTTGGTGGTTTTTCTTTTCGCCATGTCGACATTGAGGGGCAGTGCGAAGGTTTGTTTATTAGGGATGGTATTCATTTATCTGATGTTGGTTTGGATATTTTTGATAATGATTTACAGTGCATGATTGATAAGGTCGTGGTCTGGTGGGGTGGGCTGCAGCATTAGTTGCATGCTGCAGCTGGTGCGGTTGTCACCTGCCTAATTTAAAGGGGGGGGGGTGGACTAGCTGAGTTTCGTTATCATTTTTTAAGTTCTGGCTAATAGGGCGGAACACTGGTGAGTTAGGTGCTAAATCTCTGGGGGTTTAACCCCTTAAGGACGGGTGACGGACAAGGTCCGTCACGGAGGGGAGACCCTTAATGACGAGTGACGGACCTAGTCCGTCACGCGGTAAAATTAACCCCGAATCACTGCTATCGCGGGGTTAATGGTGCTTCGGTATACCTCTGCATTAGAGGCATACCGGGAGCACCCGGTCAGGCTGCCCAGCACATGTGCTTGCTCTGACTGCAAGTCAGAGCGAGCACAGGTGCTCTGTATACTTACCTTCCGGCTCCCTGCGCTTCCTGGTTCTGTGTGAAGTGCAGGGAGCCGGAACAGTGGTGATCCTGCCCCCTGCTGTAAAAAAAATAAAGTTAATTTAAAGTCCCACCCCCCTTTACCCATTGTAATAAAAAATTAACCCCTTCCCTGCCAATTGATCACTGACTACAGTGATCAGTTGGCAGGGATTACATATTACTATGATCTGATTTTTTTTTAACCCCTGAGGGTTAATTCTTATTTTTTTTTTAACCCTTAGGGGTTAAATTTATTTAATTAATTAATTAAAATATTTTAAAATTATATATTTAGCTAGCTGGGGTGGGTGGAAGTTAGTGGGGAATTGGGGGATTTGGCGTTAGGCTAACGTTAAAAAAAGTTTTAAAATAAACTTTAAAAAGCTAAAAATTAAGCTTATAAAAAAAGTCCAAATAAAAATTAACCCCCTTCCCTGCCAGTCGATCACTGCCTACAGCGATCAAATACAGATCACAGTATTATATTAATATGTAAATTAATTAATTAAATAAATTTAACCCTCAGGGGTTCGATTTATTTAATTAATTTAAATATTTTATAACTATATATTTTGCTAGCTGGGGTGGGTGGGAGTTATGGGAAAATGGGGAATTTACGGTTAGTGCCGCTTACTGCTAGTTAGGGGTTAACGGTAAAAAAAAAAGCTTAGAAAAATGTTAAATCTGTAAAAGTTTTAAGAAAGTTTAGGAAAGTTTAAAAAAATTCATAAGCAAAACAAAAGTTTCAAAACTAGTTTTTAAAAGTAAAAAAGTTAAAAAAAAAAAGTTTAAAAAAATAAATTTTAAAAACGCTCATTACCACTACACCTGGAACAAACTAGAGAAAAAATTATCCCACGCCAAGGTTCAAAATATTCCTTTTGAATTACCCCAGGGTGTATTCTTTAATAAATAGTATGTGTTTGTGGGGAAGTTTCAATACCCAACCGTCTAAACTACTCCAAATTGGAACATGGACACAGCGTAAAAC
Source organism: Pelobates cultripes (assembly GCA_933207985.1). Lineage (NCBI taxonomy): Eukaryota > Metazoa > Chordata > Amphibia > Anura > Pelobatidae > Pelobates > Pelobates cultripes. Next base: position 175,468,267 of record OW240916.1, on the reverse strand, counting down.
TTCAAAGTTAGAAAAAAACTGAATGGCTGCATCTCAAATGCGCCCCTTCAACATCCACATATACCTGGCAAAGGTACATACGGGGGTATTGCTGTACTCAGCCGACATAGCTGAGCAACATATGAAGTATTATACAGTCGTAGCACACATAAGGTTTGCAAAATATACTGTGCAAACTAACTTTGTATGTCAAAAAGGCAGGAAAAAAACGCTTATTACCACTACATCTGGTACAAGCTAGCGGAAAAATGATCCCACGCTAAGGTTCAAAATATACCTTTTGAAACACCCTGGGGTGTCTACTTCAAGAAATGGTAGGCCTTTGTGGGGTAGTTTGAATTTAAAACCTGCGAAGATGCTTGGAAATTGCACATAAGCCCAACGTCAAAATTCAAAGTTCGGTAAAAACGGATATGGCTTGGTCTCCTATATGGCACTGTTGCTTCACGAAATAGTGCTAAAGACATACAATGGGGGTGTCCTTTTACTCAGAAGACTTAGCTGAGCATAATGTGGGAGGTTTGAACTTAGTGGCACATATAAAATATACAAAACCCCCAGCAAAAATGCAATCCGTATGTAAAAAATGCACAAAATTATTTTTCACCACATAATTTGGCATATATTGGTGAAAAAATGGGGGCATGTTAAGGCACAATATGCACCTTATGAGATACCCTGGAGTGTCTACTTTTACAAATGGTAGGCCTTTGTGGGTTTTTTTTCAACAGTCAAACTGTTATAATACCCCAAATGGAAGCTAAGGCTCATTAAATCCATCTCTCAAAATTCTACTGTGAATACTAAAAGGGACAGGTATCCTGTATGGCACTGTAACTTCACGAAATAGTGCCAAAGACATACAATGGGGGTGTCATTTTACTCAGAAGATATAACTGAACACAAAATAAAACTTTGTACAGGAAAAGCACACACCAACTTTACAAAATATACATGAGAATATTTTTGTTATAAGTTTGTGTGCCAAAAACCAAAAAAAACATAATTTTACTCCAATATTTAGCAGAGGTTGGCGGTGAAATGGCTACGTAGAAAGTGTCAAAACAACCCTAGGTAAATAGCCTGTGATGTCTACTTTATATAAATATATACTTTTGTGTGGCATTTTTGTTTTCTTTTATGGCTATTAAGCTTACAAGACAAACATACCAAATTCTAAGATCGCTCCACATTAAAAGTCTATTTTACTCCTTGTGCTTTGTGACCTGTAACTACCCAAAAAAACTTAAAATCCCAGACACATTATATATTCTGTAAATCAGAACTACTAAATTAATTTATTTGTAATTACTTTTCTTAACCTGCACTAATTATGCACACATTATTTTATAATAAATAAGCATATATCTATATCTTACATCAAATTAAAGCCCTTTCTGTCCTTTAAAAAAACGATGTATAATATGTGTCGGTGCAATAAATTAGTAAAATGCTAATTGCAGTTGAACGTACACAGCAAAAAATGAAAAAAAATGCTGTTATCATTAAGTGAAAGACAAGCTTTTGAAGCTCTGTCCTTAAGGGGTTAAGGACCAGAGATGTTTGGTTACAAATTACGTGTTTTAAAGTAAATAAGTTACGTTTGTAATAATTTGTAAACTAAAAAAAAGACCACAGCCTTTTCAGAACACATCTGAGTCTGTGATTTAATTATATTTTCTTTGCCTTACTATGTTATGTACTATTTTGCTTTTATTATGTGTTGATCTGAATTAACCCTTGCTGAGCACATGTAAAACTTCTAAAATAATCATAGTTAAAAAACAAAAACAGAAACAGGGCAGCCCTGGGGGAGATAACATATAACATTTAAGAAAAAAAAGATGTGACCATGCTGCTTAAAGAAGTGAAATATGTGTTGATTATAGTATATTAGGTTATGGGTTGAAATTATATGAACTCAAAACACCTTTACAGGTTTTGACTTTGTCCCCCTATACAATTTCTGCTGATGCCCATACTGTCAGACACACGCATTAAATGATACTTTCTGCCTATTATTTCTCGGCACCCTTTAGTTATTTGCTTACATTAGAATGTCTGTGGTAAAGATAAGACAATTTTGAAGATCAAAGAAGAAAGGACTTTTTAAGTTGATAAAACTGGGCAGAGAGTGGATTTAGCAGTAGGTTATCTGACCTTGCTTTGATAAAAACTACACAATGCTATCAGAATAGTCTTGTGGTCAATTCCATTGCAGCCAAAACATGCTATTATCGCATGCTTTCATCATTATCTTTCTTTGAGGGAAAACTTGCATGATCATAGTGCAACATATAGAAAAGTTCAGAGATACTTCTCTTAGGGGCAATTTGTGAAACATCCATCCTTCTCCTGTCTTTGCATGGCCACTCCATAGAGCCAGAAAGGTTTCTCTGCAGTGTTAGGAGCCGCAGATGTGTTTACACTTCCCAGGATTTATAATAGTATGTTTACTTATACCCTATATTTAACAAATATGTAATTGTGAGGTGTGAACAATCGCAATTAACTGTAGACATTCACAGATATTTATCCTGCCACTGTTTGCCTCCTTGCTCCCAGTCAGTCATTGTTATAAGCTCTGTCTTTTGTACCTGGCAATCCCCATGGAGAAAGCTCACTGAGAAAAGGAGGGATGAAACAATATTTCTATTTCTCCTTCTCATCTGCAATGTGTGCCTTAGCTGCACCTGGACAGAACTAGCTTTTTTAATTTGCTAAATGTTTAATATACTGATATATATATCAGTATATTAAACATTTAGCAAATTAAAAAACTTAAGTTAAAGTTAATTTCCATGATTATTCAAAGGTGTAATTTCCATAAAGACGATTTTCCATGGAAGTATCATTTTCTGAGACAATAATTAACCATCTTAATGTATTTGATCAAGGTTTGCTAGTGCCATGTTTGCTTTGGGGAAAACAAAAAACAAAAAATGATTCCATTAGAATATCTTTTAAGGACCCCATCGATAAATATTCTGTAGGTTTTTTACAACATTTTCTGGTGTAATGGCAAACATAATTCCTGTATTAGCCTTGCTAATGTTGCTGGTACCATCTGAGCATTTGTGTAATACAATTTCTCATACAATATGCCACAATTTTTGGCCAACTCATATATTAGGGATAAAGGTATGTATAAAACAAATACCTGCAAATCAAACCACGTTTGAAATATTTCTGAAAGTACAAGTAAACAGTTAAACAGATTACTGTTTTAACTCTTTGTAAAATCACACGATTTGATTTTCAAGCTATGCTTAGCGTAACAGTAATTTGAAGTGGACTTGGTGCCCAGAGTCTGTATATGCAGTGTTTTACTGTGAAACCCCTTTAATACCACCTCATTCAGCATCATTGGGGCATCATTAACCAGCACAGATCAAGAGTTCAATGTCAATTTTGAGCATATTCCAATGTAGAGAATGGCATTTATTGGCTGAGAGAGATCAATTGATGCTTTCAGTCAATGAATGGCCGGCGGGATCAGGAGCCGATTGACATTCAACTAGCAAAAGAAGAGTACAGGCACCTGGCAAGGACCCAGGTAAGATGGAAAACCATTGTATAACTGGGAATGGGTTCTTCTGGCATCATAAACACTGCAGCAGGCTCCAGTGTTTAGGAGGGGGCTTGAAACTTAATATTCCCTAGACTGCATGACCACCCAACAACACATCAACTACATATTTGCTTATGCAATTTGCAATAGATACCTGGTTTGATACGAGTGGTAAGAGTCCATAGCATCTTGATAGCCCTCTCCCTTAAAGGGTTTCTCCAACCCTTTTTTGTACGATACAGAATAATGCCCTATTGGCAATATTCCATATGTTCCCCAAAAATAAATGCTCAAATAGCATTTTTTAAATGAAGTTTAATCAACCTCAACCCAGTGTAGGATGAGGCTGATGTCACAGGTCCAAAGGCACCACAAAGCGAAACCTTACATTGGAGGATTTAAAAGTCTCAGAGGACATGTGCGTGCTCTCTGGGGAAAAGGGATTTAAAAAATAAATAAAAACATAAGGGCTTCCCTCAGTGTGGATGGAGGGAGGGAGCACAACAGCTTCTACCTTGCAGACTCTACCTGCAAGGGAGAAGCTGTTACATCTGTTGGCAGCATGCAGAGCTGGTGACAGATGTAAATATGCACATAATTGAGATCAGTAAGCCCAGAACATTCACGTGTGCTGTGGGTGCAAGTTGACCCAACGCACAATTAAAAATAGTTCTGGATGTGCAGTGTTTCAAGCTGAAACACTGCACATCCAGACTCCTACCACCATGACCACTTCAAAAAACAGAGGTGGTCATGGTGTTTGGAGTAACCCTTTAATTCCCCATTTAACCTAAAATCTCTGTAATCCTCAATCTTCTTAGCTACTAAACCCCAAGTCTCTTTCTCTCTCCATACCCCTAAGTTTCCAAAATAGTAGTTCTCCCTTGTAAAATATTCTATATTTTGGAAATGTCTCTTACATACATTTCACACTGAGGTGTGATTGGTCTTGAGTGACATGAACAGATGACGAAAAGTGTTGTAAGCTCTTCTATATTTCTGAGTGTCCATGGAATATGGGATGGCCTTATAGGGTTATTAGAATTGCCAACGAGCATATTGTATCAATAGCATTGACTTGTAATGCTTACACAGCCATTTTGATGGTATATATGTAGAATGTATTATCTGTGTAAGGGAGTGTCTAGGAGAATGAGACACAGACACTGAGACACGGAACACCAAGGCAGAGTGTCTTCACACTCTGAATGTCCACCATGTACCATCAGCTGTTGACCTATTTAACATCAATAATATTGTAAGTACTGACTTTGTATTTGCAAAGCAAGAAGAATAACTCTCTTTTATAAGAAAAGCCAGGAAAGTCTGCTTGCGTTATATTTTTAAGTGACAAAGAAGAACTATAATATGATACAAGGCGAGCCACCCAACAATAAGAAAGAAGAATTTACATACATATATATGAATAAGTATCACGCAGATTCATTATTTTAAGAGTCCACCTTTTTATTACATCCCTTCTCCTAAATCTCGCTACCTGTTCATTCACCTAAATCTCATTAATCCTAACCATAAGATTCTTTAATTGCTACTTTCCCCAAATCTTCCTTATCCTAATCATAAGGCTCCCTGTGTCACGTATTCATCTGCTTATAAAAATGTGGTTAATGTAATTTACTGTCCACACAGGAAAAGTTGTGTCGAGCAGCAACCAAATCCACAGAAGGGTTAATGCTGAGCAGCAATTATGCAAATGGGAACCTGGTAACTGCCTTTGGGGTCAAAGGCCTGTTACAGCCTATCAGATCTAGAGGAGGGGTATTTAGGCCCAGTTCTCATCCTGCTCAGTGCCCTGTCGTGGTTTCTCTTGTGGTTGTTCAAGAGCGCGTTCCTGATTCAAGTTTCTTCTGGTTTTTGACTTTGGCTTTGATTTTGACTTCCCTGTATTCTGTATCCCTGACTTCTGGCTTTCTCTTATCGTTGTGTCTCTTTCTGTATCCCCCGACTTTGGCAAGTATCCTGACTATTCTTTGGTATGTTAAGTCCGGCCATTCTAATGCCCGGTAATCCGTTACCTATTAGTCATCTGTGTGACACAATTCTACATGCTGGATCAACTAGTAATCCTGACACCCTGTGACAAACTGCCTTTTGTCACTGGCTGTTTATATGACCCACTGCCCTTTGCCCCTGGCTTTTGGAGGAACCTGATTGCCAGCCTCCTACCTTATGACTATGGCCCTGCTGTGTATGGTCCTTTAAGAACTGTATTGGGGCTTATGGACTTTTATGGGACTGGTGCGGGCTCTTTAACCCCTTAAGGACCAAACTTCTGGAATAAAAGGGAATCATGACATGTCATACATGTCATGTGTCCTTAAGGCGTTAAGCACATTTTTGGGGCATGGTGAAAATCGGAACAATGTCCCTTTAAGACGGTGTCCCCAGAGTCCCCAGACTGTGAAAATAACTTGTACATGTCTTTTCCACTTGGTTCAGTAAATGGGGCTTACTGAACCAAGTATTACACAGGCGGACCACACAGAACTGGAAGTGTGCAGGCAATTTATCTCCCAGGCTGGGAGGTTGCTGTAGGTAAATTGCCGACCGCTGGGTTGCCGCTGTTCGTACAAACGAACACGTGGCAGCGGCCATCTTCATTCATTTGAACGTGGTCAGTGGTGTGTGCAGCTAAATCTATGGAACTGAAATCGGCTACACGTTTAGATCCATCAACGGAAGGTACTCGGTCGTGTACAGGCATTCCGTTACATGCAGGGGCGTACCTAGAGCATTTGGCACCCGGGGCGGATCCTGTGCTTGGCACCCCCCCACTCCCAAAAAACCTGTAAAAAATGTTGAAGGTTTTCTTTCTTTTTTTACAATTTGTAAACTTTGCAAAACCGCTGTCAGCCCCTCCTACAAAACCCTTGTCCTGCCCCGCCCCTCCTACAAAACCTCTGTCCTGCCCCTTCTACAAATCCTGTACTGCCCCATCTACAAAACCCCCACAACCCCCTTCCACAAATCCCCTGCTTATCCCCCCTTATAAAGACTCCTGTCCCAATACAAAACCCCAGCCCTCTTCTACAAAATCCCTGCAGCCCCACACACACATTTACAGGTAGACAGTCACACACAGTCACAGGCAGACAGTCACACACAGTCACAGGCAGACAGTCACACACAGTCACAGGCAGACAGTCACACATACACATTTCCTCCGTGCGGCCAGTTTATCAGCTGTTTGCTTGTGTGAGCTGTACTGGCCGCACGGCACCCTAACTACCATGGGACACACTGCGGCCACAGCTCACACAGCCCCTTCCAGCCAGGGCCGGTGCAAGGATTTTTGCCGCCCTAGGCAAAAGTAAAGTTTGCCCCCCCCATGTGACATCACAATGCCCCACCCATATGATTTGCCATGTAAACTAACGCCAGTGCTGCAGTGCCGCTGTGTTTACATTAAAAGGACTGCAGGGACAGGCTATGGACACCAGAACCACTACATTAAGCTGAAGTGGTTCTGGGGACTATAGTGTTTCTTTAATGTGAGGTAAATTAGAGCTTAGTGCCACGAATAATATACTAGATTGCCTACTTACAACCAGATGAGGAGGATGATGGGCTCTAGCTGCAGTCTGGCTCCACTGGTCTGGTGCAGAACAGGCTCTCTGGAGGCGGTTTGTAACTGTGGTCACAAAAATCAATGTTCTGGGAGAACGGGAAGCAGCTCCATTTTTTGGGGGTCCTTTACACAGCTCAAGGTCTGGGTCCCAGGGTCCACCTTCATGTTCCACCAATGAGTTTGTTCACAGGGGGTGGAGTGTGTAAGGGATGTCCTGATATGTGTGTAAGGAATGCATTATGTGAAATTGTGTTTGTATGTGTAAGGGCTGCAAGGTGTGTTTCTGTGTATGTATGGGATGCATTGAATGTGTGTAAGTGGTGCATTGAGTGTGTGTAATGAATGCATTGTGTGTTTCTGTGTGTGTAAGGGATGCATTGTGTGTAACGGTTGCATTGCTTGTGTATGTGTGTGTGTGTGTGTGTGTAATGCATTGTGTGTTTTTCTGTGTGCAAGGGATGCATTGTGTGTATGTGATGAATGTCAATCTCTCCTCCCGCTCCAATTTCCTTCTCCTCCTCCCAATTTCTCTTTCTCACCCCCCCTCCTAATTTCTCTCCCCCCCTAATAATATCTCTTCCCCCCTCCTAATTTCAATTTCTCCCCCCCTCCTAATTTCAATTTCTCTCCCCCCCTCCTAATTTCTCTTTCCCCCCTCCTAATATCTCTTCCCCCTCCTAATTTCAATTTCTCTCCCACCCTCCTAATTTCAATTTCTCTCCCCCTCCTAATTTCTCTTTCCCCCCTCCTAATATCTCTTCCCCTCCTAATTTCAATTTCTCTCCCACCCTCTAATTTCAATATCTCTCCCTCCCTCCTAATTTCTCTTCCCCCCTCCTAATTTCTCTCTCGCCCCCCCTCTCCTTTCTCACCCCCCCTCTCCTTTCTCACCCCCCCTCTCCTTTCTCTTCCCCCTCCTTTCTCTTTCTGACCTCCTTTCTCTTTCACACCTCCTTTCTCTTTCACACCTCCTTTCTCTTTCACACCTCCTTTCTCACCCCCCCCTTTCTCCTCTTTCTCACCCTCCCTCCTTTCTCACCCCCCCTTTCTCTCCTCTCCTCCCCTTTCTCTCCCAACTTTCTCCTTCTCACCTTTCTCTCCCCTTTCTCTCCCCCTTTCTCCTTCTCCCCACCCCCTTTTCTCCTCTTTCTCACCCCCCCTCCTCTTTCTCACTTGCCTATCCATCTTTCTCACTCCCCTTTCTCTCTTTCTCACCCCCTTTCTCCTCTTTCTCACCCCCCCTCTCCTTTCTCTTTCTCACCTCCCCCCTCCCCCCTACCTTTGCTGTAGCGTGGCCGAGCCCAGTATAGTCCGCGGGTACAGGTAGCTTTTGTTTCCTGTACCCGGCCGGACTAACAGGAAGTGAACACTCAGTGTGCACTTCCTGTTAGTCCGGCCGGGTACAGGAGACAGCTGCTCTCTGTACCCGTCGGACTATGCTGCAGTGAGGGAGCTGACAGGAGCGCTCCCTCCTGTCAGCCCCTCCTCAGGTTGCGCCCGGGCGGTGCGGTCCGCCCTCATGGACGCACCGCCCGGGCAAAGCTGCAGCCGCCTGAGGCTCTCTACAGAGCGCTCGGGCAGCTGCAGCATGGGGGGGGGGCGGCGGGGCTGGTCATGGCACCCCCCACCCTGCTGGCACCCGGGGCGGACTGCCCCCCCCTTAGTACGCCACTGGTTACATGTATATATGTAGTGGGGAATCGCGATGCAGCCTAGAACAAAAACTAACCCCATTCAACCCCCCTATAACAACAGACCACTTAGTATGGATGAAACAGGCCACAGCATTTATTATCACAAACTAAATTACTGCATAATACATCCATAACTTTATTTATTAAATCTCTTCTTTTTCTGTAACCAAAAACGTTAGCCATAAATAAGCATTAATTAACATATATACTCTACACATAGTGTTATACAGTGACCCAACCGTCCTTGCCAATAAACATACAGTGGTTCCTAATCACCACTTCCTCTCACCTCCCCCCTCGTCATAAAAATCATATCGTTCCAATGCCCGCCATGAGCCGACCTTATCCACGCTCGATGGGCACGACACCTCAGCCAACCTAATGTTACCCGTTTGAAGCAGGGGAGGTTGAGAAAACTTGTTCATCTCATTCCATATACTTAAACGTAACCCCTCAAACTCAATTGGCAAGGACATACCCCCGCCACAATCCCGCTGTTTTACACCTAAAATCAGCGGGGGACCCCACCACAACCAGCCATGGCCTGTTCCACCACTTCTTGCAGCGCTAGATTAACATAGGCCTAGTCCGACCTCCAGCAAGTGCACCCATCCCCTCGAGATAACCAGGCCACATCCGGCCAACAACTAAGGCGAACTGGAATCCCCCAACCCCCCGAGACAAACCTAGAAACCCATCTCTTCCGAATTTCTACGGCAGCGCACCAGGGCACTCACATTGCTGTGCGCACTGCCAACAGGAACGGGCGATAGCCTCAGCCTAGCCCCTGAGAACCTCTGGAAGAAACAGAATGTGTAACATGTCCAGATTTAAGAGCACCCAAATCCTAAACCGTCACCGAACCCATGTCATTCCATCCAGAGATGACAAAACCCCCGGTACCCCCATGAGGCGGGACAGCTGACCCCGTATGAGGAGGAGCCACACCCTCCTCATGTATCTGGTGCCATACCACCGAACCTCTGCTCCCGAAGGCGTAAGATCCAACCACTCACCCCCCGCCTCCTGGCCCAAATTACACATGAGCATCCCACCATCCCTATTCCAGGGGTGTTGGGTGGGGGGGAGACCGTAACCGCAGAGAGAAATCCATTTGGAGACCAGCAGGGTGAACCCAAGGAACCTACCACCCTGACCCCCACCATTCAAGCCCTTTGAACCAGTGGCACAAGCATGCCAAGCCTGGCGGTATCTGTAGCCGCCCCTAACCGGACTGAGTGCCCCCTGAACTCTCCACCATCCTTACCCAGAAATACGAGCCCCATTGGAGCACCCCAACGACATGGACGCAGGAATAACCCAGGGGCGGAATAGCCCTCACCGAAGGAAAACAGGACACATGTCGGAACCCGGCGCTCCCCCCAATCGGAACGGTATAAATCCAACTATCCTGGGAACCTAGTACATCCAGTTAGGAGCTCAACCATCACCCTGTGCATTCCATCTACCTCAAGATAAATCAGAAAGGGCCCAGTTATGTCAACCCTGCAATGTTGGGCAGATTCCATTGATGAATCAGCCAACCGCTACCAACTTACCTTTACCAAATACAACAGCCATCGAGTGGCGAAAGCCTGAAGGAAGTCCATTCCAATGCTTACTCGATCCACTGAAACCCCTGCCCACCAGCAGATGACCGAAACATGAACGGGAAGCCGCCAAGGAAATGCACTCATCCGGCCCGATCGCTCCCACTTTACTGTAGCGGGCCCCACACCGCCTCAGAGAGCGACCCATGGACCAGCTTCATCAGCCGCTAGACCGAGCGTCCATGACTCCACTGCCTCATAATGTGGCCCCGCGGAGCCCCTGCCTGAAGTTTGTCCTACAGTGAACCAGACAGAGCACGTGCCATTACCTTGTGAACCCCCGGTAAAAGCCCGCCTGACCAGACACTTCAAGGCTCAAACGCCGCAGAGTGAGGCGCCGCAACCAAAGTACCCCCGGGGTAAAGGGTACTGTGACATGATATAGACAGCCTGCACCACTGCACATGTCTTACCGGAAGAACTACCCACCTGTCCGCGAGCTGGGTACCCCACGCCTACCATGCAAACCGAATGGGAAGCTCCAAGACAGCCAGAGTCTGCAAGAGCCCCGATGCTTGCCAGCTTACTGGGCAAGAGTCAGCACCATGGAAAACCCAAAATGGCCCCAAAAACCCCCAAACCTGCTGCAGCGGCAACAGGTAGACTTCAGTGGAAAGGACTTAGGGGGCCTGATTGCACAAGCTACCATTAATGGAGGCCCCAAAGGAAACCCCACAGGTAGCGCAGCTGAAACCCCCAACACCCCCAGAACCACCAACACCTTCCACTGGATGTCCTTATCCGCAGTCCAGGGGCAATTGACGTTCCCCGGGCGGAATCGATCCCACTATCCAGGAGACTACCGCACGTATCCCGACCAACGAAACGCTGAAACACTACCCCAATAAAAACACCACAGCAGCCGAGCGTGACGTGTGACACAGTCGGCCCCACACATAAGTGACATTAAGAGCCACCTGTGTAGAGGCACATAGCCACATAACACCGACCGTCAGAAATACGGCCCGGAAAACAATAACCTGCCGGACACATCGGCAAGCCGATTCTAGTGCTGCCTTTGTCAGCAAGGCCCCAGAGCCCTGCAGCCCCAACCACGCGGACCGTTGAGTCATGCCCTCCCATACCTAACCCCTTGGAGGGAACGACAACTGAGTAAATAAGAAATCATGCGATATTGACCCTGCCCCTCCATGGGCACCATGACCCAGGGGGGGACCCGCGGAGAGGACTCCGGGGGCACCCTATAATTGGTCGGGAGGGAAGCTTACCAAGCTTTCTCGGTAAGTTGCTCCCGCAACACCCGATGGAAGTCTCATATGGGCCGAAAGGTCCTGCTCGGAGATCATCCACTTCCCCTATCCCGACATATTGCCAGCATGAAAAACTGTGGGGGGCGGGATGGGCTGGAACACACAAGGACCCCATTGTCCTTTTTTATTTATTTATTTTAAATTTTTTAATTTTATTATGCCACCAACCCAGCTCACCCTAGGAACGACATGCATCACAGAGAGTGCCCTCTCCCCGACAATGCTAATCAGAACATATGATGCCCTGACACACTTCCCGCGCGCGTCATGGGGTGCAACCGATTACGGTATTTCCCCCCCAGGCCCCTCCTGGAGTCCCTCCCAAGCAAGGGCCCCCCCTCCGGCATGAGGGAACATATCACCAATAAACAACCCCCTTACCACTACTCCCCCAGTATTTCGTGACATGCGCAAGTCAAGCAGGCCATACTAGTGCCCCGCGCCATCCCAACCGCCAGCCTCCCGGGAGGCAACACCGGCGCTATTAGCTTCGCAGGACACTGCAGGCAACTGTACTATAACATATGATAAATACAGATTAAAGGGGGGAGGGGGCGTTAAATAACCGGAGTGGACTTTTTTTTATTTTACATTTTTTTTTTGTGAAACTTTTATTTCTCATTCTATTCAGGGATAGGTTTTTTTTTGTTTTGCTTTTTTATCTTTTACTTCACATTCTATTTATGTATTAATTCAGTTGTATTTATGTATTTATTTATGCTGAAATTTCCAAATGTTTAATTTATTCCTTTTTTTTTTAAAATGTTTTTTTTTTTTTTGCGCGCTAAGACCCCCCCTCAGCTCTAAAGGGACCCGACCGGATCCAAGAAGGGACAACGTACTCACCAGCCAATGCCCAGCGTACCGCCCGCGGCATAACAAGTGTAGACAGTCCAGGCAGAAGACAAAGAATTCAGCGTCCACTGCGTCCTTCTAAGGTGTTCCAGGCGCCCCCTGCTGGGCGTTCTGAGGAACTGCAGCCAGGACCTGTGAGGAGAGCACGTGTAGGTGAGCCAACGCTCCACCAGAAGGCAGCCGAGGTAAGTAACCGGCAGAGAGAAGAGGAGACCCAGAGAGTGAAGAGCCGAAGGCAGAGAAGACCCAGAAGAGACAGGAACAGGTAAGAGCAGGGGAGGAAAGGGGGAGGACACCAGAGAGGAACAGAGCAAGAGGGAAGGAGAGAACAGCGAGAGGGGGAGAAAGAACAGAGAGGGGGTGGGGGGGAAAGCACAGCAGAGACAATAGGAAATCCCAGGGGGACACCGGGAGAGGACATTGGGGCCCCCCAGGGAAGCAAAAGGAGGGCCCCCGGTACCAGAACATGAGAAGGGAAGGGAGGAAAACTGAAAAGGGGTGGGGGCAGGGGAGAGAAACCCCCCCGGGCACCATCCTCACCGGCAAAGGAGGCCCCCCCAGGAGAGTTCCCCCCCAACGGCAGTACCTTAGTACCCCGCTCGGCCCACAGGGCCCAACTCTCCGCCGGTGTCCCAGTCACAGCCCAGCCGCCGCGCCAGCCATGCGGCGGTCGGGTAGGCCTTTGGCCGGCCACATAGTGTGCGGGACACGCCACCCGCCTCCTAACAGCCCCCGGCGAACCGGCCGCAGGAGGGGGAGGCTGCAAATCCTGCGCGGCGGTAGAAGGCCGCGCATCCTCTGCGGCAGTTGAAGCCCGCGTGTCTGGAGCCTCAGACACGTGGCCAGGTGATGCCTTGGGCCCGGGCTCCACCTCCTCAACCAGGCCCGAGGAGCAGTAACGGGGGGGAGGGGGGGAGCTGAGCCGGCGGGCGGCCCCAGATGAAGACAGGCCGCGCGGGGGGGGGATAGACCCATGCTGGCAGCCAGGGCCGCCATCAGGGGGTGACAACCGTGACAGTTGTCACGGGCCCGGCGGCCCTGGGGGGCCCGGACTGCTCTGGCAGTCCTGGGCCCCACTTTGTTTCTCTGCACACATAGATAGTGAATCTCGCTATCTATGTGTGCAGCCGCGGGCCCCCGGCTCCCTGTTACCGCAGAGGGGGCCCAGGCAGCACACAGCTTCTCCTCCTCTCTTCTCATAACTCTCGCGAGACCCGGTTACCATGGCAACGCTCCGCGGGTCTCGCGAGAGTTATTAGAAGAGGAGAAGCTGTGTGCTGCCTGGGCCCCCTCTGTGGACGGTGACAGGGAGCCGGGGGGGCCCCCACCGGACCACCACAGATGGAATCTCCCCCCTCCATGGACACAGGTAAGCAGGGAGGGGGGATACACATTTAATTAAATTAATAAAAAATTAATGTTAAAATGCTCCTTCCTCCCCCCCCCAGATTGCACATTTACACAACACACACTGCATACACCAATACAACACACACACACACTGCATACACCAATACAACACACACTGCATACACTAACACACAACACACACTGCATACACTAACACAACACACACACTGCATACACTAACACAACACACACTGCATACACTAACACAACACACACACACACCACACACACTGCATACACTAACCCAACACACACACTGCATACACCAATACAACACACACACACTGCATACACTAACACAACACACACTTCATACACCAATACAACACACACACTGCATACACTAACACAACAAACACACACTGCATACACCAATACAACACACACACTGCATACACTAACAAAACACACACACTGCATACACTAACACAACACACACTCTGCATACACTAATACAGCACACACGCTGCATACACTAACACACACACTGCATTCACTAACACACACACTACATTCACTAATACAACATACACTCTGTATACACTACACATTAACACTCTCTGCATTCACTACACTAACACACACTCTGCATCCGCTACACACTAACACACTCTCTGCATTCACTACACATTAACACACTCTCTGCATTCACTACACTAACACACACTCTGCATCTGCTACACACTAACACACTCTCTGCATTCACTACACATTAACACATTCTGCATTCACTACACTAACACACACTCTGCATCACTCACTACACACACTCTGCATTCACTACAAATTTACACACACTCTGCATTCACTGCACTAACACACACACTACATTCATTACACTGACACACTCTGCATTCACTACACACTAACACACACTCTGCATTCACTAAACTATGCATACACTCTGGATTCACTATACTGACACACACTCTGCATTCACTACACTAACATACACTCTGCATTAACTGTACACACAGCATCCACTACACAAACATCCTGTATTCACAGTACACACACTACATCCACCACACATTGAAACACTCTGCATTCACTATACACAGACACTGCATCTAATACATGCACTACATCCACTACAGACACTGCACCCACTAAACACATTTCATCTAGTACATACAAACACTACATCCACTACACAAACACACACTACATCACTGTACACAGTATATCCACTACTCAAACACACTCTGCGTTCACTATACACACTGCATCCGCTACACAAACACACACTCTGCATTCACTGTACAAACAGTATCTAATACACACAAACACTACATCCATTACACATATTCTAATTCACTTCCACTATACACACCACATTCAGTCCTGCATCATTGTCAGCGGACCAGGTAGGGCGTGGGCGGGCCCGGGAGTGAGGGGGGGCCCAGACCTTGTGCTTTGTCAGGGGCCCCAAAATTTCTGATGGCGGCCCTGCTGGCAGCCATCCCCAGGGGAGAGGAGTCAGCAGCCATCCCCAGGGGAGAGGAAAGCTGGGGCCACAGGAAAAGGCCCCAGATGGAGACAGGCCGCGGGGGGAGCACCCACACCGGCAGCCACCCCAGGGGAGAGGAGTCAGGCAGCCACCCATGGGAGAGGGGAGCAGGGGCCACAGGGAAGGCCCCAGATGGAGACAGGCCGCAGGGGGGAGCACCCACACCGGCAGCCACCCAGGGGAGAGGGGAGCACCTGAATCAGGAGTCGCTGGCCACCATCCACGCTGCGGCAGCTCTGAGGGAAGCCAGAAAGCCTCAACCTCCATCCCTCAAGTTGTGTAAATCTGCAGGCCCAGGCAAACAGGAGCAGCAGGACAGGAAGCTGTTTGCTGGCCCGAATCCCAAGTGGCACTGAGGTAAGACCACCCCCACACTAACTTACACAGAACATAATCCCACCCACACAGTCTTTCCCAACCAATCCCATGCATCTATCCCCACACTCCTACATGTGCCCTTGTACGCTTAGCTGCGCTATCTCCCAAGGGCCTCTCCCTAATGCTAACCATTGCTAACCCTGTCTCCTTAACTCTCCTTATACCTAAATCTCATTCGAGGAGGAGGCCTCATTTAGTAGCACCGAAAGGGCCAACTGTGATTCAACATGACCGAATTACAAATATTTTGGACACAAAATGTGGATCACAAATGTCTTAAAAATGGCTTCACAAAAACCAGCAAGAATGAACCCTTAGATTACTTGCACCTTTACCACTATGATAAGCTGATTGGGTGATGGTGTTTATAATGTCTTTTTACAAGCTTTATTATTGCTGTAACACAATTTTCAGAGAGGAGGATACTTTGAGACAGATTAGAAACAGGGACCATGGGATAAGTCAAAGCTTGTGTGGGATTAGCTAGCAATTTTCTTTCCTGGTAAAATATTTTATAAATAAATTTTCAGACTATAAAATGAAAAATAGTGTGAAAGGTGTGTCTCCTCAAATTCTATAGAGGCTGGCGCTTGATATTAGACCAAGCTCTTTCCTCTTTGGACGATGGGTTAATGGGAGCCTTAGGGATTTTAGCATGAGCCACGAACTGTGCTGATGATGCCACAGCTGGCAGAGTTCCATTTAACCTTCCAATGCTGCTAGTGCAATAAACTGCCTCAGCCTAGTTGAATATGTATGGCACGCATACTACATATTTCTAAATGACATTACTTACCCAGGCTATAGCCTATATACCTCAGTTTGCTCAAAGAAGCAGATGTAATGAGCCTGTTTCACAGTGCTGCACTTTGTGCAGCTCAAACAGCTCGGAAATCCTTAGATCAAAAATAAGTTAAATAGGATTAGTCAAAAGGTTGGAGCATGGGTACTGCAATATCAAAGCTACAAACATGCCTAAAGTGGCAGGTGCATGCTCAAGTCACTTAAATAATGTGTATGCCATGTATGCTGAAATGTCATCAATGTTATTTTAGATGGAATGCTGTGTGTCGTTATTATCATCCATTTGTAGGGGACATTTTGATGGATACAATCTATACATTCGCTGACAGCTTTCCCAGCATAATGTTTATATTATGTATATAGTTACTTGAAACGATCTATCCGTGTGTTTTGTAGATAACAGAGTCCATTCAAGATCTAGAGACTACATTCTCTTTATCACAATTTTGCTAGGTTAAGGGAAAAATAGGGTGTTATGTTACCATCGTACTTATTTGTACTGTTGTAATTATTATTTTATTAAATATAATATTTGGTATATTCTTCCTGTTAAACACATACATCACTAACCATTTTGGAAGAGGTAGCATGATAACAATTACCGTTTACTGTAGTGGTTATGGTAAAAAGAGTCTTTGGCTGTTTTCTGTCATGCATTTTAAAGCAGTTTGACAAAACTGCAGCTCACTTAATGAAGTGGTTTCAAGAAACACTACAGGCACCCAGACCACTTTATCTAAATCAGGGGTGCCAAAAAGGTAGATGTTGTAGAACTACAGCTTCCATGATGCTCTCATTAGGGTTGTAGTTTTACAATATCTGGGGATCTACCTTTTGGGCAGCCCTGATCTAAATAACGTGATCTGGTTGCCATGTCCCTCTCATTTTAACCCTGCAATGTATAGCATTGATTTTCTGCAATGTTTACATTTTGTGGTTTAAATACCTCTGGTGGCTGTCATACTGACAGTTACTAGATGAGCTTCCACCGAAATAGACAAGTTAAACAATTAGATGGTCTAAATTACCTTTGCTAACCTTTGGTTTTGGAATAGACATTTGTATAGTGTTACTTTCACTCTTTCATTATCCATAAATAATTGTCCAATTTTGAAAGCCACGGTAGGAGGCAGCCTAGCGTTGTTTGTATGTTGCGAGTGCAATCCAAATTTGGACAGATTTATATGGATAATAAGTGAAGCTTCTATATGGTTTCTAGGGTGGCAGAGACCGTCTTGGGTTTTCTAAGAACACAATGTTTTTTGTAAAACCATGAAAATTTTTTTTTTACAAAAACTAGAAAGATGGTGCCCAAAGACCACTTGCACCATAACCACTTCCATAAGATGTAATGTTTATGGTTCTAATCGTGTCGCTTTAATTCTCAGCTAAAGAAAAATTCAGCTGTGTGCACAGCTTTCCCAGCTAAGATTTAAATGTCTCCCAAGTGTAATTCCTAAACTACAAGCTATAAATAGATGTGTGTTAGAAGTTGAAAGCAGGCTCATTGTTCAGTATAGTTTTGCAAGCATTCAGGAAGTATTTGAAAGGTCATTACAAAATGTGTAGCAGTTATTTTTATCTGTGGCTAACATCCATTTAAAATCCAAGGTGTTAACCCTTTCCATAAAGTTAAAACAGCATTAATGCATACTTCACAACATTTCAATTGTTTACTAAACCTACATTTTCAGTTAAATTGTTAATAAAGACATGATTTTCCAAACAGCATCCTTGGGCACTAGTGTATATGAGAATCAAGGAAATGTACACATTGTAAAATGAACTACATTTTAATCAGTTAAAGGAACGCTAAAGCATAAGAAATAAAAACTTGTATTCCTACAGATTTAGTGCCCTGTTTATAATAATGCTCCCCCCCCCAACTCAGCATAAAAATGAATACAAATATTCTTTTTACTCCACTTTTTGATCAGCTTTTGCAGCGCTGCTTACCTTTTTTCCTCTCGCAGCGTATGGAGGAGGCATGGGCTCCTCCAGAGTTGGTACTATCCAATACTCCTCATAGAGCAGCACTGGGGACCTGATGTGCATGTGTTGCGAACACCCCTTAAGCTTTGGGTGCTGCAGTAATGTGAACAAATTTTACTCAGTTTCTGCAGTAGGAATGCCTCTAATGGCTGTCAGTATGACAGTCACTAGAGGAGAATTTAACCCATGCAAACATTGCGGTTTCTAAAAAATGTGCAGGACCACTGCACACAGACCACTAAATTGAGATAAAGAGGTATGGGTGACTTTAGTGGTCCTTTAAGTGCTCAATTACTTGTATAGTAACTTAGTGTATCTTCAGATTTTGTAGTGGAGTAGGCTGTCCAGATATAAGCTACTTCTTATGTTCCAGGCAAGGCTGTGAAACTACACCTGATGCCAGGGAAATGTAACTCAGGGCACCGGATAGGCAGGTGAGACGCTTTCTTAAAAAGTCCACACCCTTGCTAAATATGCTGGAAGAACTCTTTAGGATCTACTGAATTGCAACATTCCTTTAATATGGTCATATGCACATGGACATATTGCAGTGCTGTACTAAGAAGTCTGCTTCATAACTCATTTACTGTACACACTTTGAGCTGAGCAGAGTAGAAGTACATTACATAAACTCTTCTTTTCTATACCGTGAGATTCACTTTAAAAATGTTGACTCTAACACAAACATAAAATGTCTCTCTTTGTCACATTAAAAAGACAGCAGCGGCATTATAAAGCTGCTTATAATGAAGAGCGTCATTACACAGATGGTACACTGCTTTAATGACATGGAGTAGAGTAGTGTATCCTGTGTCATAAGCACAGTGGTAGTTAGGGTTATGAGTAGTGATGTCCCGAACGGTTCGCCGAACGGTTCGCCGCAGACGGCGAACATAAACATAAACTTTGACCCTGTACCTCACAATCAGCAGACACATTCCAGCCAATTAGCAGCAGAACCTCCCTCCCTACCAGACCCTGCCACCTCCTGGACAGCTCACTAAGAATGCAGCTTGTCAATGAATGTAAAATGGATGCTGTCCAGGAGGTGGCAGGATCTGGGAGGGAGGGTCTGCTGCTGATTGGCTGGAATGTGTCTGCTGACTGTGAGGTACAGGGTCAAAGTTTACCGCATATGTTCGCTGTCCGTGGCGAACCGTTCGAGGAACCGTTCGGGACATCACTAGTTATGAGTTATCTGCCTTCAAGATTATGTGGACTGTAATTCTGATCACTTTCATCTAGGCTTCAGTGACTAAATATGCTGAAGATGATGTAGTCATGCTTAATACATCTGAAAATTACAAAGGTCACAATCTCCAGTATCATAAAGGAATCTTTAAATGGTAAATGCAAGTCCCTAAAACACTTCAGCTTTCCGGAGTGCTTTAGCAGCTAACCACATTGTATTAGTCAATGCCTCTGACATTATAAGCATTCTACTGAGCAACCGCAGTGATCAACTCATTTGAATGGCGCATGTGTGTCAATCACCTGTTTTGTGTCAGTTTTCACCAGACAGGAAGTGGAGACTGTCATCACTGGCAGAGCAGCAGCAAGAGGACACAGGGCCTTGTAAAAAGACCAGGGGCTCACATCCAAGAGTAAATATGATGGCTCCTCTTACATATTCATTTAAGCCCCTCCAAAATCCAGCCCAATACTACGTCCTAAGTCCAATACTACTCTGTTTGAATTCAGAGTATACCATTTATTAACTGTATGAACCCTTAGCCACGCTGATTGAATTCAGAAGATTACATTTATTAACGCTACACCTGCTGCAGGTCCGGATTAACATAGGGGCTGATGGAGCTGCAGCTCCAGGCCCAGGCCCATGGAATAGGCCCATTTATAAAAAAAAAAAGAAAATTACTTTTTTTTCTTTTAAATTCTACTCTTAGGTTTGCCACCTGACTGGTATTTTAAGGCACAGCTGGTATTTGAGGCTGCCTGGCCGTGATGGTATTGCAGTAATACTGGCAATACAAATGCAAATATATTTCTCAGTATAAACGGAGATTACTCTGCAATACCAGCACTGGCCAGTAGGGGTCACTGTGTATGGGCAGAGGCAGGGATAGAAAGTTACAGCATATCTCTACTCACTGATACGCAGGGGAGCAGCTACACAGCACAGAGAGTTCAGAGAGCAGCTCCCAGCCTGCAGAGACAGACTACAGCTCAGGGAAGTGAGGGATGAGGGGAAAGGCAGCAGGGAGACATGGGGACACTGAGACACTAGGGGACACTGAGACACTGGGAGACTTGGGGACACCTCTGAGACATGGTGACACTGAGACACATGGGGACTCTGTGAGACATAGGTAGACACATTGGGACAAGGAGACACTAGGGACAGTGTCTCCATGTCTCCCAATGTCCCCATGTCTCCCAGCCAGTGTCCCTAGTCTCCTAGTGTCCCCAAATGTCTACATGTCTCCCAGCCAGAGTCCCTAGTGTCTCAGTGTCCCCATGTCTCCTAGTGTGTGTCCATGTCTGTGTCCCTAGTGCCCCAGTGTCCCCAAATGTCTGTGTCCCCATGTCTCCCAGTGTTCCCAAGTGTCTGTGTCCCCATGTCTGTGTCCCTAGTGTCTGTGTCCCCATGTCTCCCAGTGTCCCCATGTCTCCCAGTGTCCCCTAGTCTACCAGTTTCTGTGTTGCCATGTCTCTCAGTATCCCTAGTGTCTTAGTTTCCCCAAATGTCTGTGTCCCCATGTTTCCCAGTGTCTGTGTCCCCATGTCTCTGTGTCCCTAGTGTCTGTGACCCCATTTCTCTCAGTGTCCCCAGATGTCCATGTCTCCCAGTGTCTCCATGTCTCCCAGCGTCCCTGGTTCTCTCAGTGTCCCCATGTCTCACTGTGTCCCCATGTATCCTAGTGACATGGGACACACTGAGACATGGGGACACTGAGACACTAGGGGACCCCCAAATGTCTACATGTCTCCCAGCCAGTGTCTCAGTGTCCCCATGTCTCCCAGTGTCCCTATGTCTCCCAGCCAGTGTCCCTAGTGTCTCAGTGTCCCCATGTCTCCCAGTGTGTGTCCCCATGTCTGTGTCCCTAGTGCCCCAGTGTCCCCAAATGTCTGTGTTCCCATGTGTATGTTTACAAGTGCCCCATGTCTCCCAGTGTCCCCAAGGGTCTGTGTCTCCATGCCTCCCAGCCAGTGTCCGTAGTGTCTGTGTCCCCATGTCTCCCAGTGTCCCCTAGTCTACCAGTGTCTGTGTTGTCATGTCTCTCAGTATCCCTAGTGTTTTAGTTTCCCCAAATGTCTGTGTCCCCATGTCTCTGTGTCCCAAGTGTCTGTGACCCCGAATGTCTGTGTCTCCATGTCTCTCAGTGTCCCCGGGTCTCACTGTGTCTTCGAGTCTCACTGTGTCCCCATGTCTCACTGTGTCCCCATGTATCCTAGTGACATGGGACACACAGACATGGGGACAGTGGGAGAAATGGGGACACTGAGACACTAGGGGACTCTCTGAGACACATGGGGACGCTGTGAGACATAGGTAGACACATTGGGACACGGAGACACTAGGGATAGTGTCTCCATGTTTCCCAATGTCCCCATGTCTCTCAGCCAGTGTCCCCACATGTCTACATGTCTCCCAGCCAGTGTCAGTGTCCCCATGTCTCCCAGTGTTCGTATGTCTCCCAGCCAGTGTCCCTAGTGCCTCAGTGTCCCCATGTCTCCCTGTGTGTGTCCCCATGTCTATGTGTCCCTACTGCCCCAGTGTCCCCAAATATCTCAGTGTCCCCATGTCTATGTTTACAAGTGCCCCATGTCTCCCAGTGTCCCCAAGTGTCTGTGTCCTCATGCCTCCCAGCCAGTGTCCGTAGTGTCTGTGTCCCCATGTCTCCCAGTGTCCTCTAGTCTACCAGTGTCTGTGTTGCCATGTCTCTCAGTATCTCTAGTGTCTTAGTTTCCCCAAATGTCTGTGTCCCCATGTCTCTGTGCCCCTAGTGTCTGTGACCCCATTTCTCCCAGTGTCCCCGAATGTCTGTGTCTCCATGTCTCTCAGTGTCCCCATGTCTCACTGTGTCCCCATGTCTCACTGTGTCCACATGTATCCTAGTGACACGGGACACACTGAGACATGGGGACAGTGGGAGAAATGGGGACACAGACACTGGGAGACTAGGGGACTGGGCGACCTGGGGACACTGACACTGTAATACATAGGGACACTGATGCCAGGCTGGCCTTCCAATTCTTTGGACAGACATACCCCCTTTTTGGGCATGTTCGCCCCTTTTGGCAGTTCTGGTCACGTGATTCGTATCAGTGGCCCACTCTTTTACCCCCTGACTTCCTGCTTCACTGGACACTGCTGTTAGGGGGTATGGATTTACTTGAAAGATGAAAGCATAAATTAGAGAAAGAGATAAGCATAGAGTATGTTTTCTTATAGCTTCATCCTTTGAGTTTCCCTCCAACACCAGGTATGACTGTTTTAGTGTTTTAGTGTTTTTGGTCGATAAGATTCTGTACTGGGCTCTTAACCCCTTAAGGACAGATGACGGAAATATTCCGTCATGATTCCCTTTCATTCCAGAAGTTGTGTCCTTAAGGGGTTAATCTGGCCCTGACCTGCTGGATCAACCCTTAGCCACGCTGACTGATTTCAGAGTATTTAATTTATTAACTCTACACATGCTGTATTGACCCATAGCCATGCTGATTAAATTCAGAGTATTATATTTGCTAACTCTACACCTGCTGTTTTAACCCCTAGCCATGCTGTATTAACCCTTCAGTTACTGTAATAAAATCCGGAATGCATAGTAATACCCCAACACTATGTTACATTAAAGTGGCAAAAAAGTGGAGTTTTAAATCTGTCTAATTTTTTCACTGGACTCAGGGATAACAATGAAACCATTGTTAAAAGTGTGATGGTAATCTCACCCAAACTGAGGTCTCACGATAGGTTAACACTCTGCCCAGTTTGTATATTGTTATCTTTGGTAAAGTTGTTTTTCATTTTAAGAGACACTAGAAAAAACAGTGTACACTAAAACAATAGGGAGGAAGTATAACATCATCAAACCAATGGGCACATATGTTGATGGCCCAAAGACTATAAGACTGCTTTATTGACACAGATGCATGAAGCTATGTGTTTGAATAAACTTTGTTGCTTTGTGGGAGGGCTATTTTGGCATTAAGCAGGAGGATATGTGTCATTCACAGGCCATGTCCCCAGGGACACTAGGACGTTGGGTAGTCATGCTTCTCAATGAGTACTTCTGTAATGTACAATTAATGGTACACATTAGCAGTTTTATGGTTTAGTGTGTTGTGTCCCACTAAGGCAGGCAGATCATAAAGTAAGTACTCGAGAATGTTAAGCAGAAATGTCCATTGATTTTATTTCCTTAAAATGTTTAAACCTCAAAACAACAAAGAAGTATTTCAGTGGATTAAACCATTTTTTTTTTTATCCCACTAGTATGTGAGGCAAATATTTTGTTAAAAAGCCTGCATAAGATCTACATGTATTTTTCTTATTTCTAAAACTTGTAATTAAAGGAACACTATAGGCTCCCAGACGACATCAGCTCAACGAGGTGGTCTGGGTGCATACTTTAAGGTTACTTAACCCCGCAAAGGTAATTATTGCAGGTTTTCATCAACTACAATAATTACCTTTGAGTGTTTAAATCCAGCTCGAGTGGCTGTCTACCAGATAGCAAATAGAGGGACTTCCGGGTCGTTAGGCGACTTTTGTTCGCCTGACGCTGGATGTCCAAGCACTATGCACATCCAGCGTCATGTAAATCCCCACAGGAAAGCATTGTACATGTTGTCCTATGGGGAAAATACTAATGCAAATGCGGACGTTGCAGAGCCTGAACCAGCGCTGAGTTTTTTTTGTTTTTTTAACCCTTTCTGGACTATGATGGGGGGCACTATATGAAGCTATAGTGCCAGGAAAATGTAATTAAATTTTCCTGGTACTATAGTTTCTTTTTAAGGTAAATAATGGTTCTATGAAAGTGTGCCACTGTATTAGTAACATCTATAATGAAACATATGTATGAATTACACTCCTAACTCCAGTTAAACCTAACATTATGTTGCTGTTAATTTTACAGCATGCTGTAGTTATGCTGTTTAGAGTATTCAGAGTATTCCTTTCATAATTTGCAGTGTACCACAATTTGCAGTTTTGTGAATAAACCCAGAAGAATGAAGAGGATTTGTGTTGCTGTGTCTTCGCATCCTGGCTGTTTAAGTACAGCTGAATTAGTGAAATGTAAATAGAGATTTGGCTCAAACGCTTCAGTGTTCTCATGTTGTAATGGTGAGAGATTGGAATTTACAAAGTCTGCCCCCATGGAAATCTAAAGAAGACAGACCATGCTTTGTGTTGGTAAATGGTATGTGCAGCGGTTAGTGTGATAAGGGGAATGAGTATGTGCAAACAGTGCACATTTGACGTCAGTAAACTCGTTTTAAAATCAGTAAAGATGGGCCAGTGATGCTTGCCAGCAGGTGGCGCCAAAAGACACAACGACAAAATCTAGCAGTATCTGGATTGTTTCTGAAAATGCTTAATTGAGTAAGTATGATTCTATTGGATCCAGTCTATATTTTGTATTGCACTGTGCTACTGTCAAGTATTCTAAATATTTGGTTAAATTAGGACGGCAGGTGAAATGGATTACTATAGCAGAAATGATTCTGGGTGACAGGTGACATTGGGCTGGGGAGGAGGACTTGAAAGAGTTCTTGTTGTCTAAATCCTGCATTGTTGTGTAATAAAGGGGGTAGTAAGGTTATACAATACTCTAATACTGACTTTATATTCACAGTGAAAACCATTTTCAGTCGTTGATTTTTGTTTGTTAGAAAAATGGGAACATTCATGTTTTACAGTAGATCATCGATTACTGGTTGTAATGCAGTAAGGCACACTGCTGTTGACTAACAATAATTTTTGAGAATATTCTAGAAGCTGATTTATAGTTTAGGTCGACAAGATTATTCACTCAGCCATCAATTGTCCAGGGTTTAGGCTAAAATAACCAAATTGAAAACATTTTTAACCCCTTAAGGACCAAACTTCTGGAATAAAACTGAATCATGACATGTCACACATGTCATGTGTCCTTAAGGGGTTAAATAAGTATGTTTTAAATTCAATTGTTTATTTCCTTAAATTTTAAAATTCCCTGGTAAATTCCTTTGAATTCAGAGTTAAGTGAATCACCCTGATAGAATTCCATCTCTATAGTTGTCCCATTCAGCACTTTATCATTATATATCCAACAGGATGTACCATCTGTCTTTATTGATCTGTTTTTTTTCATCTAAATATCAGAAAATGACTCGATTCTTAGAGAAACTGTATAGGCACCATAACAACTTCATCACAAGTAGTTGTTAAGGCCCCAAAGTCCCTGGCACTTTCTTACCTGAAAGGGTTAAAGCGTTCTCAATTGGTTTAACCCCATGTTGCTCTGCAGTGCCAGATCTCCCTGTCCCACGAATTGCTATCATAACCTGATTTATGTTTTTACAATTGATGATTTTTTTTATTTATTTTTTTGTCTTAGGCAGTGTAATTGTGTGCATGTTGTGCTGAGCTGACAAAAAGTTAACAATGCAATTCCGAACAGAGAGTAGAAAAATCCCCAGCTGAGTTGAGGAGGAAGATTTAAAAAAATAAATAATTTTAAACTCTTTCTCTATGCGTTGGTCTTATTTTAGCACACTGTTTGACAATTCACCACAAATCATAGTTTAGTTAGTGAACCCCAGGGTGTGAATGCATGCATAATACATGGATATTTATAATTCAGAAAATTAGCACCTGTTCTTCCCAGGTTCCTGTTTATTAGACTCACAGGTCTAATATATTTTCTTGCTTTGCCTAATTAATACTGTGAACCGTTTAATGTATACACCCGCAATTGTTGTTGTATGCAGGATGTAGAGTTATATGTGAGAAAAATCATCAGTTGTTATTGTCAGGTTCACCTTTATTAGGCTCTCATTTCTAATATATAGTCTTGTATCTTCTAATTAATACTGTGAAATGTTTAGTGTGTAAACTACTAGCTCTGTTACCCTCCCCCGGCTCTTCCCATATCTTCATGCACAAACAAAGGAAAGCTTAGTACCATAAAGCCTAACAGAACCTTCACAAGTACTGTATGAAACAGAAAAATGAAAGTATAACAAGTACATTTCCAAAGAAGTTTGAAGAAGCTGCTTACTATACCCAATAGTTAAAGGATCACTGTAGGCACCCAGACCACTTCAGCTCCATGAAGTGGTCTGGGTGCCAGGACCCTCTAGCTTTAACCCTGCAGCTGAAAACATAGTAGTTTCAGGAAAAACTGCTATGTTTACACTGCAGGGGTAATCCAGCCTCTAGTGGCTGTCTCTCTGACAGCCACTAGAGGCCGCTTTCGCAATTTACACTGAGTAAATTGCACTTATTTGACACTGGACGTTTTCACAGACCTCCAGCGTCAAATAAGATCCCCATAGGAAAACATCGAGTAATGCTTTCCTATGGGCATCTGACTGCGCATGCGCATTCGGCTCCACTCGGGAGCTGATGGCGGGGGAGGAGAAGTCACCAGCGCCAAGGGAGCCAGGCGCTGGATTAAGGTAAGTGGCTGAAGGGGTTTTAACCCCTTCAGCGCCGAGGGAGGTTGGCACTTCAAGAGCCTATAGTGGCAGAAAAACGGGTTTGTTTTCCTGGCACTATAGGATCCCTTTAAAATTTAAGAGATGTATAATCAGCCTGGGAATCGCTTCTCTGAACACTTTGTAACTTATTCACTAAACTTTAAATTATATTTATAGGGTTACTCCAATAACCATAACCACTTCAGTCTGCTTTGTGGTTATAATGCCAAAAGTACCCTGGCCCGGTTCCCCTTGAATAAGGCAAACCGTTTACCTGGGTCCCTATCATGCTCCCTGGTGGTCCAGTGATACGCTTCCGTCCACTGCAGACATTCATTGGTTGAGAGCATCAGCTGACTGCTCTCACACAATAATTTTTATTCTGAGCAACAAAAGTTGTACAGAATTGAAATTTGCCAGCCCGGAACTCTGGTTCTGGGATGGTTGATGACACCCCTGAGATGGAGTTACACCTATGGCAGCAGAAGGGTTATTTTCTGTATGTGCAATGTTTCAAAGCGAAACACTGCATGTACAGACTCCATGTTCCATGACCATTTTAAATCAATGAAGTGGTCATAGTGTTTGTAGAAAATCTTAAAAGTAAATCGAACAGTAAACTCCAAAATTCTATTAGAATGGAAGTGTAGTGAATTTCATAATAAACAGCTGAGTCAAAATTTAGGTATTCTGCATACTAAATTGAAATTGCCAAGTTGCAAACCTGTCTTGAAGAATCTACAGCTAAATTCTCATAAAATTAAGAATTCACCTATGAACTTAAAATGCAGTGTGCATACCAACACTGATCAGCCACTACATTAAAACTACTGGCATGTGTAGTGAATAGCCTTGATTATATTGTTACAATGGCACCTGTCAAGGGGTGTGATCAGTGGTGTACATACAGAGGTTGCAGCTGCGACCGGACCTGTCACTCCAGGGGGCCCGGCCGCCCTGTGGGCCCCTGCGAGCGGGTGTCGGCCACCATGTGTTACGGCCCCTGCCTGTGCGGTAAAACTGCCGTGCCCGCACGTGAGGGGGCCCATAGGGTGGCCCATGCTGTTAGGGCCACCCGATGGCTATGGATTTCCAGGGGGCCCGGTCAGCGCTGCGGCGCTTTAACATTGCAACCAGGCCCCCTGAGATGAAATCAGACACTGGGAGGAAGTGACTGCCCTGGTAACTTCCTCCTGCAACCACCAGGAGTCGCGCGGGAGGAAGAGAGGAGGGAGTCAGTGGGATCAGTTTTCGCACCTGGTTAAACCTTGGGTCCTGGCATTCATGTGGATGTTACTTTGAAATGTACCACCTACCTAGAGATTGTTACAGACCATGCACATAATTTCATTGCAATGGTGTTCCCGATGCTAGTGTCCTCTTTCAGCAGGATAATGCATTGCACACTGCAAAAATTGTTCAGGAATAGTTTGAGGAACATGATAAAAAATTCAAGGTGTTGCCTTGGCCTCTAAATTCCTCAAGAGCTGTATCTGTGGGATGTGCTGGAAAACAAGTCCAATCCATGAAGCCAGCAGGATCTGCTGCTAATGTCTTGGTGGCAGATACCACACGATAGTTCAGAGGTCTCGTGGTTCACAATAATACAATTAACGTTCCGTTCAGAGATCTTGTGGTTGTGGTTTGGCAGCTCAAGATGGTTCAATACGATATTGGGTTTTAATGTTGTGGCTTATCAGTTTATATACAACATATAACCTAAATATGGAATTCCTGTTTTGCAAAAATGTGAACTTCGTTTTGAATTTGCTTTGACCTGAATAACCTTGTCAAAGGGAAAAAAGGACTAAAAACAGTAATTCATTTGTATCCGGGAATACTGGTAGTGATTTGCTAAATTGTGCTTACTGTTGCATTTGTAGTAGCATTGTTGTTATCTACTAATTCATGCTTTGTGCCTGGTTGTATAGTAATATTTAATCAAAGATTATTATTTTTGGCCCTACGCGAACATGAGTCATTAGGCCTTTAATAGACTGCATTGGGAGACGTCTGCTAGTATAGTCATCTCCATAGTTACAATGTGTCCCCATCACCTCTTGTTAATTATATTGTTACATGAATGAAACGTGACAATGTTTTGCGTCTTGTTTGTTGTCGTCCTTTTATATGTAAAACTCATTTATACCTTTATACCAATTAAAACCTATATGCTTCAATATTTCTGTTTGTCTTTGAAAGGAATCTGGAATGCATTGGCCAGACAAAGGGTTGTTTTTGTTTTTTTAAATGCAAATCTTTATTTTATCTCTGTGTTATCACGTTGTTATAGTAGATCTGTAATTTAGTGTATATTTCTGTGACAATGGCAATATTTACCATTACATTTAGCTAGCTCTAGGAGGGTAAAACTTTTGAGGTCTCCCTTGGTGCAACCTTCTCTTCAGGTAGAAATATTACTTTTACCAATTGTCTGGTAATGCATGAAAACACGGAAATGCAACAAGTACTTTCTGAGAACGTGATCTAGTTGGTTTTATGACCTTTGGCGGTTGAGTCTTCAACTTCTTAATCCCTGTGACAATCCCTGGCCATAAATCCTGTAGAATTGTGTAAGCACATAGCTACTGAAAGGAAACTGGAGGATAATGATCACCACATGGATCAATTTGCCCAGGCCTTCAGTACGCTTCTTACCCGAACAGCGCATCTGCAACCTGGGGCCTCACCTCCACCTTGTGTACCTCCAGCTATAGTATACACGGCACTTACTGTCTCCCTATCTCCTCCCCTGCATTTTGATGGTAATATTCAAGAATGCCGGGGATTTATTAACCAAATGGAGTATCATTTTGAGGCCTCACCGGAATCTTTTCCCACAGACAGAGCTAAAATTGGTTACCTAATGAATCAATTAAAAGGTAAAGCTTTAGCTTGGGCCAATCCATTATGGGAGAGTAATAGGAGTGTGGCACACAATTACCAGGAGTTCCTTACGGAATTCAAACTTACGTTTGAACCTTTAGGCAGAGAGGATGGCGCCTCTACTGCCCTGATGCACATCAGACAAGGGAACCGGTCTATCTCGGAATATGCCATAGAATACAGTCCAAACCGGAACCCATGCAGTTGGGGGTCACTAGACTGTCGGAAGCAGAAAGACAATATAGGAGAAAAGAAGGCCTATGTCTATACTGCGGTAGGAAGGGACATATGAGAAACAATTGTCCCATACATCCGGAAAACTACCGCACCTAAGCACCTTAAGGGGACAGATCTTAGGTGTAATGGAAACGTAATCTGAAAAGAATAAAAATAGGTTTCTCCTTGACATTTCTATCTCCTTTGACAAAAATAACTTTTCATGCAAAGTCCTGATGGATTCAGGTGCTGCTGGAAACTTCATCGACGTTCAATTTGTCAAAGATAATACTATACCTATCAAGGAGAGACTATCACCCCTAGCTGTTGAAGCTATTGAAGGGAGACCACTCTCACAACCATTGATAACCTTACCCATTAATATTTCCATTAGTGCATTACATAAGGAAGAGATTAAATTTCAGGTGATTGCATCTCCTTCTTGTCCTATTATATTAGGATTCCCATGGCTTAGCAAGCATAACCCTCATATTGACTGGGCTAATGGGGAAATATTAGAATGGGGTAAGGATTGTAATGAAAGGTGCATATTGCATGTCACCAAAAGAGTGGGCACTATTGAATTACCCACTAGTACACCTCAAAATCCCGAGATCCCTATACAATAACAAGACATTAAAGAAGTATTCAGCAAGACTCCGTTTAATACTCTACCTCCTCACAGACCATATGACTGTTCCATTAACTTACTTCCAGGTGCTATGCCACCTAAGGGAGCAGTCTATACTCTATCTCCTCAGGAGAGTAGTGTAATGATGGAGGAATATATTAAAGATTCATTGAATAAAGGCCATATACGAAAATCATCCTCGCCTGCTAGTGCAGGATTCTTTTTTGTATCTAAAAAGGATGGTGAGTTGCGACCATGTATCGATTACAGGGTATTGAACAAAATCACCATTAAGAACGCCTACCCCATTCCTCTTATTGCTGAATTATTTGACAGACTCCAGGGCGCTAAAGTGTTTACTAAGCTTGACCTTAGAAGCGCTTACAATTTAGTGAGAATCAAGGAAAACCACGAGTGGAAGACTGCATTTAATACCAGAAGTGGACACTATGAATATCTAGTGATGCCATTCGGGTTGTGCAATGCTCCAGCGGTTTTCCAAGATTTAATTAACGATGTACTCAGGGATTACATTTACTCTTTTGTCTTGGTCTATCTGGATGATATCCTTATTTATTCTCCTGACCTCCAGTCTCACCACGATCACGTTAAACAAGTTCTGTAAACCTTATCAAAAAACCAACTTTATTGTAAATTGGAAAAATGTATCTTTGATCAGTCTGAAGTACAGTTTTTAGGATATAATATTTCTGCCTCTGGGTTTCAGATGGATCCTGAAAAACTAGAGTCTGTTCTACAGTGGCCTTTACCCACTGGGTTGAAAGCCATTCAAAGGTTCATTTTTCGCCAATTATTACAGAAGATTTATAATGGAATTTTCTTCAGTAATAGCCCCTATAACCAATATGACACGCAAGGGGGCTAGTAGTACGATATGGTCTAAAGAGGCAATTGAAGCTTTTGAAACTCTCAAACAGCGGTTTGCCTCCGCCGACATATTGATACATCCTGACACCAGTAAGCCTTTCATACTGGAGGTTGACGCTTCAGAGACAGGGGTAGAGGCAGTTCGCTCCCAGAGGGAGAGCCAGGAAACTCTGTTACATCCTTGTGGTTACTTTTCTAGAAAGTTGTCTCCTGCTGAGCGCAATTACGATATTGGCAATAGAGAATTGTTGGCCATTATTCTAGCTCTCAAGGAGTGGCGACATCTTCTAGAGCAGGGGTTCTCAACGTTAGTCCTCAGGACCCCCTACCAGTCCAGGGTTTAGGGATTACCTGGGTGTGTCTAAGGTGTTTAGAAAAAGAAAAAAAAACACCTTAAAGTCAAAGGGGTTTTTTCCCCCCTTTTTCTAAACACCTTAGACACACCCAGGTAATCCCCAAATCCTGGACTGGTAGGGGGTCCCGAGGACTGGGTTGAGAACCCCTGTTCTAGAGGGTTGCAAGGACCTCCTTTTGATCATTACTGATCACAAAAACTTGGCATACATAGGAGATGGTAAGCGATTATCTTCTAGACAAGCTAGATGGTCTCTATTTCTTTCTCGCTTTAATTTTCTTATCACCTACAGACCTGGTTCTAAAAATGTCAAGGCCGACGCCTTGTCCAGGCAGTTTGATACTGAGGCTATACTACAGGCAAAAAACATCCCATATTATTCCCCCGGAATGTATCTTTGCGTCCACTGTCCTTTCATTGTCCTCTCCACTGCTTGGCTCCATCATGGAGGCTCATTCTCAGGCGCCCTGCGGTAAACCTCAGGACAAACTGTTCGTTCCATTGGGGGTAAGGGTTAATATCGTGAAGGTGTTTCACGACAATGTGTCTGTTGGTCACCCAGGTATTAATAAATCCACTTCTGCTATCATGAGGTCATTCTGGTGGGATTCCCTCAGGAAGGATGTTAAGGAATATCTGCAGGCTTGTTCTGTTTGTGCGGTTTCCAAAGTGCCTCATAAACTCCCTTGTGGCTTGTTACAACCTCTTCCTATTCCTGAGGTCCCATGGTCCCACTTGTCCATGGACTCCATTGTTGAACTTCCTAGTTCTAACAGTTATACCACCATTCTCATGGTTGTGGACTGTTTTTCTAAAATGGCTCATTTTATTCCTCTCAAGAAATTACCGTCATCTCAAGACCTGGTACTGCCAGGATTGTCCGTCTGCATGGCATTCCTCACAATATTGTATCTGATAGAGGTTCTCAGTTTGTATCCCGGTTTTGGAGGGCTTTTAATAAGCAATTTGGGATTGAATTGTCTTTTTCATCCTCTTACCACCCCCAGACTAACGGTACAGCTGAGAGGGCTAACCAGTCTTTGGAGTTATACTTGCGTTGTTTTGTTAATAGCACTCAAGACCATTGGTCCGAATTATTACCATGGGCCGAGTTTGCTAAGAACAATGCTGACCATGATTCCTCTGGGCATAGTCCATTTTTTGTTAATAATGGCCGGCATCCTACTGTCCTACCGGCTGTTTTTTCTGATACGGCTATTCCTGCTTTGGATGACCGTCTGGCTTCCATCCGTGATACCTGGGTTAAAGTTCAATCTGCTCTGGGTACTGCTGCTGACCGTTTCAAGCATTATGCTGATACACGTCGAGGTGCCAACCCTGTTTACTAAGTGGGTGAGAGGGTTTGGTTATCTTCTCGTAACATCAGGCTCAAAGTCCCTAGCATGAAATTTGCTCCTAGTTTCCTTGGACCTTTTCGTGTCATTCGTAGGATCAATCCTGTTGCGTACTCTCTGGCCCTTCCGGCCTCCTTGAAAATTCCTAATACCTTTCATGTGTCCTTGCTCAAACCTCTTGTTTGCAATAAATATATTGTTTCAAGTGTCCCTCCTCCTCCCTTAGTTGTTTCTGGACAGGAAGAGTATGAGGTCAACTCCATCATTGATTCCAGGTTTTCTCGGGGCACTTTACAGTACTTGGTGGATTGGAAAGGTTATGGATCAGCCGATCGTTCTTGGGTTCCGGCATCTGATATACATGCTGGCCGCAAGATTCACTATTTTCATGCCAAATTTCCTGCGTGGTTTCCCTTGTGGTTGTCCGAGAGCGCGTTATTGATTTTGGTTATTCCGGTTATTTGACTTTGGCATTGTTTTTGACTTCCCTGTTCTCTGGCATCCCTGACTCCTGGCTTTTCCTTATCGTTGTGTCTCTTTCTGTATCCCTTGACCTCGGATATTCCTGACTATTCTTTGGTACGTTAGTCCGGCCATTCTAAGGTCCGGTATACGTTACCTATCAGTCCTCTGTGTTACACAATTCTACGTGCTGGATCATTCTGTAATCCTGACAGTGCTCTCTCTGTGTGGCCGCCGTTCGTATAACCGAACAACATGTGGTGGAGAAATTGGTGGGCATCTTGTCACACCAAAGCAGGTAGCGGGACTTGGTTGTCGAGTGTCTGGAACTCCAAGACAGACACGCGACGGCGCGAACACCGGTGAAACAAGCAAACGCCTGCTTTCTTTCGCAGCAAGCCAGGATAGTGCTGTTCGGTAGGTTTGTTCGTATGGACCTCACAAACACACGCTACAAATGAGCCAGGGGAACCGTTCTCCTTTTACGTACGTTTTGTGTAATATCTGGCTTGGTTCGTCAATGTTAAATCTTCTTAATTTCTTCAGGTTGATTGATATATATATTGTGATAAAGTGAAGGCAGATAGGCCTATAACATTTAACCCCAGGGGGAGTATGTGTAGGATGTGTTGTAGGCAACACAAAACACTGTTTAGTTATGGGCCCCTGGGGTGGAGCATTTGGAGAGAAGGGTGGGCCAGTGCTCCACTCCACAGTTTAGTGGTTTTCTGGGGAGACATAGATCCAGGCCAGGGTTTTTTGGACTGTCTCCAACCCACTGCACAGCTGCAGTTAATGAGCTGTTGCAGTGGGAATAAACTCCTCCCTGCTAGGCAGGTAATGGAGAGGGATTGCTGGCTTCCTCCCAGGAAGCAGGTAAAGGAGAGGGATTGCTGGCTTCCTCCCAGGAAGCAGGTAGGAGAGAGAGGCTGTTCTCTCCAGATAGAGTCAAGGAGACTAGGCACTTGGAGTGCAGAAAGGAAGCAGTCAGGGCAAGGCTGGCTTGGAGCACTGGGAGTGCAGAAAGGAAAGCAGTCAGGGCAAGGCTGGCTTGGAGCACTGGGAGTGCAGAAAGGAAAGCAGTCAGGGCAAGGCTGGCTTGGAGCACTGGGAGTGGAGAAAGGAAAGCAACAGGCTAGCTAGCAGAGTGTTGCTATCTAGTAAGGTTGGTGCCATATGTTTTTGTTAGTTTAACCCTGATAGAGAGGGATATACAAAGTGAGTTAGTGCTCAGACGAGCTAGGTTTTTTGTTTATAGGGTTTTCTGTTACAGTTATGTTTTTCATTTACTGCTGTATCCTGTGTGGATTTTCAAATAAAGTGCATGGAGTATATGCAATTACAAGGACTGTGCATGTTTTTGCCCTAGAGGACCGTGCTACATGGTGACAAGGATCACAATATGGTCGAGAATGCGGGCACAGTAGCACAGTGAGGGTCTGTGGGTGTGCCAGTCATCTGGTAGTCTGCTTGAGGACTTTTATTTGCAGACCTGTTTAAAAAAAAAATAAAAAAAAATTAGTAGCACTGTACCTTTAAGACTGTTACCTGCTTGGTGCTATAATGGAGGACCTGCTGAAGGCTCTGGTAAAGGCAACCACTGTACAACAAGAGGCAACTGCTATACAACAAAACACCAACCATTTCCTGGCTGCACAGATTAAGAACCTGAGGGATGCTCAGCAGGAGCACAGAGCTGCACTTACTGGGGTTTTGCAGATTGCCCCCGGCAGGGTGTGTGGGGACAAGGGACCCCATAACCAAGCTAGTGACATCCTGCATAAGATGACAGAGGCAGTAGAAGAAGTATTTAGCAAGCTGAAAAGCATGGAGGCAGCAAATCTTGATGTTGAGAAACACACAGAAGAGAGAGAACCGGAATTAAAAGGCAAGAAGGATAAAATTGATCCTGAAAGCAGTGATAATGTGGAAGATGGTGAAAAGGCAGTTGGATCATCCAAGGAACAAAAAGCAAAAGAGAAAAAGGTAGTAATGAGTACAGCAAATCTAAAGGAAAACCCGGAATTGTCAAGAGGCAGTGATGGTGACAGTGATGACATGCGCCAAAGTAAGAGAGGTCAGAGGAATCAGAAGGGAGAACGAGACAAACTGATTACTGAAGTTGACAAGTGTTTATTTGAAAATCAAAACGTTGCAGCTTCACATGAAAGCCTCAAACTTGCTCTGTATGGCATCACAACAGATAAAGAGGTCTTTGAAAAAGAGTTGGTGGTAAGCAAAAAACACCCAGAAGGTGTAAGTAAAGCTAGTGAATACAGCCAGGGAAAGAAAAATGAAGCAGAAGCCCCTGATGTACACCCAAGTGAACAAGTCAAAGGCATGAAAAGCAGACTGACTTGGGGAGTCAGAGGAGACTGCCAGACAGCCCAGAGGAAAGCATTTCTGACAGTGAGAGGTGGCCACTCAAGGCAGAGCATTCGGAGGATACCCCTGGGGAGGAAGCCAGGCAAAGGAGAGATGAGCTAAGCCGGGAGTCTGGGCCTCAGGTAGAAAAACAGTGCTGCATACCAGGCCAGGCCGAGCATGATAGGATGGAGCTGGGATCAAAGGCTGCATTCATGCAGGAGGAAGTTGCTCTAGACAGCCTCCCTGACCAACCCCCTGAGGATATAGAGATGAGACCCATAGCATTAACCGTAGAAAGCAATGAAGGTTCCCAGGGATTCACAGAACAGATGGAGGATGTTGTGAAGCCCTTCATGGAGGGACCGGTTCCAGTGGAGGATGAGCTGGTGACAGAACCAGGTCTTGAAGAGGTTGAGCACCCAGCAAATTCGTCTTATGAAACAACTGGACGTATAAGTGATATAGAAAAGTTAGTTACACGCAAAGCTTTTGTAAAGTTTGCGTTTGAAAGTAACTCGGACATTGAGAGACTATCAAACCAGAAGCTGCTGTGGATGTGGAAGCAGATGATGATTCAGAGGAACTTGGCTACTAAAGAGCCACACAGTACTGATCATCAGCCTAGATCTGCTAGCAACCAAATAAGCGGGGAAACTGGAAAGAAAGGACAAAATCTGATACTGAGTCTGGGACAATATAATGGTAGAACGTACCCAAAAGTCCCATTACAGCTACAAGACCAGACTGAGAAACTCAGATGCTTCAACTGCCACATGCATGGACATATTACATATAACTGTCCTGAGAGTGAAGAGCCAATACAGTGTGACATAGAAATAAGGGCTCTGCATAGGATATTATTGCCTTGCTTAAAGATGTGTATGGTGACTGGTGGTGGTGTTACAGCACAGCTAAAAGTGGTGATGGTGGTAGGGAAGAGTGCACAAGCACTAATTAATTCAGGGAGTGAGGCTACTTTGAAAAGTGTTCTGCTCCAGCCAGAAAAATTTGGTTTAAGACAAGTGATCGATATTGTGGGTACACATGGTGACACCCGCACATACCCCATGGCAGAGGTAGAGTTTGTCACAGAGGTAGTAAAAGTTAAATGCCCTGTAGTACATGTAGCTCAAACGCAAGAGCGTATAAGTAAGGCCAGGTTTCTGAGTACCTTGGACCTGGTCATAAGGTATTGGCAGGTTCCCCTGACAGAGAAAGCAAAGGGAAGGACAGCGTTTTCTACTCCCAAGGGGTTCTGGCAACATAAAGTACTGCCATTCAGGTTGCATAGTGCACCAGCCCCCTTTCCGCATATGAATAGGATACTTTGGCCCAACAGAGAGAATGCAGCTGCCTACCTTGGTGATGTGGCGATTCACAGGGTGGACTTGGAAGCACACCTGATGAGGGTCCAGTTAGTTGTGAATAATGTAAGGGCTGCCGGTCTGACCGCTAACACTAAGTGTTATCTAGGATTTGAGGCAGCTAACTATTTGGGTTATCCACTTGGGTGGGGGTTCCTTAAACTACAAGGGAACAAGGTAGCAGCCATCTGCAATAGGCCACTTCCTGTAACTGAGGAGCAAGTCAGGGCTGGTACAGCCCTAGGTGACGTGATTGTTCATGGTTTGTGTTCTACGGTCGCTCGACCCGGTGGGTCTGAGCTGGGGGGGAGGATATGTGATAACGTGAAGGCAGATAGGCCTATAACATTTAACCCCAGGGGGAGTATGTGTAGGATGTGTTGTAGGCAACACAAAACACTGTTTCGTTATGGGCCCCTGGGGTGGAGCATTTGGAGAGAAGGGTGGGCCAATGCTCCACTCCACAGTTTAGTGGTTTTCTGGGGAGACATAGATCCAGGCCAGGGTTTTTTGGACTGTCTCCAACCCACTGCACAGCTGCAGTTAATGAGCTGTTGCAGTGGGAATAAACTCCTCCCTGCTAGGCAGGTAATGGAGAGGGATTGCTGGCTTCCTCCCAGGAAGCAGGTAAAGGAGAGGGATTGCTGGCTTCCTCCCAGGAAGCAGGTAGGAGAGAGAGGCTGTTCTCTCCAGATAGAGTCAAGGAGACTAGGCACTTGGAGTGCAGAAAGGAAAGCAGTCAGGGCAAGGCTGGCTTGGAGCACTGGGAGTGCAGAAAGGAAGCAGTCAGGGCAAGGCTGGCTTGGAGCACTGGGAGTGCAGAAAGGAAAGCAGTCAGGGCAAGGCTGGCTTGGAGCACTGGGAGTGGAGAAAGGAAAGCAACAGGCTAGCTAGCAGAGTGTTGCTATCTAGTAAGGTTGGTGCCATATGTTTTTGTTAGTTTAACCCTGATAGAGAGGGATATACAAAGTGAGTTAGTGCTCAGACGAGCTAGGTTTTTTGCTTATAGGGTTTTGTTTATAGGGTTTTCTGTTACAGTTATGTTTTTCATTTACTGCTGTATCCTGTGTGGATTTTCAAATAAAGTGCATGGAGTATATGCAATTACAAGGACTGTGCATGTTTTTGCCCTAGAGGACCGTGCTACATGGTGACAAGGATCACAATATATATATACGTCTTTTGTATATATAGTCTTGGGCCAAATGCTTGCGACATTAATATGTCTATATTAATTAAAAGTACTAATACGCAATCTGACTTACGGTTTCTTCAGGTTTATTCTTAGTTACTGATACATAATAAAACAACAAAGTATGTTACAGGATAATAGATGTTCAACAGCAGATGGTAATTGCTGGACTTCTGATGTAACATCCTTACATTGAGAGAGAGAGAGCCAAGAGACCAGAGTGCCCATACTGACGTCAGAGCATAACTCTAGCCATATAAGGACAAAACCCCCAACTTACAATTCCAGAGCTCTCATACAAGAAAACCTTGTGACTTATTGATACCCTCTGTTACTTATGCCAATCCAGACATCCATATATAATCAATAGAAACATAGAATGTGGAACTCCCGAACATGACCAACCGCTACCTCTCAAACTATGGAGCTATTTTTGGGCAGGCGTCTCGTGAGCGGTCAGTCAAAACTTTGACCCGGTGGCGATTTGGCTGTATTCGTAGGATCTGAGCGCTATTTGGACAACTTGGGCGCTCAGATTCAGGCTATCCGTGGATGTATACACTATAGGGGTTCCTCTATGCGAAAAATGTATTTTTGGGTGTTTTCTATAATTTGTCATTTTATGCTTAGTCATGGTGACATGACATTTAGGGGACATTTTGTGGATGTGTTTATGGGAGTGTCATGGGCGTGTGTACTGTGTCCCTGTATTGTATAAAAGCAGGCCATTGAGCCTGGATTAAACAGATCGTTTTACCCCTTCATTAAGTCTAGGCTAATATTTGGGTGATTGGAAGCTATATTGACTACTGTAATCAGTACTGCGCTGGGGACTTGGGAGATTCTTCGCGGATATACTCAACTGGAGTATTGGGATCCGTTACAATCTCAATACTGTCTTTCTGCGTAGTTACTTAAAATTAATCCTGTATTTTGCACAACATGAAATAAACAGTCTCTGGATCATCTCTTGACTGAGAGAAATAGTTGTGCTGTTCAGCAATCTGTAAAACACAAACCTGCCCCTATAAACACTCTGTAGTGCAGTTGATACAAACTGGACTGGTTTATGTGCAGATTTATATACACCAAACTTGTCAATGCCCAAGAGCAAACTCTCTAGTATAGAAAACCTAGTACAAACTTCACATCACTTTTAATACAGGACTTTTTTACAGTCCTCTAAACTATATTTATAAAATATTTGACAAAGATTTGGGCCCAAATCTATCTATCTATCCCTCCATATTGTTGGTGTGTTTGAATTTATACCAGAGCTCTACAGAAATAATACTCACGGTAATGTGTATTTACAATATGTATATACAAATCAGTCTACGTAAATAAGATCCATTTCAAAGAACAGCCTCACGTATGGCCACACCCCCCACCAAGAATATGTCCTTTTGAACTTTGTCCATCTGAACTTTGTCCATTCTCCCCTCATTTTAAATTAAACTGTACAACAAGGGGTAGGAAAAGGAGTGTATCGTGTGTGTATGTGTGTATGTATGTGTATATATATATATATATATATATATATATATATATATATATATATATATATATATATATATATATATATATATATATATATATATATATATATATATATATATACATACATACACACACACACACACACACACACACACACACACACAAAACATTGATGAAGTATACTGTGTGTGTGTATACACACACACACATACATACACACTGAAGACATATACCATGTATGTGTGTGTGTGTATATACAGAGCTAGCCAGAAAATGTATACACACTTTCACAGGTGTAGACCGGTACAGTCAAACAAAATGGCAGAGGAATGGTTGTCATTTATGGAACGTAAAACCATTTTAAAGTGGTATTTCAAATTTCAAGTTCAACGACAATGGAGGTGTGAGTTTGCATCAGAACCTCCAATATGCCTGACAATTTCACAAATTCGAGACAAGCTTGAAACCCATGGTACCGTGTGTAATGTGCACAAAGGAAGATCCGGTAGACCTCGTACAGCAACAAATCCTGCTTCCTCAGCTATGGTGTTGGAACAGTTTATCCACTCCCCACAGAAGTCTACCACACAATGTGCACGTGAGACAAGAATTAGCTGTACAAGCATATTTGTAGAGGTCAAAGGTAACTTGTATTCATCTCTCAATTTATGAATGAATTTAGTTTTTAAATATTTATACAGGTTTTTCTTTTGCTGAAGAGTGTGTGTAGGTGCGTGTCCCCTCCAAATAGGTTATGGTGGGGAAAGACTGTGATTGAAAACCCCTTCCACCTGAAGTTTGTGGATAGCTAATACAATGTTAAACAAGAATCTGCACACCAGTCCAGCCATAAGACTTGCTTTTCCCACAGAAATCACAAACCGGCAGTGATGTTACTACCGCAAAGGATTATGGGTGGGCATATGCAAATTAGTTTAACAAAGAATCACATTTTGCCTCATTCCATTTTAAACATGGATTCCTTTGAGTCTGTTTGCTGTATACAATAGCTTTGAAACACAACTTCGGAAAAGATGCAAAGTCAGTAAACCACTCACAGTGGACTTTGTTAAACTAATTTGCATATGCCCACCCAGAATCCTTTGCGGTAGTAACATCACTGCATATTTGTGATTTCTGTGGGAAAAGCAAGTCTTGACTGGTGTGCAGATTTTTGTTTAACATTGTATTGACACACTCTATATATATATGAGTCAGTACAATGTTAAAGGAACACTATAGGGTCAGGAATTTAAAACTCACCTTATTTCCAGCGCCGTGCTGGTCTTTTTCTCTGAAAAGGCAGTGTTTGCATTAATATGCCTGCATATAATGATTATACTTGCCAGAACAACAATGGCGAGTATAATCATTATATGTAGGCATATTAATGATATTCAGAGGTGCAAAGAATCAATATAAATATATATATATATATATATATATATATATACGCACAAAACATTGATGAAGTATACCATAATCCTGTCCTACACAAGGTGGGCTTTAACTACAGTATGATGAAGCAAGTCCTAATGTTTAGGGATTAGCAGGGTTAAAGGGACCCTATAGTCACCAGGACAACTACAGCTTAAAGGACTACTATAGTGCCAGGAAAACAATCTTGTTTTTCTGGAACTATAGGGTCATTAGGTTCCCCCCACCCGCTGGGCTGAAGGGGTTAAAACCCCTTCAGCCACTTACCTTTCTCCAATGCAGGGCTCCCTCGGTGCTGGGGAACTCTCCTCCCTCTGCTGATGTCAGCTTTGAATGCGCATTCAAACTGCCCATAGGCAAGCAGAAGCGCCTCTAGCGGCTGTCAGTAAGACAGCCACTAGAGGCTGGATTAACCCTCAGTGAGACATAGCAGTTCTTTAAAACTAGAGGGACCTGGCACCCAGACCACTTCATTGAGCTGAAGTGGTCTGGGTGCCTATAGTGGTCCTTTAATGTAGTTGTTCTGGTGAGTATAATCATTCCCTGCAGGCATTTTAATGTGAACACTGCATTTTAAACACTTTTCAGAGAAAAGGCAGTGTTTACATTCCCCCCAGGGACACCTCCAAGTGACTACTCCTCAGATGGCTACTGGAGGTGCTTCCTGGGGCAGTGCTGCACAGTAGACAGCATTGCCGTTCATGGAGACGCTGAATTTTCCTCATAGAGATGCATTGATTCAATGCATCTCTATGAGGAGGTGCTGATTGGCTAAAAATGCATTTGGCCCCATCTCTTTGCCGATTTCAGCCAATCCAATGCTTTCCATATGGCTAAAACTCGGCAATTCTGATGTCACCAAGGAGGCAGATTGGGGACAGGGCCAGCATCGGCAGACCTGCGCGGTGCTGGAAATAAGGTGAGTTTTCACCTTTTCTAAGGTGGATTAAACACTATACATTTGTGTTCCTGACCCAATAGTGTTCCTTTAAATCCACCCTTTTGCAGCTAGGGCCTTATTTAGTGGCCTCAGGCTGAATTTCTATCATCAAAAATGTGAAAATAAAGTGTCCCCCACCCTTCCATTTTTTAACATTTTATTTACACTTAATGTTGTTGTAGGTATACGCATAGGATATTAAAAGGAAGCCCTTTCTGTCCTTTCAAAGACAATATATGATATGCATGGGGCACTTACATGGCTTAAATTATGGTGGATCAAAAATATAGCACAAATTTTATGTTTTGTTTTTGGTACAGAAGTTGGACAAGTGCTTCTGTCCTTAAATGGTTAACAAGTAAAACATTTAAATTTCTTATAGTTCACTATAACTCATTGAAAATGTGTATTTTCAACCCATGCATGTTTTTGTTACCCCTTCACTACCAAATACACTTTGTTAAAAAAAAATTTAAAAAAAATTAGCATTGCGTTTATTTGAAATACGGGAATCATACCTACCACATAAATGTAGGATAAAACATTTTTTTTGTATAGACTGATATTCAGAGGTGCAAATAATCAATATGTAAATGTATAAAATTTTACCTTTTATTTAAATTTTATAATGGCCTTCAGATATTGGAGATAACATATTTTAGACATTAGATGTTGTTATCTGTCGATTTGCGATATTTCAGACAATTCTGAAATATTAGCATAAAAGAAGACCATTTTTGTCACATACAGTAGTAGTGACAGATAAATACAAATACCCTACTATTAGCAAGGCACCTGACAATATTTGCCACTATGCAACTTCATGATAATGTCAACACCATGTAGCTCATGTAAACTAGTATATACTCTAAATTATTTTACTATACAGAGGTTTCTAAGATAAAATAACTCCTTACAAATAACATTTTGAACTGAATAATCTTGAACACTCTCACTTCTTCCCTTCCCCTAAAATTTGGAACCTATATTTACTGTCATCTTTAGGCAGATAATGGACCTGGGCTGCTTTAAGACATTTTCATTATTATAAGAAGAATATGCTGTTTGTAAACCATAGCTCTCTCTAATGGTTCTACAAAAAACTGCTCCATTGCTCAAATCTTGCATAGAGTCATAGCAAGTCTAATGTGTTAAATCTGTCTCCAAGCCCATCTCTAAGGCACTGTTTGCATTAATTGATCTCATTATGTACCACCATTTTAATACTGTGTATGACGTAATGTTTGTGCAAGAATCACATTGCTTCTAATTTAATTTGAAACATACACCTATTTTAGTTTGTCTTTTTAACGCTCAAACAAAATCTTTGATTTGATTTTTTTTATTTATCTTTTTATTTTCTACAAGAAAAGAATAAAAAAAAATATAGAAATCTCTAAATGTGGAAATGTAGTTTTTCTGAGCTGAAACCTAAACAGGTTGTAAATGGGAACAAGGGGTGAATATGTAGGAAGGACATCTACCTGCAGATGGATCTGAAGAACGTTCCGAATCAGATTATCAAAAATAAAGTTTCGGCATTAACCAGAAACAAGAAGGAGAAGTATCTGGCACAAAAAAAAGATCATATTCACTAAGTTATCTAACTTTTTCACTAGCTTTCTCTTTTTCCCTAGATCTAGTGTCTCTCAATCTAACGTTAATAGTCTGTGAACTTATTCATAGCTCTTTCTTTGACGTAAAACTCTGATATGTTGCAATCAGTCATTCTGATTTCTGAAAAGTGAGCTCTGTGATATTGCCTCTTAACACTTTTATATGGTTTCATCACTAGCACTCTTTGATCCATAACTCTTTCAATAACCATAAAGCCAAGACCTAATACTATCAAAAGCTGTCTGGTATTGCTAATGTATTATTTGCCACTAGCTGTGCCAGGAAAAGAGTTTCACTGTCTGACTGTCTTTTACCCTCAGTAGGCATCTAATCCTCTCAAACCCAGGTTGTGTATCTTGGTTTCTTTTCAAACTTTACCACTCTCTGCTTTTCTTCCAACCTAGCTGTCTCTGTCACTTAGTTCACGCACCCACACACTCCCTTCCCTA
This sequence comes from Pelobates cultripes, assembly GCA_933207985.1. Taxonomy (NCBI): domain Eukaryota; kingdom Metazoa; phylum Chordata; class Amphibia; order Anura; family Pelobatidae; genus Pelobates; species Pelobates cultripes. Next base: position 175,423,275 of record OW240916.1, on the reverse strand, counting down.
GCAATCTCACCTCCCCCCATTCCAAGTTGTCCCACATCCCTAGCTGCCTCAGTTTTTGCTAGTTTTCTTACTCTTTCATTCTCATGCTTACAGTCTCATCTTATCTCATCATGGGAAACATGGATAGTAGGCAGTCATGGGGCATATCAAACACCAACTGCCAAGTAGTGTATCAAATCATTCTGTGCTTTCACACTGTCCAGGGCTGTCTCTCAGACTTGGGCCTTGGGCTTGAGGAGAAAGTACAGGCCGGGGCCGGCCCCTAATGTATCCCCCCTTCCTGCGAGATCTCCTTCCATGATGGACTTGAAGATGGAGACTCATCAGTTCCCCTACAGAGGTGACAAAAGGACAGTACATGCAGCGGTGGAAGGGGTTTCCTTGGGACAAATCCAGTGGTTCATGATCAGGTCTTCCATTAGTTGGTTGATGTGAGGGACTTCTTCTTCTCTGGATTCCTCTCCCGACCACACGAGGAAATGCACTGGCTCCTTGGCCGTCATTCAGGTGCAGACGAAGAGGCAGTGAGGCTCCATCCTCGCATGTAGGTGCCATATCTGCACAAGAGTTACCCCACGTAGCAGAAACTGAAGGCAAGAGTCTCTGTTGTTGTGAAGCACTTGGTTGAACAGTTTTACCCCTCAATGGGGCACCAGCAGAGAGTTTGGAGTCCCGGTGATGACGTTGTAGGTGGTATTTGAGGGAACCAGACTGGGTTCCAGCATAGGAGCAGTGAGGGCATTTATAGGGGCGCTCACCTGTGCAGAAAAGAAAATGAAACCGTGTAAGAAAAGGCAAAGCTAGAGACTATATATTAATGATAGATAAGGAATTGGGGTATCCATGCTAGAAATGAGTGATTACATAAAAAAAAAAAAAAATAATAGAGACAAACAGAAATGTGAGAAATGGAAACAAATATCACATAGCTAAAAGGATGCTCTCTCCACTCACCTAAACTGCATCTTAGAGAGCATAGAGCAAGAAATCATCATGAATATTGTCTTCATTTCAATTAAATTAGAATTTTACTTTTGGTATTTATTTCTGTGCGTATTAGATTTTTCTTTTACAAAGAACTAATAATTATCAACTTGAGGGGAAAGGGGAGGGATGAGTTGAATATAAACTAACATGAAATTCACATACATTTTAAATGGCATGTTTAATCCCAAGAAAGATATTATATAATTTATTTATCATTATTTGTGTATATTGGTTTTGTGTAAATCCGGATATAAAAAAGTGAATGTTGGCTGACCATCTCCTGCACGGGTGGATATCTAATTTTCAATTATATCTGCTTTTAGCACGATCGTGTTCCCTGTGGATCCCTTTACATAGGAAGAGGAATACCTACCCAGCCTTTATAGATGCAAGACGGACTGGAACTACGGGGCGGTAAGAGACTGGTAAAACTTGCCCCTGGCTAATTTTATCATATTTATAATACAACCGGATCCCACCCATGGGCCCGTAATAATATAACATTATATTACATATCTGCCAGATACAAAAACATATTGTCTGGATTGTTTCGTTTATTTATTTTTTTATTTGTTGCATTTTATGTTGTGTATTTTTAAATGAACACTATAGGGTCAGGAACACAAACATGTATTCCTCACCCTATAGTGTTAAAAACACCAACTAGCCCCCTGCCCTCCCCTTATACCCTTAAAAATAGTACATTCTTACTTTTATTTCAGTCAGTTGCTGCTGGCTCTGCCCCGGATCTGCCTGCTTGACTGACATCATCAGGAATGATGATCTGAGCTAATCCTAATGCTTTGTCATAGGAAAGCATTTCACTAGCTGAGATTGTTAAGGAGGCAGATCAGGGGCAGAGGTAGCACAAGTCAAACACAGCGCTGGCCAATCTGGATCTCATCATAGAAATGCATTTAATCAATGCATCTCTATGAGGAATGTTCAGTGTCTCAGGAACCACCTCTATTAGCCATTTGAGGAGTGGCTAGTGGAGGTATCCCTAGGCTGTAATGTAAACACTGCATTTTCTCTGAAAAGACAGTATTTACTGCAAAATGCCTGAAGGGACTGATTATGTGCACCAGAACAAAATACAAAAAAGCTATAGTTGTTCTGGTGACTATAGTGTCCCTTTAATAAATGTTCACTTGTCTTTTATACAAATCTAATATTTATAGCACTACAAAAAACACCAGCACATCTGTTTCAAGAGGAAGTGGTAAGGCAACTGAAGTGGCGGGATTTCATTTTGCCCAATAAACCCCTTTCGTCCAGAGGTTTATGGAAAATATGTACAGTCAGCTGCTTAGGTGAAAATAGGCAGGTGTAAATTAATTCAGGTTAATTTGCTAGATACCAATCATTTTCATGCAGTAATGCATATTTAATTCAAAATGTGATTCCGTAGAAATACCCTAAGGAAAATAAAAATGAACAAATGGAAGCAAAACATTCCTAGAGAAGTTTAGGAGCCATGATCCTTTATCAATTCCATAACCCATTATACAGCACTTCTGAATTTGTTGGCGCTTTATAATTAATAATAGTGTAGTGGATTCTCAGATGAAAAAATGCCTGCTTTTCTAGTAGAAATCCCTGTTACAGGAACCATACATGCAATCCCTCAATTAAAAGAAAACTAACCCTTTCAAAGTCAGATTAACAAAAACAATACAAAAAAATAACAAAACACCCAAGACATGCTTGTATGATGTAGACCCATCATTAAGTCTTCCTCTCATCTCTACCCAATGCATGGTGAGTGCTGTTTGAAAACAAATAAGAAAATGGAGTGCCTTGGACATAATGCTTAGCCAAAATGCTTGATCATTAGCCCTCTCAATCTCTCAACCAGTATTTGGGGTAAATCAATACTGAAACTTTTTATATCAGAGAATAACCTCTATATCTTTTTTTCCATCTTCTGGTCACTATGGTAGGGAAAAAGGTCTTAATGGTGGTCTAGGAGTTCCCTGGACCAACTATTACAACACCAGGGGGTGACTATTTCTGTTGAGTCAAGAGAATGCTCAATCCCACTGGTCCTAACAAAAAAATAAACACAAATCTAACAGGACTAGGGTATAAGTATGAATCCTTCCCTCTGATAGTTCCCACATTTCTGAACATCAACCCCATCAAACTCACTTAACGCCTTACACTGCTTTTTAGGGGCCAACTAGTAAAACAATACTCTTTGTAAACACACTGCAGAGAGAATGTTATTAAAACACCTACAAAACAATGGAATAAAATAATGTAAACAAATTAATAGGAGCAGACAACTAAAAAAAATCTGTATGGTCATGTTGAAACCTCTAACCTGTGTGAACTCGAAGATGCACCTTCAGGTGGTGGGAGGAACGGAAAGACTTGGCACAGAAGGGACAATCTCTACCAGTTGCTCCACGTGGTCTCTCTGCCTGTGATGAGTTGATACCCCATCCATTCTTATCTGTGGAATGAATGGGTGACTACTGAGAAATTGCAGTATAGCTCCCTTTTCTATAACAAATCAATTAATGAAAAGAGATAATACCAACTATCAATATATGTCTTCTGTGTTTCTTTCATGTGTATGAATTGGGCCTTTAAGAATAAAAACAGTAAAAAATGATGGTGACTAATAACTAACCTTTACCCTGTTTATTCTTCTATATGCATTATGATGAACCTTTATACCTTGTGATATTCACAAGGCAAATACTTACTCTATACATTCTGAGGAAAATGTTACCCTCCCCCCAAAATAATATTTATTAACCTTTTCTTACCTGGGTACCCAACATTTTTTAGTACAATGCCACTAGAACCCTGGGAAAGCATGACCTTGGCTGCAGCTCCATCTCCTATAGCTGAACTCATAGACTGTCCTCTTCCAGCAGAGCCTGTTACATCATGGTCTCCCTCTCCTCCCTGCACTGCTCTTGCTGTGGCCTGGAGCATCTGTGAACAGGTGGCATCTCCAGGTGGTGGCAGCCTCAAAAGAAGACCAGAATAAAAACTCTGATATCCAAGGAGCCTGGAGGAGGAGGAAGATGGAGAATTTGAGGTGGTGGCATGTGGAGATTGACCTGACTGATGCCCAGGGGGCTCTGGCCCTGCTACAGTCTTTATCTTGCCTAAATGAACCTTCATATGGTTCTTTAGGAACCAGGATTCCTTGAAGCATCGTCCACATACTGAGCATCTGTGATCAAAAGAGTCTTTATGCTTGCGCATGTGGCCTTTCAGGAACCAGGACTGTGTGAAACTCTGGGAACAGATCTCACACTTGAACTCAGCAGGAGGTGTAGCTTGAGTGGGGACTGGAGTTGGCAGAGGTGCAGCAATTTTGGGTCTCTGGGGGGCAGCATGTCTTCTTTCAACATGTCCCACTAGTTCACCCTCCTGGGAAGCAGCAAAGTCACATAGGTGACACTTGTAAGGCCTGTGAAGTATTCGGAGGTGACGCTCTAGTTCAGCTGCCTTGCGAAATTTACCCTTGCAGAAAGGACAAGGGTGACGAAGTGGAGGAAGAGGAGCAGGAATAGACAACAGAGGGACTGGTTCATGTGTGTCTTCTGGAGTGTGGTCTGTGATAATGGGGGAGCTTGGTTCTTTTTGATGTTGCCCCAGGAGTAAAGGCCTCTGGGAATTAGACTCAAAGAAAGACTTAGTGACTCCTCGGCCCTGTGCAAGAGGCCCTCGCACTCTGTGTGTGCTTGCATGTAAGGAGAGAATACTGATAAATCTAAACTGCTTTCCACAAATTGTACATGGGAACTGTCTGGACTTGGATGTTGTGCTATCAGCAAATCCATTGGAATGACGTTGAAGATCAAGTTCTTCATCAGCAAAAGAAAGGCCAAGGAGAGATGCTGAGACAGGGGGAGAGGTAGGAGGAGGAGAAGGAGAAGCCCGAGAGGGAGATGGGGAAGATGGAGGAGGGGAGGGGGATGCTGGAGGGAGACACAAGAAAGGAGATGTCTCAAGGTTTTGGGGGGAGGATGAGATGGCTGGGACAATTGGGGAAACAGATTCAGATGTGGTAGATGAAGCAGGAGAGTCGGCAGGTGGACATTGAGAGGCTGATGGCGGTGAAAGCGAAGCAGAAGCAGAGGGAGAAGAGACAGACGGTGGAGGGGGAGACTGAGCTATAGAATGAGGACTTGGAATAAGAGTAGGATGAAAAATAGCAACACTTTGAGGTGACATATTCTCTGGAAGAGGGCAGAGTGAAACAGGAGAAGGGGAAAGTGGAGGAGAGGAGAGAGGAAGAGAGGTTGTTGGAGAGCTAACTCGAGCAATAGGAGAAGTCTTGGAAGGTGACCCAATTGAGATGCAGTTCACTTGAGGAATGGAATTAGCAGTAGTATGGGAATCTGATGAGGATGAGGAGTCACCAGGAGATGGAGAATGATGGAAGGCAGGCTGAGGTGAAGTAGTGGATTTACTGAAGTCCTGGTCTATAGATTGTGGAGAAGAAGGACTTAGATGGGATATCAGTGTGGATTGTTGAGAAGGGGGTGGAGCCTGGGCAAGGAGGTGTGAAGCAGAGTCCATCTCTGAGGTGTGCTGCAGCCTGTCTTTCCAGCAGAGAATGATGACTGCTCTGTCTCCTAGAAGAGAGAAGCAATTAGGACTATCATTACATTCAAAATTCTAGAAACACAGATGAAAAGAGATAGAAAGTTGCTCAACTCTAGCTACTCAGATACAACAGACAAACACTTCAGAGTGACTAACTGAAATAAACTGAGACTATTTTTAAGGGTGGTTGTTTAGGAACTAAAAGAGGCTCAAAATAATGTTTTGACATTAAAACATGTGTCACAGTATACTTCGTTAATAACATTAGACAACAGAAATTTTGGCCATGTCCCTGATTTGTACATAAGATGACAGCCAGCTGGTATAATATAACGCAATGCATTTTATTTTTGCCAATCAAATAAAACAGGCAAATTTAATATTTTCTATGAAATGTTTTTGCTCCTTCTTTAGTTACAGGTAGTTATAGATCAAATATTCATTGTGCACAATATTTTCCCCATAAACTTTTACTTCATCACTCATCACCTCCTTTATCCACTTAGAACTGATAAACGGTCCCCCTATTAAAGGGACTCTGAAGGCACTCAGACCATTTCATCTCACTGAAGTGATCTGGGTGCTATGTCCCTGTAGTTTTAACCTGATAATGTTTACAGTGCAGGGTTTAAATGCCTGTAGTGTCTGTCATTCTGACAGCCACTACAGACATTTCCGGAGTACTAGGCAAGTAAAACATTGCAATTTATCATTCATAGAAATCCTCTGATTAGCGCAACATAGTATTTTAATGCACATGTGCACTAGCCTTCTAATGCTTTAATATGAAAAAGGAAAGTAAAATGGCTTTTTTCTTTCACCTAGTGCAAAAGAGAAACTGCAATGTTTACATTGCAGCACTGTGTCTGCCCACAGTGGCTGTCTACCAGACAGCCACTAGAGGGCTTTCTGAATCGAACTAGACCTTTGGTCCAGTATCCTATGCTTGACATCCTTACGCTCTCCCAACGTCAGATTTTTCCCCATAGGAAAGCATTGATTCAATGCTTTCCTATGGGGAGGTCTAATGTGCGCGTGGCATTTGCCTCACATGTGCATTACCACCTGCTCGTCGGGACATGGGCGCTTAGATCAAGTAAGTAAATAAACTTTTTAACTTTTTTTTTTTTTTTTTTTACCAGGGAGGGGAGCGTTAGAGAGGGGGGTGGCAGAGGGAGCTTTAGTGCCAGGAATACAACTTTGTATTCCTGGCATTGTAATATCCCTTTAAAGGGCCACTCCACTGCCCGAAAGAAATAAAAATCACTGTTTTGTTGATATACCTCAAATGAAAACTTGCCTGCATTTAATCATGCATTTTATCCTTAGGGATATATATAAAAAAAAGTTTGTAAAACCTGCAAATCTCTTGTTTGCAGCCTTTGCAAACCCTCTACTTTTAATCCCACCCAGACTTTTTGTGGCTGTCTAATCACAGACTTCCCAATGCAGCTCAATGAGAAGGCTGGTGCTCTGGGTCATTGCTGCCTCTTGCATTTAGCTCTACTGAACTAACCAGACCAGGAAGTAACATGATCTCTTGTCTGCTTAAAAGCCAAGGAGGGGTAGCCAGGTTCATTTATAAAAAAGTGTCAATTTCTATTGAAACCTGGAGTTTTTGCAAAGTGAAAAAGTAGGCCACCATCTTCACACATAAAGCTTTGCAGCAAGCTAAAGTGCTTTATAGGTCTGTAGTGTCCAGACATGAAGTGGTCTGTGTGACTATAGTTAAAATAACTTAGAGATTTCCATTTTTTTTTTTACCCATCACGACTGCTGGGAGATGAAGGCTTACGGTTAAAGAACTACTATTGTCTATCAGAGCACATCATCTCAATTAAGTGGTCTTGGTGAAGTGATCCTTTAGTTTTAACCCTGCAATGTAAAATCTTGAAATGTTTTAGAAAGGGTTAAATCCACCTCTAGTGGCCATATTCTAGAGAACCACTGGAGGTGTTTCCACTACACTGACTGAGTATGACATTTACGTGGAAGCTCATAGAAAAGCACTAAATTCAATGCGTTCCTATGAGAAGCATTTGGATGTGGGTGTGGTACTTGCTCCTCTATGTGGACCATTGGATACGACTCTGGAAAAAGAGCCAGATGACGTTGTGGGAGGCAGGGCAGCTGACAGTACCAATGGAGCCACTGTGCTTGAGTAAAGGCAAGTAAAACCTTATTTTAAGTTTTTTACCTGTAAATAGGGCAATATAGCTTTAGGAAAACAGGTTAACAAATGTATCAATGATCCTCAGATCTCCTTTCCAGTAACAATTATCAACAATTCCTCATATAAAAGACTGGTGCTAATTGTGCCAAAGAGTGTTCAACCACCCATATATGTACAGTAAGACTGTGGTGCCCAGTTCCCTGGCACTGTTGGCACTAAATATCTCTTAGGTTATATTTTATGCCCCCAAATGTACATTGTTATGCTGTGTTCGCTACTAAACCTTACCTTGCTTGGGATAATCATGGAATGACAGCTATGTGTAAGCTCATGCACCAGTGTGGATGGCAGGTGTGAGTGCCCTAAATGGAGGCCATGTATCCTCTGTTCCACAAAGACCATCAGAATTTCTGCATATTTTGTACATGTCTAGAGAAAGATTAGTCCGACAAATTATAGGGTATATAGAACACCTGTAGTTGGGAAGTATTGACACATCATATGACAAGCTAAAATAAGTCATCTGAATAAACTCCATTAATCTAGCTGCATGACAACCCACTGACTACATCATGCACAAGAAGATCTCATTACAGGAAAAAAATATTGTCTATTCTCCTCAAACTCTCTAAGTCTTTAGAAGACAAACCCAAAATCCTCAGACAATTCAAATTATCCTGCAACTTTGACTCTTCTATCTAGACCAATCTGCTGGCCTTGACATTCTTGACTGTAAAATGATAATTAATTCAAAAAAGAAATTAAATCCTGGACTCAATGGCTGCAGTGAAGGTAGAATCACTAATGTAACAACATGCAGAGTCCAAAAAAGATGTTCAACTCTTGATAACCATGTCAATCAAACTAGTAGTAAACAGTATCCACTGTAGAAGTATCCATGCAGGTAAAACTGGAACTGTGAAAACAGTAGGACGATCCAAACCAAGACGATCATTTCATGCTTCAAGATATCTAGGAATGGATAAACATTAATCTGCTCCATCTCAACCCAGTAAAAGATGATAAATTAATTTAAATTGTGCCTATAAAACCCCATCTCCCAACAAGCAGCCGACAATCAACCAATGCATTAGATGTTCCCTCTACATCTCCTATCTACTCTTTTCCTTATGTAAGAAATGGGTGTTATGGAGAATCCAGCTTTCCCTAAAACTCCAGATCATACAACCACAAATACCACACTAAAACACAATGGATAATTCCCAGCATAATATACCAAGACAAAACTGGCACGTAAAAAACAGTAATCCCTGAATTGGTACAATTATTCCTGGACTACAGCAATGTATTCTATATGAAAACGATAGATTATTCATTATCCTAGCTATAGGCAGTCCAGAATACTGCATCCAGAATTATCTCTAGGAAATGGGCAAGGCCACAGTTACAAAAGTGCACTGCTCATCTTTGAGCAACATGCTGTTGGAGACTGTACAGGATGGCATATTATATTTAACTGACGACAACGAGTCATATTGGAAAGAAAAAAATTTAAGGTTGTATATTCTTTATACACAGCTCTGGAAAACGTTCTCTCTCTCTATATATCTATCTGTCTGTCTATATCTATCTATCTATCTATCTATCTATCTGTCAGTGTAGTGGAAACACCTCTAGTGGTTCTCTAGAATATGGCCACTAGAAGTGGATTTAACCCTTTCTAAAACATTTCAAGAGTTTACATTGCAGGGTTAAAACTAAAGGATCACTTCACCAAGACCACTTAATTGAGATGACGTGCTCTGATAGACAATAGTAGTTCTTTAACTGTAAGCCTTCATCTCACAGCAGTCGTGATGAGTAAAAAAAAAAAAAAATGGAAATCATAAATTATTTTTAAACGGACACTATATATATATATATATTTATATATAAATACGTGTGTGTGTGTGTGTGTGTGTGTGTGTGTGTGTGTGTGTGTATATATATATATATATATATATATATATATATGGCTATCTGACCATCTTATTTCCAACAAAATGTTAGAATTAGAAGTAGTAGGAACAGTTAAGGAACAGCAAAAGGGGCACAAACAGAAAGCAAAACCACAGGTCTTACAGCCCAGGTCCCAACAGGTGGGTTTATGCATGGAAGAAATCAATTAATGATTAGTCCGCCCATTGGTTCATTCTTCCATTGTGCTATTCAGAGATTGGGAATTAATCCATATAAGCTGATTTTCATCTGAATTGAGATTCTTCCCAATATGAATGCTAAAAATCTATAAAATGTTATGTTGCATTCCACCGGTAAAAAAAAAAAAAAAAAAAGTACAACAGCTTGTAGGCGAGAAACAAGCAGTCCACAGATAAAAAAAACAACTATATACTATGTATATGTAATACCAATAATCAAATTTATATTATGAAAATAAAAAAGATAACATCAATGTCTAATTATTTAGCCTATATCCCAGTCTTTATTGAGTCGAACATGGACAAAGATGGTGCTCAGACAATACACTATAAAGTCACAGCATACCTGAGACAACTTCTTAAAAAAAGGCCCATAATGTAGATGTTATCAGTGTGTATATAAAGGACTACCTGAATAAATCATACAATGCACCTTTACTGATTCAAACTCATGGCATTGGAAAGTCTGTAGAGGTTGTTATTCATACTAAAATGTTCATGTTTTTTTTTATGCACGTCTGTAAAACTGCTATTATAAATACACCTGTTTGCTTTGTATTAATAATATTTGCACACACCTGTAGAGTGATTAAGTACACCTGTTAGTCCTGTATAGATATAATATTCATACACTGTATATAACTACTTAATTTACTGCACCTCCTCATAACTGCTTTTTAAAATTTACCAGGAATTTATATTGCCCAATGCCCAGAATATGCAGTCCTGGGTGCCCAGCGAACAGTTTTTCTATTGATTTAGCTGCACTATGTGCATGTGGCAGGGCTGCTGTAGGGAGGAGAAGTGGTGTGGTGGTAGGACTGGCCACCATAGCTAGAGTTGACGTAGGGCTACAGTAGAGCAGCAGGTATGGAGCAGCAGCCGCTCCTCGCAATGCAAAGAGCTGATGGACGGTTGTGTCGATATTTTTCTTTTGAGATTCAGAATACACTGCAATACCGGATCCGGCCAGTAGGTGTATGTATGGAAAGGCAGTGACAGGAAGCTACGTCTTATGCCTGCTTCTCTCTCCTGACTGAATCCGCAGGGGAGCAGCACAGAGTGCAGTGCAGAAACTCCCAGCCTGAAGAGACAGTCTACAGATCAGGTAAGTGAAGCATGGCGGGGGGCAGCCTACAGATCAGGTAAGTGAGGCATGGTGGGCAGCTTACAGGAAGGGTCAGGAAGGAGCAGGAACGTAAGTAGGAGAAGAAGCAGAAAGGAGAAGGGATAGGAAGCTACATCTTACGCCTCCTTCTTTCTCCTGACTGAATCCGCAGGGGAGCAGCACAGAGTGCAGCAGTGCATCTCTATGAGGAAAATTCTGCGTCCCCATACAGAGCGTGGAGACGCTGAACGGCACTGCTGCCTACTGTGCAGCACTGAGCCAGAAAAAACCTCCAGTGGCCATCTGAGGAGTGGCCACTTGGAGGTGTCCCTAAGGGCAATGTAAACATTGCTTTTCCTCTGAAAAGGCAGTGTTTGCATGACAATTCCTACATATAATGATTATACTCACCAGAACAACTACATTAAGCTGTTGTTGTTCTGGTGACTATAGTGTCCCTTTAAGGAGCAGAAAGGGTCTGCAAGGAGCACAAATGTAATGTAAAGTAGGAGAAGGAGCACAAAGGAACAGAAAGTGTCAGCAAGGAGCTGGAAGGGGCAGCAAGGAGCTGAAAGGGGTAGAAGAAGCACAAAGGTAAAGTGGGAGAAGGAGCAGAAAGGAACATAAATGAACAAGAATGGTCTGCGAGGAGCACAAAGGGGCAGCAAGGAGCATAAAGGTAAAGGAGCAGAAATATTCAGAAGGAGCACAATGGTAAAGTAGGAGAAGGGGCAGCAAGGAGCACAAAGAGACAGAAGGAGCACAAAGGTAAATGAGCAGAAAGAATCAGAAGTAGCACAAAGGTAAAGTAGGAGAAGGGGCATCAAGGAGCAGGAAGGGACAGAAGGAGCACAAAGGTAAAAGAGCAGAAAGCATCAGAAGTTGCACAAAGGTAAAGTAGGAGAAGGGGCAGCAAGGAGCAGAAATGGTCAACACGTAGCAGGAAGGGACAGAAGGAGCACAAAGGTAAAAGAGCAGAAAGCATCAGAAATTGCACAAAGGTAAAGTAGGAGAAAAAGCAGAAAGGGACAGAAGGAGAACAAAGGTAACGTAGGAGAAGGCACAGAAAGGGTCAGCAAGGAGCCAAAAAGGGCAGAAAGGAGCTGGAATGGGCAGAAGGGAGCAAAATTAGCAGAAAGGGATCAGAAAGAGAAAACAGCAGAAGGGTGCAAAATAAGCTGTAAAGTAAAGGAGCAGAAGGAGCCAAGGAGAAGAGAAGACAGTGTCAGAATAAAAAGAAGACCGTGTCAAATGAAGAGAAGAAAAGAAGAAAAGAAGATTGGAGCAGGAAGGACAAGTGAAGTGATACCTCCACTTCATTCTGGACACCACACTTCAAGGCTCTGGTCCCTGGGCCTGGCAGGAAAACTTTGGACCTTCTCATCTCCCCAGGTAAAAAAAAAATAATCAGTGTTAATGTGTTCACTTTTATTTACTGAGTGTTAGGTAGTACAGAGTGCCGCTGGTAGGGGTGCCGCAGATTGGACAGCTGGCTCTCCAAGTCATTCACTAGATCTCCATTAAAAAAAAAAAAAAGAAAAACATTATTATGAAACGGGAACTAGCAATTGGCTAAGAGCTTCAGCTGACCACTCTAGCCAATCAGCGGCACCCATTCCTGACGTCAATCTGCACTTCCTGACACTCCGTTTCAGAACCTGAATACCACTGAGCAACCTGGAGATCTGGAGCAGGAGGAAGCCTTTGGGTTTAAACCATGTAAAAGCAGTTTAACCCCATAAAGGAAAGAGAGTGTCCAGGGGCCTCCTGGCATCATAGCATTTTCATTTAGATGAAGTTGTTATGGTAACCAGAATGTAATTTGCTTAAAGGAATACTATAGTGTCAGGAATACAAACATGTATTTCTGAGACCATAGTTGTGAAAACGCTATTTCGTATCCTGCCCTTCTCCCCCCAAAATGGGTGTCCTGGTTATTTTCAAAATCTGGTCACCGTGGCTTTATGTGATAATGACTATGCCCTCCCCTTCGTGACACTTTCAAAAAGGGGCCAAGCATGGATGTCATTACAATTATGCCCCCCTTGGAAAAATTCCTGCGGATGCCCATTATATTTTTCCATGAGTGTGTGTGTGTGAGTATGGTTCAGAGAATGTGTGTTTGAAGGTATGTGTGAATGTGTCAGAATGCACATTGTCTATCTAGGTCAGTGATTGTTGCAGTGTAAGTGTCAAAGAAAGTGTGTATGTAGGTCAGTGAGGTCAAAGTTTGATTTAAAAAAAAAAAATCAACAATTTATACTTGAATTTAAAATTTTGAGAATATTATACATCTATAAATATACACATGCATACTAATATGTTCTAGTATATCGGAGCGTTGTCATGGGTTGCCACAGAAGGACCTGTCTTTACGCATCGGGATTCAGACCGCAACATTTCCCACCTGACCACCTCAGATAAGGTCCCTCCGCCCCTGGCCCAAGGTAAGCCTCAGAGAGGGGACAATTTGTGTTTAATCAAAATTGCTTTTTTAAAGCAGTCCTTGTCTTGCCCACAAAATCCACTACCTGCTCCGTCCTTCCACTACCCCCCGCCCCCCACAGACCCTGTCCTCCCACTATAACCTCTATACCCCACCACATTACAGCCACTGCACCCCCAGTACAGCCCCAGTCCTCCCACTACAGCAACTATTTCCCCCACTACAACCCCTATCCCCCACAATAGCCTCTGTCTTCCCACTACAGCCCCTACCACTACAGCCACTGTCCTTCCATCACAGTTCCTATCTACAAAACTACAGGCCCTGTCACACCACTACAACTACTATTTCCACTATATATAGAAGGGGCAGCAGGAAAAGTACCATGGTATAGTCATTGAGTAGGCTGCAAGCTAGTGTACATTACAAACAGGAGAAACCTGCTGTACAAAAGCAAGAGTAAAGGTAAATACACAAGGAAACATGGGGGAACAAAATATTTTCCGGAACTGTAAAATAAATTTGATTGTTACAGCTGGTTACCATGGTAATGCACCGTGTTAAAAACAGCAATAATTACCACTACAGGGTTAAGGAACCTGGGAAACTGCACCCAGACCACTTCAATCAGTTGACGTGGTCTGGGTGCCTATAGTGTTCCTTTAAATATCATACCCCTCAGCCCCAACAGGTTCTTAATCCAGTCCTACACTCATACATTACACCCCTTCCCCCCTACACACATACAGTACATCCCCCTTACATACACACACTTCATCACCCTTACACACACTACATCCTCCTTGCATACACACACACACACACTACATCTCTCTTACACACACACACTACATCCTCCATATCCTTTACACACACACACACATACACTACATCCCCCTTACACATACACTACATTCCCCTTACACACATACACTAAACACACTACATCTCCCTTACGTACACACACACACACACACACACAACATATCCCTTACATACACACTACATCTTCCTTACACACACACACACACACACACACACACTACATTTCCCATACATACACACTACATCTCCTACACACACACACACTACACACTACACACTGCATCTCCCTTACACACACACACATCTCCCTTACACACACACTACATCCCTCATACACACTACATCCCCCTATTCTCTACACTAGGGTGTTGCTGTGGGTAAGGGGGACAGGCCCAGTCATGAGTTGGCTCCTGTAAAACCCCTGGGCTTTACTAGGCAGACTTACATTAGTAGCCCTGAGTGTCCAGTTTCAGCAGGATACATAATAGGCTCCACACCTTCCCCCAACCAGAATGCAGGCTGCTCTCCTGGCCTGTGTCTGAAGGCTGCTGCTGTTGTTGGTTCAGCGTGCTAATGAGTCTCAGGGATCAGGAGTCTCCTTGTAAGTTTAAGTAGAGGATCAGTATATCTGTGCAACACTACGAGAGGGAAGGGAATTCATGGGGAGGGAGCTAATGGCTGCTAATATAAAACTTTGCAGTGAGCCCCTCTGTCCAGGCTGTCACTAACTTCCTGCAGAAGCCCATTGGCAGAGATTAGTAAATATCTGTCCGCAGATGTTTGAATGTGAGATGTTTAACAGTGAAATACATGAAGTGAGTGAGTGCATGGTGTGTGAATTAATAAGTGTGTGTCAGTGAGCAAAGTAATTTGATATGTAAATTGTAGAGAGGGAAATAGTTAACTGGGGAATGTAAATATATAAATTACAGGGGGAGAAAATCAACTGGCAGGGGGATGTAGATATAAAAATTAGGGTGTGAGAAGGTGATTTAATAGATGTGAATATATAAATTGGAAATGGAGAGGGTTAACTGAGAAATGTGGATATATAAATAGGAGAGGGTTAACTGACAGGGAGAATGTAAATATATAAACTGGGGAGTGAGAATTTGCACAAGAATGTCCATATAAAAATTGGAAAGAATTACATTATATTTCATAAGTGAATCACAGAGCTCCGCAGCAGTGTGTATCAGTGTATCACAGAGCTCCAGAGCACTAAACTTCACAGCAATGCCTGTGAAAACTGATGTAGGTTTAAATGCAGTGGGGTTTAGATTTAAAGGGTTACCTC
Source organism: Pelobates cultripes (assembly GCA_933207985.1). Taxonomy (NCBI): domain Eukaryota; kingdom Metazoa; phylum Chordata; class Amphibia; order Anura; family Pelobatidae; genus Pelobates; species Pelobates cultripes. The sequence goes on along the minus strand of OW240916.1, from coordinate 175,407,705 downwards.
AAACACTGCGAACAGTTCCGTGATTTAAAGTGGTCATGATGCCCATACATTGCCCATACATTGCACACACAGAGTTTAACCCATTTGTTGCTGGAGGGGTAACTCCATTTCTGGCAGAATCATTTGAGCGTCATTAACCAGCCCGGAATAAGAGTTCTGGGCTGGGTAGTGTCCATTCTGTACACATTTCTATGCACAGAGTTGCATTTATTGCCCAAGAGTGGTCCTCTAATGCTCTCAGTTGATAAATGGCCAGCGGGACTGGCATTCAGCTTCTGCAGAACTGTAGAAGCCGGAGGCACGTCACCAACCATAGGGGACCCAGGTAAGAGTTCAAATGTTGCAAAACGGTTTGCCCCATTACCAAGAATTTGGGCCATTATAACCATTTCAGCTGGCTGTAGTGAGTTTTGATGTTTGGAATACTCCTTTCATGCTGCAGTTGCATGGTTAATACAGCAGGTGTGGGCACTCTAAATATAGCTTTATATAGTCTGAATACATTGATTATATGGGATTCATAGAACATGTTGGGATTTAGGGGAGGACATAGTGTGAGTTAGAGGATGGGATTTGGGAGGGGCTAGAGTCTGCATGTGTGGGAGTGGCCATCAACTTTACCCTTTGACTGAAGACTCTGGTCTTGATGCTACCCAGCAACATCCCTGCACCGCACACTTTGCTACATCCTCTATACACACATGCACACTTCAGCCCCTATACACACGAACTGCAGCCCAACAAACATATATACTACAGACCCCAGCCATATATACAAAACAACAGAATTGAAACAAGCCCATTTACACGCAACACCACAAACAGCCCCTTTTACACACATATAATCCCAAGACCAACTTACAAATGCATTCACAGTACCTTTTCTTTGCTCTTTTGTCTTTTGGTATCCCATTTATGGAGACAACAGAGGCAATACACCAACAAAGGCAGAACAAACACAGAGTTGAACTCTCCCATGTGTGAACTCTCTTGCAGGTCTCTGCACATGGGGTGCCCTAGAAAAGCATTGAATGAACATCCTTCTTGACACGCCCCCTCTCATGCCCCAGCCCCTCCCACTAGGCCACTCTGAATTTAAAAGCCAGGTTGAATATTTTCCCAGACTGGCCCTGTATATATATATATATATATGTGTGTTTGTGTATTTATGTAGTGCGTGAGTGTGTGCCTCAGTGTCTATAGTTGGATTTGTACTGGAGTAATTGTCTATCAGTGTGGTTCTGTGTGTGTGTCTGTTGGTGTGGACTTCCGTGGGGCGTCTGAGAGTAGGTATCAGCAGCCTCATTGTGAAACGACACCTTGGCCAGTGGTCTTTAGGTAAATTGAGTTTGAAGCTCTTGTTTTAAAGGAACATTCCAATTAAAAAAAACAAAAACATTTATTCATCTTTTTTATAATTGGAAGATTCCTTTTTGTGTTAAATTTACTGAGCCAACCATTTCAATTTTGAAAGGATTGAAAATCTTGTCAATTCTGCTGTATTTCAAGGCTGGAGTGTCTCTGCACTGCAGCTTCAATATTTCTCCTGTGCAGTTATCATTACTTATCACTTCTGTCCAATCAGATGCATAGAGAAGAATTGGTACACACAGCAGCAATCACCACAATCTGCCAAGCTTCTCTATGAGAATCAGTAGTTTCTTCTAAAGTTCAAAGTGAATGACTCGGGAAACTTTCCTAACTCTCTGCGAGTTGTTCCTGGGGGGATTTAGAAGTACTGATTCCTCTTCACATTGGAAGTTTCACTTTGTCTATATAGCACTTAAAGAAACACACTGTACAATAGCCCTAAAACACACAGTGCACTGTAGCAGTTATATTGCCATGAGGACATCCAGCGTTACCCCAAACCCTATAGGAAAGCTTTGTATAATGCTTTTGTAAGGGAAAGTCCTAATGTGTATTAGGTTTCCCCTGCCGGCTGACGTTGATGGGGGAGGAGTGGAGGCAGAGTCTGATCGAGTGCTAAGATACATCGGTGCTGGAACCAGGTAGGTGACAGAAGGGGTTAAAAAATGCAGGGGCCACGATGGAGTGGGGCACTATAGGGAGCTAAAGTGCCAGGAAAATAACTTTGTATTCCTGACACTATAGTTTCCCATTTAACTCATTGGCAGAGATAGCTCAGCTGACACTCTCTGCCAGTGATCTGGCCCTGCCCTGCATGGCTTGGCTCATTGGACTAAAAGTATCCTCTTTCCAGGTGAGTTGTCAAGCCATTCACACACACTTTGACTACTTAACCAGGAATGGCTTCATTGCACTTTAGTGGGTATGCACATCTACCTGTGCTGTATAAATAAAATATACACACTCTGCATAACTACAGCACTTATTGTATATTTACTCTACTACAGTGTATATAAAGTGCTAAGGATACCTGTTGATAGAAACCCATGTACTCTATAACTATGTATATCCTCACCTTGTGGTATAACGTTTAAAGTACTAAAGCACATCTTTGTTATATAAATAAAATATACACACGTTGTAAAACTCCAGAACTTAAACTGTAAAGTGCTACACACGCCTATTATTATTTAAGTAAATGTGTATATGTGACTAAAACAAGCCAAAATATTTTTGTAAAGTATAATTTCCCTTCTAGCCCAGAGGGGGGAGCAGCAGCAGCATACAAATTAATGCATTTTCTCCCTTTCAATTCTTTTAAAACTGCAAGCAATGGCTATTTTAGGTTGGTATAGTAAGTGTCAATGTAACTGATCCCTTTTTATAGAATTTAAAACTACAGACTAACAACCTAGAATTACTCTGGCAGCTCTTATGAATGTGTATTATGGTGCAGGAGATAGTGCTTCCCTGTGTGCATAATAACAAGATGATTAGGCCATGTGTGTGTAGTGCTGCCTATGGCTGCTTCAGGCTGAACTTAGTGTGGAGATAACAAGGAGATAAGCAGGTGATAACATAAATTGCTGTATACAGAATAATAAACTCAGTCTGCTTGTCTTATCAGTTATCTCCTTGCTGTATCTTTATTAACAAATCCTTGCTTCTCGAGTGTTCATATGCATTCTTGTGTTCAATTTTATCATGTATATAGGTGTTATAAACCATTTGAATATGTACATATCTATATGCTTAACATAATATGCACCTTTATATCAGTGTATGCCTCCTCCCACATTAAATCCTCAAACAATCCCTATGGTAGTAGAAGAGTATGTGTTCTAACTTGTTACCCTGTATATCTGTAATGTAGCTCACCTCATTCCAAACACATTTAAACTGAAGGACTTGAAAAAGCCCTAAACAAATAAATCATGCTTATTTTTTAGTCTGATGACTGGAGCATATTATTTAAAATTTACAAAAAAACGAATAGAATTAAAAAAAAATAATAAAAAAATATATATATACATATTGTGTATATACATAAATGCACGTGTCTTTATACATTATTGTGTACATCTAGTCTGAATAATACTGCACATGACATGTGTGTGTATATATGTAAACATGTCTGTTGTATATTCACCAAACGGCTAATAGTTTTGAACTAAGGACAAAATTGCTAAATGTAAGTAAAAGCAGCTGATTTGGATTTTTTTCAGATCATCAGATGACAGAAGTGACAGATTAGCTACGTTCGCCCAAATTAATTAATTTGATTATAATAAAAATCACAGTTTAGTGAATAATCATTTATGTGTTTTGCTGTATGCACCTTTATGTGTATTTGTCTAGATATCTGTCTATTTTAGTGTTTCTCCGCATTGGTTGTGCATTCCTGTATGCAAACCACCACTTTTATGCATACTGATATATTTGACTGTCTGTATCTTGTATGTATGTTTGCCCAAGTTTTAATATTCTGTACATATATCCACACAAGTCATCTTTATGTGTACATACTTATGTATGCCATCATGATTATTTATATATATATATATATATATATCTTTCTCTAGCTACACCTATGTATAGCACCAACAGAGAAGGTGAAGAAAGCACTTTTAAAAGAAGCTTAAAAACCTTCATCTGTATATATTTCTATACTACTTCTGAATCTATATATGTGTACATACTTGTCTTTACCTCCCTTTGTGTATATCTCCACATATCAGAATTTTACTGTTTGAAGATGCATGGGTGCCTATTTATATCTGTATGAATGAATACCTCCTCATATCATTATTTTGCAGAAATAAATCTACATTATTCTGTAGGTTTATTTCTGAATCTTCCTAATTGTATATCTAAGAAAATATTGAGGGAATGTCTTCAGGGATATTTAAGGTCCTCAAGATCATTTTCCTGATTTGAAATCTCTGTACAGAGTTCCTGTCAGTCATTTACTAGGTGCCATGCACTAATGTATCATAGGCACTAGAGCAAAAAATAAGCTATGCATTTGAACACTGGTTTGCGTCTAGATTCCTTCTAAACCGTTTTGTTTATATATTTTTTTCGCCATCTCCCAAAACAGACTTTCATTAATTTGAATTTACATATTGAGCACAACTGCAGTGATCGTCAATGTCATTGATATTTTGTTGCAGGAAGATGCATCTGAAATCCACTGTCGCAGTGACAAATACCTGCATGAATTGCCATGTGCAGTGAAATAGCAATGTCTTTGAAATACAGAGAAGCTATAATACCTGTGGAAGAGTTATAAAAGGTATGCATGCAAAAATGCTATCAATCAAAAGATTTACCAGTTGCACAATTCTGGAACTTGAATTTGGAATGGATCTCTTGAGATTAGGGGAATATAAAATTCATCTTTACCAGAGGAAGATTAAAGCCTTCTAGGATGTGTAAATCATTATAAAGTAATGCTGCAATGCCATGAAAATCTACCTGTCCTCTCCCGATCTCTCCCCGTCCCTCTTGACTAGTGTCTCTGACTGCCTCTCTGCTGTTTCTAACTGGATGGCTGCCCACGTCCTTAAACTAAACTTGACCAAAACTGAAATTCTGGTCTTTCCTCCCTCAAGTGTTGTTACTCCTGTGTCTGTCTCCCTCCAAGTCAACGGTGCTACCATCAGCTCCACCACACAGGCTCGCTTCCTAGGTGTTCTCTTTGACTCCAACCTCTCCTTCAAGCCTCATGTTCAATCTATCGCCAAATCCTGTCATTTCCATCTCAAAAACATTGCACGCATCCGCCCCTACTTAACGCCAGATGCGACTAAGGTGTTGGTCCATTCCACTGTGCTTTCTCGCCTTGACTACTGTAATCCGCCTCTCAGTGGTCTTACGTGCTCCCAACTTGCGCCGTTACAGTCCATAATGAATGCGGCAGCGAGGCTCATCTTCCTGTCCGCCCGCACCTCCCATGTCTCACCCTTCTGTCAGTCCCTACATTGGCTTCCTATAAAATATAGAGCTCAATTTAAAATTCTGGTTCTTGCTTTCAAATCTCTACATAATGCTGCTCCCATCTATCTATCCTCCCTTATACACAAGTATGTCCCATCTAGGCCCTTACGATCTGCTGAAGACTTACGTCTATCTTCTGTCCGTACCCCCACCTCTGATGCTCGCCTTCAAGATTTCTAGAGGGCTGCACCGTTCCTGTGGAACTCGCTTCCCTCCTCCGTTAGATGCTCACCCAGTCTCCACTCCTTCAAAAAATCGTTAAAAACCCACTTCTTCATAAAAGTATATCAATTAAACTGTTAATAGCTCCTGACTGATTCCTCTTCTGCATCTGTCACTAGTCTAATACTATCCTTACCTTTTTGTGTAATTTTACCCCACTCCCTCTAGCATGTCAGCTCATTGAGCAGGGCCCTCAACCCCTCTGTTCCTGTGTGTCCAACTTGTCTGGTTACAACTACATGTCTGTTCGTCCATCCATTGTAAAGCGCTGCGGAATTTGTCGGCACTCTATAAATATAATAATAACGTATTAGCCCTCTTTAAGTAATTGCTCACTTTCAGCAAAAGGCATACTCGCATAACTCAAAAGTACGAGTAATTAGACATCATGCGAACGTGGAAGCAAATATCTATTCTCAAACCTCTACTATCCTCTCACTAACAGTCTGGGTAGAAGTGCATCAGATATTTTGCCCTCCCAACTTAGTATGGGAGAACACAATGCAATGGAGGAGTAGACACATAATTTCAGTGCATATGTGGAATTCTACTTTTAATTTTATTTTTCAGACCTAACAGACACATATTTGGTAAAAATAGGTAAACTTACTTTTAAAATGTAATGGTTCATCTTTAAAGGAACACTGAAGTGTCAGGAACACAAACATGGATTCCAGACACTATAGTGTCAAACTAACTATTTTCCCTTGCATTTGCATGGGAAAGGAGATTTTATTCACCTCTTCTCCCACACAGCTTGCCCCGTCTCTATTTACCATAAAAAAGCATTTGGAGGCAATTGCGCATGCCCTGCAAAACGCAACGCTAAACCAATCAGTGGACTAATAAGCACTTCTAGTGGCCGTCTGAGTGATTGCCATTAGAGGTGTTTCTAGGCAGCAATGTAAACACTGCCTTTTCTCTGGTTCTAGTGACTATAGTGTCCCTTTAAAGTATGTCTAACTCCATGACCGTTACAAAGAGATACTTCTATTTTTAAAGTTATTTTAACTTTCTCTGACAATGTATATGTGCATCTGATTATGTGTCCTTACATGTGACCCCCAGGAGTGTCCTTTGTTATTTTGTTAATCTGTATTTGTCTATGGATATAATTAGTTGTGACTGTAACAATGGGCAACAAACAATCAGCAAACAGTATTCATAAGTAGAAACTACTTTTTTGAGAAGCCAGAGATACATACTTACAAAGCTGGTAGCATTTCTTGCCTGTCTGATACTACTACGTTATCATTTTTCAGTCAGTGAGCATTTGGCATGAAATAATAATAACAAAGGAAAGGTACATATAAATGTGTGTGAGTGTGTACATACATATATATAATATATATATATATAATATATATATATATATATATATATATATATATATATAGTATTATTAAATGTGATAGTGAACTCACAGGTGCCGGTGTAAAACTGCCTGACCCGTGATATTGGTGTCATGGGATTTATATAAAGTCTTATTTTGGTTCATAACTACAGGACCTTTCTCAAGTTTAAAGTTTTTACCATTTTTTTTGTTTATATTTAGCATAAATAAGGTCTTGTTCATAAAAGCTGAAACACTAATCTCTTAAAAAAAGATATTTTTTCCCACATATAACTTTTGTGCTGTGAGTGATCAGATTATTATTTTCTTTCTTTTTGTTTTTTTTTAATACTTTTATTTGAAGCATCTGTTTAGCACCCAGGCATTCACACCAGCATCTATGAGAAAGCTACTCCATGCACGCTATTTATTTATTTATTTGCATTTGTCCCCATGTGAACCAGTGTGTCTATGTATGTCCCTGTGCATAGTCCTTTGTATAAACGGTCATGAGTGAATCCAAGTAAATTAATCCTTATTATAAAGTTAAAAAAGATGCATTAAAATAGGACAGAATTGAATATTAAAGGTAAATGTTACAGCTATGATGTTGGAAATGCTTCTGCAGTAATTTTATGGTTGGGAATAAAAGATAAATGCTGGCATTTATAGATAAGCTTGTGGTGCTCACACAGTTCAAAATGCTACATGTCTCTTTTTTTTCCCACTTGTGCTTTGTTAATGGATAACTGTGTATCCGTAGGTATGATTTCTGTTTGTGGTTTTGAACAGGCTTTGGAGAGCCTGCAGTATACATAATGACAGTGTTAATTCTCTCTCCAACCCAACCCCCCCATGATTTAGTGAACTCTTAATTTGATATGCAGGATCTCTACAATGACTGAACCCATTGTGACTGTACCACCTCAGTCCCCTGCTGGTGACCCTATGTGTGTATCCATGCATGTAATCCTGTGTGTCTGCTTATAATACCCACAGTGTCTGAGTATATATAACCGTGTGTCTGCATATATAATCCTGTGTGTGTGACGCACTGTGCATGTGTAATATGAATGTCCTATCCGTATGTATTTATACTTAATGTGTATGATGACATTGATGTCTCTGTGTACTGTAGTTGCATCAGTCTATGCCTGTGTGTAAGTGGATGCTTACAAATCTATATCTAACCTTTGCGTTACCCATGTGCATATTAGATTTGGTGCATCTGTTTTCATTTGCTGTGTTTTTAATATTGTGTGGATTTATGGCTGTAGGTTTATTTATGTAAACAATGTAATTAATATGTATCTAATTTAATGTGGTTATAGTCAGGTGTGTGTATACTATAATATGTCTGTTTCTACCACCGTGTGTGCTGCTGTAAACTTGTTGAAGCCGAGTATAAGTAAGTGAACAGGACCCCAGGAACTCTAATATTATTTTTAGGAACTTCTGAAGTTATATTGTAACAATCCTTTATAATTATTCTTTCATATATGTAAGAATTGCTGTATGGTCGTTTATTATAATGTGTGGCAATTTATTAATGTTTGTTGCAAATATGTCTCTCTATCTCAACGTCTGTCAAACCTAAACCTGTGTGTGCATATAAATGTTTCTATGTAAACATTATGTGTATTAATCTGTTTTCTATGTATATATGTATGTACGTGCACATATTCCAATCAGGTATGTATGTGTCCATGCACCATCACTGTGTGCAAGTGTATATAACTATCTGTATGTATATACGCATGTATGTATGCTTGTAAAAGTCTGTCTAGCTATTCGTCTTTATTTGCATATGTAAACATGCATATATGTAACAGTTTTTTTTAAATGTAGTCATATGTTTAAATGTATTTCAATGTATCCCTGTTTTGCTCTGTATGCATGTGTGTGTGTGTGTATGTGTGTGCCCATGTAATTTCATCACACATTCATTACTCAGACTCACTCAGCCATGTAATAGAGACAGAGAGAGCGAGAGACAGAAAATCACAAGGCCTCATTCTACCCCCTCCCTGCCCAGGCCCCAGACAGACAGGCGGGCATGTATATGGGGGGCGTGGGTTACAACTCACCCTTTACTGCACCCCATTTAACCCCTTACTTAAAGATGCACAATTATTTATTTATAAAATATTTTACCAGGAAGGATACATTGAGATTTCTCTCTGTTTCAAGTATGTCCTGGGTCCACAAAACATTGCATTAATTTCAAAGTAATTTCTCCCAGCAATGAAGGGTTTTAAAAGTATCACATTAAATATTATCCACAAAATTACATCACAAGAGTTAAAACTACATCCCTCCCCCAGTTCTCCTGTACCCCTGTCCTCTCTTTCTTTCACCAAAACCCTTTCACCTTATTCTGTGGCTCCCCCTCCTTCTCTCTCCTTACCCCCCCCACTGCTTCTCAGTACAAAGACCCTCTCATTCCCCTATCCCTCCCGCTTTTATTCTCACATTCTCCCTCTTCCTACCCCCCCTTCCCCTCTTTCCCCTGCTCAGCAGTGAGAGAGAGAAAAACACACACTTAAAGGACAAAAAAAGTTGCCCTGTTCCCGTAATGTTTTTCCTGGTTTTAGATACTCTTTCTAACCACACGATCTCTAATTTTGCATGTTGGCACTTGTCTGTCTTCTCCCTTTCTGCTTCCATCCTGCGTTTCTCTGCATCCCTCTCTCTATCTTTCTCCGTTCTTCCTCTCTTCACTCCCTGTCTCCCGTTCCTCATTCTGTTTCTCTCCTTCTCCCTCACTCCCTTTCTCCGCCCCCTCTCTCCGCTTTCCTCTCTCCTTTTTTCTCCCTTCCTCTCTCTCTCTTTCTCTTCTCTCTCGCTCTCTTTTTTCTCTCCCTCTCACTCTCTCTCTCTTTCTGTCACTCTCTCTCCCCACCCTTCCTCTCTCTCCCCCTCCTCACTAGTCCCCTTTGCACCTGCTAAGTTTTTTAGCAATATTTCATTTTTTTCTTTCCCTTCTTAAAGCATTAAAAGAAGCAAGCAGAATCCCACCCCTCCAAAAAAAAAAAAAAAAACTAAATATACTTCCTCCCTGCTCCCTGTCCTGTCCACACACCCTGGACCCTATAACGGGATCAGAGCCATGAATCCCGTACAATAAATGGATAAAATAGTGTTCCCCGAGAAGGAAAGTCTGTGTGTTATACTCACACTCCCGGGCAGAGAAGAGATTATCTGCTCCCGACGTCAGCGCTACGTGGTTGGTGAAGAATTAAACCCATGGCAGGGACAGCGAGATGCCTCTTTGTGCTTTTCATGCGTGCTGCAATTTGCATTTTCTAAGGGCCTTTCATCAAGCATGCGATCTCTCAGGGAGAGTTACACAAAAGCAGCTCAAATCCCCGCCACAAAAATGGATGCCCCCCTTCCTCCCCCCTCTCCTCCTCTATCTCTCTCCTCTCACTCGCTGCCTCTCTCACTCTCTCTCTCCTTTTCCCTCTCTTTTTATAAACAGTCTCTCTTTCACTGCCTCTTTTCTCTCCTGTCTCTCTTCCTGTCTGCCTATTGATTAATTTCTGTCTGTCAACACTGCTCTGTCTCTCTCCCTCTGTTGATTTTTTTTCTCACTCTCTAATCTCTCTCACTCTTTCAGTGTTTTCTATTCATCCCTTTGCTCCTCTCCCTATTGCCCTCATATCTAATTTTCTCACTCTACTGACTCCTCTCTGTCTCTTTTGATCTAGCCTTCTATAGTTTTATTAGAATTTTCTTTAATTTTCTCTGGCTTTCCCTTCATCTCAGTACTTTAGTCTGTGTCCTCTCCCTGTCCCTCCCACTTTGTACCTTTAGTTCCTTTTTTATTTATTTATTTTTTTTACTCTTTTAGTGTCTCACACCTGCACTCTCTTTCATACACTAATCCATGTTCTTTCATCTAGTTCTATATTCCGTGGCTATGCTGAATATAGCTCTTTTCTGCATCTGTTGTCTGTCACTTGTGATCTCTTCTTCCTGATCTCTCACTCAAAGTCCTTATTTTTAGTCCATCTTCCTTATCAGATTTCTAATTCCCCCCCCTCCCCTCCCCTCTCCCTTGTAGGTCTCTGACCTGTAACTCTCTTCTACCTGCAGATTGTTCCTCACCTTTCCTCTGCCAACTCTAATTATCCTTATGTTTCACACACAGCCTTTCAGTGTGTGTACTCTCACTTTTATAGATGTGTTTCCCACTTCACTAGTTATCCTCACCTCTCCACCCTTCCATCTCAGTCTGGGATCTCTGATTTTCTGTCTCTCTCTTTTTACTGCAATATTTGGCTTTAAATTGATTTGCTTGTATAAATGATCTCTCCCACACTCTCTCCCTGTGTCCCTTCTGTAATGTGCTATCCTAATCCCCCCTTTTTGGATCTCACTTGGTCTCTGTATTAATTTTGTGTACCTTTTTCATTCTCCATTTTGCTGCTATTCCCTCATCTCTCTCCTCTCTCTTCCTGTTTATTTCTTGCTGCTTTTTCTCCTCACATCTCTGTGAAGACTCAATTTATTGATCAGCAGATAATGAGGACACAGTCTGAATGACAACAGAGAGGAGAGAGACAGGGGGAAGAAAGGGCTGCTATCACCTTACACACAGACTGAGACTCACACATGCCTCACATCTGCTTAAACAGCTCATGTATACACACACATCTCATATACAGCTACAACCTTTGCATGTGCACACATATACACTCACATATGGCTCATAATCATATTGCTATTGTTTATATAAAAACACAATGCTTCTTACAGACTCTTGCATACTGCCCATGTACACATATACTGTTTATATATACACACATATACTGTTCATATACATACAACCCATGCACACAGGCATCTACTGATATGTACACAGACACATATGTAAACACTTGTCTCGCATACAAGTATATCTCGTATACATATCACAAATATGCGGATATGTTGTTGTTTTTTCTTCACTGTTTCTCAGCCAATATGTACATGAACATATACACATACTCATCAAATATACATATAACTTATGTACACAACTCTCCTACAAACATACTGCTCACATTGACACACATATTTCTCATATACATACTGCTTTTATATACACGCTCACATTGTAGGGATATCTAAGCTGCTAGACTGCTGTTGTTTGTACTTCTCATTTACATATATAATATGTATACTGCTCATGTGCACTCACACAGGCATGCATACCTCTTATATACATCAAACACACATTTACTTCAGATACACACATTTATACTCCTTATATTTACATAGCAGTCTAGGTTGAAAAAAAGTCTCAAGTCCATCAAATCGAACCCTAAAACACATATTTTTATGCTGTGGTTGCAAAAGAAGGCAAGAGACACAATTTGAAGAGATGTCCAATTATTCCTCAAAAAGGGAGAAGCATCCTTCTTGACTCCAAATGTCAATCGGATTTCTCCTTGGATCAACAACCTGTGCACATACATGTTTATTATATCATTGAATATTCTGTTTTTCTAAAAATCATCCAGGCCTTATTCAAAATATACATCATTTTGGTAAGACAACCTCTTTGAGTAGAGCTTTCCACATCTTTATGGTTCTTACTATAAAGAACCCTTTCCTCTGCTGTAAGGGAAAACTGTCTGTTGTATATTCCTACTAATGAACAGGTTAGCACCTAGCAGTTTCTACAGACTCTGTATGTATTGGCATAGTGCTATCTTATCAACACTCGGAAGCTTTTTTTTTTCTAAATAAATAAAATACAGTTTTTCTAGCCTTTCTTCATATCTAATGTTTTCCATCCTATGTATGAAAGGGTTACTCCAAGCCGCATGATCACTTCATTGATTTGAAGTGGTCTTGGTGTCTGGAGTCTGTATGTGTAGCCCTTCACTTTGAAACGTTGCACGTACTAAACCCTTAGCTGCCAGAGGTGTAATTCAACCTCCGGCAGCATCATTAGCTAGCCTAGAACAAAGTCCCAGGCTGGCTAATATCAAATCTGTGCAATATCCATCTGATGCCAGTATGCCAGCATGATCAGATAGCCAATGGATGCATGCAACCCCCCTCAGCTGCCCCTGTCCTTCTGTGTCTGTTCCTTTTACCCTCCCTCCCCCTTACTTGTCGATTAAACAGTGGTAAGTTTAAGCATTTATTTATTTTATATTTTGGATGGCAGACCACCTCAGAAAGGGTTACTTTAACCAAAACCAGCATTTTGCAACAAAAATGCACCGCATATTCAAGGTGGGGTCTTACCATTGATTTATAAAGAGACAAAATTATATTTTGATCATGTGAATTAATACCCTTTTTTATACAATACAGCAATACTGTTGCCTAGTTTGTTTCCTATCTATAATTGACCTCAAGACTTTAAAAAAAAAAAAAAATAACTAGAGTGTTTTTAACATTATTGGGTCAGGAATACTTACCTTTATTTTAGCGCCGCGCAGGTCTGCCGGTGCTTGCCCCGCCCCAATAGACTTTATTGGCTGAGATTTTTAATTCTGATGATCTCGGCCAAGGAGGCGGGGGGCAGAGCCAAATGCCACTCTGGCCAATTAGCATCTCCTCATTGGCTGCTCTCGCTTTAGGATTTCCCCATAGAAAAGCATTATTAAGTGCTTTCCTATGGGGGTGCATAGTGTGAGGACGTCCAGCGTCACTTAGGCTATCAAAAGTCGCCAAACATCCCAGAGGTCTCTCTAGTGGCTCTAGTAGATGGCCACTAGAGTTGGGGTTAACCGTGAAAGATAATTATTGCAGTTTATTAAAAGCTGCAATAATTACCTGCTCAGGGTTAAGGGACCTCGGACACTGTACCCAGACCACTTTAATGAGCTTAAGTCGTCTGGGTGCCTATAGTGCCCTTTCAAGGACATAGGCAATTGTACATGTTCTGATCAAAACAAAACAAAGCAAACCCTAAAATTTAATTACATGTCTTTTCAACCGTAATATACCTCTTTCATATTAAGTGCACTCACACGTATTTTATATCGTTTTGTTCAGGAGAAACAGTGCTTTCATTTCACATCAAATATTTACATATGAAACATAATTTTGTAGGAATACAAACAAGAAAACGGTGAAAAATTAGGAAATGTTATTTTCTGAGTTCTGCGTGGAATTTTAACTGTGAATGTCAGAATACTGTTAGCTTTTACAGAAATAAAATACACATATATGTACAACAGTACCCCTCATGTACAGGTTTTATAGGGTTTTGGAAAGTTACAAGGTCAAATATAGGGCTTTCACATTTCCTTTTTACACATTGAAATTTGCCAGATTAGTAATGTTACCTTTAAGACAGTTTGGCAGCCCAGGAATGAAAAATACCCCTATCATGGCATACCATACAAACAGTGGCCAAAGTTAGCGTTCATATTTGTTTTTTGCATTTTTCAAAAATAAACTGCCTTTTCACTAATGATATCATCATCATGACACATTTTACTGTATTTAAACACTCATATTTGTGTTTAGCGTAGTCTGACAAGTAAAACAGTACCCCCACATACAGATTTTATGGTGTTTTGAAAAGTTACAGGGTTAAATATTCTGTGTAATTTATATATATTAATAAAGTTTTTTATTTTTACTATTTTGCAGAGTTTGGGGGACTGCCTGACAGAGAGGTATGGCTAGGGTTGTATAAACAAAGTTAATTGAGCTGTGAGACAGCATAGGAATGATCTATATACCAAAACCACTTAATTGAGCTTAAGTAGTTTTGGTGCCTAGAATGTTCCTTTATAGGGACACTATAGGTATCCACACCCCTTAATCTCATTGAAGTGGTCTGGGTGCACTGTCCCCATATCCCTGCAGCTGAAAACATTGCAGTTTTAGAGAAAATTAAATACTTATATTGCAGTGTTAAGACAGGCACTAAATGCGCTTCCTGCTGTTTCACAGAGTTTATCTCTGGGAAACTACACTGAACGTCTTCAGACTGTGAATGAGGTCACCCGGTGTCTTGCAAAACTCCCTAGGAAAGCATTGCTTCAATGCTTTGCTATAGGGAAGGCCTAATGCGCATGGGGCACTTGCTGCGCATGGGCATTAGGTTACCCCTTGTGATGACGTCAGAGAAGGTGGGGTTGGAACTGAAGGCAGCGCACAGGTCTTCAGCGCTGGAATTGGGTAAGGGTTATTAGATGAGTGGCAATACAGCTGTGTACTTTTAACACTGTAGTGTTCCTTTAAGGGTGCCAACCATGAACCTGTTAATGTATGTCACATACAGAGTCTAATCCCAGGAAAGCCACTGGCCCAAATACTTGCCCTCTGCAGCTTTTCAAGATTGGGGAACCTGCCTGGCAACCATAGGCAGTCCCACTGCAGTCAATCCAGCTGATCCAAGTCATGAGATTGCAGTGACACCGTGGTCAGATGAGTTGGATTGGCTGCAGGGGCACTGCCTGGGTTGTCAGGCAATATAGTCTTCCATGTATAAGACTATATTTTTTTTCTACAAATTTTTTTGTCAAAAATTGGGGATATATTATACACAGAATGTCATTGCAGGGAGCCTAAGCCAAGATGGCACCTGCTGCATTTCAGTGTGCCACGGCACACATACTTTGCCTCCCTCCCGCCGAACCACTTCTAGGAAGAGGTTCCTAGATGCGTGGGAGCTGCAGTAGACATCAGCACTTACCACCAACGGAGCTCCATAGACATGCCGCACCATAAAAGCAGCAGCCATATTAAGGTATGCTCCACCTCAGGGAGGTCTTGCTTTCTGATTCATAGTTATGGGGGAGGAACTGGGGATCAGGGAGCATAGGGAATACTACTGTGATGTCCCAGCATGCCCTCACACCACCTGCTGTATTGTGGGAGCTGTAGTTTTACAGAATTTATACAGCCATTAAGTTCATAGAGTACTGTAGCACAGGTGAGGCATGAGAATCAGAAGTGTGTTGTTCTCCTCAAATATCAATATCAAAGTTGTACTATCCAATATTTAAAATCTTATACACGGAAAAATACTTTAATACAATAATATAATTGGAGATTATTTTAGCCTTGGTGTTTGAATAATCTAAATTTTATTAAAGACAGGAAGCGAATGTTGGCATTCTTCTTCTTTACTGACCCCTCCAGCAGCAAAGAAACAGAGGCAGAAAAAACAACCAATCAGAGAAGAGACGGGCATATAAAACTTCAATAAGACCCTCCCACTTCCTCTTTCTTTGGTGAGCAGGAGAGAAACATACTGAGATCAAACCAAGCATCATCCACAGCAGAACAGCAACCAATGTAACTGACACTGGTCCAGCTTAAACTGAAAAGAAAGAAAGTTGTCAATGTAAACTGTCTATAAAAACACAATATAATACATCAACAAAGACTAAGTAATAAGCAGTAGTTATATATGAACAGGGAATTGTAACCAAAATAGCAACAACAAGCGAATACTGGCAAATAAATCAACCCCACAAATATGCAAGTAGCTAGACCATAACGCGCAACAAACAAACAAAACATGGCATTGTGAGGGAGGAAATGAGGATGAAAGTAGAACGTCCAAAGTATTGATTCGTGAGACCAATCAGCTGCCTCCAAGATGTCGGATAATGCACCTTCAGACTCCAATGTTGCTGAAGCAGCCAAACCCCTGACCGTGTGGGTACCAAAGGAACCCGCCACACCTGTGAGATGGAGAATCCAGCATACCCATCTAGCTACAGTAGGTGGATATATCTTTTGAAAAAGCCCACAGGGGAGATGTCACATCGATATAACATTGTAGATAATGAGCATTGTTGACAATAGACCGGGACATAAAGTCCAGGTCTATTGGAAAAGTAAGGACACAATTAGAGTAAAAATGCAACCTACATGAAACTGAAAAAGACAGTTCTGGAGAAAAGGAGAAAGAATGAACATCAAAAGCTCAAAATCAGATAATTGACTAAAAGAAACCATGTAGAAGATGGTAACTGGTAGGATTCCTACCAACACCAGAACCTTGATAGGGAATGTGAGACGCAGAGATGGTATAGTAAAATATAGTAATAGTCCGAACAGACTTCCCTCGGGGGGGAAATGAGGAGAGAAAATCATCATGGCTACACCAGGTGCTGCAAAGGAATTCAGTTCCCGTTGCAAACACCAATTGTGCCAAGTTTGCCATACCTGTGGATACGATTTCCTCATTTTAGGTGCCCAAGAGTACCAGAGTAGTTCTCTAGCTCTAGATGAAAGGCCCGACATGTTCCAGGATCCCTTGATATGGTTGTTACAAGACATCTCCAGAAGTGAGGGGAAACAGGGCTATTCATGAGTAATCAGCAGGATCATCCCACCCTGACACTTCAACAGATGTAGAGCACGACTCACCTGGAGGCAGCAGCAAAGAAAGAGGAAGTGAGAGGGTATTGTTGGGGGCATATGCCCATCTGTTCTCTTATTGGTTGGTTTTATTTCCTTTGCTAACTTTCTTTGCTGCTGGAGTCGTCCGTAAAGAAACATTTAAATATGAAGCCTCTTGTCTTGGTGCAAAATTATAAATATTATACACTTAGAATTAAATCATATATTATAAATAAAATTATATTATACAATGTCAGGTTGGTTGTCCAGTACTTGCTTGACATGATCTTGGCCCTTTTATTCTTAACTACCTTTAGTGGTCCAGTACATTTTCTGTGCAGATATTTTGGTACACAATCCCAGCTACTTGTTGTGCCTTTAAGTGTATGCTATCCCTGCTAACATCTTGCACCTGGCTACTTTGTGCTAAATTGGCCCCAAGGCCTCTTTACACAGTCTGCACCTTGGTTCTTGTCTGGTGTGGTAGACCACCACTTCTGGTGCTGAGTGCCTGCTTCTGAGCTACTCGGATTAGTGCCTCACTGCTGCCTTTCAGTCCTGCATTTTCAAACCACTGGTAGAATTTTGTAATGTGAGTCATGTCCACTATTTGCCAGTGGAACAAGCCATGGAGAGGTTTCACTTGCCAAGAAACCTCCTCCTTTTCTGCATCCTCTATCTTTTGTTGTCTCAGGCATTCCCATAGCACTTTATCTTTGCGATGTATTTGTGGATGCTGTGTGTGTCATTCAGGACTTTGGCCTGCACACTCATCAGGCCCCAAACTCGATCCTTCCAGCTGGTGTATAGTCTCTGAATGCTGGATTTTGGGTTGAATCCTCCATTTCTAGTGAGTAGTTTCTGGGTTTTGACATCCATGGCTCTTGGCCAGGTTATTATTTCAGCTGGATACCTATATATATATGTTGATGGTTTGGATTTTATTCTTGCCACTAAGCTGGAACTTCAGGACCTGTCTCACTCTCTGGAAGTACCTGGATGTTGTTATCTTCCTTACCTCTTGCTTATGGTTGCCCCAGGTACTTGTAGCTGTTCTTTACATCTCCTATTTGTCCTTTTGGTACTTTTTACCAGGAAAGGTTAAAAGATCTTACATTTATATGTTGGAGGAAAGACCAGACAGGGATATGATAGAAAGATTTAAATAACTAAAGGGAATCAACGCAGTAAATAAGAAAAACTACCACAACAAGAGGACATCAAATTAGAAGGGCAAAAGTTTAAAAATAATATCGCCAAGGCGAGTTATGACTCCTTATTGACTTGAGAATCTCTGCTTGTTAGGATTACATGAGCTGGACCTGCTTTTTGTCAGTAAGTATATTTATGTTCTGATTATGTTGTATTTCATGTTATGTAACTGTAACTATGTAGTGTTCCTGTCTGTTCTGACTGCCAGATCTTTCCTTGTCTGCAGTTGCTGATCCCCATTTAGTACCTGTGTCGCCATTTAATTCGGCTGGGTCACTGATGTGCTTCTTAGGTACTAGAATTACCTCTTTATCCATGTCTGCCTCTCACTTCATGTTCTCCTCTCCAGGTCTTACTTATTGAAAATATGAGACACATCTATAAAGAGGGTACACATACTGGCAAAAGATGAAAATAGCCAGCGTCTGCCAAATGAGAATTATATAGCAGCAAAAAAAAATATATGCATGAGACCGAAATATCATCTGTTTTATTAAGTGCCTGTTTAAAGAATACACATTTTGAAAGGTTTGTGCTGGATTGTTTTTTGTTTTTGTTTTCTTAATTCTGTTGCTTATATTATGAAAACCTTTGCACATAAAGAAAATTATGCTTTTCTGAATTGTGTTCCAGATGTTTTTCCTTTTTCAGTACATCCAAATTTTGTTTATACCGTAGCTCAGTTCACATGCATTTCCTTTTAAAAAGGTATTTTTGGTGAACCCTATTAATTAAATCAAGTGGAGATCTTCAGGCCTCATATAAACCCATTCAATGCCTTTCAATAGCACACCTTTGACACTGAACTGGAGGAGGAAGGACCCCGCACATAAGATTTTACCTATTCTCTCACTCCAGAGCAATGTTGCCTCTATGCATAGACATGCACTGAATATTTAATTAGGGTTGGCACCCAGGAATTCTTTCTCTGTTCATTTTTTATTTTATTTAAGAGGAATATTTGTTAAAAGAACATTCCATGCACCATAACCACTATAGCCCACTGTAGTGGTTATAGTGCCAGTAGTGCCCTTGCATAGTTGCAGAGCAAGCAGTCAAACTGTTCAAGAACTGCCTCCCCTGGTGCCAAAAGCTAATGCAATGAACCTATGTTAGCTCCACTAAGCCCTGTGCAGGGTTGGCTCTTTGGTTGATAGTGTCAGGTAAGCACCTTAAAACTTCCGGCAGCGAGTGAGAGGGAGACTGCAGCCGGTGCCAAGAGTTAAGCTGTCAAACCATTTTCACTGGGTGAGTGCAAGAACACTCCGGGCACCTTAACCATTACAAGGTGCTGTTATGGTTCTGGTGCATGGCATGTTTATTTTAAAAGGCTGCATGTGAAGGGGGGGGAGGGGTTAAAGTGTTGTGTTGTCTGTGTCTGGGGTGACTGTTTAGGTGTAGTGTGACTGTCTGTGGATAGCTGTGACTGATGAATGCTTCTGTGTATGGATAGCTTTGCATTGTGAGTGTGGTTATGTATGTGGGTACCTGTAGCTCATGTTTTTTGATGTGTGTGTAGATAGAGGTGAGCAATGTAGGTGGGTAGATGAATGTGCTGAATCTCTCTTCTGCCCTACCCCATTTGCATGTGTCTCTCTCATACCTCCCATATTTGAATTTCTTTTTACCTTCCAATCTCCTGGCTTATCTTACACTCCAACCATGGCATAGGTCCCCGCACATCCACTAGTTTATAAAATACAAGGACCCAGCCATCAACCCAGTGAACATACAATGGGACAGTAGACTAGGCAACTTGCTCAAAGAGTTACAGAGCAGAGTTCAACTCAATGCAGTCATCTGTTCTGGTATGCATTTTGAAGGATTAGTCCAAGCACCAGGACCACTTCAGTGATTTAAAGTGGCCATGGTGCCTACAGTCTGTATCTGAAGCCTTTCACCATGAAACGCTACACATACGGAGTTTAACCTCTCTGCTGTCTGAGATGTGACTCCACTACTGGCGGTATCATTGGGGTATTATCAGCCAGCCTGGAACTAAAGTTCTGGGCTAGCTAAACTCAATTCTGTGCAACTTTAACTTTTCGTGAGGACATTTTTAATTCATCCATTGGACTATTGCCTAGTCCAATTGCCTTAAAGCTGCCTGACATTCACATTCCTCCTCCCACTTTTATTCACAGACATGTGTTTAGTTGTGCACTATAGTGCCAAGGATATTGGACATCCCAGGTTATAGGTTGGAGGGCACTATATACTCACCCCACCAGAGTAATCATAACCTAGGCGCTCAAAATGTAGATCCTCCCTAAATTTTAGATATGAGCGTGAAGCTACGGCATAGTAGGGGGACTGATGGGCAGCACTGAACACCCACTCAGATTACTACTGACAATCCAAATACAAGAACAACCAAGGGTTATGGTGCAAGGAGGTTCTCTGTACACACTTTCTTATAACTGCTATGATTTGCAAAAATAGCTGCTGATTTAAGCCCACTCCCTCAGTGACAGATATTACAGTAGTAAACAATACCCCTTTCTTTGCCTGTTGAAGCTCATCATGCATATAGTTTACAAGCCTGCTCGTCCTCGTACTGTGAATGAACCTGAGCTGTGATTTTGTACGTGCACAGAAGAATAAGCTTGCCTGATAACAAAGAAATGTAAATGTAGTGATCAGAAATCTTTCATCCATCACTCACCACATTTTATATATTTTAATTATATTATCTGTATTGTACATTAAACAGAAATGGGAATCACAGTGAGTCTGGGTGTTTATTGGGTGAGAGGCTGAACGCTATTTGCTTTTTGTTCAGTTTGGTCATAGTCATTTGCTTATATGGATTCAAACAACTGAATGGTGAATGCTCAAGCCTAGTGTTCAAGAAATCATCTAATTGACATATAGCAGCAAACTAGCCTGTTATATCACATCTCTTCCTTTTCTTGTTGTGTAGCATCATTGTGACTTTACATGGACTACTTTAATGTTCGGTGTAGTTAGCGTTACCTCAGCCTGCTTTGTCGTCACATTATTACGATCACCTTGTTTAATCCAGGAGGCAGTGGTTTCCAGTTAAATGTGAAAGTGGCTGCAAAATCCTAAGAATTTAACTGTGGATATCAGTGTTGATTTAAGATGAAGACTCCATCTGTCTGTCCATCCTTAATGGATAACCATTACAGTAACATGTTCTACAGCTCAAATACAGTTCCTGGTGATGTGTTTTGCTTACCCTTGCAAGGAATTCTATTTCTTGTGCATGTGGAATGAGAGACAGTTTTCTTATTCATAATGGTTGTCTGGAACTGTGGTACCAGCTAGTAGTTAAACGAGTAACAGAGAGGCAGTCCAGATCAAGCAACATGCAGCACTATGATAGAGTTCTAAATGGGTCGTGGCAAGTGGAAGGTATCACAGTTAGAGTCACAAGCCTGAGATCAAGAAGACAACAAACAGGAAGCATAGACTGTTGTAAAGCAAGATCATTGAAAAGCCATTATTCACATGTAGTATGTACAAGCTCTAGTAGTCTAGTTGGTTGCAGATATTGTAGACGCTGAGCAACTCATCCTGTTTGTGAGAAAAAAAAAACCTCAATGCTTAATCTGATGTATTGTAATCATGTACACCCTAAAAGACTGCATATTGTCATGTATTTTATGGCTGTCAGTGGATAACAGCAGGAAAGAGTTGGATCTCTTTAAAGGGGTGGTTGTTTTCCAAGTACATGTGTCTGTAGGCTTATGGTGTTGAACTCTTCCTGATATCTCATTGGATCATGATTTGACTGCATGGGGTTAAGTCGGCAGAGTCCAATTCCTTTGTAAAGTCTACTGTCCCACCATCTGGAAACCTCACCTGCTGCCACAGTAGAGAAATAGCCAGAAGTCATTTCCTGCAGATAGTTGTCAGATCTTTACAAAATGCACTGACTGGTAGCTCACTTGGTGGCAATGACAGCATAGGCGTGCGCAGCCTATTGTATAAGGGTGTGCACCCTAAAGCACAAACACACACGCCGCGTGTTTATATATATATATATATATATACACATACACACACATATAGTGTGTGTGTGTAGGTGCTGTATATGTGTGTAAGGGTGCTGTGTGTGTGTGAAGGTGCTGTGAGTGTGTGTGTGTGTGTGTGTGTGTGTGTGTGTGTAAGGGCGCTGTATGTTTGTGTAAGGGTGCTGTATGTGGGTGATGTTAGTGTGTGTGTGTGTGTGTATATGTAAGGGTGCTGTGTGTGTATGGGTGCTGTTAGTGTGTGCTGTGTATGTGTAAGGGTGCTGTTAGTGTCTGTGTGTGTAAGGGTGCTGTGTGTGTGAGGTTGATATCTGTGTGAGGGTGCTGTTAGTGTGTGTATGAGGGTGCTGTTAGTGTGTGTGAGGGTGATGTGTGTGTGTGTAAGGGTGATGTATGTGTGAGGGTGCTGTGTGTGTATTGTGTGTTTATATATATATATATATATATATATATATATATATATATACACATACACACACATATAGTGTGTGTGTGTAGGTGCTGTATATGTGTGTAAGGGCGCTGTGTGTGTGTGAAGGCGCTGTGTGTGTGTAAGTGCGCTGTGTGTGAAGGTGCTGTGTGTGTGTGTATAAGGGTGCTGTATGTGTGTGTAAGGGAGCTGTATGTTTATGTAAGGGTGCTGTATGTGGGTGATGTTAGTGTGTGTGTATATGTAAGGGTGCTGTGTGTGTGAGGGTGCTGTTAGTGTGTGTGTGTGTGTGAGGGTGCTGTTAGTGTGTGTGTGTGAGGGTGCTGTTAGTGTGTGTGTAAGGGTGATGTGTGTGTGAGGGTGCTGTTAGTGTATATGTGTGAGGGTGCTGTGTGTGTAAGGTTGATATCTGTGTGAGGGTGCTGTTAGTGTGTGTATGAGGGTGCTGTTAGTGTGTGTGAGGGTGCTGTGTGTGTATTGTGTGTGTGTGCTGTTTGTGTGCTGTATGTGTGTAGATGCTGTGTGTGTGTGCTGCATGTTTGGGTGCGCACCCTGTGCGCACACCTGTGAGTGACAGGGCTTCACACCTGAACTAGAATTTTCTAGTTTTCTGGTGTAAGACATCACAGAGACTTAGATGTTATATAAAATGTTTATACAAAAAAACACAATTTCGCTGGATAATTATTTTCACTGTATGCCTATTTAGTACTTGTTAATCTCCCCTTTTGTTTCCTGATCCTTCTATGTGTTTTGAAATGCTGTGCAGAACATTTTGGGTGTGTGCAGGGACATACACATTCTGCATTGGCAGAATATATATTTGACTATTTTTATACTATAGATTTGTGTACCTATGTGACGTTGACATTATCATGTCTTTTTGTGACACCATTCGTACTTTAAATGGGATAGTATTACCTTGCTGTTGCTTGTATCCTGGCAGTCAAATCAGTGTGTGGTTGACAAAATGTTTTGTAGTTATTCCATAAACACTAGATTTTGTCCAACTGGAATTCCGAATTGGATTGGAAATTCACAGATTTACTAAAGCCGAATGCGGTCAGGATTTAGTCGGTCGAACCGCTTCTGTATCATGACATGCGCACAGTCGTTATTTGGCATGTGCCATAACCCACACCAAAACCCTTTAATAAGACACAGATGCCAGCTTTTCTGTTGGAAATATATAGTCCACAGCTTTATTTAATTATCATCATAAATAACAAATTGGGGTCATTGCCAAATAATAATGATGCTTTAATACAATCTCCCTCCGTACATAAATACCCCTGGCAATGATCCCATACTAATATACAATATTTAACAGTATAAATAACATAACACATGGCCTATTCAACTGTGTAAACTGTAGGGGTGTACCGAGACACCCCTACACCCCCAGATTCTGAGCCACCGATGCCTACGTATGAGGCCTACGTGCCCCGTGCCAGTGAACATCTTATGAATGCCCAAGCAAGACGTCCCGAGCTGCCACATCTCCTCCGGACAACCCTGTCCCTCATCCTGGAGCTGCTTCCCGAAAACGTTCCCACTGCGAACGAGATAGAGGATCAGCCACCACGTTCAAGAACCCGGGCACATGTCGTGCCCTGAAAACAATGTTAAACAACATGCATAAGAGAACCAAACGCCTACGTAGCCGTACAACCGGTATCGAGGATGCCGACAGCCCATTAATTGCTTGCATTACAAACATATTGTCCGAATAGAAGGTCACTTTCTTGTTCACAAGATCCTTTCCCCACAGTGCCACTGCCACCACCACCGGGAAAAACTCGAGGAATGCCAAGTTCCTGATCAGAATGCTCGCCCTCCATGTCTCAGGCCATGACTCCGCGCACCATCGTCCCTCCAGGTAAGCCCCAAACCCCACACTGTCTGACACATCTGTGAACAAACCCATGGCCTCAGACGAGGCGGCCGGATCTCTAAAGAAGACCCGGCCATTGAAATCCCGTAAAAATCGTTCCCATACGTCCAAATTCGCTTTCATAGCCACGGACACTCTGACATAGTGAGTCAGTAACCTTACCCCAACCGTGGCCCATGCTAGCAGCTGGCAAAAAACCCAACCCATGGGGATTACCCTGCAGGCAAAATTGAGGCTGCCCAGCAGGGACTGCAGCCCCCTCAGCGTTATTTTCCTCGCCCTTTTAACCGACCCCACCATCCGGCGGAGTGCAAGCAATTTGTCCATGGGCAACCTACATTTCCCCTTTTCAGAGTTGATCTCCAAACCTAGGAAGCTAAGGCAAACAGTAGGGCCCACCGTCTTGTCCTCTGCCAAAGGAACCCCGAAACAATGAGCTACCCACTGTAGAAACCTCAATATCTGTCCGTTGTGATCGGAGCGCGCTGGACCTATGCATAAGAAATCGTCCAGGTAATGCACTAATGCACCCCAACCCGATTCTGTCTGCACTACCCACTACAAGAAAGTGCTAAACTTCTTGAAGTATGAGCAAGATATAGAGCAGCCCATAGGCAAGCACAAATCCACAAAATAGCGTCCCTCGAAGAAGCATCCCAGCAAATGGTTACATTCCGGGTGTATGGGAAGCAGCCCAAAGGCCACTTCAACATCCTCCTTCGCCATCAGCGCCGCGCGTCCTGCCTTCCGAACAAACTTGACCGCATGGTTGAATGATGCATAGGACACAGAACACAGGGCCACATCAATATTGTCGTGCACCGAAGATCCCTTTGGATAAGATAAGTGATGTAATAGCTGAAACTTGCCTTCCTCTTTCTTGGGGACCACCCTGAGCGGAGAAATCCACAAGTCTGCCAACAGCGGAGATGTAAACGTCCCCGCCATCTGTCCCAGATGAACTTCCTTGTCAAACTTGTCCTGAACCACCCCCGGATGTTCCCTGACTGACTTAAGATTCGCACATAAACACCCCGACCCCCTATCCTTGAACGGGATAGCAAAACCCTTAGAAAACCCCTCAAACAGAAACTGCGCATCTACTCGGTTAGCGTACTGCCTTAGCCAAGGCAGCATCACGCCGACCCTCACCGGGGTTACCCCTAGCTGCAGTGAGGGTGGGGGGGCAGATGCTCCAGTGACGCCCCCGGCGGAGTTTTACTTTTCCTGAAGCACCTGCTGGCTCCATGTGTGCCACCACACCCGGAACACTCGTGTTTGAACCTACACGATGCCCCCCATTTACACTGGCCCTCATTGAAGTGCCAGCAGAAGCCTCTCTTCTGTCCGGCAGACGCGGACGCACTAGTTCCAGCGCCAACCGCACCTGGAAAGGGTGCAGCCTTCTGCGCCATTATCAGCTTCATCCAGAGAGGCAAGTCCATCTGGTCCCTCCCTGCTCGGATTCGCTGATAACTGCTGGCGGAATTGTTCATCATACTTCCACCATGCTAACCCCCCATAAGTCAGATAAGCGTCCCCAATCCCATCGAGGTAGCAAAAACGTTGAGAGCAATGATCCGTTCAACCCCAGCACACTAGCCAAGATACCAAATGCCCGGATCCAATTTCCATACGTTTTAGGTATCTTGCGATAGCGGCGATGCTTTTCTTCCTCTTCCTTCTTGGCATCTTTTTTATCCTCCCCCTTTACGTCAATAAATTCCTCCAAAGGAAGGAGTGAAAAGATTTTGAAATTCTCCTTCAGCTCCGGTTTTAAATGACACCCCAGGGGTCCCGCAAATGACACATGTATGTTTTGCCGTTCAGCATCGGGAATCTCACCGCATAACCACAAGCGCTCGCCCACCCTGACCAACGACCCTCCTACGGGGTTGGTACCCTCTGCCCCACCGAACTCGCCACCGCCGCGACATATTCCCAAACTTTGGGCCCACCCCCATTAGGGTCCCACACTTCCCCAAAATTACTCGTCTAAGCCCCTCCTCCCGACCACGAATCTAGCAGAGATTTCAAGCAGTCCAAAAGTGTCCCTGAATGTGGTGTAAGCATAGACTCATAGACTGGAAAAACCATGGGGACGCAGTCCTTCCCTCCACCTCTTGAGGTTCAGGACATTCCTGTCAGCCTGGTCACGCCGCAGGACCATAGATGAAGAACTCCTCGACCTGCAGGGAGAAGACAACCTGGGTAGTCTGTTCAGCGCTTCCTCCCTACGCTCCCGTTTGAGAACCCTGTCTACACCGTGCCTTGCTGTCTGGCCCGTGCGGCCATAAGGGTCCCGCCTCTGCCCCCTCAAACTCCCAAGTGATGATCTGGACTCGCTGCGCCGACTCCTCCTGCCCCTGTCTTCAGAATCTAAACTCCTCCTGCTGCGCCACCCTGCTGAGGGGCTTCTCCCCCTGCCACCCCACCGCTCCACCAGCTGCCTGCTGAAGCTGCACCTGGCTCCTTCCCCGCACCGTTCCCTGCTGGGCTCCCGCCTTGGCTCACTCCATTCCCTGTCATGCTGACCCTGAGAGCATGAAACCCACACAGACCTGCAGACAACTAACAGGTAAGTGTAGGTTGTGATTAAAATGGCCACTATATCCCCTTACACCCCCCCCTCCCCCACAATCAGACTAATAACTCCTGCCCAGAATCATGTTAAACTTAAATGCTTCTTTCTGGCCCTGTCAAGGCCCATTCCCCTAACTGCGCTGTTCCATGGGCATTCCCGTTGCATGAGTTTGGAAAATCTGTGTTTTCTCAGCCAAACCAATTTACAGCACCAGAATCGGAGATTTATCAATGACATCATGGTGGCCGATGATAAACCAAATGCATCTGGCTTTGATAATTTAAAGTACTATTTGCCCGCTGGAAGCTAGCTACCCATTTCCTAACAAGTGTTTGTATGGATCTCATATTAGAGGGCACCCACAGATGGTCGTGGTGCTTGGTAATATAATGTTAATGTATGTGTTGCTCAAAATATCTCTGCAAGGAAATGCACTGCTTATATCATCATATTGGAATTACTGGAAGATGTGTTCAAATTTCACTTTCTCCTATCCACTGGGCACTATTAGTACTTACAAGTACTAACAGCTTTAAGTTATTGCAATTTTATTCATATTTCACTGGTTTATGTAGTTGTATGTTTTGCTTTGGTTTGTTATTTTTGTCATCATAGAGGTCAAGATTAACTTGAAACAAATGAAATGAACATTTCTTTATTATTATTATTATTACTATTATTATTAAAATTTGGAAATGCTATGTCATCATCAAGGTTGAATTGTGTGATTTCTAATTTTCAAAATTTTCTAATGTTTCTTATTTTTAGGTTTATAGGCAGTATTAACAATAACTTTTTGTCCTCTTCCGCTATTTTCTCTTTTTGACAAAGTACTTAGTATCTGCACTTTCAGAATGAATGTGTGACAAGAGCACAAAAATAAACCGAAACATTTATTGCCTACCTATAACCTGGTGCTCTCTCACATTCAAACTTAAAGTATGTATTGTGGTACCTTAGGTAAATGCATGACACAATAGTCTTTTCAAAATGAAAATAATGTCCTCTTCAAAAGAAAAGGAATGGTCCTCCTCAAATGAAAATGAATGTCCCTCCTCAAAAGAAAATGAATGACCCTCTTCAAATAAAGGGAATGCAGGGGCTCGAGTAAGTAGTGATGAGGTAGAGATAACTAAAACTAAGTATAAGTTGTGGAATGTTTCAATGTCACCTAGCCAAGCTATAAAAGGACCATATGATGTTAGCTGTTAGCCTCCATAGCCATGTACAGAGCCATTTTAGGATAGTCGGATAGTGGGTCTACACCTAAAAGGGACACTATATTCACCAGTTTCACTTAGTCCTGCAATGCAAATAATTGCAGTTTTTGAGAAACTGCAATAATTATATTGCAGGACTAAGACAGCATTTTGTGGCAATCAGACAGCCACTAAAGGCACTTCCTGGTTGCTTACTGATTTTTGGTCACCTAACTACGTCCTCATGCTCTGCATACCCATAGGAAAGAATTAAAGCGACACACATTATTATTAGTTAGTAATAATCCTTTGTATTGTTGAATATGTTCTCCTAGAATAGAAGTTACTTACCTAGAATCCAGCGGTAAGAGACTCCTTACTTCAGCTCTACTGTGCTTATGGGTGATCCTCACTAGTAAGGATCTCTTTCAGGTCAATCCAATGCTTCTCATAGAAAAGCACTAGTGTCCTATATATAAAAAGCATCGCCATCTACTTTGAAAAAGTACTCAAAGTATGGTGGGCCAAAACAGCTTTGGAATGCATGGAATCTCAGTAAGAGCTTAATTTTGTCAGAATTCTCATTCATCCCGTTATGGTTATGTGCTCTGCACTGTGTACTAAAAATTGCAATGTGAGAATACAAACTTTATTTAGAATATAAAGTCTGATTTTTTTGGTGACATGTATTAAACACTTGCAGACATATTTATATATACTGTGCAATAGCTGAGACTGAAATATGGCTAAAGTGAGCATAAAATATGTTAGAGTACCATTATTTATACATCTTGCACTGTGTTCTGGTTAGGATTAATGGGATATTTTAATAATTCAGATTCTTCTTAGTTTTACTCATTTTTTTTTTTTAAATCTTTATTTATCAAGTCATGCATATCAAATGTTTACAGCAACAGGGTATATGCATATTCAGTTGTACAAGTACTTATTATGAGGCATACATACATACACTGCTCAAAAACAAAAAAGGGAACACAAAAATAACACATCCTAGATCTGAATGAATTAAATATTCTTCTGAAATACTTTGATCTTTACATAGTTAAAGGTGCTGACCACAAAATCACACAAAAATAAAAAAATGTAAATCAAATTTTTCAACCCATGGAGGTTTGGATTTGGTGTCACACTCAAAATTAAAGTGGAAAAACACACTACAGGCTGATCCAACTTTGATGTAATGTCCTTAAAACAAGTCAA
Organism: Pelobates cultripes; assembly: GCA_933207985.1. Lineage (NCBI taxonomy): Eukaryota > Metazoa > Chordata > Amphibia > Anura > Pelobatidae > Pelobates > Pelobates cultripes. The sequence continues at coordinate 175,377,928 of OW240916.1, read as the reverse complement.
AATGAGGCTCAGTAGTGTGTGTGGCCTCCATGTGCCTGTATGACCTCCCTACAATGCCTGTGCATGCTCATGATGAGGTGCCAGGTGGTCTCCTGAGGGATCTCCTCCCAGAGCTGGACCAAAGCATCTGCCAACTCCTGGACAGTCTGTGGTGCAATGTGACGTTGGTGGATGGAGCGAGACATGATGTCCCAGATGTGCTCAATTGGATTCAGGTCTGGGGAACGGACGGGCCAGTTCGGATGGGTTGTTGGTTCCGCTGGCGTGGGGTGGACGACTTTTAAGGTCAATTACTGGTTTTACTGAGTAGTATTTGATATTGCGTCGGTTTGTCCGTCAGCGGTTAGTATAGTCTTCCCATGGTTCCCATGTTTTGAGAATTAGTGGATAGGTATCTCTGATTTGTGCTGTTAATTTATCCATGAGATGGGTCTCCTTGATATTGCAGATGACCCTTTCGATTGCATGTCAGTTTGCAGCCAGGTTTGTGCCATGGCTCTTCTAGCAGCCAGGTTTATTTTGTTCAATGTTTTCCTATGGGGTCTTTGATGTAATGTGACTGTGTTTTACAATTTCTAAAAAAAACAAAAAACAACCAAAAAACAACCACTGCATTGAGGTGAAGAGGCCTGAGTGACTTTAGTGTTGCTTTAATAAACACCATCAGTAGATAAAGTTTCTGTAAGGGTTTGATTAATTAAAAAACGAACTTGTTGGTCTTAAAAAGAGTAAAACTGACTATCTGATATCTACAGATTGATGGTCTGCTAGTAATCCAACACCCTAGACATGTGCATAGCGTGACTTAATCCTGATTTTCTTTTATAACGTCGCAAACATTGGTCTTAAATGTACTTTAGAAATAATCGACAATACCACAGAGGCAATGAAAGTCGGTTATCTTTGCCTGAATGGATATGTTTTACAAAAAGCTTATGAACCTGTAGACATGCACATTCCTGCGTATTGGTATTGATATTACTATTAATATCCATAATTTTGCCTAGCCGTTTGTTTGTTTGTCAGCCTAGTTTAGTTTAACTTAACATACACAAGCCTGTACACGCTAAGCGTTTCACCCTGTGCCGACCCATAGGCGACGCACCCCAACCTGTACTACTTACACGTGTATAATCTGCTTGTATCAGGATCTTGTTTAAGTGCAAATTGAACTGGTTCCTACGATTTGCAGCCCAATGGAAACTTAGGGGAAGCTTAGACCCACAAACCTACTAGCAAAACCAGGTTGTAGCCAATTACAGGGAAAGGGGGCTTCCCCAGTGCCATAGGACAATGACCAAGCCTAACGACATCCCTATGGCGACTATTAAGAGAATTTGCTACCTTAGTTAACCGTACTAAGTATCCCAGCATGTCATTCAAAGCTGATAACAGCTCGATATTTTCTTAAGAACTCCTGATCTTATCTTATGTGAGACAGCACTTGTACGGTTTCATTGGCGAAGCTTAAGCTCTATGTGTTCATCAGTATGCCTACCACAAATGTCAACATACTCAACGTTAAGCATTGATTATTTTGTTTTATTTTATGCTAGTTAAACATATTTCGACGACATAACCGTTTAGTCAAGTAAAAAAAAAAAAAAAATGTGCTAATCTCTATGCCACTACGAAACTACTGTTCATCTTGAAATACGCTGTTGTGGCATCTGTTAATCTGTAACCACCTGCACAACCAAAATAAAGATTTTTTTTTTTAAAAAGAGTAAAACTATACAGTCATAACAGGGTTTAAAGGGACCAAAGCCCCGGGACCTGACGGATTTGATGGCGCCTGCTACAAAACCTTTAAAGAAGAGCTCACGCCCCATCTAACTAAAATGTACAAACAATGGACAGAAGGAGAGGCACTTAACCAAGACCTTTCGACAGCGGACATAACCCTTATCCCCAAACCATAGATCGTCAACAGGTCTAGCTATTAAGAATGTCCAGGGGTCTGGTGTTATTGGTCTGCATAGTACTGCTGTCAATAGTCTGGCTACATCCTCCCAAAAGGTCGCTGCTTCTGGGCAGGTCCACCACATGTGTACATATGTACCTTTCTCTCCACAGTCTCTCCAGCATGTGTCTTTGGGTGTTTTGCCCATTCGGTACAACTTGACTGGGGTGGTGTACCACATCATAAGTGTTTTGTAACACTGTTCTTGGTGTAGCACCCATATTGATGCTTTAGTTGCAGCCTCCCATATATCTTGCCACTCTCCACCCTCTAACATTTGTTGTAGGTCAGTTTCCCACTATGTGACATACGTAGGGGTTGTGGGCCTTATCTGTTGGTGCGCATAGTTGTGTATATAGGAGTGTGATGAGGCCGGTACGTGGTCCGCTAGTCATGCATAGTGTTTCATAAAAAGTTCGTTTGGCTTTGGCAGCGGTCCGTACTTGTGTACGTCCGTCAAAATCCCATAGTTGGATGTACCTAAAGTGGTCCTTGGTGGTTAGTTCTGAGTGTGCCTGCTTGGTATAAGTGGTGGTATCGTTGTATGCCCGTGTTTTCAATGCCCCTGAAGTCCCTAGCTGTTAGCCCAGGTGGAAATGCGTTATTGCAAAGGTATGGTGTGAGTGGTGATATTGGATGGGTAAGTGCATATTTGTGGGCTGTAGAATCCCATATCCTGATCGAGTTCAAGATTGTTGGGCAGGTTGTGCGGAGCATTGGTCTATCAGTTTTGGGGACCCATATCCAAAATTGTGGGAGATCTGTGCACGTAAATAGTGTTTCTAGGTCAAGCCACCTGTGGGTATCCGGCGGTGAGTGCCACTCTATAATTTGTGCTAATTGTGCCGATAGGTAGTAAGTGTGGAGGTTGGGTAGTCCTCGTGTTCTCGTATAGCTGTATCATGGAGACAAAGCCCACTTGGTCCGCGTGTATGTATCTGGTAAGAAGTGGGTTCAGTCGGTTGGCTAGCAGTTTGGCGTATACTTTAGGTCGAAGTTTATGAGGCATATGGGGAGGTAGTTGGCTAAATGTGTGTTGTCTCTGTCTGGTTTGGGGATAAGGGTTATGTCCGCTGTCAAAAGGTCTTGATTAAGTGCCTCTCCTTCTGTCCATTGTTTGTACATTTTAGTTAGATGGGGCGTGAGCTCTTCTTTAAAGGTTTTGTAGTAGGCGCCATCAAATCCGTCAGGTCCCGGGGCTTTGGTCCCTTTAAACCCTGTTATGACTGTATAGTTTTACTCTTTTTAAGACCAACAAGTTAATTTTTTAATTAATCAAACCCTTAGAGAAACTTTATCTACTGATGGTCCTTTATTAAGGCACCACTAAAGTCACCCAGGCCTCTTCATCTCAATGCAGTGGTTGTTTTTAGAAATTGCAATGTTACTCCACTTCTGTCTTCTTGACCGTCACTAGAAGCATGACTGAGTAAAACACAGTCAAATTACATGAAAGACCCCATAGGAAAACATTGATTCAGTGCCCAATGACATTGTGGGAAGAGGAGAGATAAGCATTGCCAAGGTAAGTAAAACTTTGGATTTTGTTAAAAATTTATTGGAAAAGGGAGGATCTATTGAAGTGGGGATAGGGACATTAAAGCATCAGGTAAGGCCCTGAAGAGCAGATTCAATGATGTCATATTGTCATTGGAGTGCTTAAAACCTATGTGTGAAAATGAAGTCAAATAAAATCAAGCATTAAAGAATTTCCTGTAACTTCCACTTGTCTAAATTGTCTTCCAAAATATGCCACCATTTCCATGAGCCAATTTGACGTCTTGTAATTATTAGCTGTCCACGCTGAAATTTCAGCCTATCAACAAAATGTAATATAATGTAGAATGTGGTACCAATGCTATAACTTTTATTGATAGTATTTTCATTACGATTATATTAGCTGCACTCTTGGGTCTCACCCACTTAAATATCCTAAATTATTTAAGATTGGTGAGAAGAAAAATGCCTCAGCCCTTGAATTTTTCAAATGGCAATAACATTTCAAGTAGCCATTTGAGGTAATATTTCAGATTTTAGAGAAGTCTGAAATGATAGATGATTTTAGGCACTTGACTTTGCTTAGAAGATGATGTAAGTGGAGTGCCATAAATAAGCTAACTATGAACTCTTAATTATGGAGGGTGTAGGATATGTCCTGGAGGCAATCAACATGGGGGTCACAGTTTAAAGGAACACTCCGAGCATGCTGTGGTTATTATGCCAGTAATTCCCTGGCACTCCCTGGGTAAGTAATCGATCCGTTTACAAATTGTTTGACAAATTGCCTGGGGGTCCGCCTGGTGCAGTCCAGACTGCAGGCGAGACAGAAGCACCTTCATGGTGCTTCCCTTGGCTCCATTGAGCTAAGCCCTGCAGTATGAGGCCAGCACGTTGGCTGAGTGTCAGTGCAGTGAAGTGATTATGGTGCACGGAATGTTCCTCTTATGAATGTAGTAGTATATAATTCTGGACTAAAACAAATCACATATCTTCCATAATAAGATATTATAATATATTTATAATCTCATATGCAGATACATTTTTTTATTTCCAGGTATATTAGTGACATCCATTTTTACATATTGGCATGATAATCAATCAGAAATTCTGAGATTCCAACCCACTCAAAAGATATACTAAGACAGTATATAGGAAGTGGGGACAACTTTGTCTCTGTATTTTTCCTCCACTTGACAAAAATTCCCTTTATCAAGCTTGCCAGTTCATTGGTGATGGCTCTAGGGAAAGAAGCTCTGACCTTTGAGATCCTCCATAGACTTCAGCGCTGTACTTCCGCACACGTGCAAGTGTACAGCGCTGACATTGGCTTCTAGCAACAGAAAGGCCAGGAGCTGAAGAAGATACGGTATAACAAGGTGATGGCACCTGCATGGCACAGGTTCAGAAACTAAAACTCATCTTCTATTGCCCCACAGTCGGGGGTCTTTTTAAATAATGGTAGGACCCATGACAATGACAGAGCCACTTTACACCCAGGGACAATCTTGCCTTGATCTTTTTCACAAACAGCAGCCATGAGGAGCAGTCAATGACATTTTGACAAGAAATTCTTCTTCTATAGATATTATAGCGAGGCCTGCTCTCTCTGCGTATCTGCTAAAATTACACTGGCTAAGGTAAGTGACAAGTACTGCCAATTTCTGAATCAGGAACAGACATGATTAGAAGTTTGACTGTATTTAATAACAGACTGAATCCATAAGTGCCATTAACAATCTGATACAGAATTTTAGCACTGAAGCAAACAGTTGCCGGTACTTGACTCATTAAAAGGTCTGACTCAATTATGTGCAATGGACATCATATGGTTACTTAGACTCAATTGGTAAGGTGCCGTAATTATGTGTGAAGCAGACAGCAGTTATTTTATGAGCAATGCCACATCTATTTTAGGATTTGGTTACAAATGTCAGTATCTTTGAAGTACCTGTGTACACTCAGAACAATTAAATAACCATATAAAAAATTCTGTATGTCAGTGGTGACCAAAATCTATACCCCAGGTGTTGTAGAAGTAAAACTCCCATAATGCTTTGCCAGCTTTAAGGTTAAAGGAATTTCATTGAAGGACAAGGGCCATCACATTTTTACTTTTGTTTCAAAGTTTATTACATAATGGTATATTTTTTTAAATTATGCATATCAATTTTTGAGAAAACTTTACATTTTTTCATCTCATTGAGGAGCCATACTGTGCGACGCTACTGTTACCTGACCAACTGCTGCTGCAAGTGCTGTGTGTGAACCTGCAGCAGAATGCAAGTTAGGTTTAGCAGCAGTTGGTCAGGTAACAGTAGTGTCTAAACTAAGCCAGATTGAAAAAGAGAGAAATTTCCCTAAATTAATAAATATATATATATATACACAGTCATGGGAAAAAAGAAAGTACGCCTTCTTTGAATTCTATGGTTTTACAAATCAGGACATAATAACAATCATCCGTTCCTTAGGAAAATTTCGTTAGCAAAAAAAAAGCCTTGGGTGAAAACACCCATACTGCTTCCATAGGAATTAAGCGGCTAAGTAGCAGACAGGTGCTGCTAACCAAATGCCCTTGATTAATTGATTATCAGCAAGTGTGACCACCTCTATAAAAGCCAAAGCCACCTCTATAAAAGGCAAATCTATAACAGAATTGCTGATCAGAATCAAGGTGTTGTAATGCATAGTTGCCAACTGTTCAGTTTTCGCCAGGACAGTCCCGACAAGCTGAAGTCTGTCCTGGGCAATTCACTCTCTCTGGGCAGTCCTGGCAGCTTGATGGGCCATGTGCTTTTATTATTTTCAGAAGAGAGCTGCTGGGGGCTGCATTGAGGCTGCTGGAGGCCAGAGGGAACAACGACAGTCTCCCTTCCGAATTCCCAGCAGCTCCCCCGGCACACAGGCTCCTGCTCTGCTTCGCGGGTGTAGGCCACGCCTCACGATGGAAGCTCCACCCACATCTGCAAGCCCCACTTCCCACAAGCTCCGCTCCCGCTATTAAGCGGCAGACCTTGCTGCAAGAGCAAGAGGCCAAAAAAATGGCTACCTGACCTCCCAGCAACAGCCTTTCAATCAACCCCCTTCCCTCTCAACCCCTCCCTCTCACCATCATCCCCTTCCCTCTCACCATCACCCCACTCTCCCTCTCATTACCCCCCTACCATCACCCCTCCCTCTCACCATCACCCTCTCCCTCTCATCACCCCCCTCCCTCTCACATTACTCCCCTCCCTCTCACCATCACCCCACTCTCA
>OW240916.1:175317289-175370155 GCA_933207985.1 Pelobates cultripes | reverse complement strand
TCTCTCATCATCAGCCCCCATTCCTCTCACTATGACCCCTCTCCCTCTCACCCTTACTCTCACCATCACCCCTCCCCACACCATCACCCCCCTTTCCTTCCTTCTCACCATCATCCCCCTTTCCTTCTCACCATCATCCCCCTTTCCTTCTCACCATCACCCCCTTCCCTCTCACCATCACCCCCCCTCTCACCATCCCACCCCTCATTTCCTCATCACCCTCCTCCCTCTCACTATCATCCCCCACCACCAACCCCCCCTCTCCCTCTCATCCATCACCCTACTCTCACCATCACCCACTCCCTCCCTCTCACCATCACCCCCCACACCTGGCCCCCTCTCCCTCTCATCATCACCCTACTCTCACCATCACCCCCCCCTCTCCACCATCACCCCCCCTCTCACCATTACCCCAATCCCACTCTCACCATTTGCCCCCTCCTCACCATCACCCCCCCCTCACCCACCACCCTCTCACCATCACCCCTCTCTCACCATCACCCCCACCACCAACCCCCCCTCTCCCTCTCATCATCACCCTTCTCTCACCATCACCCCCCTCCCTCTCCCCATCACCTCCCTCCCTCTACCCATCACCCCCAGGGCCAGACTGGCCCACCGGGATACCAGGAAATTTCCCAGGGGGCTGGGGCCGATCAGACAGCCCTAAATTAGGCAAATTAAATTTAAATGATTGTCCCCTCAGAGTCAGACAGCCTGGGATTAAGGAGGAAGGTGCTGGGGGCTGGTGTGGCCCCATTTAGGATGCTGGCTGCTGGAGGGAAACCTGTCAGTCTCCATGCACAATGCTAAGCAATTTGGCGCCGCATGCCCACCCTCGCACCTAAGCCCCGCCTCATGAATACAAGCCCAACTTCCTGCGAGTAAGCACCGCCCCCGCAGGCAATCTGCTGACCTCCCTGAAAGGAGGAAGCCAGAGAATGGCAAATTCACCTATCAGTGCCAGGTAATTTTCAGCCATGACAGTGACTGTGTGTGTGTCTGCTAGTGAGTGAGCCTGTGTGTGTGTGTGTGTGTGTGTGTGTGTGTGTATGTGTCTGTTAGTAAGAGAGCTTGTGTGTGTCTGCTAGTGAGAGAGCTTATGTATGTATCTGCTAGTGAGTGAGCTTGTGTGTGTGTCTGCTAGTGAGTGAGCTTGTGTGTGTGTGTGTGTGTGTCTGCTAGTGAGTGAGCTTGTGTGTGCTTTCTAGTGAGAGAGCTTGTGTGTGTGTGTGTCTGCTACAGAGTGAGCTTGTGTGTGTATGTGCCTGCTAGTGAGTGAGCTTTTGTGTGGCTACTAGTGAGCTTGTGTGTGTCTGCTAGTGCATGAGCTTGTGTGTGTGTGTGTCTGCTAGTGAGTGAGCTTGTGTGTGTCTGCTAGTGAGTGAGCTTGTGTGTGTGTGTGTGTCTGCTAGTGAGTGAGTTTGTGTGTGTGTGTGTGTGTCTGCTAGTGCGTGAGCTTGTGTGTGTGTGTCAGTAATCTTGTATTTGTGTGTGTCAGTGAGCTTGTCTGTAGTGAGCATGTGTGTGTGTCAGTGAGCTTGTCTGTAGTGAGCATGTGTGTTCAGTGAGCTCTTCTGTAGGGAGCATGGTGTGTGTGACAGTGAGCTTGTCTGTAGTAAGCTTGTGTGTGTCTCAGAGTTTATCTGTACTAAATCTGTTTGTGTGTAGCAGTAAGCTTCTCTCTGTGCATCAGTGAGCTTGTGTTTTTATGTCAATGAGATTATTTGTGAGCCTGTGTATCAATGAGCTTGTGTCAGATTGTCTGTGTCTGCACGTGAGTATGCTTACTGGTTAATTTAATTGACCTGAAAGGATCAATATTTTGAATTAGAAAATGAAATATACCAATAATTAGTATAGCTATGTCTTGCCACCCCAGATAATTAAGTAATTTATAAACACATTTAAAAATTTTTTTTATATATATATACATATATATACACATATACACATTACATGGCACAATGGCCTATGGGGCTGGCATAGATGTATTTTCCAGGGCTGCTTTGTATCCCCAGTCCGGCCATGATCACCCCTCCCTCTCACCATCACCCCTCTCCCTCTCACCATTACCCCTCTCCCTCTCACCATTACCCCCTCCCTCACACCATCACCCTCTCACCATCTCCCTCCTCCCTCTCACATCACCACCTCCCCTCTCACCATCACCCTCCCTCACACCATCACCTTCTCACACACAGCATCACCCCCCCACACACACACAGTATCACCCCCGTCACACACACAGCCTCCCCAGGCACACTGTTAGCATCCTCTCACACTGTCACCTCCCACACATTGTCACCCCTCCCTACACTGTCATCACCCCCCCCCCCAAACTGTCAGCCTCTTCATGCATCCACACTCACATTAACCACTCATAATACTGTCAATCTTACCCACTCAAAACTCACCTGCCTCACTCTGCCACACTCACCCTGTCACATTAACTCCCCTTAATCCTGTCATACTCATCCCTCCTACCATGCCACAATTGCCCTGACACACTTAACTCCACTCACCCTGTCACACTCATCAAACCATGTCATACTCCCTGTCCCTCATTCTCTCTCACAACCCCCACCTCCCACCCTGTCCATTTACCCCCTTTGCCCTGTTACACTCTCCCTGCCTCTTGTACCCCATTTACTCACCTTGTCACAGTCACCAGCACAAGACCAGCATCATACACACACAGTCTGGAAACATAGCTTTGCCATAAACACAATGCACAAAGGCTACAGGCAGACCCTTATACACACAACACACTTAAAGCAGCTACCCCATACATATATGGTCCCAGACAAAAATGCAAACATGCTCACAGAGACATACATTCACACACACACACGCACACGAATACTCTTTGTCAGACACACTCTCAGGCACATACACAGGTAAACTGTGCATCAATGTGTATATGTGACCAGGGCCAGATTAAGAGCCCAGAGGGCCTGGTGCTGACAATTATGATGGGCCTAATTACAAAATCTTATTGACCAAAAACACTAAAACAGTCCTACCTCGCAAGCGTCATGTTTCTGATGGAGATGGTGCTGGAGGGGAACTCATAGGATGCAGCTATAAGAAAACACATACCCTATGCTATTCTCATGCTTTCATCTTTCAAGTAAATCCATACCCCCTAACAGCAGTGTCCGGTGAAGCAGGAATGGGGCATGCCTCCCAGTCCCTTAGTATCTGTGTCCCCATGTCTTGCAGGTTCCGTATGTCACTAGGACACTAGGGGACATTGAGAGACATTGGGATACTGGGAGACACTAGGGGACACTGGGAGATACATGGGGACACTGGGAGAGACATGGGGACAGTGAGAGACTAGGGGACTCTGGAAGACTAGGGGGCACTGAGATACTATGGACACTGAGAGACACCATGGACACTGGAAGACATGGGGCACTGAGACACTGTGATACATAGGAGACACTGGAGACTTGATAAAGACCTGAGTACAGGCCGAAACGTTGCGGTGTCCAATCAACCTGCTTAAATCTATCACAGTGAGTGCCTGAGATTTTTTATTTTATACTGGGAGACATTGGGACACTGAAACACTGAGGGACTAGGGGACTTTGGGAGACTAGGAAACACTGAGACACTAGGGACACTGGCACACTACAGATACTGAGATATACCAGGGACACAGGGAGATATGGGGACACTGAGATACTAGGGACACTGGCTGGGAGACATGGGGACACTGGGAGCGCCCCATGTCCCCCAGGTCTCAAAGTCTCCTAGTGTCCCTTGGAGTCTGTGTCCCCATCTCTCCCAGTGTCACTAGGACACTAGGGGACACTTAGAGACATTGGGACACTGAGACACTAGGGGAAACTGGGAGATACATGGGGACACTGGGAGAGACATGGGGACACAGAGACTAGGGACTCTGGAAGACTAGGGGGCTCTGGGAGAGAAGGGATGCTGAGGGACCCTCGGAGAAATGGGGACACTGAGACACTAGGGACACTAGCTGGGAGACATGGGGACACTTAGAGACTAGGGGACTCTGGAAGACTAGCGGCTCTGGGAGAGAAGGGATGCTGAGGGACACTCGGAGAAATGGGGACACTGAGACACTAGGGACACTAGTTGGGAGACATGGGGACACTTAGAGACTAGGGGACACTTAGAGACTAGGGGCCACTAGGAGACATGGGGCCACTGTATCCCTAGTGTCTCAGGGTCCCCATTTTCTCCAGTGTCTCACCGTCCCCATGTCTCACAGTTTCCCCTAGTGTCTCATTGTCCCCAGGTCTCCCAGTGCCCCCTAGTGTTTCAGTGTTCCCAAGTGTCCCCATGTCTCCCAGTGTCCCCTAGTGTCTGTGTCCCCTAGTGTCTGTGTCCCCATGTCTCCCCTACAGCCTTTCCTCCCATCCCACACTTACCTGAGCTGTTGGCTGTTCTTGCAGGCTCGGAGCTTCTGTCTGGACTCTGTGCAGAGCTGCTCCTCCGCGGATCAGTGAGTAGAGAGAGGCAAGGAGGGAGATGCTGTAACTTCTTATCCCTGCCTCTCTCCACACACACAGCGATCCCTACTGGCCGGCGCTGGTATTGCAGAATAATCTCTGTTTATACTGAGGCTGACATTTGTATTGCCGGCATTACTGCAATACCGGCACCGGCTAGGCACCCTCAAATACCTGGGAAATACTTCTGAGAAATACATGGCAACCCTAAGAAATACCAGAGAAATACCTGGCAATCCTAAGTGTAGTGTGTAAAAAAATAATCAAAGAAATATCAATGCGCCTATTCCATGGGCTTGGGCCTGGAACTGCAGCTTCATCAGCCCCTATGTTAATCCAGCCCTGTATGTGACAGTGTGGCCTCATGTTTGAGTTTCGCCTAGGGCCTTATAAAGTCTAGACAGGTCTGTATATAATATCCCGGGACAGTCAGTGCTCCCTGTATAGTGCTACTCTCTGTATAATACACGTATAATACCCACAGACTCATGGAACCAGAAAAATCAGAAGTAGTGGAGTGGTAACTGAAGCTTCAATCTGAGACATTTAACATGCTGAATTGATGGCATGTAAAGGGGCTAATGGAATATGTACATATATTTTCCTTTTGCTCTCATTTCTCTCTTTAATTTCATTCTGTAAATTTTCTTTCTATATCTTTCATTTCCTATTTTCAGCTTTTTTTTTTTTTTTACTATGTCCACTACCCAATATAATTATTTTTGTGAACTAATGTATGTTCTATTGTATAGACAATACTCCCTGACTGAAGCCCTGCCTGATACAGATGCTGTGCTGCGAATGTATCTATCGCATGCCAAGGATGCATGGTATTGCTGGTGGGAACTTGGTGTTATAAAGGTCTACTCAATAAAGAGAGAATTGCAGGGAATTGATATGAGGATTTAAAACTTTAGGCCAAACTAGTGCAGCTGAATGGGTGAATTGTTCCTCTTTTCCCTGCAATTCTCTCTTTTTGAGTAGACCTTTATAATACCAAGTTCTCTTTATTGAGTAGACCTTGTAATCTGCACAATAAGTAGGTGGAGATTAATTATGTGGGTTGGACATAGTGTGCGGAGCTTTGTGGCAGTGGGTGTGGTACATTTTCAAGGTAGTAATTGATAGCTGTGCTGCAAAGTGTCCCTGGAAATTTTTTTCAAATGTTGGCAACTATGCCGGGCCAATCAAAGTCCAGAGCTCAACACGATTGAAATGCTGTGGCAGGACCTTAAGAAAGATGTGCGTAAACAAATGCCACCTTACCTCAATGAACTGAAGCAACCTTGTAAAGAAGTGTAGGCCTAATTCCTCCACATTGATGTGAGAGACTGATAAAGTCATACAGAAAACCATTACTTTATTGCTGCTAACAGTGGTTCTACAAGCTATTGAATCATAACGTGTTCTTAGTTTTTTTCACATGGCTACTCTATTTTGGCTTTATTTTTGCTAAATAAATCATGACAGTGTAATATGTCGTGTTGTTTCTGAGAAACTGCTATAATTACCTCTGAGGGTTAACTCCTCCTCTAGTGGCTGTCTACCAGACAGGCATTAGAGGGAGATCTGGAATCGAAATGGACCTTTGGTCCGGTATCTGACACTTGACGTCCTCACGCTCTGCATGAGGACCTCCAGCATCAGATTTTTCCCCATGGGAAAGTATTTAATAATGCTTTCCTATGGGGAAATCCTAATGCGAGCGCGGCCATTGCCGCCCATGTGCATTAGGTCTCCCCCTGCCAACAGAGGAGCATGGGCGGAGCCTAAACCAGCACCGAGGGACATGGGCACTGGATTCAGGTAAATGACTGAAGGGGTTTTTACTCCTTTAGCACCGAAGGAGGGGGCAGGCAGGGGGGCAGTGCAGGAGCCTACATTATATAGAGTCCAATTCCTTAAGATTTCAATCCTATTGATCATCTGTGGGATATGCTGAAACAATAAATCCAATCCATGGAGGCCTCACCTCGCAAGTTGCAGAACTGCTGCTAATGTCCAGATACCACAAAATACGTTCAAAGGTCTTGTGGAGTCCATTCCTCGACGCATCACATCCTCACTGCTTTTGCTATTTTTTTATAGCCTCTTCCCATTTTGTGAAGCTCAACAACCTTTTGCTGCACATCCTCATACATTCCAGTTGTGATGAATAACTATGGAAATGTGGCCTATGTGTTACCTCATATTTACGTCATGGTTGAATAATTTCCTGTTCCTAGTCACCCAAGTATACCCAAAAAAATGTAAATACCAATGGAATTTTTTTTTTATAAACCTGTGTTTTGTTTACAATTGTTGCAGAGCATTTTCAGGTATTTTATGAACAAAAGGTTAAACAATAAAGACAATTTTTTTCATAGCCTTCTTTGCTCATATTTATCAGTTGTACCAATATTAGGGAAGGGCACTGAATACACAGCTCCCCTGCATAGCCACCATATGAACTATGCTATTGAAAGGCTAAAAATATCAATAAATAAAAATTTATTAATTTTGAGATGCATGTAAAGCAAATGAATAAACAAATAAAAATGAGTATGGAAGAGAACATGTTAATCTATTTTGTTCTTGGATGGTGGTGTCATCTGGGCAATTATTCCCCTCGGTGCAGTTGAGGGGTTTTAATTTCGGGCAGTACCAGAACAGACATGAGTTTTATTTTCTGCTGCCACCATTTCATCACCTGGGGCCAAGCTGACTCTCAATGGAGGCAGTTGTCGTTTGTCAATGTAACTCCCACTAATCTAGGGCAGAGCCAGATATACCAGTGCTGCCTAAGACTAGAGCTGTTGAAGTTCAGTATTCCCCTTTCCCTTTATTATGAGGATAATTGCACAGATTAAGTGACCATTCATGCAATACTGGATACTAAAGCATGATCTCCCATATTAATCTTTATTTATATTTTATACAGTATCTCTGTTTATCCCTAAGCCTGGCTTATTTCTTATACAACTAGAGAGACTGCTGCAATCCAATTTATCCTCATAGGTATTTTGTGGATATTTAACTTTACTCTGCCTTATACTCAACACATCATTATTTTTGTATTGTAAAACATTGCTTTAAAATACAGTTTGTCTTATCATAATCAATGCCACTGCTTTTATTTTATTTTTATCACTGTCTTGCAGATGAGCAAATAATTTGCAAGTATTAATATACAACCACACAGAGCCGGGGGTGTGCTTAATAAATAATTAATTGGTAGGTATTATATCTGGGTCAGGCTCATCAGTGTTCCCTCAATATAATTTTAGCAGTTTAATAGGGAACAGTAATGGCATTTCATGAAGAAATTGTAAGCTCTTTCAAGCTGGGCCCTGATCAAACTATTGTTCCTATAACAATTTGTAATTGTCTCATTTATTGTTAAATGTTTCCTTTATTTACACATACAGTATCTCACAAAAGTGAGTACACCCTCATATTTTTGTATCTTTTCATGTGACAACACTGAAGAAATGACACTCTGCTACAATTTAAAGTATTAAGTGTACAGCCTGTATAACAGAGTAAATTTGCCCTCAAAATAACTCAACACACAGTCATTAATGTCTAAACCATTAGCAACAAAAGTGAGTACACCCCTAAGTGGAAATGCCCAAATTGGGCCCAATTAGCCATTTTCCCTGCCCGGTGTTATGTGAACCATTAGTGTTACAAGGTCTCAGGTGTGAATGGGGAGCAGACAGGGCCAGATTAACATAGGGGCTGATGGAGCTGCAGCTCCAGGCCCATGCCCATGGAACCGTCTCCAGGAGTGTGTGTAAATAAGCGGGGAATCACCCTCCGTAATACCACTGTGAGTATTTCCCGCGTGCGGTACAGTGGTCCGGATCCAGTATATCCATTATGGATGTGAAATAGCGGGTCTAAATATGTATACCCTGTATGATCAGGCAGCCCTCTATAATGAAATCGGTAGCACGGTCGTTAGATCTAATTGAATGCTTGAGCGGGCGCCCTCTATGCAATCATCATTGTCCTGTACAGGTACAAGCCTGTGTGATGAATAAATAGACGGCACCGTAGTGCGTTGAGTGTATGAGAGAGTCAAACTCTCTAATAATGTGACTGAACTCCGTGTCAGCGTCTGACTGATGACATGAGCGGGCCGCACCCGCAATAACCAAACCTTAGAGTTTACCTCCGTATCTGGTCCCTCTATGAGGATGTGTCACTCAAAACAGGTCCTCCGTATCCAGCTCAGTGTGGGCTGAGGTTGCAGGAGGGTCGCGCCCTCTAATAATGAATCAGTGTCCGGTACAGTATATGAGAGGAGTTCGCTCTCTGCTCGTTAAAATAAAAATAACAGTCTCGGGTCGAGACTATGGAAAGCCGCACCCTCTTGTAATCCAAACTAGAGTCCCTAGAGACTCAGGGTGACCAACTGCAGGGGTACACCATTTACTAATATCAACGTAAGACTGAGATCCTGAGGTGGGTCTGTCTCTGACCACGAGACCCCTCTCTAAAATCGCTCACCTGAGAGATGGAGTCAACTGGTAAGAAACCTGACCGATGGTATATGGAATAGTATACAACCTCGGGCCATGTCCATCCTTAATAACAGAAAGGGATGATGAGAAAAACAAGCTTTGGAAACAATGAAGGAAACTACCAACGGACCGCCCGGATCCTGTGCGCGCACGCGGGGTCCAGGATGACCATCGGCAGCCTGAGGAAAGCTAAAGACGTTCTCCGCGATCCCCGAGAGCTCGGGAGGTCGGAGGAGGTCTAGTCAGGCCTCTCGACGACCCAAGTGAAAGGACAATTGGAAGGCCAGAAAACCAGGCAACGACAAATATATATAGTGGTAAATACGTACCTCGGAGAGAAGGTAAAACCGATCGGAAAACAAGTCAAGTAAACCCAACTGAGAGGTTCAGGAGCTAAACATGATGTAAGACTAACTACCAATACCTAAGATGGATACTGGGAAGGCAGCTAAAGGGTTAGTTGCTGAAGGCAAGGAAACCGTGGTCGCCTGTTGGCATCTGAGCACTGGTCCCTGCTTCTGCGAACTTCTCTTTGGAGATGTGTCGTCACCGAGTCTGTGTAAACCGTGGTTGTGTGCCCGGGAATCTTCATAAAAGCTTTGCCCCTCAGGGCATGAGGTGTAGGGCTTTCACCTGTCCACTCTTGTTTAGGTGTCCGTATCCTGGTGTCCTCTTGGATAGTATGGCAGCAGTGCTTGCCTGGACACCCACCTATCTCCATGTCAATAGTGGGTACCGAGTTTTCTCCCTGGACTGCGGCCAAAAGGGGGTTCAGGAACACATAGGTCCGGCCAACGATGGGCACAGACATAGCAGGCCAATCAAAGGGGCACAGACATAGTAGGCCAATCAATGGGGCACAGACGTAGCAGGCCAATCAATGGGGCACAGACGTAGCAGGCCCACCCTGGGCTGCGTATTAAATGAGTAACGGGGACCTCTGTGTTTGACAGAGACCCTTAAATATGTGACATAGGATCCTTAGACACCAACCCCTTAAGACAGAGTAATATGGTGTGAATAAATGTTAACTGGGACTAGCAGTCCCTAAATGCCCAGCAGGCACAACAGTGGTATTCCAGCTGTAATGGATATAGGCTGAAAATGTTCCAGTGATTATAGAGTTCATGATATACTAAGCGATTCAATTTTAAGAGTGAACTGGATTGTGCCTGAACCTGCAGATCTGTATGGGATTTCCTCATCAATATATAACCTGAAGGGTATTGTACCCATGGTATATTTCAGTAAAAAGGTTAAACAATAGCCCACTCAATGTACCCCTCATAGAGCTTGGAAGTGACCACCTTCCAACTCTGCTAGCCACAGAAACCTAATAGAGGTGAATTAATGTCAGTAGAGACTGGTCTCCAATACCAGTCTAATCCAGAGCCAGTGTTGTATAACTTTAAATATTTGTCATAGACAGATAACATCACACTATAGTGGACTCATGTCTGACTCTAGAGATGCACCAGGAAAATAAATATATATTTAAGCACAGGGATTGGGACATAAGGATACTAGATAAACAGTGCAACATAAATACTTCACTTAACTTAGTTATATAAACTCCAACAGGACTAGAAGCACAGCCTCGTGGGGCTATCCCTGCTCTAACTGGCTCTGCCTGAGCCATGTGCAGCACCAGAATCCCAGCGGGAGAAAAGCCCTTGATGTCCACACTAATAAACTGCATCGGTAAATATGCCTCGGAACACACCACTGTGCTATAAAAATCTTAGTTTAGGCTACAGTAAACTGTATATTCCCAAGGCTATTATGCAACTGAAGTTGAATAGGTTAAGTTAGTAAAACCAGCGCTATGAAAAATAAGACCGCAGCCTTGGCACTTAGCTCTTGCCTGACGATGTCCGCACCCTCCTCCAGCCGGTCGGGTGCACGTGGGTCTGAGAAGCCGGCCGCGGCGAGGCGACCACGTGTGTGAGCGGATCCGGCCGTCTGGTACTTGCGTATGAACGCGAGCAATCCTGGGCGCCGGCAGGCTCACACTGCAGCTCGGGAAATCAGAGGAGGCAGCCAAACGGCTAGTCTCCTGAAACCCCGAGCGAAGCGCCCATAGGCCGCTGCGCTAGAGAGTGGGGTGGGGGGAAGGATAAATACAAACGGGCAAAAAAAACTAAAGAGAGAGCAGACTGAAAGGTCTCCCCATGGACCCCCCCATAAAGCCTCCCTGAAAGGCAAACCTCCCCAAAGCAACAGGGGGAGCAAAGAGGAGTAAAGGGGCAGTAACCCCAAACTAAGAATGATAAAATATAATAATATATATAATATAAAACGAAATAATATATGCAACATATAACTAAATAACATATAATATATAACTAATATATAACGAAGATTTGACTTGTCACCAGTGGGGTACCTCAGGGATCTGTACTTGGACCCAGTCTCTTTAATATTTTTATTAGCGATATTGCAGAAGGTCTTGATGGTAAGGTATGTCTTTTTGCTGATGATACTAAGATATGCAACAGGGTTGATGTTCCAGGAGGGATAAGCCAAATGGCAAATGATTTAGGTAAACTAGAAAAATGGTCAGAATTGTGGCAACTGACATTTAATGTGGATAAGTGCAAGATAATGCATCTTGGACGTAAAAACATTTATCTTTTTATTTCTACTTAATGCATGTTTATAATGTTTTTAACTTTATAAAGTTTAATTGGAAAACAATAAAGTAAATTAAAATTACCTTTACTAGTGATTAATGAGATCCTTGAGGCTGATGCTGCAAGACTAAATATTTGATATCTGGTTCGATTTTCGTAAGGAACAAACTAAGGTCTCCTCTTTCGGTGATATTCAGACGACTTCTCTGTTTGCGCATAATATGATTTCTCTTCTGTGCGTCATCTCATCTCCCTCCTCAATTCCCCTCCCCACCTTTTTGTATCCCTTTTTTCTATTTTTTAACCTTCCTTATAGGTAGCCCACTTACTATAGCCCACTATAACAGACAGACACACACATAAAAAGACACATACATACAAACAGACAGGCACACAGACAGGCATACATACAGAAAAACAGACAGGCACACATACAGACACACACACACACACATGACACATACATACAGGCACACATACATACAGACACACATACATACAAACAGACAGGTACACATAAATACAGACAGGTACACATACAAAGACACACATAAGACATACATAGACACATACAGACAGACACAAGACACACATACAAAGACACACATACAAAGACATACACACACAACACATACATACAAAGACAAGACACACATACATACGCACATATAAACAGATAGACACACACATAAGACATACATACATAGACACACACAAGACATACAGACAGACAGACACACACAAGACATACATACAAAGACACATACACACAAACACACACACACAAAATATTTTAGTCACCCTCCTGTTTCCTACCTTTTAGGTGCAGCAGGGTGACTTTCCCTGGGGTCCAGTGGTGTCTCAGGTGCATGGGAGTCATAGTTCCTATTCTGACTCCCTGGTCTTCCTCCCGCGCGGTCTGTTTGTTAGCTGGGAGGAGTGACGCGCAGTCACTTCCTCCCAGCGTGTGATGTAATAACAGGGGGCCCGGTCGCGCTGTTAAAGCGCCCAGCGCTGACCGGGCCCCCTCTCAATCCACATCCATCGGGGGCCCCTGACAGCATGGGCCACCCGATGGACCCCTTGGACGGTGACGGCGGTACCCGGTCGCAGGGGTACTGCCGGCTCGCACTTGTCCTCCCACCCACCCAATCTCTGAAATCCCTAACGGCCACTAGTGGGCAATAGGGACAAGGTTGACGACCCATGCACTACACCCTTCAATCCAGTATGTGTGTGTATTCAGCAGTCTGGTTGTTTGTGTGTATTCAGCAGTCTGTGTGTGCGTGTATTCAGCAGAACAAAAAGTTGGCATGTATTGCGGTTTGGGCACTCGGGCTCAAAAAGGTTCGCCATCACTGATTTAAGCTGATCACTATCTGCTTAGCAGGCTATTGGAGACTGGTTACCTTATTGTCCTTACTTGATGTCTTTTCGTGTAGCTTATTCACTGTGTGGTGCTGTGTGCACATATGTATTTGACTTTGAGTAAACGTATTTCTGCAAATGGCTCTCATTGTTTGCCTATCACTTGCTGTGTTTATGTCTGGCTGTATAAGTATTAGTGAATGTGTAGATGCAAAAATATACTTCAAGCATTGTGCGGCATAGCTCCAGAACAAGAGGTTATTATTATTCCAGAGGGACCAGTTAGCAGATGAATGCATTTGAGATGCATCCATCAATTGTGGCAGACTGCAATTTGTGTATGTAAATGTGTGTTTACATTGGACGCTGAAAGGTGTATCTAGTGCTTGCATTTTTTAAATGATATATCTTTCATTAAATGGTATGATTTCTATTATCATACCTGTAAAACTCTTTTTTTTATTTATTTATTTTTTTAAATGCATGGGCATTTAAATGCAACAATACAAGTGAAACAGCTGCATTCATCACTTCTAAATCCCTTTCTTGAGCTTCAATGGGTTAAAATTAATCTGTCACTTTTCCAAATGCGTAGCTGACTGCTGCCATTTATATTGAACTGCTTTGCATGATTATTATTATCCATATGTATTTATACGCTGGCAATAATTACACTGTGATAGAAACAGTATTTAAAGGGTACTTCAAGCTCAGCTGGACAGACTGAGACAAATTGATATATTAAATGGCCTAGGTTCTGCTTACAAGTTTACAGTCTATTGACCAGTGTTCACCTGCAATCCCTCCACTGTAAATACATCTTGTTATAGGGATACATTACAATTATTTATATTGCACCCACATATTCCCCAGCACTGTATAATAACAAACCATTACTAATAACAAAACATGGTAGACATGTCCTGCAGACGTTCCAAAAGCAGGATATGTGTAAAAAACAAAACAAAAAAAAAAACCATGAGATCCCCCAGGGATCTCATATTGAAATCGTCTCACTAAGTCCGGGACGTAAGAGAAACATGCCTCATCCTTTTTTATGCTATTTTCTGTGTGTTTGATTCATGAAATGCATGGAAATGGAATGAAGCACGAATATATTTAATTGGTGCTTCAACTCCCTTGATGTGTATCAACTCTTGCTACAGATTATTATTATTATTATTATTATTATTATTAAAGCTGGCAGGGTGGGGTGTCAGAATTTCTGTGCCATAACCAAAGATCGGGGGACTGCCAGAGAAGTAGATTATTTAAATTAACTTTTATGGCATGCATTTAAAACATCACCTTCGAAACACGACTTGTAAATGTCTAACAATGCGAAAATGGAGCTGAGTTTGAGAGAGTGCATTGTCATTACTACTTTGTTAATAATTACATAATTACATCATTTGGTTTAGGACTAGGGTTGAAAGACATAAGCGGGCTAGGCATAGGGCAGCACAACTCAGGGGTGAAGCAGAATAATGCAATTTTTTTGTCTTTTATGAAGTGTGTTTGTATGCATGAGACTGTGAGTGATTGTGTTTCAATGTTTGTGTGCGAATTTGTCAATGTGACTATGTATTATTGTGTGCGTGTGTGAGTGTCTCTGTATTTGTTACTGTGTGTGATTGTGGGCACATGTGTATGTGAAGGGGAATTTGCTTGTGTGTGTGTATCGTCTTTGTATGTTGTGATTGCTGCCTATATATGTACACTCATGGGGGGAAAAAGTACACCCTCTTTGAATTCTATAGTTTTACATATCAGGACATAATAACAATCATATGTTCCTTAGCAGGTCTTAAAATTATGTGAATACAATGTTAAATGAACAACAACACATGACATATTACACAGTGTCATTATTTATTTTGCAAAAATAAAGCCACAATGGAGATGACCATAGGAAAGTAAATGGTTGAGGAGGTTTTCCATAGTAATGTCACTACAACTACAATTCCATATTTCATAGAGCAGAAATGATATGCATTGTGAGTATATACATTACAGCACTATCACTTTAAATTGTCTACTTTTGGCTCTGCACTTTTTTTGAATTGCATTTATCACGTTAATTTAGCATTATATATATTCACAATACTCTTAAAAAAGATTATTAAAATACTGTACGCTGTAGCACTATTTAATTTGTCTCCCACTTTGGAATTCGTGACCCACCGAAATTGGGGTACTGTGAAGTAGTGGTGGGCTTCAAGGCACACTGTTGGCACCTAGGCCACTTCAGCTCATTGAAGTGGTCTGGGTGCATAGTCCCAGGTCTCTTAAACCCTGCAAATGTAATTATTGCAGTTTTTAATAGACTGCAATAATTAAGTTTGAGGGTTAACTGTATCGCTAGTGGCTGTCTACCAGACAGCCACTAGAAAGACTTCCGGGTCATTGGGTGACTTTTGGTCGTCTAACTAACGCTGGTGGTCCTCACGTTATGCATGTAAAACCCCACAGGAAAGCATTATATATATTATTTCCCATGGGGTAAATACTAATGCGAGCATGACTATTGCTGCACATGCGTATTAAGTCCCCCCACCAGCTGACATCTGCAGCGAAGGAACGGAGGCGGAACCCGAACCAGCACCGATAAGCATTGGTGCTGGACTCAGGTAAGTAATAGGATTTGTTTTTAACCCCTTTTCTTTTTTTTTTTTTTTAAATATCGTTTTATTAAAGTGTTTGCGAGGTGAACAATTCGCATTGAGGTTATGAGCAGTGCGAAACACGCAGGTTTCAATCAGTTAGAATCTCGTTTGAGGTCTTGAGATGCGCAGATCTCTGAGGGTGCAAAAGTGGTTGAGACTCGCAGGTCTCCGGACATAATAAGTTTCTATTTACTATATTCACTTAGGATGTTGTAGATTGATTAATTACAGTCTGTCAGGTGCGTTAGCTATGGTCCTGTGGTTTGAGATCGCTCACTTTGCGTTATGATATTATTTGTGGTTATAGGTCTTGTCGTTCGCTTATCCTTGCAGGTTGTAAGCGTCTCTCAGTCTTTAATGTCGTTCGTCTGTAATGTGTCTAGAGTGTGGATGATGGGATGGGTGGGGGGTGGTCAGTGAGCATGTCGTGTCTTTCAGTCACCTTCTTCCCGCCTGTATCTTCTATGGCCCCGTCTCACGATGCCGATTGGCATGAGTGTGGGGTTGTGGGGGGGTGTCCTTGTGTCTTTGTGTAGTCCAGTTTAGGGTTTGATCCCTAGTGTCAGTGTGTCTGTTAGTTCGTTTGATAAGTTCCCCTCTCAGTCTCCTCCATCATCTATATGCATTAATGTTTCAGTGTCGCTGGGGTGGGTGCAGTGTGTTGTTTCCTCCCAGCGTGGCTCCCCCAACCTCTGGTTCTTGTTAAGCTTGCCCCCTGGCCGTGTAGATTTCATTTGTAACTAGTGTGATTCTGCCACTCAGGGGTCCTAGTGTGATTCCCCGGGTACTGGGCTCATCCGCAGGGGCTCTGAGGCAAGGTGGGGGTGTGGGAGGGCTGGAGGGGGGTGTTTTACTTGGGTTTTGGGACGTCGTGCGTATCTCGGTTCCCTATGTGTCTTGTCTCCCTCCTTCCCTTGTCGGTGTTTGTGTTAGGTACACATACCAGGATCCCCACATTTCCGCGTGTTTGTCGCTTCTTCCCAGTAAGTCAGCGTATTTTGCTTCTGCTGCGTGGATTTCTTCTACTCTCTGAAGCCATTGCGTGGTTGTGGGTGATTGGGTGCTTTTCCACAGTGTCGGAATCAAGGATTTGGCTGCATTCAGCAGGTGTCTCAGGATAGATTTCTTGTAGTGTGAGAGTGGTTTTTCCGTGAAGTGAATCAGTGCGGCTTCAATGCTTAGGTCTGGCATATCTCCTAGGATCTTGACCAGTTCCTGTTGGATCTCTTCCCAGAATGGTTTTATTATGGCACAGTCCCACCAGATGTGTCTCACTGTTCCTGGTTGAGTTCCGCATCTCCAGCAGGTGTCTGGCGTCCCCGGGAATATTCTATGTAGTAGCGAGGGTGTTCGGTACCAGTGTGAGATCAATTTAAAGTTGACTTCTTGGTATCGTGAACTGATCGAGCTCTTGTGCTGAAGTATGAGTATTTGCTCCCATTGGGCATCTGTGTATGTTCTGTCTGTGAGGTCCTCCCATCGCCTTTTGAAGGCTATTTTCCGAACTCGGTCTCCCAGTATAATCCGTTGGTATAGTATGGATACTCTCCCATCCGCTTCTGGTTCATTCACACATAGGTTTTCGAACCACGTGGTGTCTCTGTGTACTGCCAATCTGTGTGGCAGATTGTAGTAAAAATGTCGTAGTTGCATGTATCGAAACCTGTGCATGAGTGTGGGGGTGTCGGTTCCGGTCCATTCACGTATGTTCTTCAGTCCTGCGTTGGTTAGCGCCTCCTTCAGGGGCAAATAGTCATCACCCTCTGTTGTCAGCCATGCACTCCTCGGGAGGCCGTCTCCTAGGTCGATGTTATATGTTAGTGGGATCAGTGGGCTCGGTTGGGGGGATATACATGTTTCTTTTCTCATTATGGCCCATGTTTTCAGCGTCTGTTCTATGGGCGAGGTCTTGTCGATATTTGGGGTTGCCCTCTGGGTGTGATGCCACACCTGTGAGTGTAGGGTTTTGTTTGTGCTTTCTCTATCTAGTGTCGCCCAGCGTTTGTGTTGAGGGGCCGTGTGCCAGTCTCTTATCCGTTGTAGGGTAGATGCGTAGTAGTATTTGCGGAAGTCTGGCAGTGCTAAGCCGCCCCACGCCTTGGGTAGGCATATTTTATCATGGCTAAGCCTCACTCGGTTCCCCTTCCAGACATATCTGCTAACCGCTGTCCTCAGAGTTGCGAAGAATTCCGGTGGTAGGTGCCAGGGTATGGTGTTGAAGTAGTAGAGGAGTCTCGGCAGGATGTTCATCTTTACTACTGCTATGCGACCATGCCATGAGATGCAATCGTAGTTCCAGGTTATCAGGTCTTTCTGTATTTGATTGAGGAGTGGAGCGTAGTTCCGTGCGTAGGTTTCCATTGGGTTGCTGGAAATCCAGATTCCCAGGTATCTCATCTGGTCTTCGCAGCTATGAAAGGGGTATGCTCTTTTGATGTGGTTTTAACCCCTTTTCCACCAAGGGGGTCACTATAGTTTGCTATAGTGCCAGGAAAACAACTTTTTTTTCCTGGCTCTATAGTTTCCCTTTAACACAATATGGCCATATGGTGGAACTGAATCCACATATTTGTTTGCAGAGATAGGTTATTTTAAGTAGCCTTGTAAAATTTAAAACTGTATTTTGATGTGCATGCTGTTCATTAATCTGTATTACCTAAGATTATAACATAGAGTACACCGTTGTACCCCAAAAGTCATTGCAACACCATCTGCAAGAGCTTACTGCTCTCTAATATAAATGGCGCTATAGCTGTTGTCTTTTCAATCCAGCATTATGATAGCATTGTTATAAGCACACTGGCCCTTTTATTGTTGATCTTTGTAATATATTTATTACTTTAACTTCAGAAAATAGCAAATGAGAATAATATCAGCGAATCAACAATTAAACAGCATTTTAAAACTGATAACCTTATATCATAAATATATGATTAATGCAAAATGTACTATATATATATATATTTGGAAAGTAAATGTAAAAGTGACAGTATTTAAATGGTTTGATGAACAACTATTTATTTAATTGTTATCAGATCATCAAAGATGTCTTTTTTTTTGTTTTTTTTAGAATCAAATAATATTTATTGTGAATGTTCAAATTAATGATAAATTAAGATAAGTTCAAAAAACAGAAAATGATATCCCTTACTATAAACAGAATGCAACTAAAGGGACACAATAGGCACCCAGACCACTTCATCTCATTGAAGTGGTCTGGGTGCAATGTCTCTGTCTCCTTTAACCTGCAATGTTAAATATTGCAGTATATGATAAGACTGCCCCTAGTGGCTGTCAGTCAGACACTTCCTGCTTGCTAAGTGACTTTTGGTCGCCTGACGCTGGACATCCTCACGCTATGCATGATGACATCCAGCATCCGTAAAATTCCCATAGGAAAGCATTGCAGGAACACGTTCCTATGGGGAGGGGCTAATATGCGGATTAGTGCTCCCCCCAGTTGGGGAATGTTGGAGTGGGCAGGGTGACAACTCAGCTCCGAGGAATATCGGCTCTGGAATCGCTAAGTACAGGAAGGGCTTATTTAACCCTTACAGTGGGGAGTAGGCGCTAGGGAGGGGGCGCGGCACAAGAGAGCTATATTTCTTTACAACTTTGTTTTCCTTTGTCTTTGAATTCCTAACACTATAGTATACATTTAGTGTTGCATCCCAAAAAGGCAAGTCCTAATTTATAAAGTTTCTTAAATTTCTATTGTGGTTGCTTTTATCAACTCTTTGCTTTTACAAGTTCTCCAGGGCACTAATTGAGTGTGCAGCATCAAGCTCAAGACAGAGGCATTATTCCTGTTTCATTACCAATATCTGTGTTTTTTTCACGATTTTAATATATCTCACATTTTAACATATCTTTTAAGTTGTTTATCTTGCAAAGTAGTTTATATGGGTAAGAGCAGGTATACAAAAATATTTTAAGAAAATTTGATTTTGTTTAAAAACAAAAAAACCCCCAATAATTTCTTAGAAAAAGTTCTATATCATCGTATGTGAGTGATATCTGCTATAAACTCTTTTAACAATATGTATATTATTTCTTATAAACAGAGAGAATTTAAAGGGATACTGTAGTTACTATAACTCCTTTATTTCATTGGACTGTTTATAGTGTGTGGATTACTCTGGTGTGATCCTTCTGTTCAGTGATAACCCACTTTTAATGTTTTAATGTTAAATAAGCGTATCCAGCAGCTTCTTGGGATAATGTGGAGGCACTAGCCTGAGCCAAAATAGATGGATGTGATTGGCTGAAAGTGTCAGCTGGCCAGTTTGAGTCTATTAAAGCACCTACTGCTGGAATGGCTAGTAGAAAGTGTGAGGCCAGGCAGTGGGTGGTTAGGGACCCCCATTCATTGTTTAACTGATTTAACTGAGGAGCAACACCAATTCATTGAGATGAAGAGGTAATACAGTGTCAATTTAAGGTCAAAATAGTTGAGCTGGAAAAGTAACTAAGCTGGAGACTGTTTCCTGTTTGGCTATTGTTGCCAATAATTGGCAATTTTCTTTTGAATTCCCAACCATTCACGGTTTAGTAAATAACCCTGAAATTCCCTTGATGCATAGTCTCCTCTGAAATCATGGATTCAGCGACTGAACGTTGCAACTGTAGACAAATGGGGTGTTGCACATATGTCCACGTGATTGGCATGTTAAATAAGCTACCTTGTGCCCTATCTGCACATATTCACAGTAGCAGGTTATCATTTACCATTGTGTGACAGAGACCACAACAATATTCTCAGATGTGAGTCAATTATCGTTATGTTGTCTGACTGACTAAATTCAAAGGACCTCTAAAGGCACCCAGACCACTTCATCTGAGTGAAATTATCTGGGTGCAGTGGTCCTCTTGTTTTAGTACATAAAGCAGTGTTTTGATTAAAGGTTAAACATGCCTGCAACTACTATATTTCACTCAGTCATTTGATATTTGATGTCCATGAGGAACTTGATATTCATCAAATTTAGCTAATTGGGAAGCATTCCGTTCATTGCTTTCTTATGAGAATGATTTGACAGAATGCACATGCGCGGCTTGTTCTCAGTGTTTCTCTATGAAGCATTATATTGGATGATCATCATGAAAGTGACGTCTTCAATATGATGTCGTAGAAGAAGAAGCAGGCAGCACCGAGTAAATCTTGGTGCTGGAATAAAGTAAGTAAAACCATTTTTTACTTTTTGTACAGGTAAAAAGGAGGCCCTGAATGGGGATTAGGACACTGTAGCATTTGTAATATATGTTTGTATTTCTAATGCTGTAGTGTTCCTTTAAAGTTCCTAACGGAACTTTATAAATGGAGCGGTATAAAAAATAATATATATATATATATATATATATATATATTATTTTTTTAAAATTTTAAACACACTTCCAATGCATTTCCTGTGATGACTGTTGACTTGAACCAAATAGTGTTCTGCTTCTGCCAGGACCTTACAGGGTTATTTACTAAAGTGAATTTAAAATTAATATCAAATTTAAGGTCAAAGAAGCCAAACTGTAAGCATAGCAGACATGGATAATTTTTCCAGCTTGGCTGCTTTTGACTGGAATTTGTAATTCACTTTGAATTTTCAACAATTCTTACTTTGGTAAATAACCCTGTTAGACATTTGGTGGACAGGCTGCGTCCCAGAAAAGGCAGTATGGGAACCATTTCTCAGAAAAGCTATATATTCTGTACACATGTTTAAATAAAAGTAGCAAAATTGCGGACACACATTTTGTGTAAAAACAACAGTGGACTAAATACCAAGAGGTCCATAATTCATTTTTAAAGTGTGGAAATTCAATGTAAATTTCAAATGTTAGGCTAGTATAGCTACATTTGGTAAATCCTCCAAGATGGCTGTGTTTTCACTTCAGCTACTATGGCATAAATTTTAAATTTGGTTCTAGACCATTCACACTTTAGTGGATAAACCGACTGTCAGTAAATTCCATTTTATTTTGTATCTCAGCCATTGTACTAGGATGCTCTGAGCATTCATTTCACTTGGTTTAATAATATTTAGCTTCAGTGGTTGAACGTGCAAATAATCTTTGCATTTTCCTGTTTGTTTGAGGAATTCTAATAATAAATATGCTATTCAGTGTATAATTCCACAAGAGCAGGGAGGAGGGGTTATATGCACTACATTACAATACCACATAATCTGCGCTCTCTGTTATACCACTGATATTTATCTGTATATAAATAGGTTGCTGTTTTTTTCAGGCTAATTACTACATGCCAGAATAGTTTTGCTGCATGGCCCTATGATGCCATATATATCCCGGTTCCCATGCACATTGTTCATATTAGGCAATTGACACATCTCCCTTACCTCTGTAATGCCTCTCCCAAGGAGGCTTGGCATGACAAAGTCATGTCATGTGACAGAACGTGTTTGGGCATGATGACAGGCAGCTCCACAATAAACACATAATGATCCCTTCTTTTATGCATCCTTTATATCAGTCTGTGTTTTATTGGCTATAATTAATGCAGTTGTGATGCACAGCCTTTGTAGCTTAGTTTATGGAGGTGGGAATTTTCTGATCTTCCGCCATACTATTTTACACTATTCCTCCTAGAATTTTATCTTTATGCTGCAGCACTTTGGCATTTTGGTGTTGATTAAATGTGGCACACTGCATGCCACCTTTCCAATGATTTTATTTCCTAAAAACCTTCTATTTTCTCGTGTTTGTCATATTAATCATGGGACACAGTATTAGCCTAAGTAAAAGTAAAAAACAAATGTCTATACATTTTGTTAGCAGAATTGCCGTCACGTAGTTTTTTTTATTGGTTTTTAAATCTATATTAAAACATAGGCAGTAAATACTTGTCGTTCAATTGTCTGTATAAACGTCCATGCTAATGGCATCTTGATTGACAACTTAGTGACAGGAAACAGCAGGAGAACCTTCCTACAGGTGGGGTTCCCAGTCATTTTAACCCCTTAAAAGGACCACTCTAGGCACCCAGACCACTTCAGCTTAATGAAGTGGTCTGGGTGCCAGGTCCAGCTAGGGTTAACCCATTTTTTTATAAACATAGCAGTTTCAGAGAAACTGCTATGTTTATAAATGGGTTAAGCCTTCCTCCAAATCCTCTAGTGGCTGTCTCATTGACAGCCGCTAGAGGCGCTTGCGTGCTTCTCACTGTGAAAATCACAGTGAGAGCACGCAAGCATCCATAGGAAAGCATTGTAAATGCTTTCCTATGCGACCGGCTGAATGCGCGCGCAGCTCTTGCCGCGCGTGCACATTCAGCCGAATGGGCGGAGAGGAGGAGGATCGGAGGAGGAGAGCTCCCCGCCCAGCGCTGGAAAAAGGTAAGTTTTTACCAGTTCCCCCTTTCCAGAGCCGGGCGGAAGGGTGTCCCTGAGAGTGAGGGCACCCTCAGGGCACTATAGTGCCAGGAAAACGAGTATGTTTTCCTGGCACTATAGTGGCCCTTTAAGGACACAGTTTCAAAAGCTTGTCTTGCACTTAACCCCTTCCCGTCGGATGACAGACCTGGTCCGTCATATCGGGGATACGGTTAACGCTGGATGACCAGGTCCGTCATGCTGTAAAGTTAACCCGCGATGGCGGGGTTAGCGGTGCTCTGGTCTGCCTCTGTATTAGGGGCAGACCGGGAGCATCCGATCGCGCTGCTCCTGTAGTAGTGCTCGCTCTGACAGGCTGTCAGAGCGAGCACATGTGCTGCAGGGACTTACCATCCGTCTCCCTGCACTTCTGGGTTCTGTGTGAAGTGCAGGGAGACGGATCAGCAGTGATCTACTTCCTGTTTTCAAAAAAAAATAAAGTTATAATAAAATCCAACCCCCCTTTACCCATTTTAATTAAAAATTAACCCCTTCCCTGCCAATTGATCACTTCCCTGCCAATTGATCACTGACGACAGTGATGAATTGGCAGGGTATACATTTTACTGTGATCTGATTTTTATTTTTTTTAACCCCTGAGGGTCAACTTTTATTTTTTGTAACCCTCAGGGGTTAATTTTATTTTATTAATTAATTTAAATATATTAAAATAATATATTTAGCTATTTGGGGTGGGTGGAAGTTAGTGGGGAATTAAGGAATTTGGTGTTAGGCTAGCTAGGTGTTAACTTAAAAAAAATGTAATAATTTTTTTTTTTTAAAGTTACAAAAATCCCACCCTCCTTTACCCAGTCCTAATAAAAATGAACCCCTTCCCTGCCAGTTGATCACTACCTACAGTGATCAAAATACAGATCACAGTATTATACAGTGATCCGATTATTTTTTTTTTTTAAGCCCTTTGGGTTAACTATAATATTAATATTTAATATTAACTATAATATTAATATTTTTAACCCTCAGGGGTTCAATTTCTTTCTTTAATTAATTAAATATTTTAAAATGATATATTTTGCTAGCTGGGGTGTGTGGGAGTTATGGGAAATTGGGGAATTTACTGTTAGTGCTGCTTACTGCTAGTTAGGGGTTAACAGTAAAAAAAAACTTATAAAAACTTTAAATCTGTAAAAAAAAGTTTTAAGAAAGTTCAGGAAAGTTAAAAAAATTAATAAGCATAAAAAGTTTAAAAACTAGTTTTAAAAAGTGAAAAAAGTTTTCAAAAGTAAAAAAAATACATTTACAAATGCTCATTACCACTACACCTGGAACAAACTAGAGAAAAAATGATCCCACGCTAAGGTTCAAAATACACCTTTTGAATTACCCCAGGGTGTATTCTTTATTAAATGCAGGGCCGGCCTTAGGGGTGTGCGAGCTGTGCGGCCGCACAGGGCGCCATGACAACAGGGGCGCTGGGCGGCCGACACAGCTCGCACTCAGTCACTCACAGGCTGGCCCGAGTCATGTGCAGAGCAAGTCAAGTGCACTCTGCTGTGCACTTGCCTTGCAAATTATGAAGAGAGCAGCGGCCGGGAGAGAGAGGAGGTCAGGAGCACGGAGGAAGAGCATGCTCCACCTCCACAGTCATTCGCGGAAGGATCCGCAAAGTGAGTGTGAGGGAGGAGGTCACTGCTGGTATCAAGGTCGGCAGACTGGGACACTGTCAGGAGGGTCCAGGGAGCAGCAAGCTTTAATGTGAGTCTGCTTATTCCTGTTGTAACTATTGCTTTTTTTAAAATTAAATAGATTGTTGTTTTTGTGTGTGTGTGTGGGGGGGGTTTGCAGAAGGGGGAGCAGAGGTTGTCTAGCTGGGATTTTGGAGAAGGGGGAGGGGTTTTGGTTTAGGAAGGAGCAGAGGTTTTCTAGAAGGGGTTAGAGGTTTTGTAAAAAAGGGGATAGGGGTTTTGGTGTAGAGGAGAGGTTTTGTAGAAGAGGGGGCAGGCATTTCTGGTGAAGTGGCAGGGGAAAGGATTTTGTGGAGGGGGCATAGGTTTTGTTGAAGGGGGAGCAGGACACTGTAAAACTTCAAAGTTAGAAAAAAAACTGAATGGCTGCCTCTCAAATGTGCCCTTTCAACATCCACATATACCTGGCAAAGGTACATACGGGGGTATTGCTGTACTCAGACGACATAGCTGAGCAACATATGTAGTATTATACAGTCGTAGCACACATAAGGTTTGCAAAATATACTGTGCAAACTCACTTTGTGTGTCAAAAAGGCAGAAAAAATGCTTATTACCACTACACTTGGTACAAGCTAGCGGAAAAATTATACCACGCTAAGGTTCAAAATATGCCGTCTGAAATACCCTGGGATGTCTTCTTTAAAAAATGGTATGGGTTTATGGGTTATTTGGATTATATAGCCTGGTTAAATACTCTAAAATGGGACATGGGCACAGTGTAAAACTTCAAAGTTTGAAAAAAACTGGAATGGCTGTGTCCCAAATGTGCCCCTCCGATGTCCACATATACCAGGCAAAGGTACATACGGGGGTATTGCTGTGCTCAGCCGACATAGCTGAGCAACATATGAAGTATTATACAGTCGTAGCACACATATGATTCACAAAATATACTGTGCAAACTCACTTTGTGTGTAAAAAAAGGCAGAAAAAACACTTATTACCACTACACTTGGTACAAACTAGCGGACAAATTATCCCACGCTAGGGTTCAAAATATGCCTTTTAAAATACCCTGGGATGTCTTCTTTAAGAATGGTATGCCTTTATGGTGTAGTTGTAATATGTAGCCTGCTCAAGGACTCCAAAGTGGGACACGGACGCATCAAAACCCTCCATGAAAATTCACACTTAAAAACTGGAACTTGTCACGTCTCTTTTACAGCACTGTAACTTCACAAAATAGTGTGTAGGTCATACATTGGGCATATTGTTTTACTCTTTTTTTTGACAGTGATACATATTAAGTGTAAGAAATACATGCAACATATATGTAAAAATGTCTGTATGTGTGCCTGTCTGTCTGTATGTGTGTCTGTCTGTTTGTGTGTGTGTCTGCCTGTTTGTATGTATGTCTTTGTATATGCCTGTCTGTGTATGTATGTGTGTCTGCCTGTGTGTGTCTGCCTGTATGTGTGTGTGCTTGTCTGTTTGTATGTATGTATGTGCGTCTTGTGTGTGTGTGTGTATGTCTGTCTGTATGTCTGCCTGTGTGTATGTGTGCCTGTCTGTTTTTTTTTATGTATGTGTCTTTGTATGTATGTGTCTTGTGTGTGTCTGTCTGTATGTGTGCCTGTCTGTATGTATATGTCTGTGTGCCTGTATGTTTGTCTGTCTGTGTGTCGGTCTGTATGTATGTGTCTGTATGTATATGTGTGTGTGTCTGTCGGGGGGGGAATAGGGAAGAGGAGGCCAACGGATAATTTTCGCACCGGGGCCCCATGGTTTGTGT
Organism: Pelobates cultripes; assembly: GCA_933207985.1. NCBI lineage: Eukaryota > Metazoa > Chordata > Amphibia > Anura > Pelobatidae > Pelobates > Pelobates cultripes. Next base: position 175,343,664 of record OW240916.1, on the reverse strand, counting down.
GTACGCCACTGCCTGGGGTGTCTGCTTTATCAAATGAAAGCCCTTTGTGGGGTTATTTGAACAGTCATACTGCTAGAATACCCTAAAATGAGACATTGGCCCGTCAAATCCATCTATGAAAATTCTAACTATAGAAACTGAAATAGTCTTGTCTCTTATATGGCATTGTAGCTTTACAGAAAGGTGCCAAAGGCATACAATGGGGGTATCGTTATGCTCAGCAGATGTAGCTGAACACAATATGGGGTTCTGTGCAGGAATAGCACACACCAGCTTTACGAAATACACATTACAAAAACCTTGTTATATGTGTATATGGCAAAATAAAGAAAAAACTGAATTTTACCCCAATATTTAGCAGAGATTGGCGATGAAATGGCTAAGTAAGAAGTGTCAAACTAACCCTAGGTAAATAGCCTGTGATGTTTACTTTATATAAATATATACTTTTGTGTGGCAATTTTGTTTTCTGTGATGGCTACTAAACCTACAAGACAAACATACCAAATTCTAAAATTGTTGCAAATTTAAATTTTATTTTAGTCCTTGCATTTTGTGACCTGTAGCTTTCAAAATAAGCTGAAATCCTTTACATATGATGTACTGTATAAATCAAGACACATAAATGAATTTATTTTGAATTACTTCTTCTAAGCTGGACATAATTTGCACACGCTATTATTGCCAAAACTGTGAAAAAAAATGTTTTTGTTTTTTTTTCACATTTTGGGTATTTTTGTATAATTAATGAGAATGTATTTATGTACATGTGACATCAAATTAAAGCCCTGATTGCCCTCTAAAAAGTATGTATAATATGTGCAATAAATTACAGAGATGCAAATTGCGTTTGAACACAAACAGCAGAAAAATGCAGAAATGGCATGGAATAAAAGGGAATCATGACATGTCACAGATGTCATGTGTCCTTAACGGGTTAAAGGGACACTCCAGGCACTCAGACCACTTCTGCCCATTGGAGAGGTCTGGGTGCCAACTCCCACTACTCTTAAGCCTGCAAGTGTAATTATTGCAGTTTTTTATAAACTGCAATAATTACCTTGCAGGGTTAACTCCACCTCTAGTGGCTGTCTACTAGACAGCCACTAGAGGGCACTTCCTGCTCTATAGCACAGAAAACCTGTGCTAGAGCGTCGCTGGACGTCCTCACGCTGTGTGAGGACCTCCAGCGTCGCTCAATTCCCCATAGGAAAGCAATGAAATGCATTTTCAATGCTTTTCTATGGGGAGCTCTAATGTGCATGCGCGGCATTGCTGTGCATTCGCATTAGGTCTCCCCGGCCGGTGGGTGGGATCAGTCTCACCCACCGGACGACGTAATACAGAGGAGGAACGGCGGCGGAGGAAGAAGCAGAGACGTGGGACATGTCGCCCTCTGGTAAGTTACTGAGGGGGTTTTCACCCCTTCAGCAACCGGGATTGGGGGGTGGGAGGGAGAGGGGACCTGCAGTGCCAGGAAAACAGATTGTTTTCCTGGAACTGGAGTTTCCCTTTAAGCGTAAGACAAGCTTCTGAAGCTCTGTCCTTAAGGAGTTAATGACACAAGCAATTTTTTAATGTTTTGCTCTTTGCGTTCACCTGCAATTTGCATTTTACTAATTTATTACACCAACACATATTATATACCTTTTTTAAAGGACAAAAAGGGCTTTAATTTGATGTAACATATACATATAAATGCTTATTTATAATAAAGAAAATACAAAAAAGTGCAAAAAATTCTTTTTTTTTTTTTTTTTACAGTTTTTTCAATAATAATGTGTGCATAATTAGTGCAGGGTAAGGAAAGTAATTACAAATAAATTCATTTAGTTGTTCTGATTTACAGAATATATAATGTGTCTGGGATTTTAAGTTTTTTTTGTTAGTTACACGTCACAAAGCACAAGGAGTAAAATAAACTTTTAATGTGGAGCGATTTTAGAATTTGGTATGTTTGTCTTGTAAGCTTAATAGCCATAAAAGAAAACAAAATTGCCACACAAAAGTATATATTTATATAAAGTAGACATCGCGGGCTCTTTACCTATGGTTATTTTGACACTTTTTACGTAGCCGTTTCACCGCCAATCTTTGCTAAATATTGGAGGAAAATTGTGTTTTTTGGGGTTTTTGGTACACAAACTTATAACAATGATCTTCCCATCTGTATTTTGTAAAGTTGGTGTGTGCTATTCCTGTACAAAACTTTATTTTGTGTTCAGTTACATCTGCTGAGTATAACAATACCCCCCATTGTATGTCTTTGGCACTATTTTGTGATGCTAAAGTGCCATGTAGGAGTCCTGTCCATTTCAGTATTTACAGAAGAATTTTGAGAGACTGATTTGATGGGCCTATGTTTCAATTTGGGGTATTATAGCAGTTTGACTGTTCAAAAAAAACAAAAACCACAAAGGCCTACCATTTGTAAAAGTAGACACCCCAAGGTATCTCATAAGGTGCATATTGTGCCTTAACATGCCCCCATTTTTTCACCAATATATGTCAAACTATGTGGTAAAAAATAATTGTTGGCATTTTTTACATACAGATTACATTTTTGCTGGGCATTTTATATATATGATATGTGCCACTAGGATCAATGCCCCCAAATTATGCTCATCTAAGTGTTCTGAGTAAAATGATACCCGCAATGAATGTCTTTGGCACTATTTCGTGAAGCTACAGTGCCATATAGGAGACCTGTCCTTTTCAGTATTTACAGTAGAATTTTGAGAGACAGATTTGATGTGCTCATGTTTCAATTTGGGGCATTATAGCAGTTTGACTGTTAAACAAAAAACCCACGAAGGCCTACCATTTGTAAAAGTAGACACCACATGGTATTTCAAAAGGCACATTTTAAACCTTAGTGTAGGAAATTTTTTTTGCTAGTTTGTACCAAGTCTAGTAGCAATTTTTTCTGCCTTTTTGACACACATTTGGAGATGTTACTGTACATTTTGCAATCCTTATGTGTGCTACGGCAGTATAACACCTAATATGTTGCTCAGCTATGTCGTCTTAGTACAACAATACCCCCATGTGTACCTTTTTCAGGGATATGCGGATGTTGAAGGGGCACATTGGAGAACAAGCCATATCAGTTTTTACCAAACTTGGAATTTTGACTCTGGGTCCATGTGCAATTTTTGAGCATTTTAGCAGATTTTGAATTCAAACTACCCCACAAAGGCCTACCATTTCTTAAAGTAAACACACCAGGGTATCTCAAAAGGCATATTTTAAACCTTAGAGTAGGATTATTTCTTTGCTTGTTTGTACCAAGTCTAGTAGCAATTAGCATTTTTTCTGCCTTTTTGACACACACTTGGAGATGTTACTGTATATTTCGCAATCGTTATGTGTGCTACGGCAGTATAACACCTAATATTTGGCTCAGCTTTGTCGTCTTAGTACAACAATATCCCCATGTGTACCTTTTTTAGGGATAATTGGATGTTGAAGGGGCACATTTGAGACACACCACTTTCATATTTTTTAAAAGCACATGCTGGGCCTAAGTCTCATTTTAGCAGCTCATGATTGCAAATTACCTCTCAAAGGCTACATCTATTTTTAAATACAAGCAGCTCATCAATTAAAAATATGAACAAGTGCATACTATTTGCTATGAAACAGGGAATATTTGGCATAAACTTGTCAGGGGGTAGTACCCAATCATCTGCGTCACTGGCAACGCTAGCATGGATTCCGAAACCAAAACACACAGACAGACCACAAAGAGAGAGAATACAGAGAGAGAAACTTGTAATACCGGTCCTTAGAATGGGCTATACAAGCGGAGTCAAGTCAAGTTACAAGCCAAAGTCAAAGGAGTATAGAGAAACTGAACAACGATAGGACAGCCGAGGTCAAGGATCAGAGAAGACAGGGTAAACGGAAGACAAAGCCAAGATTTGGTAACCACACAATCAGACAGATGACTAAAATCACACCGAAAAACTGGTCTACTTGTTCGGCCTTGGTGTGGAAAATTTTAAAACAGTGGCCAATAAATAGGCCGGGCTGAGAGGGGCAATCAGGGCAGTAATAACTGGTCTCAGCTCTTACTCCCCTCTTGTAACACACCCTGCACCTTTTCTGGGGTTTTTTCTTTTTGGTGGTTGATGGAATCCTGAAGCAGGAGTGACCTGCCTCCATTCTTCTGCTAGACTCCACTGATGGTCACCCTCTCTGGCACTCAAGCAGACCAGAAATGAGCTGAAACTGAAATGAAAGAAACGTGCATTTCAGCTCAGCATTTGCCTTTTAAAAAAATTACAAAGGCATAATGGATTGCCGTCTGCATTATATATATGCCCACTTTTCTGTACCATGCCCTGGTCTTTCAAATGATCAAATACAGCTGCATCAGTTGATCAGACAGGTCAACTCCCCCGCATATGCCGATTGTAATGTTGTATGCACACTGGCACCTGTTTAATTTCCCCTCTGCCACGAACTGCGACCTCCTTTTTATCGCGGTACATTGGTGCCAGCAGTTCATTCTGGCAGAGAGCTGCTGTTTCCCCCCTTTTTATTTTTTTTCGGCTAGAGCCTTTGGGAAGCCTGTGCAACTCTTCCGAATAGTGCCACAGGCCACGATCTCAAAGCAGTACAGCATTTTTAGAAGTGGGATACTGTTGTAAAATGTTTTCGATATACAAGTGACATTCCTTGTTTAGTAACAGCATGATTAGGTTCCAGACAATTTTCCCACCTGTCCTTACTATATCTGGGCAACCTGGGGGATCAAGGTGGCTATCCCTTCCTTCGTATACATGCAAGGTGTACAAATAGCCACTGCCACTTTCACATAACTTTTAAAATTTGATCCCATATCGGGATATTTTGGTTGGGATGTACTATTTAAACTCCAGTCTTCCCTTCAACTTCATGAGGGATTCGTCAATAGAAATATGTTTTTGTGGGGTATAGATAGTGGCAAACTTTTTGTTAAAGTGGGCAATTAGAGGGCATATTTTATATAGAAGATTATACTGTGAAGGACCTTTAGGGGGACTGTAACGGATCGCCTGGCACCCCGACTGGGTACCTCCGTTGAAGGATGCTCCTAGCGCTTCCTGAGGACTCCAAGCACTCTGGCAGACACCACAATCACCGAACCGGAGAAACAAATAAATTCTCCCAAGCATATGAATGCTGTAGACAGTTGAATAGGAACCATACGAATAGGTTTACTCTCCTAGCAGTCAAACTGGAACAGCATACAATAAATCCTTCCCCCAATAATGAGACGACACTTCACTTTGAGGGTTAAAACAGGAACTCTTGTGCTGGCACACCCAGCCTGGTTTTTATTACAGTCTTTCACATAAAGGACCGCCCACAGGGAGGTATAAAACAACCAATCACATATCAGTTACATCCCACATATTCCCTCCCCTTATCCTGAGAGGAAACTCAATTACACATACAGTTAAAACATACTTTCTACCCAACTTTCATAACTCTAAAACCATACATCACATTCACATAAAATTACATATTCACAATCAATCCATTCAGGGGAACAACATATTAAAAAATGGCATGAATCTGACCAGGGGTTCAAAATTTAGTAAAAGTATCTTTTGGGCCCTGGCTGGCACATGGATATCTGGCTCAAACAGGTTTTACAGAGCCCTCTATCCTGGAGACAATGGGGAAAAGTAATCCAATTATCCAAGGATAGAGGCAGACTCCATTGAGCACATGGTTGCAAAAAGACATAAAACACTTTAAAATACATAAAGTCACCTTTTACACATAACACACAGACATTTCACATATCCCCAGATAGCTGGGATCTGAGCGCACAAAACTACCGAATAGCGCTCAGATCCTATTCACACAGTTCAATTGCCATGGAGCCGAAGTCTTTAACTACACGAATGGGCTCCATGGCATAGCTATCTGTGTTAACACATTCACATAAAGTCTGGTCCATAGTCCAAAGGCAAGAGGCGGGCAAGCAGCCCCCTCCAAGGACACGTGGCGAGGCCGGTTTCGCCACAGGGACACTTTGTATTATCACTTAAGTGCATAAATCGCAGTATGTCTTCATATCTGAGCCTACTCATTGTCTGGGAAAAAATGGGGGTATTGCAAATGAGGTTTTTAGACCAATACATTCTAATGGTGGGCTTTTTAATTAACCCCATTAGCATTGTCAGTGCCCAGCATTGTTTCAATTCTGGCACCCTGGTGGGGTACCATCTCTCTTTCCTGGCGATAAGAGACTCTTGATTGTGTGCCAGATATTGCTCAACGTACAGATTAGTCTGGGTGATTATCTCCCCAAAAATCTCATCCCCCAAGAACAGCTGCATACAATCCAGCGCATTATAGCCAGGCCGGTCAGCCTGTATGCCAGGATTGGCAGTGAACTCTTGGAATGTCTGGTGAAAAATTATTAGGGGGTACACAGTCATCTGCGCCATGTTCAGCATCAGGGGAATCAGCGATTTCTCTTGATGGTCCTGCAGTATCTGGCACATAGTCCCTGTCCCCTGCGTCACTCTCTGAGGCAGTGTCTGTTGCCTGTGAGTCGGCTGCTAACTTCCTAAACATAATAAACTTTAACTAAATAACTAAACTTTTTTTTACTTTTCACACCTAACTAGCGTATCACAAAATTTCCCAATTCCCACTTAATTCCACCCACCTCAACTAACTAAATCACAAATTGATAAAATTTAAATATTTAACCCCTTAGGGTTACTAAAATATCAAATTTCACCCCAGAGACTCAGTCCATCATGCGTCGCTAAGTGCTTCCCCAGCGTAACTGACTGGGTCCGTCATGCGTCATTAAGGGGTTAACAGCTTGTCTTGCCCTGGGAATATCAGAGATGTGTGACTGCACAGTGTGTTTACTTTGGAATTTCTTATCTCCTGTTCTGTTAATTGCCCTTAACAACACACAGGAGGAGGATGCAGGATCTAGCAGAGAGTTAACAGAGCAGGGGTTAAGAACTTCTAAATTAAATGCATTGTGCAATAAGAGAAGTTTAAAAATAAAACTTTTTATCTAATTCTGCAACATCACTTCCATATACCATGGAAGAATTAGACACATATAGTAAAGTATCAAATTACAAAGTGAATAATTTAAAATCTACTGCTATATATATTAATATTTCTAAAAATGAAATAAAAGGTTATCAACAACAATATGGTTTTTACACCCCACGATATTTACATAATTGGGGATAAATATTTGCAAAAACTTGAAAAGATTAATGTATATAAATTTTATGGAACTTCTAAAAGAAACAAATACAAACCTAAAAGAATGACGTCATTTGGAGGTTTCCTGCTGCAGGCGGATCAATATCCTGAAGTCATATGTACTCCCGAAATGGATATATATGTTCAGGACGTTGCCACTGACCGAAACTAAATAGTAATACAGTAATATTTTAAACTTGGGATAGCCTTCTTGACAGATGTTTTGTATATTAGAATATTTGTGGGCTGGCAACATACATGGAATTAAATCCTTCTTTTTCTGCATATGTACAATTGTATGTGTTTTTTGCATTTGTCCATTTAATGTGTTTTTGTATTGAATGAAAATTTAATAAAAACATAATTAAAAAATCAAAATGAAACTCTTTTCTAGAAGTGTGTATGGTCATGGGTTGTATGAGTCACAGCCAGGAAAGCTGTGGCTAGGGCTGTATACACAAAATGATGTACGGTAACTCCGAACTGGCAGGGTATTGAACACCAAAACCACTTTATTAAACTAAAGTTGTTTTGCTGCTTAGAATGCCCTTTTACTTGGATGAAATTATTTTTCTCTGGTTAAGGCACCCACGCACGTTTGGTGCAAAGTTCAAGTCAGGTTGCATTTGGTGAGACTGGATGTTTTCTTTTAACCCTCTTTAGTTTGTTTAAAAATAATATATTTTTTTTCTCCATTAGCCCATCATTCCTGTCCAGCCTGCAGTACCTCCCTTTGGACTTCAGAAATACTCTTGTAGATGATATCATGATTATTTATGGGATATGTGAACTGAGTATAAGAGTTAGTTATCATCCAGACAGAATCCTTGAAGGTGTGTGATAAGTGATAGGCTAGGACAGGGGTAGACAACATTCGGCACTCCAGATGCTGTGGGCTACATCTACCATAATGCTCTTACAGCCGAAAAGCTGGTAAAGCATCAGGGAAGATGTAGTCCATAACATCTGGAGTGCCGCAGCTTGCCTACCCCTGGCCCTTATATGCAAGGCAGTAGGTAGATAATGACGTTCCAATTTTACCTAAGTGCAGAGCTCATAAGGTGTCTGATATTGTAGATACTGCTATCTGTGGGTGGAGATCTAAACATTGTGCGAGCAGAATTAAGGTGAAAGCTAAACAATAAGGAAGGGAGACAGGAGAAGGGACAGGATAAATGATAGAGTGTCCTGCAGAGTGGTAGTTGCCTCGTTATGTAAATAGTTAAAAGGGGGGTATACAAAAAATTTTAGTTCAAATAATTGTTGTAAGAAATCCTCAAGTGATGCAGTTACACTGCCTGTTAAAGGGACACTATAGTCACCTGAACAACTTTAGCTTAATGAAGCAGTTTTGGTGTATAGAACATGCCCCTGCAGCCTCACTGCTCAATCCTCTGCCATTTATGAGTTAAATCCCTTTGTTTATGAACCCTAGTCACACCTCCCTGCATGTGACTTGCACAGACTTCCATAAACACTTCCTGTAAAGAGAGCCCTATTTAGGCTTTCTTTATTGCAAGTTCTGTTTAATTCATTTTCTTATCCCCTGCTATGTTAATAGCTTGCTAGACCTGCAAGAGCCTCCTGTATGTGATTAACCCCTTAAGGACCAAACTTCTGGAATAAAAGGGAATCATGACATGTCAGACATGTCATGTGTCCTTAAGGGGTTAAAGTTCAATTTAGAGATTGAGATACAATTATTTAAGGTAAATTACATCTGTTTGAAAGTGAAACTAGTTTTTTTTTTCATGCAGACTCTATCAATCATAGCCAGGGGAGGTGTGGCTAGGGCTGCATAAACAGAAACATGATTTAACTCCTAAATGACAGTGAATTGAGCAGTGAAATCGCAGTGGAATGATCTATACACTAAAACTGCTTTATTTAGCTAAAGTAATTTAGGTGACTATAGTGTTCCTTTAGCAGAGTGAAATGCCACTATGGGAACAACAGCTACAAATTAGTAGTGTCAATAATGTATCAATATACCAGCACCCGGGCTCAAGGAAAAATAGCCAAGTCCCAGTGAGCTGTACTGAAGCTGTTAAAGGAACACTATAGTCACCTAAATTACTTTAGCTAAATAAAGCAGTTTTAGTGTATAGATCATTACCCTGCAATTTCACTGCTCAATTCACTGTCATTTAGGAGTTAAATTGGGTGTGGAAATTTTGCCTTGTAAGTGACATAGGTTGTGTTACAATTAAAAGTAATATGTCTGCATATGTGGCCACTATGTGGTGTCGGCTTTGTATATCAGGTAGTTCCTGATTGCCTCCAAAATTATTCATGTGCCAAGGCAAATAATAACACTTCAGATCCATTTAGAAATACATTTGGGCATATTAATGTAGTTGGAACTGTGTAGATTGCCTGGTCCCATATGGCAGAGAATAGAAAAAGAAAGGGTCAGAAGACCTGTTCAGATGCTTCCTCTGTGTCTGTGGAGAGGAGTGTGAGATAGGGTTTTTTTACAGAAGAATGAATAATATTCGTGATTGGTGATATGCTAGTGTTGTTTCTTGTCTCACTGCCAGGTATAAACCCCTTATCGAGATGCACATAGTGTGACATATGGTCTTTTAATCTAGAGACTTTTTTTTTTTGTGGACAGTTTTATATGTAGGTTTACCAGTTTATATGTTAGTTGGAACAGATTTCAGGATCTTTTTTCAATTTGTGGATTACTGTTACAGCTGTTAATATCTGTGGGTTAAATGGGATTCTTTTAATGATTGAGTAAAAGATGCTAAAATCCAATGAAGCACATTAGGAAAGGTTAAAGACAGGTTTATTGAAATCTTATGGCTCAACAATGTTACAACTTTAAATAAAAAAAGAGTAGAAACGCGTGAGCTAAATTCACTTTTATTCAATAAACCTGCCTTGGACCTTTCCTAATTGTGCTCAGTCCGTTACTTTATTGGATTTGTGAGTGGAGTCTACTCCTTCCCACGTGTCTTTTTTCTTCAGCACACTAAGCAATATTCTGCCATTTTACTAAATTCAAAGAGTTGTGTTGAATTGGTCAAAAAGATTCCCGTGCCTTGATATTCAGGAGATATTTAAGCTTAACCCTCAGTATGATAAACTGTGTATAAATAGTGTCCTCTAGCGCTCTTTAATACTTTGTTTTGTGTCTGAACTATTTTTTGCCATGCCTGTTCTTGGTGTTTTCCCTGCTGAATAGTGTACTCCGACCACCACTACCTTCTGTGTTTGCTGTACTGATCGGACTGGAACCTCTTGTTATTTTCTGTAAGGTACTCAGTAACCGTCTCCTGTCACTCTTGGATTGTCTAACAACATCTTGTTGAGGAACCATAATAGTTTCTCTGGTCAGAAAAGAGGGCATGAGATTGTCATCCAGATTGGACTGTGGTCAGACTATGTCATTGGGCCTACTGCGGATAATTCTAAATTATGGGAAAAATAGTAGCTTATTTTTTTGTATTTTTTGTGAACTGAACAATAATTTGTAAAATCATTTTATGTTGGGTGCAAATCCAGCAGAGGCAATGAAACTTTTCAGAGAATCTGTTGAGGGGTAGCAGATCTCCCAGTGGAGACATCAGTTCTCAGGTCCAGGGGGGAATGCTATTTCTTCATAACATGAGTATTACGTCTTGAATGCTGAGTAGTTTGGAAAGTGCATTAGCTGATGTGATATGTTGTCCTTTGGTAGATACCATGAGCCAAATGTGTATATAACATCACTAACAGTGCCCTTGGCAAAAATAAAATGACTGTTTTCATCATGCAAGTTGCTAGTCATTTTAAAATCTATTTATCATGCAAATAATACTTCAACACGTTAATGTTTTTTTCACTAGAGAGCTACTGTAGAACCCCATGGGAAAGTGGGCATCCTAGAGAAGGGTGGTTTAGAATCCTTGTAATATGTTTCTTGTTTTAAAGCTATTGAGATTCTCTGTTTAAAGAATTTGTCAGGATGATAGTCATCATTTTTGGGATATAAGCCTTAGATTTGTTTGATTGTGAGACTTCTTAGGATGACACCATCGCGAAGCAGGCAAACTGTATGAATGAGTACAATTTGTTAGTTGGGCCATCTCACCCTGTCAACAAGATGTAAGGGCGTTAGGAAGAGGGAATGAGGTTATTAGCAACAGGAATGGAAAGAGGAGTAAGTTTATTAGGGAAAGGCATAGATAGGCTACAAAATAAAATAAATAATTTACAGGAACCTGAGGATTGGTAAAATCAATACAAAATGAAAAGGGATGACAGCATGACATAGGCCTTTCAATGAGTCATCATTAGTAGATGGAGCTAAGTTCCAATGTCATGGTTGAGATGGGGAGACTATCAATAGAGCCTCGTAGAATCGTGAATCATTGATCTTAGGGAGGCAGTAAATAACATCTCTTGGGAGTCCTTCCAGTGGCCTTCTGAGAGCCCGGGGACTATGCCAAACGCATAATATATATAGCTTAAGTAGATACCAAGCATCTGGTTTAATAGGCACGTTAGAGACCAAAGGAGTTCTTTTATCAGAGATGATCACTCTGATATTGTTATGATGACCCTTCTTTTCAAGGTCTTCAATGTGCCATGCAGCCAGTTTTTGAAGGAAGTAAATGTGTGTGGATAATTGTGATGGGGCCAATTATTTTAAGGCTTTGAAAGTCACCTACTCCTGTGTCATTTCCAATGCCCTGGAATGTAGTTCTACTCGAAGGCCTGGAATTTCAGGAATGACGGAGGTCTGCTTTTTTGACCTCACTGTGGTCTAATTTAGTGGATAGACATATGAGTGAATGCCACTCTGGTTGTTGGTAATATGTGCTCAGAGAAGATGCTGGGAGCAACATTATGAATGCAGTGTGTGATAGAATTGTGGGTGAGATCAAGTATTGCTGGAGAAAAGTAAGTTTCTATTCATTTGTTTCATAGACATGTTTGGAGATCCACAATGACATTTATAGTGCCCCATATTTTTTTTAAAGGAACACTCCAAGCTGATGTGTAGACCTCAGAGTTCTCTATTAGACCACCTGGATACATAGCCCCCCTTCCTCCAGAAAGCCAAGCTGGAGCAGCAAGTACACACTGCACCTGCACTCGCATCACATACAGCCAGTACACACTACTCACCACATACTGCAGGCACATACTGCACACACATCACATACAGACAGCACACACCACACATACACTCACATGCAGCCAGCACACACTACCCATATACATCAAGGCACATACAGCCTTATACACATCACATACAGCCAGCACACACATCACATGCAGCCAGCACACACTACACATATACATCAAGGCACATACAGCCTTATACACATCACATGCAGCCAGCACACAGCACACACATCACATGCAGCCAGCACACATGCACATACAGCCAGCATACACAACACATTTGCACATCACATATAACCAGCACACACCACACACATTACATACACTCAAATGCAGTCAGCACATGCCACGCACATTACATACAACCAACACACATCACAGTATGTGAGACTATTCTTGAGACTTGGCTGTCAGAGTGCTCTGATTTGTTGGCTTATTAGCACACACAGCAACCGCCTCAAAGCTCCCAGCGGCCCCCACCCCCGGCAACCAATGGCCGCGTGTCCACAGAGAGGGCACGGCATGTCACCTGTGGCTCACTCTACTGTGAGCCCTCAATGGATGAGAATGGCTTATTTTTGATTGCGGCACGTTTTTGATTTTCGTTTGTCTTGGCCTTTTTTGGCCTTTTTTTTTTAATTGGTAGCATCAGGGATTATGGATTTTAATTTTGCCTTTTTGGGGGGGGATGAAAAATAAGAAGAATTAAAAGAAAGAAGACTTCTGATGGTAAGTATAACTTTTTTTTGTTTTAAAGGTTTTATTTTTATTTTTTACTACCACCTTAGGGTAAGGGGGATGTGGGTAGGGACTATATTTTAGGTGGGTGACCAAAGGACTGGAGACCCCCAGCCACCCGAGAGGGTTGAATTATTTTTTTTGGTGGCATGTCCACCACCCACAATTTTATAATTAGGGCCCCTACTTTCTGTCCATGGGTTGGAAGTGGGGACAATAGGTTTCCCCTTTTTATGAATATTAGAGCCCCCACTCACTGCTGAATGGGTGGGAGCTGGGGGGGCAATTTGCATATGGTAGTTGGCTATCTTTTAAGAAGGTCTTGACAAATTAAATACAATTCTAAACATTCAAACAGTATAGGCTAGAGAAAGCTGAGTAAGCACAGTGCTGGTAATCTCATGTGGTATAAAAGAGGATGCATGCATGTTGCATAGAAGTTAGATGAATTAGTGTGAGAGGCTTCTTTATGCGTAGATTAACTGTAACATCAGGCTAAACAAACACGAGGAGTAACTTTAGGCAAGAGTGTGTAAATACTATTTTAAACATTTAGCTGCTTCATCAGACAGGGTTAAGGAAGTCCCACAACGGTGAGCTAGCATCTGTAGAAGTCAGTGTGGCTCACAGTGCCCAGTGTAGAGCAGCATAATGGTACTTGTCAGCAGTCAGCCAATTCCGATGCTTAGGATCTTCACGGTTCTTACTAGGCGATCGATGGCGGATCAGAACGGTGGGAGCGAGGGGAGGCATCCCTCCAGCCCTAGGCCTTTGTTAAAGCCTGCATCTTCGAGCCGCGGTCTTGGAGGCTACAAAAGTCCCTGACCTTCTCCCATCTGGGGGAACAGGAGATAGCGTTGGTCTTGCACCGCCGGCGTTGGGTTGCCCTCCGTCTGTGCGGTTGATGCACGGGGACTAGGCCTCTTGTTGTTTTTGGCCCAGATGGGCTTAGAAGTGTTTGCAAGGCATGTGCTCTGTTGCTCTTGAATTTAGTTCTACTGAGCTAACCAACCAGGAAGTAACAGGACAGGTTGTCTGACTGAGTAGCTTGAGTGGCTGTACCGGAAGGAGGCTAACTCTCTTCCTGGTGTTCACCATCCCCATATCTCTCCTGGGGTTGTCGCGAGGCATTCACCATGCCGGTCTCAAGTACTGCCAGGATTGTAGAAGGCTTCATCCAGTCGCAGCATGAATCTCTCTACTGGGTTACTAAGAGCCTGTTGTAGCTGTTCTGTAGTGCCTATGTGCGTCTGCCATCTTAGGAGTGCTCTTACTGCTGCAATGAGCGGGAACCAGTGTAGGCAAGTAACTCAGGGGTGTCTAATGTTGTAGGCGCCGGGATAACCCTCACCGGTAAGGTTGGGGGGGTGAGTCTAAACGCCAAGGGCCCAGCTCCAGGTCAGAGACCGAGAGGTCGGCCGTCCCGATCTCCAGGTAGGCCGCAGCCATGCTGCCGGAGCTTCCACCGCAGGAATACCGGTGTGTTAGTTGGCAATGCTGCTCCCACACTTATTAGGGTATTTCAGGCTTAGGAAATGCGGATGAAGGGTCTACAAGGTAGGTTTAAAACACAATGCTGCACGGAGCATTGTGTGTTCAGCACGGCAGTCTGGCCCTGCTCCAGGAGAACCCCTTTTATATGCCACACCACTCAAAAAGAGTTTACAGTATGTTCAGTGGAATGCACAATATATTGTATCAAATGGTCCCAGCGTGTCTCTTAAAATATGTGCAGGTTCAGGTGAGTGCTACCTATTTGTTGAATATTGGGAATTTGGAGCCAAAAGAACTATGTTTCCTATTCAATGGATTCTATGATATTTGACTGAATTCATTATTTACAACAAAAGTTATGCAATATATGTTTATTTAGCATGATCTTTCCTATTCCTTGTTTACAGTTATTTAAATGTATATTTATATTATTTAGCAGGAAAAATAACTCTGTGAGAATGTACAGTATAATAAAGATTGTATCTTTATGAAATATGCTTACATTACTGCAATACTGTAATACTTCGCTGCAAATAATCCATGGGAAACGTTAACCTTTCTACTGGACAGATGATTAGATACATTGTTAATACTTTGTACAGCATAAGAAAAACAATGAAAACTAACAGAAAATATGTAAGAATGCATTGTTTGAGTGTCCTAGGAATGTTCTTTTCTAAATCTCATGAAAACTCCTTCCTTTTCACCAGAATGCATTAGGCAAAATAGGTGTGTGGGGAATTCTCATTATTTCTAGAAGTACATCTGATGGCAGACTACATTTCCCATAATTCTTTGCATGTTTACAGCCCAGCTTTGTGAAAAGGTAATTTTGTAGCTGGTAGGAAGATGTGTCAGAGACTACCTAGAAATATCTTGGATATGTTACCTAAAACTGAACCAAACAACCGCACAAACATTAAGGAAAAAAAAAAAAACATCCAGAAACAGTTTGGTAAAAACAATTTGGGTATGTGGTCTGTGTGCACAGGACCAGACTGGGACAAACATTTGGCTGTCCAAATACAGACTTCCTAAGAAGTGTTTGCAAGGCATGTGCTCTGTTGCTCTTGAATCTAGCTCTACTGAGCTAACCAACCAGGAAGTAACAGGACCGGTTGTCTGATTGACAGCCAAGGGGCGTAACAAGGTTAATTTATAAAAGTGCCAATTTAGAAGAGGGCACATTCTTCACACAAAAAGAACTTCAGTAAGTTAACATGCTTTAGGTGCTTGGAGTGCACTAAAGGCACACAGGCGACTTCATCTCTTGGAATTTTATTTATCACAATGCATGTTCCTGTTGTGTAGCCTTATCAACAGCAAAGCTTATATGCAGTACCCTTCTTTCATTTTCTTTTTTATTATTTATGTAGCCAACAAATTCCGCAGCGCTGTGCCAGGCCACATCCAAATTATTGTCTGAGACTTTCAAGAAGACATAGAAAGCATTGTCACATTCTGCATTCCTCTTAAACTAGTCACCAATTTGTACTGAACAAGAGTAACAATATTTAACTATATTTATTAGCTGAAATCATGCTAAGTGAGATAATTTAACCATCCATAACATGATGTATGGATCAAGTTGTTAAACTCAGCATACTGGCTTAAGCTATAATGGCTACATTAATCCTTGGAGATTATATAATTACTTAAAGGAACAATCAGTGTACCATAACAGCTTCATCAAAATTAAGTTGTTATGGTGCCAGGAGGTCCCGGACTCTTTCTTATCTGAAGTGGTTAAACCCGACTTCTGAAATTTGACTTTCAGCAGGCGTGGAGTAGTTCCCCATTTATAAAAAAAAAAAGTACCCTTTTTATGAATGAGGAGCTACTGATTGGCTTAGCATGTCCACTCTAATCAAACTGCTTCGCCCCTGTTCAGCTGCATTCCGCGCTTCCTAAGAGTTAATTTCAGAAGCTGGATGCCTCGGTGGCAATTGGAGATTTTAGCTTTACTTGTTCAACAACGGTTTAAACCCTTCAGGTATGAAAACTCCCAGCGACTTTCTGGCACCATAACAACTTCATTTCAATTAAGTGGTTATGGTGCCCGCATTTTAATTATCAAGGTTTATTCCACCAGGTGAATTACTTATTTTGTTTTAATTTTGGGCTGTATGTGTGGTCCTGTGTGTCTTTTTATAATGATTTTCTTTTTAATTTGTTCTGTTGTGTTTTTCATGTTTTCATTTTTTTTGTCAGAGTAACCTTTTGTGAGGTGGTCTGTATCCCCCCAACTTAAAAAAAAAAAACCCACAGAAAAATTACCTCCATTCTATCGCTGAGTCCATGTCCTCCCCTCAGTTCGATGCTCCTTGGCTAACGTCACTCCCCTTCAATGAAGAGGAAGGGAGGACAGAAGCCACAAATGCCAATTTTGCACAGAAGTGACATTAGCCAGTCTAAAATCTTCGTTTTGGTATACACTAATGACGCTGCACATTACATGTGCTCATGGTGCTTGTAATAACCCGTTAATGATGCCAGCAGGTTGTGTCCTAGTTCAAGTTGGGAATATACCTGAACATAGACTATTTTTCTAGTGGAATCCATATGTAGTCAAGTCATCCATGTGAGTCAGGCTGGCTTTATATATGCCATAAATGTTATCTGTGAAGCCATGCAGTGTCAAATTTTGTTGATAAAACCAGTGTTTCACATGGAAACTTATACAACTGTAATGTAGTCAGGTCAGGATTTGCGTACCAGAAGAATCCTGCTGTAAATCAGTTTGACAGAAAATGTAAGGACTACAACCAAAGACCCCATGCAACATAACCATTAAAACAAATGGCATGCGTTAAGACTCAGGTTGTCTTTGTTTTACTTACGTCACCATTAGAAGTATGTTTAATCTGGAAAATGAAATGCATAGTTGCTGGTCTTACTACGGGACATAGGGAGAGAAATAGTAGAAGCACAGGTGACTCAACTAATATTGCTTATATTGATGATTGTGTGCAGAAAATGCTAATTTATTCAAGAAACCAAATGAAATGTGGCTGGATTTAATAGCTGTTTGGTGCTAACGTAAAACATTATGCAATGCAGAGCACGTGCTAAACATCAATATTTGCATAACAATTATTAATTAAGCCCAGTGGGGGATGTGCTTCATCGTGGGAATAAAAAAAAATCACAATCAATGTTTTGAAGGAAAGGCCAAGATGAAGAAATTTTGATTTAATATCACTGTGTCCAGCTAGTGTCTAATAGTAGCACATTCTGTCCATGTAAAGCACTATGAACGTGTTTTATATATACCATGCAGATTTCCTCCCTATAATTGGTCCATTACCTGACTGTAACACGTTTCTAGTTTAATAATTCATTTTGAAGGTACGAAGCCTGGATATGTTAGGGTGTGGACAAAAGATGTGGCTTGTTAGCTGATAAAAAGTTACACTCAATGCTGACATGCAGGGGAGCTGGCTGGTAATGGAAACATGTCAGTCAACCAGATCTCTGCCAAAGGTGCAGCAATTGCATCTTTAATAATACAGCTGTATTTCTTGGTGTCCCTGAACTGGAAGTTGAGCAACAGAGAAATAAGTTAGAAAAGCAGGATACATGTCTTGGTTCACGACTGCCCTTTGAATCCAAGACACATTAGAAGTATCCATTAGTAGACCGAAAATAACTCCATCTTCAAGCCATCTAAGGCCCGACAATATATTAAGAGAATTGTATTTAAATGGGAAGACATAAAATATTGTTACGTTTACATGTCTTTGTTAAATGCAGTGGGGAAATGATTGTGTTCAGTTCAAAAATTGGTCTTAAAGTGGGGCAATCACCATGGAAACCAGTGAAATCATCCAGCACATTCCATTAGTGACTCCTACTATTTTACACTTTTGTTCAACTTTTTGATATATCTCTCCCATTGTCTTTGTTGGAAAAAGCATCTAAACCTCCATGATTATCATAGTGACTTGATTAATTTGTTGATCACATTTTAAGGTCAAATTGTTTCAAGATTACAGATAAATCAGAAGAGTTCACAAGCTTTCATGCACCACAACATCTCTTCCAAACCTACGTTATTTTGGAACTTCATTGTTAACCAACAGTGGAGCAAGCGGGTGGCTTTAGAACTCCTAATTTTGGTCAGGATACTGTTTGACCCACTACACTGGCATATAGTGATTAATGTGTCTAGACTGCTCCTTTAATTTTTGTTGGCGTCCTAGGGGTTTTATTTTTCCTTTTCCATAGTAAAATGATAATATCAACATTATAAAATGAAAAGTACATTCCATTCCTTATCCAGGCTAATCAACAATGGTAGACTGTTAGGTGTGCTGCAAGTATTTTAATATCATTATTCTGCTAAACGATCATGCAGTAGTTGTCACGGAGATTATAGAAAAGCTATCCTCCATACACTCTGGGAGGGAGTGTTTCTAAAATACAGGCATAAACATGTTCCAGATTAGATTTGAAGTCCTTATAAAAGTACAATTTTGTATACTCATTTGCTTCCTGGAACCTTACCAAGATCTTCTTTGTGTATTTGTCATGCCCACAATCTGCATTCTGTTCACTCATGCCTCAGGTTAATTGTGGCACATTTAAGCCTTGAAATCATTTCTCACAACGCAGTGATGTCAGGTTAATATTGGCATGATAGTGGCTTGTGTAGTGCGAATGAAACAGCTTTACTGTAAATGTAAATTACATACATGTGTAAACCAGATCCATCATTTGAATTTACTGTAAGGAAGAAAACACACTTCTTATATAAATACATGTCTGTCAGTCTGTGGATGGTCATGCAAGGCTTGTACGCACATGAACCATTAATTGGCTTGTGACAAATAGAAGTACCTAAAAGGGGGAATTAGAAATCTTCAAATTGATCCTTTTTATCGCTTTTAATTATATGCATATAGCACCTTGGCAATAAATATTTAAATATGCTTCAAAAAGCCAAAGCCTGATAAATGCCAAACAAAAAGAACTGCAGAATATATCACACACACACACAGGCATGTCATAATCATACATTTTGAACTTCACCTATACACACTCGGTGTACCTTTTGTAAACATTTCATTATGAATACCTCATACATGTACACATATATGACACTTGTCTCTATTGCTGACAACAGGCTTGGTATGATTGAGGTGCATTGTAGCTTTGTGGGGGAGTTGCAGTAATATCAGAGGGTACATCTGTGCCTGATTGAGGTGCTGTGACAGAGCTATGTGTTTGTTTGGGGCAGGGTGGAGGGGGGGGTTGGGGTAGCTCGTTTCCATAGAAACAAGTCGTCTAAAACAGGGCAATGAATATTTATCATCTCTAATGAATATTAATAAGATTGATTGAATAATCAGGGCTTCTCTGCTCTTAATGTAGCTCTGCAGATGGAATATTAACACTCCAGCCTGCCTGTGTCTTTCTTTATCAAAGTCACTGCAGTGACGCAAGAAGTGTTTGCTATCTTTTAATGGCCCAGATGCAATTGTCAACATATGAAACACATATAATTATTGAACTATTCTTAACCTTACAGCCATAACTAGTATAATTGTCAGTTTTGCTTCCTATTCTCTCCAGTAAGGACATATTCCCTCATTCACTACAGGCCTTAAAAGTTGTTTGTATTATGTTTTTTGTACCTTTAATTAGTGAAATCATGATTTCATTCTGTGTTCTAATAAATAAAAATAGCAGTATTGGGCTTGTTGACTGTTTCGCTGACAGGCAATTTCCAGTTTTCCATTTAATTTACTTAGTAATTAAGGTTACAGAACCCTGCACCAGTTAAATCTGAATGAGTGTGTGTTTGTGTGTGTATGTATGTGTGTGTATGTGATGTATATCTATCTAAATATACATACATACACACGATAATGTGTGATCTATATATATATATATAGATCACACATTATCGTGTGTATGTATGTATATTTAGATAGATATATATCTGTGGATGTGTGTTTATATATTCTCTAGGACGTACTTGGAAACCAGATTACTCTGTATGTACCTTTTCTTGTTAAACACTTTGTTATTATTATATATTACATAACTGAAAAGAGACATTTGTTCATTAAGTTCAGCCTTTCTCACATTAGTTTTTGCTGTTGATCCATAAGAAGACAAAAAGCAAAAACAAAAAAACAGTTTAAAGCACTTTATTGTGTGTGTGTGTGTGTGTATATTTATATTTATATATATATATATATATATATATATATATATATATATATATATATATATACACTGCTCAAAAAAATAAAGGGAACACAAAAATAACAAATCCTAGATCTGAATGAATTAAATACTCTCCTGAAATACTTTGTTCTTTACATAGTTGAATGTGCTGACAACAAAATCACACAAAAATTTAAATCAAATTTTTCAACCCATGGAGGTCTGGATTTGGAGTCACGCTCAAAATTAAAGTGGAAAACACACTACAGGCTGATCCAACTTTCATGTAATGTCCTTAAAACAACTCAAAGTAAGTCTCAGTAGTGTGTGTGGCCTCCACGTGCCTGTATGACCTCCCTACAATGCCTGTGCATGCTCCAGATGAGGTGGCGGATGGTCTCCTGAGGGATCTCCTCCCAGACCTGGACTAAAGCATCTGCCAACTCCTGGACAGTCTGTGGTGCAACGTGACATTGGAGCGAGACATGATGTGCTCAATTGGATTCAGGTCTGGGGAACAGGCGGGCCAGTCCATAGCATCAATGCCTTCGTCTTGCAGGAACTGCTGACACACTCCAGCCACATGATGTCTAGCATTGTCTTGCATTAGGAGGAACCCAGGGCCAACCACACCAGCATATGGTCTCACAAGGGGTCTGAGGATCTCATCTCGGTACCTAATGGTACTCAGGCTACCTCTGGCGAGCACATGGAGGGCTGTGTGGCCCCCCAAAGAAATGCCACCCCACACCATTACTGACCCACTGCCAAACCGGTCATGCTGGAGGATGTTGCAGCCAGCAGAACGTTCTCCACGGTGTCTCCAGACTCTATCACGTCTGTCACATGTGCTCAGTGTGAACCTGCTTTCCTCTGTGAAGAGCACAGGGCGCCAGTGGCGAATTTGCCAGTCTTGGTGTTCTCTGGCAAATGCCAAACATCCTGCACGGTGTTGGGCTGTAAGCACAACCCCCACCTGTGGACGTCGGGCCTTCATACCACCCTCATGAAGTCTGTTTCTGACCGTTTGAGCAGACACATGCACATTTGTGGGCTGCTGGAGGTCATTTTGCAGGGCTCTGGCAGTGCTCCTCCTGTTCCTCCTTGCACAAAGGCGGAGGTAGCAGTCCTGCTGCTGGGTCGTTGCCCTCCTACGGCCTCCTCCACGTCTCCTGATGTACTGGCTTGTCTCCTGGTAGCGCCTCCATGCTCTGGACACTACGCTGACAGACAAAGCAAACCTTCTTGCCACAGCTCGCATTTATGTGCCATCCTGGATGAGCTGCACTACCTGAGCCACTTGTGTGGGTTGTAGACTCCGTCTCATGCTACCACTAGAGTGAAAGCACCGCCAGCATTCGAAAGTGACCAAAACATCAGCCAGGAAGCATAGGAACTGAGAAGTGGTCTGTGGTCACCACCTGCAGAACCACTCCTTTATTTGGGGTGTCTTGCTAATTGCCTATAATTTCCACCTGTTGCCTATCTCATTTGCCCAAAAGCATGTGAAATTGATTGTCACTCAGTGTTGCTTCCTAAGTGGACAGTTTGATTTCACAGAAGTGTGATTGACTTGGAGTTACATTGTGTTTCCTTTATTTTTTTGAGCCGTGTATATATATATATATATATATATATATATATATATATATATATATATATATATAAAATGTGTGATGCATCTCAAATTATGCTATGTCTGTGATGTCAAATGAGCAACTACAACATATTTCATGTTAAATAGGCAAGAGGGCATCACAGGGACAGGAAGCTGCTAGTAAACGTGTGATACTGACTCTTTGTTTTGGTCATTAGCCCAGCTTGCTTGTGATCTATATACTTTTTGTTTTTGTTTTATGGTCTTAATTTTTGTACTTTGCTATTTTGTATGTGTGTCTTAAAGGAACACTCAGGGTCAAGAAGACAAACATGTATACCTTCTTTCTAGTGCAGCGTGGGTTGGCTGGCACTGGCGCCGCCCCCGTTCCGCCTTCTTGATGACTCCATCAGCATTGACTATTTTTAGCCACAGGGAAAGCATTGGATTGGTTAAAATCAGCAAGGAGGCTGGGCCAAATGCAATTTTGGCCAATCAGCATCTCCATGCAGAGCGTGGAGCCGCTGAACGGCAGTGCTACCAGGAAGTATCTCTAGTGGCCATCTAAGGAGTGGCCACTTGGAGGTGTCCCTAGGGGGAAATGTAAACACTGCATTTTCTCTGATGTTGTGTATATGTATGTGTGTGTACATTTATGTTTATATATATATATATATATATATACAGGGAGTGCAGAATTATTAGGCAAGTTGTATTTTTGAGGATTAATTTTATTATTGAACAACAACCATGTTCTCAATGAACCCAAAAAACTCATTAATATCAAAGCTGAATATTTTTGGAAGTAGTTTTTAGTTTGTTTTTAGTTATAGCTATGTTAGGGGGATATCTGTGTGTGCAGGTGACTATTACTGTGCATAATTATTAGGCAACTTAACAAAAAACAAATATATACCCATTTCAATTATTTATTATTACCAGTGAAACCAATATAACATCTCAACATTCACAAATATACATTTCTGACATTCAAAAACAAAACAAAAACAAATCAGTGACCAATATAGCCACCTTTCTTTGCAAGGACACTCAAAAGCCTGCCATCCATGGATTCTGTCAGTGTTTTGATCTGTTCACCATCAACATTGCGTGCAGCAGCAACCACAGCCTCCCAGACACTGTTCAGAGAGGTGTACTGTTTTCCCTCCTTGTAAATCTCACATTTGATGATGGACCACAGGTTCTCAATGGGGTTCAGATCAGGTGAACAAGGAGGCCATGTCATTAGATTTTCTTCTTTTATACCCTTTCTTGCCAGCCACGCTGTGGAGTACTTGGACGCGTGTGATGGAGCATTGTCCTGCATGAAAATCATGTTTTTCTTGAAGGATGCAGACTTCTTCCTGTACCACTGCTTGAAGAAGGTGTCTTCCAGGAACTGGCAGTAGGACTGGGAGTTGAGCTTGACTCCATCCTCAACCCGAAAAGGCCCCACAAGCTCATCTTTGATGATACCAGCCCAAACCAGTACTCCACCTCCACCTTGCTGGCGTCTGAGTCGGACTGGAGCTCTCTGCCCTTTACCAATCCAGCCACGGGCCCATCCATCTGGCCCATCAAGACTCACTCTCATTTCATCAGTCCATAAAACCTTAGAAAAATCAGTCTTGAGATATTTCTTGGCCCAGTCTTGACGTTTCAGCTTGTGTGTCTTGTTCAGTGGTGGTCGTCTTTCAGCCTTTCTTACCTTGGCCATGTCTCTGAGTATTGCACACCTTGTGCTTTTGGGCACTCCAGTGATGTTGCAGCTCTGAAATATGGCCAAACTGGTGGCAAGTGGCATCGTGGCAGCTGCACGCTTGACTTTTCTCAGTTCATGGGCAGTTATTTTGCGCCTTGGTTTTTCCACACGCTTCTTGCGACCCTGTTGACTATTTTGAATGAAACGCTTGATTGTTCGATGATCACGCTTCAGAAGCTTTGCAATTTTAAGAGTGCTGCATCCCTCTGCAAGATATCTCACTATTTTTGACTTTTCTGAGTCTGTCAAGTCCTTCTTTTGACCCATTTTGCCAAAGGAAAGGAAGTTGCCTAATAATTATGCACACCTGATATAGGGTGTTGATGTCATTAGACCACACCCCTTCTCATTACAGAGATGCACATCACCTAATATGCTTAATTGGTAGTAGGCTTTCGAGCCTATACAGCTTGGAGTAAGACAACATGCATAAAGAGGATGATGTGGTCAAAATACTCATTTGCCTAATAATTCTGCACTCCCTGTATATATATATAGCTTAAATTAATTTGAGGATGTTTTCACAATACCTACTGTAAAGGCAACAAATTAGTCTTGAGGAAGACCACTTAGCTGTTATTTTCAAGTGTAACTATCAGCAGCGTTTGGTACCCAGTCCTCAAAGGACACCAACAGTCCAGGATATAACCATTTCCAAATCACTCTTGTGTCTTACAAACACTGGGAGCCTCTGGACTAACCTACACGTTGCACCTAATATATAGGGGCATGCCTACATTATCCCTCTTAAAATGAACCCTTGAAGACCACATTCTTAAGGTTTACAACCTGGATCCTATAGAACAGCATGAAATGTCCTACTTGTTTTGCTTTTTCAGTACTATATATCCCTTTATTTGTTATATAATCTTTTCAATATATGATCTTTAAAGGGTATGCACCACTTGACATTTTAACCCCTTAAGGACCACACTTCTGGAATAAAAGGGAATCATGACATGTCACCAGGGCCGGTGCAAGGATTTTTGCCGCCCTAGGCAAAAGAAAGATTTGCCGCCCTCCCCCCCCTCCCCCGCCGGGGCCTCGCAATGCCCCACCCATATGATCTGCCATATGAACTAGTGCCAGTGCTGCACACAGTGTGTGTTTACATTAAAAAGCCTGCAGGGACAAACTATAGAAACCAGAACAACTTTATTAAGCTGCAGTGGTTCTGGGGACTATAGTGTCCATTTATTGTGAGGTAAATTAGAGATTAGTGTCACTAATAATATACTAGATTGCCTACTTACAATCAGATGAGGATGATGATGGGCTGTGGCTGCAGTCTGGCTCCACTGGTCTGGTGTAGAACAGGATCTCTGGAGGCTGTTTGTAACTGTGGTCACAAAATTCAATGTTCTGGGAGAACGGGAAGCAGCTCAATTTTGTGGGGCCTCTTACATAGCTCAAGGTCTGGGCCCCAGGGCCTGACGGTGAGTATGCCCATAAAGCCCACCCATAAGTCCACCTACATGAGTCCGCTCACAGGGAGTAGAGTGTGTAGGGGATGTGTTATGTGTTACTGTAGAGGATCTAATGTGTGTGCTTATGGAATGTAGTGTATAGGGATACCAGTTTGTGTAGGTGATGCAGTGTGTTTGTGTGTAAGGGATAGAAAGCAGTGAGTGTTTGTGTATACGGGATGTATTGTGTGTTTGTCTGTAAGGGGTGCGTTGAGTGTGTGTAAGAGATGCATTGTGTTTCTGTGTGTGTGTAAGAGAAGCAGTGTGTGTTTGCATATGTGTGTAAGGGATGCATTGTGTGTTTCTGTGTATGTGTGCAAAGGATGCATTGTCTTTATGTCTAAGGGTTGCATTGTGTGTTTCTCTGTGTGTAAGGGAAGCATGTTGTGTTTCTGTGTGTATAGGGATGCATTGTGTGTGTGTTTGCGCGTGGTGTGAAAGAGCTCCCTGTCCTGCCCCCTGTCCTATAGAGCTCTCTCTTAGAGATCTCCCCCGCCCCTTAGTGGTCTCTCCTCTCCCCCCCACCTCCCTTAGTGGTCTCCTTTTCTCCCCGACTTTCCATTAGTGGTCACTCCTCTCCCCCACCCTCCCCTAGTGGTCTATCCTCCACCCCCCTCCTTTAGCGGTCTCTCCACCGCCCCCTCCCTCCTTTAGTGGTCTCTCCCTCCCCTACGTTCTCATCTCCCACCCCCCGTGTTCTCCTCTTATTCCCCCCTCCCCGTGTTCTCCTCTTCTTCTCCCCTGTAATCTTCTCTTCTTCTCCCCCCTCCCTGTAACCTTCTCC
>OW240916.1:175083106-175317189 GCA_933207985.1 Pelobates cultripes | reverse complement strand
CCCCCCCTCCAATAATCTCCCCCCTCCCTCCCCTTTAATCATCTCCTCACCTCCCCTGCCCTTCTGTAGCGTGGCCGAGCTGCTTTCCGGTCCGCGACCCGGCGGGACTGATAGGAAGTGGTGTGCACTTCCTTTCAGTCCCGCCGGGTCGCGGACCGGAAAGGAGCTCGGCCACGCTACAGTGCCGGGGAGGTGAGGCACTGCGGCAGCCGCCTGAGCGCTCTCTATAGAGCGCTCAGGCGGCTGCAGAATTTAAAGGGCCGGCGATGGGGGCGCAGGGCGCCCCCTCCTATATGGCGCCCTAGGCGGCTGCCTAGTTCGCCTTATAGGAAGCGCCGGCCCTGCATGTCACACTTGTCATGTGTCCTTAAGGGGTTAAACCAGCAAGCAATTACTTTTAATCAAACATATAAAGCAAAGAGCATAACAATTTGGGTTGATGGGCACACCTCTCAGCTAGGGGAGTTTCTTCAGTCTCACCCCCACCCCTCTTACCTATCCATCTCTGTTTCAGACCAGTCCACTAATGAGAGAAACAGGGCATCCATTGTGCAGTAGCAAGAGAGAGAAACCTGACACCAGAACCTGTTCTGCATGATCACACTGATCAGACTTCATCCATTTTCACCCTGTCAGAGATTTTCCAACTGCACATGTGTAAATCTGTGAGGCATGCCCAATGCACGTTTTTAGCATTCCTAGGGAAAGGGCACTGATTGGTTGGATAAGTGTCGCCCCTGGAGTGGGTGTGGAAAGCACAAAACAGAAAAAGCAGGTAAATATGAAAAAAATTGTAAAAAAAATACCTACTTTTGTCAGCTTGCAGAATGAGACAAATGTCTTAATCAAAACTAAAGTTTTTGAATTAGACAGTTTTCTCATAGTGATACATATCCATTTAATGACTGGTTTGTTATCAGCTATTATGTCTCTGGTGCTTAAAGGGTAACGATACTCACAACTACTCTGAACGTCTCTGTTTTAAGAGTCTCTCATTGCAAGAACTTATACAAAGACATGGATATTGCTGCTGCCAATGTGGGTTCTCCAGTTGTGCTCAGTGTCAGTTCTGTGCTTTTCCCAAAGGGTTCTCCAGTTGTGCTCAGTGTCAGTTCTGTGCTTTTCCCAAAGGGTTCTCCAGTTGTGCTCAGTGTCAGTACTGTGCTTTTCCCAAATGTATACGATGTGTGTTTTTTCTGCTGACCAATTGATCGGGACAGACATAATTTGTATGTTTTAATAAAAGAATCACTTGGAAAAGACCTGTGAGTTCACCCCTTAATTCCTGGATTAAATTTTTTTTTTTTTATTCCTTATTTTTTTAATGCGAGCAAGTAAAAGACATACGTGTAGAGCCACGACAGCAATGACACGTTACAGAATAGCATATCATAGGTAATACAAGGCATCATAGTGGTAAAATTAACAAATTGTTTATATAATGGACTGATAAGTTATAGCGAGAGGTTTGGCTTGAGATAAGGAGAATGTAGTCCACTTGTCTGTGTGGGGTTAACAGTACCACTATCTGTGAATCGTGTAGCCAGTGAGACCCTCGGGATTGGTGGTGAGTGTGTTCTATGTCATTTGAGTTTTGTAAGTCTAGTCTGTGTAAGGACATAGTATCTTGTGTCGTTGGAGGTTCATGTGCAACAATCAGGTCTCTGGATGGTAGAGGTTACGGAGTTTGGCTTAGTGGATGTCACTTTGGTTTATGATGTGCTGTTTCATAGAAAATGATGCCTACAGCAAACTGGGCTAGGTCAAGTTGTGAGGTAAAGTCTGTTTGTGGAATACTAGAAGTGAAAGTCTAGTCAAGTAGGAGCTTGAGTGGGTTGCACAGCCTAGTTGAGCCATCATAGGAATGGTATCTCTATTTATTTATTTAGTGCGAGTTAAGGGGGATGGGCTCCTACATAAGTGGGCCCGTGTTACATTAGGCGTTTGGAGCATTTGGCCTATATCACGCTGTGCTGGATTACATTTTAATCTAAGTATTTGCTGAAGAATTTGCCGGTGAAATATGTTGACTAAAGATATATTTAACTTAAAGATGATAATGCCATCCACAAGGTTTCTGGATGACAGGTTCACTTTAAGTGTTTCTTGAATTAATTACACATGGCCAATTCTGCTACTTTTGTGAATGGTTGCTGTAAGTTGTATTCATACAAGTAGCCCATGTATAATTACACACAGTGCATAATCTCCGACTTGTCTATGGGTAACTGTAATACATAAATCTGAGTAAGCTTTCAAGCTTGGATACTTATTGTACGTATATACATAAACAAGTATCTGCAAATCATTGATGTGCTTAGAAAATGGAATCAGTCAATTGTGGAACCACAAAAAGTTGGCTTGGTTCACGCTGTGGACCAGTGAAGGATTGTTGTAATAGAGGCAGGATTACTTAATTTGCATTTTAGACATGATATGAATCTTTTGGGAACAAAATCTGTATAGTCACAGATTAGGTGTGATGGTCAATATATCACTTGCTCCAGTACTTTTATTTTATGTGAAATGCAAACCTTCAATTCTTCGATTTATTGTCTCTTTTTTTTTTTCTTGGGTGCCTGTGAATTTTCTAAATCGTGGCTTGGTTTACCTATCTGACTTTCATCTTGTGTTTGCAATTGTGAGAACTGTGGTTGGATATATAGTTCAGTATTATAACAGAAATTCCAAAGTACTAATGCTATTCATGGTTTATTTTTTCCAGAACACTGAGAGTGGTGGATATTCTTACAGATACTTTGAAATCCAATGGAACACACAAGGAGCGTTCCGATGAGAGGGACGATCTAAACTATAACTATGAATGAGTTATATAAAAGAGGAAGGAACCTCTTGACCAAAAAGTTGCACTACAGGTACAAAGGCATACCTACAATTGCTCTTTTAACTCTTTAGCATATTTGCACAAGATAAAAAATAAACACAAGCTCCTTCCACCAACACGGCAAGCAACATTAATTTTCTGCCCACATTAACTATGAAAACTGCCCTTATCAAACATCACCCTCTCAATAATAGCATTAAAAATAAAATAGCCATTTCTTAAATGAGTCCACAGCCTCCATTTTGTACTTGGGCTTTGATTGCTTTGTCAAAAAATAGAGAAATGAAAACTGAATGGCTGGATTTACAACCAAGAAATCTCTTAATATAAGCTCTCTTCTATCACCTCAAAGACTGGCTTCGTAATAACGAGTCTCAGGCAGTAATGGGTGGGACCAATGAGGATTTTGTGGGATATTTCTAACTATGGCCTCAATTTAATATTTTTATATAAGCTTTCAAATTATTGAATATTCTTGTATAATCATATGAATTAATGAATATATGATTTAATATTTTGAAAAATATTTTAGGATTTTTAATATATTGATAATTTATATATATATATATATATATATATGATACATTTTAATATTTAAAAAAAAAATCATTTGAAAAGTTTATCCAAAAATATAAAATTTTGCCTACTCAGTCTTGATACACTGTAATTTTAATGAGGAACGATTTTTGGCTGTAAACTAGCAAGTTACTATGGAAACATATTGATGGCCTAATAAAAGGATGAAGGGGAACTCTTTTTACTATTGGTGTTTACCACCTCGCTGTTTGATTAATTGAATACATTTTCCCGTCTACAGTTGGTTTGCAAGATGATGCCACTTTGCCTGAACCTTATTATCTATGTTTTTGAATAAATTGCATCTTTGTCCTGAGTATATGTATATTTTTACCATGTGTTGCATCATCCTGCCCCTTAAATGGATTGCTCAAATTGTAAACTTTTGTTCAATAAAACGGTTTGTTGGATAAAACAGCTTAAAGTGTTATTTAAAAAAAAAATAAAAAAATTGTTTTAATAGACAATGCATTAAAATATGCAAGAAAAGGTACAAGTAGAAGATACTTGCCTTGCATTTTCTGTTGCTATTGCTCGTAGTTGAAGTAGCAGGCAGACCCTCAAGGACTAGAAAGAAGCTCCACCAGTCACGCGTCTCTCATTATAGTATATCGGTATGTTTTTTTTTTTTT
Source organism: Pelobates cultripes (assembly GCA_933207985.1). Taxonomy (NCBI): domain Eukaryota; kingdom Metazoa; phylum Chordata; class Amphibia; order Anura; family Pelobatidae; genus Pelobates; species Pelobates cultripes. The sequence continues at coordinate 175,313,136 of OW240916.1, read as the reverse complement.
CCTCAACCCACAAACGCCTGCTAAGTCTATCATTACATCTAAAGTTGGTCAGATCATGTAGAAGTAAATCCTTTTGTGTTACCTGAGTAACTGCAGTGAGGCCACAATTTGGGTGTTGGGGGAGAGCATTTTTTATTTTATTTTTATTTGGAAAGCCACTCCAGAAAAGCAAGATATAAAATGCTTATGAGGGGAAGGATAGTGACACCCAAGGCTTCATAGCACCATAAGAACTACAATGAGCTTCAGTGGTTAACGTAACATCATAAGTACAACATCAGTCATAACTGCTAACAGAATTACAACTTACCTGTGGTCCGTCAGGCGCTTATTATCCATTGACAGCTGGAACTGCTCTGCTTTGAGCTAGTCTGGCAGAGTATTGCTTAAAGAACCCATCCAGCACATAAACCACTCTAAATAGCCCACTGTAGTGGTTGTGGTGCCTGTAACTGGCACCCACCACCCCAATAAAAGTAGTCAAAGTGTTTTAGAATGCTTTAAATTTCTTACCTAGGGTGTACCAGGTGCTGATGCATACCTCCTGAGGACTGAAATTATACAAGGCTGATACACAATGTGAATAAAAGATCAACCAAGTTATCAAACGTTAAAGATATATTTAATAAAAAAATGTGCCAAGGACAGAACATGGGCAATATATAGTTTAGTAGATAAAAGACATACAATTAAACATTTTTTTTTTTTTAACGTTAAGCACATACTATTGTAATGGAAACAGATGTATACATTTAAAAGTTTAGACTGAGAATGACTGACAGACTGCACCACCCCAGGTAAACTCTGGGTACCAACAAAACTAATTACATTTGGTTTTAGCCTCATATTCATTTACACATTTAAATCAATTTAATTTGGCAAAAATAAAATAAAGTTTTACTGCTTTCTACAGCATAACCCTGCCCACTTAGCCATGCCTCCTCTTTTCACAAAACATCTTCCTGAATGGAAGGTACGCAGTGTAGCTCAGCCAATGAGAGGAGATCAGTGTGAGTTGAGTTGTTCAATTGCTTCTGCCCCACAGCAAATCATGCTAAGAGGAAGGGGTTGAAAATAAAAAAGACAGTGATTGGCTGTGGGGTAAAGTCATGTCAGCAACTCGTGTCACACTGAAATCTCATTGGCTGAGCTGAACAACTACTCAGAGTACTTGTATTAAGGAAGTTACTTTGTAAAAATTTAAAGCATGCCTAAGGGTTGGGGTTTTGCTGCAGAGCATTTTGTTTTGAATGTGCAGAAAAGAATGCATTAAAGAATGAAGGCCAAAACCAATCAAATGCACTTACGTTGTACTGGTGCCTGTAATGTCCTTTTAATAAAGAAATAGGGTTCCTCCTAAGTAAGCAAATTATAAATACAAAAATAAGACTACAGTGGCAGAAAACCACTGCTATCAGGCTGCTGATATACAAGTAGGAGATGGATTTAACCTCTAACCTTGATCTAATAACATTAGAGTAGTAATTGATTGTATGTTATTATCAAGATAGGGGAGATACTTGTAAACTGCAATTAAAATAAATTCTGTGGATTTCCAATTCCACAAAAAAAGATTAATACAATGACTATATCAATATATGTCATGCATGGACTGTACCACTGTGTAACTGAAAATCAAACAAAAATAACATGTACCATTCTATTAAACAAATATAAACAGAATAAAAAGCAGTAACAAAATATGTTGCAAATAATAATAACTCATGTCTCCTTAAAAAAAATATCTTGGAATGTACCATATATACTACTATAAGGGGTCCTTTATATTAGACTTAACCCAACACATGCATAGATATTCATTAAGCCGTGATTTCTCAGGAATTGACCAGGGAAATTAGACATTTAGGAGAAAATAGCCAAGCTGAAAACACTTCAAAACAGAGACCAAAATAGCCTAAATGGAAAAATTATCCATGTCCACAATTCACTCATACTGGCCATTCCTGGTTTAACAAATACCACTTACAGATTTGTTCACTAAATGGAATTGTGGATAATTGTGTATCTAGGGTAGTTATCACCCAAGAGGCTGAATATTCTGTTTGTTAACACCCCCCCCCCACACACATACATTTTTTGTGTGTGTTGCTATACCCCCATTTGTGTGTCTCTGCACCCCCAACCCCTTGAGTGTCTCGGAACCCTCCCTTATCTTTGTGTGTTTCTTAACTCTCCCGTATTCCTTGTGTATCTCTTACTCCCCTACCAATATGGTATAATGGCTGACAAGGAACATGGCAGAGGATAAAGCTCTCTGCATGTTACTCTGTTTAGGGCGGTTGCAAGTATTTTTGGGTACACAGGCATAAATGCATTTTGTCGCATTCCCTCTCCCTCCCCCCCCCAAAAATGCATCTCCACCTGCGTCTTAACCCCTCTTGAATGTCTTACTCCCTTTTTTGTTTCCTCTCATTTCTTTTGAATGTCTTTAGTGTATCTTATCTACTTTTGTCTGTTACACGCCCCTTTAGTATAGCTAATCTCCATTACACATTTGTGTGTCTCTTACAACCCCCTTGTGTGTCTCTTACTCCCCTTTTTTGTGTCTCTTACTCCTCCCCGGCCCCTTTGTGTATGTCTTTTTTTCCCTTATCCCCTTTATCTCTTTCACCCCTTCTTGAGTCCCTCTGTGTGTCTTTTTTCCCCTTCACCTTGTCTCTTTTCCCTCAACCCCTCTTTGCATTTCTTCCCCTCCAGCCTCTATGTGTGTCTCTTCAAACAAGTCCCTCTTTGTCTCTTTCCCTCCAGACCCTCTTTGTGTCTTTTCCCCTCTAGACCCTCTGCCTGTCTCTTTCCCCCTCCATATTTTTCTTCCCCACTCCAGCCCCTCTGTCTGTCTCTTTCCCCTCCAACCCCTCTGTGTTTCTCCCCCCCCAGTCTATCTGCGTGTCGTCGTCCCACCAAATCCATCTGTGTGTCTCTCCTCCTTTCCCATCTGTGTGCCTCTTTCCCCCTGCTGATCTGTGTGTCTCTTTCTCCCCCCAGTACCTTTTGTGTTTCTTTCTTCCCTTTTCCTGCCCTTTTGTGTGCCTCCCCCCCCCATCCCTCTGTGTCTCTCTTGCTCCCCCACAGCCCATTTGTGTGTGTCCCAGCATTGTGTGCCTTCCTCACCAGCTCCTCTGTGTCTCCCCCCATCCTCTGTTATGTGTCCCTTCCACAACCCCCATCCCTTTGTGGTCTCTTTCACCCTCTCCTCTCCTGTGTCTGCTTACCTCCCTCATGTAGCATGGCCACATGGACCATGGTAGAGGATCTCTGTATCTCTTAAGGCAGCTACCTGTGTTGCATTATGTTTGCGCTAGCCCTGACTCTGTCCAGTCTGTGTTTGGAGTGGTGTACAGTTAGTGGCCATATCTCCACCCTCTTTGCTTACTGCATGCCATTTTAATCTCCAATTACAGATTAGGCAGTCATCTCATTCTATGGGCCAGGCGCATACCTCATAGGGGTGCCACAAGTGCTTACTGTGTCTGTTAAAGTTAACCACCCTCAGTGTTTTCCTGTCCTCCCAGAGAGCAATTACAGAAAGAGAGACTGCAAGACAACAGGTGTGATGGAACGTGATCTCTTCTCTTTCCCCATTAGACAAAACACATCAGTATCCGGAAAGGAGAGGACAGGGGCCAGAATATCCACCCCCTTTAAAACATGGCAGTTACACATGCTGCAAGCAAAGTGTTACACACACAGCTGCACACTGTAACATATGCTGCTACCCACAAACTACTATACACATACACTAACACAGACACATTTTATATGTCTGTATGTATACATTTTTTAATCATATTTAACTAATCAATTTTCCTTTTTTTGTGTTGAGGGTGGGGGAGATGCTTTGAATTCTCTGTCAACATGTGCTCTTGATATAAATCTGGCCCTCGGTCCAACTTGTCCACAATTCAGTTTGGGGAAGGAGTGCTATGTGTACACACATGGGGAGGATCTTCTCAACACCCCTTAGTATGATACTACAACCTTGTCAATTCTCCACAATTCCCAGTTTCCTAAAAATCCCCAGACTGTGGGATTATGGCAAAAAACTGCTCTAGAGAGTTGTGGGGTATGCTGAATATTACTGAAGACAAATGAACCTAAGCTGTCTCATGCAAAGTATCGATAAAGGGGAGTGAGTATATGAAGCATTACATGCTTTTTGTGACAAGTGCTTAACAAAAACAAAAGTGCAAATTCAGACGAGGAGAAGATGGATTGTATGATATATAAAAAACAAAAAAAACTGTAGACAATAGTGCTATCTTTTCACATGCACTTCCTCGCAGGTTGCACAATGATAACACTGCCTTCTAGATCAAAACATGTTCCCATTGAGTTAATAAATGCAAATCCTTAAGGATTTTCTTTTCTTTTTTTACCCATCAGACATCAGTTAGTAATTAACTGATCCGCTATAGTCTGGTTAACTCACAGCTCAACTGTTTTTAACATCAAACAGTGTACCATAATCCTACTGCATCCTTCATGTCAAAGTCCATGAATATCCCCCCAAAAAACCTTCATAATTCCCAAGATCCTCTGCAACAGATACATTCTCCAGTCTGCAGTAACAGTCCCTATTAAAATCCAGTTATGTTATTGATCTACATGCATGTGTGCATTATTCTAAGACACTATTATTTCCCTCCTACATTTAGCCTATTAGCAAGAAGGTATATATATTCCTATATGAGATGTCTTGCCTTCCTGGATAACTATGGCTTTTACTAGCACGTACCATAAGGATATTTACCCTATTTATACATCACTATGGTTTACTATTGTTACCCAAACTACTAAGGCTAAATAGCTGCATATACTAGTAAAAATGTGGTTAAATGTGTTAATAGCTTGGTTATAGAGCTGACATTCCTGCTAGATTTAGTTTATTGCTGCTTTTTACAGTCAGTTGAGTGGCTATAGTAGTATAATTGCACCTGCATTACCACAATAGGATATTAAAACCTAAGTATGCTCCAAACAATCGGCATTCATTGGCGGCATTAATACTAGGACAAATACATTCATATGCAATCATTAATACTGATATTTTGGGTTGCTACCTGGTTATTAATACTATTTTTGGTGCCATCAAAAAAAATATGACTCTAAACTACCATAGTCCTGGTTTGTGAGCAGAGACTTCTGTTACCTCCCAGAAGCTTTCCAATGACTTCCACAAGAGAAAAATATGGTTCCTTTATCTATAAATGAGAGCTTCACTATATCTACTGATCCACCTCATTGAGATGTCAAGAAGTGAGATGTAGGCTAAAAATTACCCATGCCGAGGACTGACTATTTTACTGACTGGATGATAAATGCCTTCACTACTCTTCCAGTTGTGTCAAATAATCGTACCTTGTACGCTATGCATTACGGTTCCAGTTTTGGCAAAATTGCCTCCTACGGATTTTGATCTGCTGTTCCAGTTTTTAGATACGTGCTCTGTAATGCTACAACAGGCTGTTCCATTTTTTCCATTAACGGTTTGCTACACTGTTTTCTTAATTTACAGCTATAGTCACTGTGCAATTCCAGTAAAGACCACGTAAATGCTGGGGTATTTCCAACTGATGTCCCTGATGTAGTTTAGAGGTTGGCATCAGCATTTTTAAACATTTATTTTTTTTATGGTTTCCAAGCTGGTTGTGTAGTAGCACCATCATTTCTGGTAGTCACTGAGATTATTCCAGGTTGCTTGGTTACATTTCTTCTCAGTGGTTTTGGCACCTTACAAGGTTACATATATGTTTCAGGTAGTTGGGAAATCACACAGAGGTGGACGGAAATATGCCTTCAATAGTTAGATCCTACAATGAATGGACAATTGCAAATAAGATGGTCTATTAGAACACATGATAAATAAAAGACAGGTAGCTAAAGTGGATGCAAGTGGTTTGCTAACTCACCTTTGGTCTTTCTCCTTCTTTAATGGGTGAGATTGATTTAAGGCACACCGGTCCACCTGAAAAAACAGAGAGACAAACATGATCTAAAATAAAAAATAGGCAACCTCTGGCACTGTATGAACAACATACATCACTCTCCCATCACACTCTACAATTATTTATTAAGCTAAAGATGGTGCAGTTGACAGCAAATAAAGTGTTGAAGGTTGGATACCTTTGCCCCAGGTAAGAAAAAAGTTTAGGCTGTAGGACACTTGACATATGTAAAGATTCCTACCGCTGCACAAAAAAAGGAAAAAAGGACAACATTCCAACTGAAATGAATCTGACTGACAAGTACTCACATAATCGCATGTCTGAACTTAGGGGCACTTTTCTGGAATAATCAGCTTATGTTTAACACTTTATGTGACTTTTCTTTCTTCAATAACTTTTGTTATCAAAAACATTGAATATACACCTTTTGTGGCACAAACTCATCACATAAATAGCACTTAAAATACTGAAGTGTCTGTAACCTTGCCAAACTAGGCATTTAAGAATGGAAACACCTCACTTCATCACACCCTGTAGCACTTATTGTGCTAATTATGTCTGTTTAAAAGTTTTTGGATTGCCGGGAGTGTGTTTGGCAAACCTATCTGTGCTTGCCCAGTACAGGAAAGGCCCATTAACACAAATATCCAAAGAACCCTTATTCTATCTTTTTTGGCAATATATTAAAATATTACACAACGTGCTGTCTGTATTATTTCCATGTAAATAAATTAGTAAAATGTTAAACCTAAAGTAGCTATAATCTAACATGGAAATGACGTCAATTAAATGCACTGTATTCTTGTGTTTATTCCCATGTGTACAAATAGTCTTATAATATACTCGCAATGCAGATTAGGTTCATGTTCAATAATAAAATACACTCATTATAAACACAATTCTTTCACTAGCTGGGTCATTTAATCCTTTGAATTCCTACACAGGCACACCTGAACAACAATAATTGCATGCAGACATATGCAATCACACATACAAAAGGTTCATACACACCCAATGCTTTCGTCATCATGTCAGCAATCCCTGTTAAGGTCTTGCTCTATTGCCTAGACAAGATAAATTATTGTCCACAATTTTTTTTTGGAACTTGTGAGTGAATAAACATTATTTAAACGCTGTTCACTATTCAAAAACAACATTCCCCAATGTAGCACATACGAATTTGCACAAATATTAATTCTTGGAATAATGGCAATAAAATGGTATCAACACCAACTCCATGCTAGAGCAAATGTAAGCAAGTGTGACAAAATGGAAAAATAAAAATGGAAGATATGGTATGTCCACATCCTCTTTCACTTCAATTATACTTTTGTTATTAACGTCAAATCAATTATATGTTTTTTTACAAGTTGATAGTATTGCTTTATGTTGAATGAGGAAATTAAAAGAAATGCTTGATAACAAGCAATGACTGTAAAATGCTATCTTTTTGTCTTGCCTGCAAATGTTTCAACTCCCTCTTCATTGATTTTGTCTGGAAGCAGCACCCCTCCAGGAGATCGAAGCCTCCGAGGACTTAGTCCTGATGTGAGTGCAAAGCTGAGGGACGAGGGTGGTGATGGAGAGCTGTGCTCTGAAGATGAGATAGCCAAAGATGATCTGGTACGTGAACCTAGAAAGAGCAGGCTCTTTACTGGTTTCTTATGTTTTGTATGTTTCCTACATTTGTTCAGTTTTACTAAACTTACCTCTTGCAGTTAGAAGAGCACCAACTGTTCTCTCACTTATTGCACTGAATCCAGCTTTAATGTCAAGAAAAGAGCGATGGCTGGAACCAATAGACACTGTATCCTGGGTTCTGTGATCTGTGCATTAAATATTCATTTCTTTAGGTTAAAAGTATTTTTGATAAAAAAAGGTGTGTTCTATTCTTATGTTTATGAACTCCTCTCACTAACCAACTGAACTTCTCTGTTTTCCATTAAACACAATTTGAACCTTGATAAATTACTCACCAGAACTGAGTTTGTGTTCAACTTACAAGACATTAAGCAACTTTGTCAGTCATCCCAACATGCTAACTACCACCTCTACCTTCTAATTTTGACTGCTTCTCCACTTCCACATCTTCCATCTTCATAGCTAGATTGGTGGCATGTAATATGTATGACTCCAGGAGACTCTCTTCTGGCCTTGTTATCTTTAAAGACATCGCAGTATAAGCTATATACCCATACATGGCATACTGAATATCCCTCTCTAGAAAAGAATCCAAGATGTGTCTGTGGTTTTGGATGCACATGCAAGAAGATACTTTGCACAGTCCAGTAGTTTCTTGTGCCATTGATAACACATTATGAATTTAGACAGTTACTTTAACAGAGTAATTCTAAGCTAGGCATCAAACTGCAATGGGAAGCTTGCTGTGTAACTGAACATTTGATTTATAACATATGGTATAGCAAAAAGGAAGTAACTTACCAGTGCAGTTTGCTGTCTGGCTTCTATGTTGTCTTTTTATCACTACAATACTCCATAATGAACTCAGTGAACATTAGTTAGCAAGGATGCTTGCCTTATGCCTTATTAGAAAATCTACACTTACAAATATTACACCACTCGGCTGGTTGCCATTTCCAACAGCCGTTGATACCTTGTTTTATTGATTGCATGCCCTTAAGGCTTTCAATACCCTATTATCATTCTTTTCTGCAGACTTTCTTCATCTACATTTAAGGGCTAAAAAAGATATACCCTCCAAGATTATTTTTTTATTCCTGCTCCTTGGTTGTTCCTCAGTCAGAAAGTATATTATGAAGAACCCATAACATGCCAGGACCTGCAGTTTTATGCCCTTGTAATAGCAGGAATGAGTCTGATGACATCACCCTGATTTATAACCTGCCAAAGTGCTTCATTCCCTTAACAAGAAACTCCAGAACTTACACTTATGATGACAATGCCAACAATTGAAAAACCCTTTGTGTATCCAGCTTTAGTGAATCATACAGATATTGCTTCACACATCTTGCCAAAGGAGAGAGTATGGCATTGTTTATACTATTTAGGTATGTTTATAATAGAGATGTGATAAAACTAGATACATATTTCTACTATCAATATTTAATCCAATCACCAAAAACAGTTCTCTACCAGATGCCTTTAGCATTTCTAAGATTCACAGATCCTCCCTCAAATGTTCTCTACATGTATTCCTAACACTATAGTGCTGGACTACCTATTTAGATGTCCGGCACCCCTCAGTAAGGAGTTCAAAGGTAGCCTTACTTACCTTTTCATCATCGCAGCACCAGTCTGGTCATTCTTGATGATCTCAATCAATCCAATGCTTTCCTGATTGGCGCAGTACAGCATTTTGCCGTGCATCTCCTTATAGAGATGCATTGAGTCAAAGCATCTCTGTTATTATTATTTATAAAGCGCCAACAAGTTCCGTAGCACTATACAATGGGTGGACTAACAGACACGTATTTGTAACTAGACAAGTTTGACACACAAGAACAGAGATATTAAGAGAATGAGCTTACATGCTAGAGTGAGTGGGGTATAGTGACAAAAGATATGGGTAGGGTAGAAAAGTAGGTTGCTAAGATAATATTCATTGAGGGCTTTGTGTTTTGTTTTGATGACAGTTTCAGGAGAGGAATCAGGATGCAGGGAGGGAAAACTGTTCACAGTTTAATTAATATGCTTTCCTAAAGAAGTAAGTTTTCAAAGATTTTTTGAAGGAGTGGAGACCGGGTGAGAGTCTAACAGAGAAGGGAAGTGCGTTCCATAGGAACGGTGCAGCCTTAGAGAAGTCTTTAAGGTAAGCATGAGAGGTAGGAGTACGTACAGAGGTTAGACGTGGATCTCCGGCAGAGCGTAGGGGCCTAGACAAAACATATTTGTGTATTAGTGAGGATAAGTAGGTGGAAGCAGGATTGTGTAGAGATTTGTAAGCAAGTGTCAGGATCTTAAATTGAGCCCTATATCTTACAGGAAGCCAATGAAGGGACTGACAAAGGGGGTTTGCGGGAAGACAGGAAGATGAGCCTCGCTGCCACATTCATTATAGACCGTAAGGAGGCAAGTTGGAAATATGTAAGACCACTGAGAAGCGGATTACAGTAGTCAAGGTGAGAGAGGACAGCAGCATGGACAAGCACCTTTGCCGTATCAGGTGTTTAATAGGGTTGAATGTTTTTGAGATGGAAGTGGCAGGATTTGGCGATTGATTAGACATGAGGGGTGAAGGAGAGGTCAGAGTCAAAGAGAACACCTAAGTAGCAAGCCTTAGAGGTAGAGCGGATGGTAGCGCCATTGACTTGGAAGGACACAGACAAGGGAGTAGCAACACTTGAGGGACGGAAGACCAGAAGTTCTTTTTTGGACAGATTCAGTTTAAGGAAATGAGCAGCCATCAAGTTGGAAGTAGCAGAGAAAGAGGGTGGTGAGAAATCTGGGGAGGACAGATAATTTTGCGTGTCATCTGCATAGAAATGATACTGGAAGCTGAAGGAGCTGATGAGTTTATCAAGGGAGGAATTCTCTTTAATATTTTTATTAGTGATATTGCAGAAGGTCTTGATGGCAAGGTATGTCTTTTTGCTGATGATACCAAGATATGTAACAGGGTTGATGTTCCAGGAGGGATAAGCCAAATGACAAATGATTTAGGTAAACTAGAAAAATGGTCAGAATTGTGGCAACTGACATTTAATGTGGATAAGTGCAAGATAATGCATCTTGGACGTAAAAACCCAAGGGCAGAGTACAGAATATTTGATAGAGTCCTAACCTCAACATATGAGGAAAGGGATTTAGGGGTGATTATTTCTGATGACTTAAAGGTAGGCAGACAATGTAATAGAGCAGCAGGAAATGCTAGCAGAATGCTTGGTTGTATAGGAGAGGTATTAGCAGTAGAAAGAGGGAAGTGCTCATGCCATTGTACAGAACACTGGTGAGACCTCACTTGGAGTATTGTACACAGTACTGGAGACCGTATCTTTAGAAGGATATTGATACCTTAGAGAGGGTTCAGAGAAGGGCTACTAAACTGGTTCATGGATTGCGGGATAAAACTTACCAGGAAATGTTAAAGGATTTTAACATGTATAGCTTGGAGGAAAGACGATACAGGGGGGATATGATAGAAACATTTAAATATATAAAGGGAATCAACACAGGAAGTGAACTGTGGGGAACACCAACAGAGAGGGATTGGGGAGAAGAGCCAGAAAAAGAAACACTGAATGAGCGCTGGGAGAGGTAGGAAGAGCACCAGGAGAGAGCGGTATCTTGTAGAGCGAGATTACGGAGGATGAGAAGAAGCTGTTGATGATCAACAGTGTGAAAAGCAGTAGAAAGGTTGAGGAGAATTAGGATAGAGTAGTGGTCATGGGATTTAGCAGTGATAAGATCATTGTATACTTTGGTCACTGCCGAGTGCCGAGTGCAGAATCCAGATTAAGGCGGGTCAAGCAGAGAATTGGATTTGAGGAAGTCTGTCAATCTTGCATACACAACACGCTCAAGGATCTTGGAGACAAACAGCAGTAGCGAGATAGGGCAGTAGTTGGACGGGGAATTATTGTAAAGGTTGGGCTTTTTCAGAATTGGGGTTACGGTTGCATGTTTGAAGGGTGGAGGAAATGTGCCACAGGAGAGGGAGAGATTGAAAATCTTAGTGAGAGGCAGAGCAACAGAAGGAGACAAAGTGCAGATGAGATACAAGGGAATAAGATCGAGGGAACAGGTGGTGGGGCGGTAGGAACGGAGCAGAGCAGAAACCTCTTCTGCTGAGTAGGTGCAAATGAGCGTAGGATAGCTGAGGGAATGTGGTTAGGGGAAAAGTTTGTAGTGGATGGAGAGAGATGAGAGATCTCTTCTCTGACTGTAGAAATCTTCTCAGTGAAGTGAGTTGCAAAGTTTGTGGGGGTCAAGTTAGTAGGAGGAGGAGGCACGACAGGGCAAAGAAGAGAGTTAAAAGCACGAAACAGTCGTTTGGGCTTGCGGGAGAGTGTGGTTATGAATATATTGAAGTAGTTTTCTTTTGAAGAGGAAAGAGCCAGACTGTGGGAGCACAGTATAAATTTAAAGTGGAGGAAGTCAGATGCAGAGTTAGACTTTTGGAGGTATCAAGTCAGCTTGGTGTGCCAGGGTTGTAATTGGTGCTTAGTGGGTTTAAGTGTAGGAGGTGCCATGATCTTTAGTTGAGAGTAGAGAGTGGAGTTGTAAAGGGAGGTTGCAGTGTTATGGCAGGTGAGATTGGAGATTGGTGAAAGGAGACTTTGGAGGTTGGTGGAAAATTGCTGTAGGTCAAGACAATGGAGGTTTCTGCAAGACTGATGTGGTGAGAGTGAGGTACTTTGTGTACGGGGTATGCGGATGTCAATGGACAGCAGATGGTGCTCAGATAGAGGATATGGAACATTGGAGAGATTAGAGGTGGTACAAAGATTGGTGAAGATGAGGTCAATAGTGTTTCCTGCTCTATGAGTTGATGAATTAGATCACTGTGTGAGTCCAACGGAGGAGTTTATAGAGAGCAGACGAGAGGTATCAGGGCAGTTAGGGATGTTGATTGGGATATTAAAGTCCCCAAGAATGAGGGAAGGAGTGCAAGAGGGGAGAAAATAGGGTAACCAGGAAGTGAACTGTTCAATAAATAGTTTAGGATGACCAGTAAGGGGGGGGAGGGGGATAAATGATGCCAATTCTTAGAGGAGTGGGTTTAAATAGATGGAAAGTATGAACTTCAAAGGAAGTAAAGGGTAGGGCAGGGGCAGGGAGGATAGGTTGAAAGGTACATTGAGGGGAGCCTTCAGCGTCTTCATGCAGAGGATGGAGATGCTGAACACAAGTGCTGCACTGATCTAGGATGCACCTCTAGTGGTAGTCACTCAGTTACTAGGCAACAATGTAAACACTGCCTTTTCTCGGCAAAAGCAGCATTTACAGTACTAAGGCTATAGGGGCATGCTTTAGACACCAGAACCACTTCATTAAGCTGTAGTGGTTCTGGTGATCATAGTGTCCCTTTAAGATATGTTTTAAAGAACAAACATTACATACATATATCCATACAACATTCAACATTTAATTCAAATTGCCAATTCAACTTTAGATCACTACTGTGATGAACCTAGAGGACTGCTTGTGAAAACATAGGGAGAAGGAGGGGCTAAATACTAATGGTGTTAATAGTGAAGGAAAAGAGGATAGGCTCAGTGGCTGTGCCAGACAGATAATTTTGCCCTTATAAAAGGGCTGATGGAGGCCAAATGCCTGCCTATTATATCCAACCATAAAAGGGCATTTAAATGTTTGCCCACCTGGACCCCTCCACCTTCTTTCAATGGGCATCCACCCCCTCTTTTTCCCATTCAAGAGGTGGCAAGCCTGATAATACAATTTAAAGTGTGGCATCACAGTGTGTGTGTGGCAGCATATGTGTATATGTGCATACATCTCAGCATTCAAAACGCCAACACTACACACAAATACACCCCTGCATACAAACGTCAAAACTACGAACACACCCCTGCATGCAAACATCAACACTACAACATCAACACTACAAACAAACAAAACTCTGCATTCAAATGTCAACACTACATACAAACACACTTCTGTATTAGACACCAAAATTATATATAAGCACAGCCCTGCATTCAAAAACACTACACATAAATGCATGCTTGCATTCAAATGCAAACACTACATACAAACACATCCCTACATCCACACAAACATACACTATACAAAAACATGCTTATATTCAAACACACAAATACTGCTCAGTGCTAAATACAATCCTGCAAGCATGGGGAATCGGTAGAGCCCCAGCTTTCAAAGCATTGTTGAAGTTGCAAATGGGGATCTATCTTTTAGCCACCCTGTGTACATACACAGACATAAAGACAGACATAAAGACTGTGTAATTATGTCTCTGTATACCTTGTCTGTATGTCTCTGTATGACTGTCTGCTTATGTATGTCTCTGTATCACTGTTTATGTATATCTCTATATGCCTATCTCTGTCTCTTTATGTCTGTATTTATCTGTGTGCCTGTGTGTGTGAATGTATGTCTGTGTTTGTATGACAGTGTACATGTACGCTGTACGTGTAGATTGTAGAGTTTGTTTGATTGTGTGCCTTTTATGACTGTGTGTCTGTATATCTTTGTGAATGTGTGCCTGAATAACTATGTTTGTGTTTCTGTATGTTTGTGTATTTGTGCATATATGTATTTTTGCCTGTATCTATGTCTATGTGGGAGAAAGAGAGATAGGGGCTGGGGGTAAGAAAGAGACACAAAGGGGCTGGGGGAGTAGGAAATACATAAGAGGGGTTGTAAGAGACACACTAAAGGGGGATGTAATGCACAAAGGGGTAAGACATTAAAAAGGGGGGATATGAAACACAGAGGTGAAGATGCATTTGGGGGGGGAGGGCGGCAAAATGCATCTTCGCCTGTGTAGTAAAAAAAATCCTTGCACCGGCCCTGTAGGTAGTGTTTGAAAAATATACATGAGTCTGGGAAGGAGGTTCATGTTCAACACGCTCACCCTTCCTAGCCAGGACAGGTGACCAGTTTGCTAGGTCCATACGGAATACTGACCACATAGAGGGAAAATTCAAGTGCTAGAGGTCTTCTGGGTCAGTTGAAATCCACACCCCCATATATTTAATGGCTGTAGTTGACCATTGAAAGGAGAAACTCAGGCGGGCCAGTTCAGCCCTCGCCACCGAGAGATTGACATTCAACACCACCTGTTTTGAATAATTAATTTGCCCTCTTCCTCCCAATAGAATTAAAAGCCTTTAAAAGGTGGGTGTATACTATTTGGGCAAAATATTTGATGGGGAGGCAATCCGGTCCAGGATTTTAGCCTGCTTTCATAAGTTTGACTGCAAAAGCCAACCCCTCCTCCAATATCTGTTCCTCTAGGCTGTCAGCATCACCCTCCACTAACTGCTGGTGTATGTGCTAAGATAAGTAGTCACAAATTAAATTAGATGAACATTATGCATTAGTATGATGCAGCTAAAACAATTGGTCTATTTCAGTTCATAATATCCAAAATTACCCTGTCACACATAACTATATACTGTGGATTCCTTGCACGATCTTCTTAGGAACACCTTCCAGGCAATGTTAACGAGCTACTAAATTGCTCTTGTGAGCAGGAGCTTTTATTATATCTACTGCTGTTGTATTCCTCTTGTGTATATATTCACTAAACCCCCTAATAATAGTACTTTGGATAGTTTATAATTAAAAAGTGATAAGAACAATATTACAATTACAATGATGAAGCAGGAAAACATGCATGTGAATTACAGAATTGAAAGTGTAAACAAGCTTTAAATCCAGGGATGGTACACACAGTTTAGGCAAGAACTATTTCTTACTTGCTCTTTAGCACAGTGTGATACATTATTTGATAAACATGTTCCGAGCAACAGCTAAGACAGCCTGTAAGACAGACAGTGCTCACCTTTGCTTAGTCCTCCTTGGTCCCATAGCAGTTTGGTAATTTCATTAGTCCAGCACTCTTTTACACCAGAGTTTTCAGCTTGTAAGACTAATGTCTCTCTGGATTTTGGACGACGGAACCATAGTTCAATTCTTGTGTCTCCCTCCACAGCACTTTCAGTGAGACCCATGTCGGCAGTCTATAAGTGAATCACATTACATAGGTAAGTTATAAAAGTGGATGTACCTCAAATCTACATTAAAAAGGACTCTATATAAACCAGGCTCCAACATAACTGAAATGCATTAATAGTCTTGCTAAAAAAGAAAGATCAGCAGCTTCCTGCAGTCTAATAGTAGAGACGTACTGGATAATGCACTCACCAAGTAACCCAGGTGCTCTGAAGCCAGGGCTGGCCAGGCCTCCCTTCCAAAATATGCAGAATAAATAATGGTTCGGGCACTCTGGGATAACAAAAAAATAGTAGCCTTATTGGTGCAAAAACAGCAACATTTCGACCCTAAAGGGTCTTTAGCAAGCTATGATGGTCGAAGTGTTGCTGTTTTTGCAGCAATAAAGCTGCTATTTTTTTTCTATCCTGGAGTGCCAGAATCGTTATTTATTCTGCATATCCTGCAGTCTAATGTCACTCTTTGGACACACTCCTCTTTTCACAAAGCAAATTCTTTATTAGACATGCTCTGAGTACGTACTCAGCTCAGCAAATACCGTGAGCTGAGTTGCCTTGTTATTATCATTGTCTTACTGTTCCCTTTCCCCTCAGCATGACTTAGATGTATTATTAGGATCAGAGAGGACTAGTGTTTGGCATTAGGACTGAGTCAAGTCAGAGTCAAGTGGATCTATCCCAAAGAAGATACCATTGAGTCTGCCTCACCTATGCACAAGCTAGCTTCAACACCTTCACCCATGCAAAAAAAAAGGAATGGAGATAATCAAGTTATCCGTGAAATCTCTGCTTCTCCAGCAGAGAAATAAGGATGTGTGAGGTACACTGGAGAGTACACGCCAAGTGATCTGCTGCAGTTTGTTCAGGGCCAACTGGATTCTCTGGCTGTACCCCAGGTGATGGTATCTCCAGCTGTATACTGGGCATGCAGAATACACAGGACCATCACAGCCACAGCTGACTCTCCTTGTGATATGGTAGCCCAATACACCAATGATTCACACAAAATGGCGACCTTGCAAAAGACTTGAATAATAATCAACAATCTTAAGCTTATGATCTACAGGGACCTGCCTTATCAAACCCAACGATGGCACAAATGCTACTCTCCTGTTACCTCTGTGCTCCGAGATAGAGGTGTACTCTATAAATGGGGACCTTGCAGAGACTTTAGTGTGACTCATGCCAGCAACCATTGTTACCTTTCCTCTCCTGATGACCCCAAGGAATTCTTCAGTGTACTGGGTCTAAAGCAGGCTTCCCCAAACTCTGGCCCTCCAGATGTTGCTGAACCACAACTCCTATGATTCTCAGCCTATATATTTCATTCAGAGAAGCATGTGAGTTGTAGTTCAGCAACATCTGGAGGGCCGGAGTTTGGGAAAGCCTGGTCTACAGCCAACTAACCCAATAGGACATGGTGAGGATTGTCCCCCTGGAGTGCCCAAAATATTCGGCATCTCATAGAACCACAGTATCTACTACTACTACGTGTTACGGGACTTTGCTCTTTTATCCATCTACATTCCATGTCTCCTCTGCTCAAGCTGACATGTTTAGTTATGTTTAAATATAATCTTTATTTTTCTGCATAAGCAGTGTTTTGGTGTCATATGATTGTGCTTCCGCTACTTACATCACCATTTATTACCCGCAAAGAGGTTTTACTAACCTAGCGAATGCCATGATATGATGTTTCAAATCGCCTCTTGCCTATCTCCATTGCATTGTTTGCATATTTTGTGGTTAGGCACTAATATGCTGACCTCAGCTGACCAGTGTGTTCAGTTTAGCACAGGGTGGCAGCAACTGTAACCACATTCTGTTCACTTTGGGGTCCCCCTACATTCCCTGTCTCCTCTGCTAATGCTGAGACGTTTAGTTATTTTTTATACATAAGCCATGTTTTTGTATAGTGTTAAAAAATAAATTATTCCACATAAGTAAAATAATGTGCACACTAGCAATCAGCGATTCCCTTTTGCTAAGACTGGTGATACATGTAAGAAGAAAAAAGCTACAGATGGTAGGTTACCCAATGAATTCATTTCAAGTTGACAACATTTAATATTTAAAATAGAATTATTTTATGTTTCTTTCATACTAGGTAGGTTAGCTCGAGTTACTGCAAAACAAACAAAGTCTTGGCATCAGCATTGGCATAAGTTATTCAGCCATATAGGTGACCTGCCTCCTTACCTTAAACACCTGCTTAAAGCCATAGGTTTCCAGACCTCCTTCTGCGGTCTTGAGTTTGCTGAGAAGCAGAAGCTTCTGGAAGAGGAAGACGTGCCGGAGAGACTTCTTTCTTCCCGACAATACAGTGAACACGTCTTTGAGCAGAAGCCGACCATGCTCTTTCTCATCAACCTAAGAACAACAAAATGAAAAACAACAACTAATAGACTTAATATACAGGTAATCAAATGCATTTTTTTTCATTCTTGAGAGATGGGGTTTATTGTGTTGATCAATACTGAGTGAGTGTTGTAGAGATGTGAAGATGTTAAGAAAGATCACATACTATTGAGTATGGGGGCAGTTCAGGAACAGTCTTGTAAACTGGATAAGAAGATATGGAAATGTAATGAGAAGAGTTTATTAATATAAAATACGAGTGTAGGGATGTATGAGGAATCCGATTTTTGTAAAGCATAAATAGGGAGCCAAAGAGGAGCTTTGTAGAATTGATTAGCAAAAGGAACATTAGGGGAGATGTATAAAAGTGTTCTGTTCTTAAAAAATTTTTTCTAAAGCACTACATGTGTTGCAATCACCACGGAAACCAGTGGAACCAGAAGACACATTGCATTGGTGAATCTTACACTTTTATATTTCTGTTCCACTTTTTAGAACAGAGCACTGTGATAACTCTCACCCTTTGACATTAATGTGCAATGTTGATTATTTTGACTGGTTATCTTAGCACAATTTGGCAGTGAGAATACATTAATTTTATGGGGTGCTAATCCTAAGGAATAGTCCTAATGCGAACTCAGTGCTCACTGCACATGCGCTTTACGTCCTCCCTGCCAGTTGATGTCAGCATAGGAGAAGCCTAAACCAGGGCAGAGGGGCATTATAGTTCAATATGTTTAATAAATAAGTTTGTTAAATAAAGAAGTTTGTTTTCCTAGCACTATAGTTTCCATTTAAGCTGTTACAAAATGGCAAATTTTTACAAATAATTCAACCAGACAATTTCATAAACTTTAATGAATATAAAAGTTGTCTCTCACCCCTTCCCCCCAATCACATTTTGTAAAGTTATAACCTAGGTCAGCCTTGTCTCTTACAGAACATTGATGGTGCACAAAATGGTAAAGTCACAGAGCCTTACTATCTCTAACAGAACATTAAACATAAGAGACTTTAGAACAATAAAGAAATCATGTGCTGCAATATTAGGGCATACAATCTCTCATGTCCTCTATGAGCCAGAGAAAGTTGGCAGATCCAGATAGTATATAGCATTTCTTTCTGAAATGTACTATGCTGGAAATATTAGAACTATTTATTAATAAATGAGTAAAAAAAGCTTATTCCGATTTCTCTTCGGAAATATTTTCTGTTGACTGTTTCTGTAAAGCTACTCTGCCTTAGAAGCAGCACGATACTGTAAATATTCATAGCAATAAATCTAGTTGACCTCAGCAATACTTCTCACAACAAACATGTTTTGCCTGTTAAATAGTTTCTTCATAAGCCTCTTAGGGACTAATTAAACACCTCTTAAATACCGTATTGTCCAGATTGTAGGCCAGACTTTGTTTTCCATATTGATTCATAGTATTCAACATTTTCATGCTATCCTCACAAAATTGGATTTATTTTTTGTGTGTTTTTGCATTGCTGTAAAACATGGACTGACACGTAGAAATCCTAGGAGTGGTTAAGTTAAAGGACCACTAAATTCATTCAGACCACACCATCTAAATTAAATTGTCAGGATGCAATGGTTCTGTACTTTTAACCCTGCAGTGTAAAACACTGCAGTTTTGTAGAAATGGCAATGTTTACATAGAAACATAGAATGTGATGGCAGATAAGAACCATTCGGCCGATCTAGTCTGCCCAATTTTCTAAATACTTTCATTAGTCCCTGGCCTTATCTTATAGTTAGGATAGCCTTATGCCCATCCCACGCATGCTTAAACTCCTTTACTGTGTTAACCTCTACCACTTCAGCTAGAAGGCTATTCCATGCATCCACTACCCTCTCAGTAAAGTAATACTTCCTGACATTATTGTTAAACCTTTGCCCTCTAATTTAAGACTATGTCCTCTTGTTGTGGTAGTTTTTCTTCTTTTAAATATGTCTCCTCCTTTACTGTGTTGATTCCCTTTATGTATTTAAATGTTTCTATCATATCCCCCCGTCTCGTCTTTCCTCCAAGCTATACATGTTAAGATCCTTTAACCTTTCCTGGTAAGTTTTATCCCGCAATCCATGAACCAGTTTAGTAGCCCTTCTCTGAACCCTCTCTAAGGTATCAATATCCTTCTGAAGATACGGTCTCCAGTACTGTGTACAATACTCCAAGTGAGGTCTCACCAGTGTTCTGTACAATGGCATGAGCACTTCCCTCTTTCTACTAATAAGAAAAGAAAACACATACAAGAATTCCAAAAGGTAAAAGAATGTCTAACAGCATTTACTTTAAGGATCTTCTATATTATCAGCAACCCTAATCAATCATCTCTGAAAAATTGTAAAATATAACTTTTAATAAATAAAGTTAAAATAACTGTAAGAGTAAACTAATATTTAAAAACTTAAGAGGTACAACAACAAGAGAAAGTGATAGCTTGACCGTGCTGCCTATATCAATTTGCAACACCAGTGGTACAAGGGTATAGGGGGTATAAGTGTAGAGGAAATACGATTAATAAATGTAAATATGACTATAAAGAAGGGGTATAGTAATGATTCTCAGAAGAGTATCCCCCAGCTCCCATCTCCCTTACCCACACTGTCAGCACACTCTCATTCCCCTCTATAATTCAACAGGAGCCGATCAATCTACCCGGCTACCTGACTGAGCATAGTAAAATAATAAAGCTGGGTGGCTAACACGGAAGAAAATAAATCTAAAGGCTGCAGCTAGGTCCCCTGTCCACCTCCTCCACCCTTATGCTATCAAAAGTCGCGACGAGCGTTTCGCCGACTAGTGGCTCTTCCAAGGGAACCGAATCAAAGCTGATCGGTTTTTTAAATATCCCGCCCTCCATCCTGATTGGTTCAACATCATATATATCATAACCTGTGAATGCGGGTTACAGTACATTGGCAAAACTTATCAACAACTACGCAGACGGGTTTTGCAACACATTAACTCCATCACTAATTCTCATGTTGAGACCCCAGTTGCAAAACACGTACGAGTGAATCATGCTTCTAAACCCAATGTACTTAAATTCCAGGTGATACAAAAAATATTTCTTAACCATCGGAAAGGCGATATTAATATATCTTTATTGAAAGCTGAGTCCCGTTGGATTTATTTATTTCAAACATTATATCCTGAACTGGACTGAACGAAGAATTCAATTTCACCCCATTCATTCACTCCTAAATAGGGAGCATAGACGACGTCTGA
Source organism: Pelobates cultripes (assembly GCA_933207985.1). Classification (NCBI taxonomy): domain Eukaryota; kingdom Metazoa; phylum Chordata; class Amphibia; order Anura; family Pelobatidae; genus Pelobates; species Pelobates cultripes. The sequence continues at coordinate 175,291,929 of OW240916.1, read as the reverse complement.
GGTCTACATACACCCCATGGGATTTGGAATAAATCATGGGGCATACTGACTCCCACTATATTGAGTCTGAATGGGAGAAATATTAGAAATCTCTGTTTGATTTTATCATTAAAAATTATGGTTAATTCTTTCTCCCATAATTAGGACATCTATATTTGCCTCATGTATATATATTTGTATTATACATTACTATCTGTATATACTTCAAACACTCTGTATATATTTTTACTCACCTACTGTATTTGTGTATTTTAATATCACTATTTTTATATACTGCACATATTTATAAATTTATACAGGACATATTTGGTAATTATTGTATATAACAATACTAATAAGGTTAAGAGACACTCAAGGGTTATGACTAACAACGAGATTCTGTACCTCGAGTTGCTTTTTTCAGAAAGTGACATTTATGTGGTTTCTTCTGTTAAGACACGTCTTCTAGATATAGGTAATAATGGCAACTATGCACTTTTATATGAATCACTGTAATTACAGTTTGTGCATTTCCTTTCGCCATGATATATCCAGCGATCATGGTTGATAATGGGACTTTGTATCTCTATCTCAACCATAAAAGTTATGACCTGTGCTGGTTTCTATATAGATGTTTTTATTACAAAGCTTATTCCTCTACAGATCTAACCCCCATCTATAACTAGTCACATTATAACCAATTGGGCAGGTCTATTTCAATGGACTCAAAACCTATTCCTCTATAACTGTAATTAGTTACATTGAGATAAAATGAGACAATAATTGTAACAACCTCAGAGTTACATTTATAATTCTTTAAGTATTCACTTAGGAGTTTCCTAACAGACTTAGACAGTCACTAGGACATGAGACTTTAATGTACTCATTAAATTCATAGTTAGTGTATGAGCGTTTATTAGCATATCATTTCACCGTTTGCCTAAAGTTTTTTCTTTATTATAAATAAGTTTTTTCTTTATTTCTTAACATTGCAGTACATTTAATACTAATGACATTTTTTATCCTATTATTTTGCTTTTTGTATACCCGAACACAATGGGTTAATTCCCCTCTCTATTTCCCTCAATTATGTTGGTGAAAATGTGAACCAATCAGGATGAAGGGCGGGATATTTTAAAAAACGATCAGCTTTGATTCGATTCTCTTGGAAGAGCCGCTAGTCGGCGAAATGCGCGTCGGGACTTTTGATAGCATAAGGGTGGAAGAGGTGGACAGGGGACCTAGCTGCAGCCTTTAGATTTATTTTCTTCCATGTTAGCCACCCAGCTTTATTATTTAGGTAGCCGGGAAGATTGATCGGCTCCTGTTGAATTATAGAGGGGAATGAGAGTGTGCTGACAGTGTGGGCAAGGGTGATGGGAGTTGGGGGATACTCTTCTGAGAATCATTACTATACCCCTTCTTTATATTCATATTTACATTATTTTCTCTACACTTATACCACCTATACCCTTGTACCACTGGTGTTGCAAATTGATATAGGCAGCACGGTCAAGCTATCACTTTCTCTTGTTGTTGTACCTCTTATGTTTTTAAATATTAGTTTACTCTTACAGTTATTTTAACTTTATTTATTAAAAGATATATTTTACAATTTTTCTGAGATGATTAATTAGGGTTGCTGATAATATACAAGATCCTTAAAGTGAATGCTGTTAGACATTCATTTACCTTTTGGAATTCTTGTAAGTGTTTTATTTTCTTATTAGTAATTTAAGTGTAGGGGTTACCCCCCATTATAATTTAGCAACCTGATACACTATCTCTGCTTCCTTTCTCTCCATTTTTGTAGAACTTCCCTCTTTCTATTGCTAATACCTCTCCCTATACAACCAAGCATTCTGCTAGTATTTCCTGCTGCTCTATTACGTTGTCTGCCTACCTTTAAGTCATCAGAAATAATCACCCCTAAATCCCTTTCCTCAGATGTTGAGGTTAGGACTCTATCAAATATTCCTTACTCTGCCCTTGGGTTTTTACGTCCAAGATGCATTATCTTGCACTTATCCACATTAGATGTCAGTTGCCACAACTCTGACCATTTTTCTAGTTTACCTAAATCATTTGCCATTTGGCTTATCCCTCCAGGAACATGAACCCTGTTACATATCTTGGTATCATCAGCAAAAATACATACCTTGCCATCAAGTCCTTCTGCAATATGACTAATACAAATATTAAAGAGAATGGGTCCAAGTACAGATCCCTGAGGTACCCCACTGGTGACAAGCCCAAGCTTTGAATATACTCCATTGACTACAACCCTCTGTTGCCTGTCACTCAGCCACTGCCTTACCCATTAAACAATATTGGAATCCAAACTTAAAGATTGCAGTTTATTGATAAGCCTTCTATGTGCAACAGTGTCAAAAGCCTTACTGAAATCTAGGTAAGCAATGTCTACTGCACCACCCTGATCTATAATTTTAGTTACCCAATCAAAAAAATCAATAAGATTAGTTTGGCATGATCTCCCTGAAGTAAACCCATGTTGTCACTGATCTTGAAATCCATGTATTTTTAGATGTTCAACAATCCTATCCTTTAACATGGTTTCCATTACTTTCCCCACTACTGAAGTAAGGCTTACTGGCCTATAGTTGCCCGACTCCTCCCTACTACCTTTCTTGTGAATGGGCACAACATTCGCTAACTTCCAATCTTCTGGGACTACTCCTGTTAACAATGATTGGTTCAATAAATCTGTTAATGGTTTTGCTAGTACACCACTAAGCTCTTTTAATAACTTTGGGTGTATTCCATCAGGCCCCACTGACTTATTTGTCTTTACTTTTGACAGTTGAAATAGAACCTCATCCTCTGTAAACTCACATGTAATAAATGACTTATTTGTCCCTTTTCCTAACTGAGGTCCCTTTCCTTCATTTTCATCTGTAAATATCGAACAAAAATATTCATTGAGACAGTCAGCTAGACCTTTATCCTCATCTACATACCTTCCTTCTTTTGTTTTTAATCTAACTAATACTTGTTTTACTTTTCTTTTCTCATTTATGTATCTAAAAAATGTTTTGTCCCCCTTTTTTACTGACTGTGCTATTTTCTCTTCTGTGTGTGATTTGGAAGCTCTTATAAGTTGCTTAGCCTCTGTCTAATCTTATAAAGCATTCTGTCTTCCTCACTCTGGGTTTTTTTTAGAATTACTAAATGCTAACTTTTTGTTTTTTTACTATTTTGTTCACATCTGCAGAGTACCACAGTGGAGCAGGTTAAACACACAATGCATATTTTTGGCCCTCAAAAGTCAAAATTTAAAATTTTGCTTTCACTATATGTGATCCATCCAAGTTGAGAATATATAATAAGTATTTGTCATACACACAACTTGGATAACCCTATTTCCTTTCCCCTGGACATTGCTGCACAAACCTGTGGACAAGTCTGTATATAAACTAACAGGAGCATTTATGCATACTTTTTAATGCATTATCTATATAACACATTACATTACTTGGCCAATAAGAGCAAGAAAGTTATGCTTGGGTTCTTGGATATGGACAACACCGGGAGCCAACTAGGGTTAAGTTAAAGCACCTGGAGTGTAAAATGAAGAAAAGGACACTGTGATTATAATGGTATGATGGTAGCTAAATTATGCACTCATCTCATGAAATTATTGTGAATTTCTCACATGAAAAAAATGTAGTTCACTTTTTACTCAGTACCATGCTCAGGGGCTCCATCTGAAACATGGTCTATGTGTGTCTATGAATTGACTAAAGCTTTCTTGGTGAGATATATTGTTGTTAATCAATGTCAATCTTACGTTTCAGGTTTGGTTATAAACCACTTTAATCAGTTTGACACTGAGTTCCATATTTTTATACAGTGGAACCTCGGAAGTGCAATGCTCCCTTACCCGAACAATTCTGTTGTCAAACATAAAATTTGAGAAAGGAATGTCTCAACACGGCATTAACCTCGTTGGTATGACACTAATGGCCTCCTAGCACTAGACAAAGCGAACATAGCTCTATTCTGTTAGTGAACAGCTCCATTCTGTCAGCAAATAGAGCTGACAGTTAAAGTGAAGTTACATTTTCATTTAATTTACATTGTGTTGTTTTTCTGTATGATTTTATGCATGTAAGGTATTATTAAACTGTAAACGTTGTGTTAAAATGCTGTAACATTGGGGGTCTGGAACGGATTAATCTAATTTACATTAATTCTTATGGGAAATTTTGATTCGGTTTTCGAACAAATCGGTTCTCAAACAGCCTTCTTGTACAAATTAAGTTCGAGTTCTAAGGTTCCAATGTATTTGTAGAATGTCAAGGTGTCTTTTATGCATGTAATGTGTTTTTTTTTTCTCTCTGTCTCTGTGTCAGTTTATTACACACTTATACATAAGATTCGACTTACCTAGTTTTTGCAGCCGCCTTTTCGATAAGATTTACATGTTTGCAGCAAAATTCTATTTACTAGCTTATGCAACTAAGCAGCACCCCAAGCACTCCATCACAAATTACATATGTGTTTATGGATTTTCAGGCCAAAAGATGTCCACAAATGGGCAACATTCTATAAGGTTTCTCTAAGCAATCATCAGTCATGTTTCATAGTGTACCAGTGACTTGATGCATAGGTTGGGGGGAATTAAATATGAATAATAAGTTTTGCTGTCCCCAGGAGCCCGATATTAACTAGGGAGGCTCTACCATGTTTATGTGGGACTGGTGGGAAAGACATTTTGAGAAGGCACCAAGCAAATGGTCCCTACTTGTTTGCCTATGATGGAAAAGGGGTAATCAGAGTGGTGTGTCAGGGGCTCGCCCAGCACCCAAGCACAAAAATCATGAACCAGGGGATGCCAAGTCCCTGTCTGAATACCTACAAAGCTTAAGAGTCAAATTTTTTTTTTTTTTTAAAACAAACCTTCACCCTATACAAAAACAAGGGATGTCCAATCTATTGGTCCACCATGTTCACTCCTACATAGCATTGCATATGATTTCAGATTTGCAATGAATACATATTATATTCTCCCTTTATTAACGCTTCTCTCTTTCTGTATTTTTTGTTTTATGTCACTTCATAATAAGTATTTTAACATGTCAAGTGTAAAGAATGTTACTGTAGGCTCTAGTTTCAAACAAAATATGCTGGTATGTATTTAAAAGTGTGCATTTTAAATCATCGTCATTGTTTTACCAACGCTGGAAGGATGCTCAGCAACATCGTCACAGTGCAATTCAAAATGTCACTAAACTTAGTTTGGATGAAAATCATGGGAATTACAGTCATCAGCACCTTGAAGCTAAGTACCCTCTAACTCTAAACAACCAAAATCATAATCCCTACACTTCTGCACAAGGACCTCTAATATACCATACTGTCATTAAAACACTGGAAACATTTCTACAATTTCATTATAAATTGATATAATACCATTTGAAAGACTGCAAGTGAATCAAATGTTCTTTCTTTTGTTATGACATTTTTTATTGAGAATGTGGCAGAAACAGTGTGCAGAGCATAAAGTACAATAAGTAGGCAGTTGTACAGTGTATAGTGAGAATGATACTTGTCAGAAGGATAGAGTAAAGCATCACGTTCTCTTTTAGAAGTATAAAGTAACATTGTATAATAAAAATAAACATTGTAAAAAGTGGACACATTTCAGAGTTTTAGTGATTTTCCATCATAAAACAATATAATATATAGAACAAGATACAAATAAGCATAAACAACCAAGTCAAGTCCCTCTATGGGAGTGTTTTAGTGGAGTATTAAATGAAGCCTAACACCATTTACCTCAGCCTCTGCTCCCATGCAGCGATCTCATTAGAGAGGTGAGTGTTACACTTCTGTAACACCCATCTCTGGTCCTCCCTTCCTCTTCCTGCTATATTCACTTACTTGCTCTGCTTGAGGACACTTCCCCATGCAGGACATACCTCCTCAATGATGCAAAGACGTTGGCTTTCCATTCCAATGCCTCATAGCCAGTTCTAGCAGCCCTGTGGTTGCTATGGTTGGAGAGCAGAAAGACCGCATGTGGGAGGTCTCTTCTGCTCTCCTTTATTAATGAATTCCTCAGCAGACGGTCTATGCCAAATAATTGATTGACAGGTGGGTTACAAACAATTTTAATTTAATTTCTCCCAATCTATACATTTGTTAGCAAAACTGTTGCACAATGTAGTGATGAAATTTCATGCACCTTAAAAAGTGCTACAGTAGCTTTGGACAGGTGACCTTTAACCCCTTAAGGACCAAACTTCTGGAATAAAAGGGAATTATGACATGTCACACATGTCATGTGTCCTTTAGGGGTTAAGGCAGTAGGAGCTATTACGATGAAGGTAATTTAGTACCAGGGATGTGGAGGTGAGGGCAGGGGGTTGCATAGGGTGCCAGGCAGTATATTCTACATTTTAATCTGATCTAAATGGGGGTGGAATGTTTCCAAGTTAGTAAGAAATGTTTTGGTCATTAGCTCTTTATTATGGAGTATATGAAGCCATTCCATAGAGAGCAAGAAATAGTTTAAAATAAATGTTTTGAGTGGATATTAGCCCTTTTAAAATGAATTTTGTAGTGGCTGGTAGTAAGCATTGCATGGTTACATAAATATATCTTGATTTCTTTAATTTTAGGACAGTACCAAACACAGTAAAACTCATTGGCATTATCAGCAGTACATTCAATACACATTTTCAATTCTCTCCTGTCCATGGTGAAAAGCCTAGCTGGAGAATTATGCTTTCTTTAACACTCACCTCAAACCCGCGGATGGCTTCAGCAGCCAACAAATTCTTCCCATGGTGCACAAGGGACCCCACCAGCTCCCGAGCTGTGTGCAGAGACTGTTGTTCGTGCTCGTCCTCCTGATCACACTCTTGCATCATATCACCCAGAAACCGTTGATACTGCTCAAGTTGCTCCAGTGGTCTTTGTAGAATCGCCCATGTTTCCTCCTCTTCCTTTTGGTCCCTCCTCCTGCCCTGTCCAAATAAGTTAATGTAAATAAAGAAAGTAGAGGTGCCAAGATAACAATATGGCTGGCAAAGCATCAAAGCTGTTGCAATTCTAGAAGGGCTCCTGCTCCTAATGGCAGGAATAAATACTGGACTAGAACATATAAACTATTTACAATCACCAACACATAGCATTTAAATACCTGATTGACAATAAATTCAGCAAATGTCAGACAGCCTTTTTTGATTGGTAAAACCTTGATAATACAAGTTTTTATGTTCTGAATTTGTTGAACCTGCTCTTGATCAGTTGTTGCTTTTTACTTACTGATTGTATATGATCCAGATGTGATCTACAAGTAGTGAGCCATCAATCTTCTGCACAGTGTAAAATATATTAAACTTGATCAGTAGTTAACTTGCAGTCACATATATTAGATGAAACTTCCATCAGTCCATGAGGTTCTGAACCTCTAATTTGAGCATATTAATGGAATTACCGTGTTTAAAATAGCATTCTGTTCTCTCAAACAGATGTAAAAATGACTTGCCTAGCACATTTATTCCAGGCGGTTAGGTCTCATAATTTCATAAATCAATCACTTTCTCTGTTTTCTGTTGGGGGAAGGAGTATTGTGCTGATTTAGCAATCTTTTATAGTATGGCATTTGATAAGCAGCACAAATAATCAATCAAAAAATAAATAAAAAACAGGAGATGGATACATTTCTAGCTAAACTGGCATTAGTAATTTAATAGTACTGGAGACTGATATAGTATATATGAGATTTCCTTTTTTATTTAAGTGTCAATTAGTTTTTTCTGTATTTTGAGTTTGGCAATTATTTCTTCATTACAGTTTTCCTTTCTAAAAAAGTATACATTAGTAATGGTTAAAGTAGAAGTAATTTTTTCAAATTTTAGATTTTTAGTATTTAATAATCAACAGTTTATTGTGCAGTGGTGAACTACATAGTATGAACTGAATATAATTTATCATGTTAACCAAATTAGTCAGACGTCTACTGAGCACAAACATGTAATTTTTGCATTTAAATGCTAACAATATATCTGAAATATTAAATATAAATGTTGCAATTATGCATAAAATCCATAACATTAAAAAAAACTAAGCATTGTGTATGTTACTTTAGCGTGTAAAAGCGAGGCTACATTTTACTGGTACCTATATGGTGCCACCACTAATTTATATTTGATTTATATGATCATGCTCAAAATGTTAATATTAAGTATTCTGTTCGTTTTTATTTGCAAAGCACTGAAATTTACAGATTTTTGGGGGGGATTATATTAACTCTAGTACTGTACTGAATGCACGTGATGGTTAGAATTCAGTGATACTGAATCATTGTCCCACATAACTAACCAATCATATCATTTAGTCTTCTCTCACCTTAAGGCTTCCGCTGGGTGCTGGAAGGAAGAGCTCCACCTTCTGTCTGTTTTTCACATACAGAGAATATAAACGCAACTGCTCTGCCTAAAAAACAAAAAACAGCAAACCTCATATATATGTTGATGTTTGTTTGTTTTCTAATAAAAAAATTTACAAACTAGTTCAGCTGTTTTATTTTGATTTTTAGGCCACACTTAGCAAATGCACAATTGTTATGATAATCTTTAGAGTGACTTCCCCTTGACATCACATTAAGGTAAAGCTGCAAACATAGAATTAGGAAATTAAACGGGGTTATCTCACATGTTGAAGGAAGCAGTATGAGACAGTCAGCGGCTGTGATACACAGTTCTGGAGTTCTCTCAGAAAATAAGTGTGGAAGTTAAGGAGTTGCTCCAAACTTCCTCTGAGCGCCAGGCTAGCTGGACAAGACCTTCTGGCCTCCAAAGAGCGTCGTAGACATTGCACGTAGCTTCGCTCCGAGCAAAGGAGGTCTAGAAGTAAGCGTTGGGGAGACCTAATGGAAACATTAATTGACAATAGTCTGACGATACCATCATATAGTAATAGACTTACATAAATAAAACCCAGAGTCCAAAAGACACAATGTACAGAACTAAAACATAATAAAAATACAAATACCATGTTAAAGGCAAAGTAAGTCAGTGTAAATACACTGTAGTACAATTTGCAGTTGTCAAAATGTGATCATACTTCCTGTACATTCAGTCACTGCATTGGCTTTTCAAAAGTACTTCAGAAGAGACTGAATTCTTTCACAGAGTTCTGCTTAAAGGACCACTATAGTGCCAGGAAAACATACTCGTTTTCCTGGCACTATAGTGCCCTGAGGGTGCCCCCACCCTCAGGGTCCCCCTCCCGCCGGGCTCTGGGGAGAGGAAAGGGTTAAATCTTACCTTTTTTCCAGCGCCGGGTGGGGAGCTCTCCTCCTCCTCTCCGCCTCCGATCCTCCTCTTCGGCTGAATGCGCATGCGCGGCAGGAGCTGCGCGTGCATTCAGCCAGTCTCATAGGAAAGCATTTTCCTATTGACGCTGGCGTCTTCTCACTGTGATTTTCACAGTGAGAAGCATGCAAACGCCTCTAGCGGCTGTCAATGAGACAGCCACTAGAGGATTTGGAGGCTGGATTAACCCTATTATAAACATAGCAGTTTCTCTGAAAGTGCTATGCTTATAAAAAATAAGGGTGAATGCTAGAGGGACCTGGCATCCAGACCACTTCATTAAGCTGAAGTGGTCTGGGTGCCTAGAGTGATCCTTTAAAACACAGCCTGTTTGATTTCTGGGTCCCGACCTAATTCCAGTTGTTAGTTTTTAAAAAAAAAAAAGCATTACAGTTTGACAGAAAGTAATCACAACATTAAACTAAGAACATTTGTAAATCAATGATATGTCAGAGAAAGAGCTAATGTAGTTTTCTAAAACCTTCTATGAGTAATTGGAGCACAGCACTTGGAAATGGAACATATAAAATAAGTTTTGTGTGAGTTTCAAGAACTTACCTTCTTCCTTCTGGCTTGGGAATCCCTCCCCAGGGAGCATCAGGTCCTCTTCCATCACCTCTACTGAGAACATGGCCCCGAGGAGGGCTACAAGTCCGATCTGCTAGCTCTCGGCTGCTGACCTCTAGACCGCGAATCCTGACTCCAACCTCTAGCCTCCGATTTTCTGGTTCTGCTGTTTGACTCTGGCCTTCCTCACCTGAGTGTTTCTGTAGGCAATGATACGTTTATTAACTAGGAGAAACATGCCCTTTCTAGTGCTTAAAACTCTTACATATAGACATGATATTTGATAATTCCACAGGAGGAAGTTAAAGTTTCTATTTTTTGGGTAATGATTCCAGTAATGATATATTTCAAAAGCACACATTACTTACCTCCTCTAAGGCCTCCATCACATGATACTGATGCTTTGATGTATCTTGAAGGCTCATGGAATCCTGTAAAGAAGTTCAAAGATGATAAACTATACTTAATATATTTAGTCAGTGGCAAGCCTGTGTCAGAGATGACCTGTTTCTCTTACCAATTTTCTTTCTCACTGATGATGTCTACAATGTAATTGATGGATTACTTACTGGGATAATTATCTATTCATGGCTTAATACGGTGTGTACACAGTGAAAGCCAACAATCTCCCATGTCTACACTCCTATACTAGTATGCTAATCTAAACATTTTGAGTAGTCCTTAACATGCTTCACTTTCTGAGACCAATGACTTTATAGTTCTCCCTGCTTAGTAATTGTCACATATTATCTTCAAGAGCAGTTAGGTATATTTGTGGGGGTTGTCATGTCTACGAAATCTTGTAGTTTTGTAGAACCATAATTCTTTCATCATTTTGAGGTACTTAACTTTTATTAACAAGATTTTCTACTGGTTTCCACGATGCCTAGATTAAGCAATAAATTAGACACCAAGGTGGTGTGTTCATTTTTTATGTCTTCACCTCAAGTGTCCGGTCAAAATAATCTTGTGGTGACAGTCTCTCCTCCAGTTCTTGCAATTTTTGATTAGATAGTTGCACAAGGCGATGCAAAGCCTCATCCACCTTCTCATAAAGCTCAAAGATTGCTGGGTCATAAAACCTGTCAATGCCAATACAATTTAGAGATAGTTGTTTATCTTCACATATCTTCTTTTCATAGTTTTGGGGTGGCTAGCCTGGTTTGAGAATTACCTCAGGTATGATGACTTCTGCAACCTTGCTACTAATGTTCCTCCATCTCTTTGCAGCACCTGCAGTCTCTCATCACTCAATGCTTTCTTCATGGCATCTCGATGATGACTTATTAATGCTTCAGGGTCCTGATAAATAGGAAACATTTGCATAGTGAAAACTAACTTAGAGTGTTGTAAAGACACCTGGCTCTAGAAGACAAACTGTCTGCACATTTCATACTAGCGACTACGTTGTTAAAACCAATGGATTTGTTTGCCTCTTATACACAGTGACATGTGGATTTAATAAAAGGAAAAAGAAGACCCAGCACTGTTGCTTCAACCTCAAAAACCTTTTAATATAATCAAATGATAGGCCAATTTTCTATCCACACACGTATGGCTTTAATGTGAGTTACCCTTGCAGTGCTAGGGTGACTTTTTCTAAAAACAAAAACTAAAGAAACCATAACATTTTGGATATGCTTACTGCAATCATAGCAATGAGCATGAAGCTACTGAGTAACTGCTTTCAGACAGAGTTGCATTGCCATCAATGTTAGGCAACTTACCTGAGTAGATCAGTGAATTTCTACTACAGAGGTAAAGTCTCAAATACATAATCAGGATCCTGCTTATTGTTGACGATGCAGTTAACATTACTATACCCCTATACGGTGGGTCAGTTTATATGTAAGCATTTGGAATGATAAAAGTGTATTTTAATTGTACATTTCTGTACAGATGTTTAAACAACAACTGGATGAATACTTGCAATAACATAATATTCAGGGATATAGCTTTTAATTTGTTGGGTAATAGCTTATTGATCCAGTGAGAAATCTGTCTGTTATTCTGAAATCAAAAAGATTTAGCAAAATTGGAAAGAGCTTCAAACTGTTTTTTGCCTTCATTTGGTTCAACAGCAAAAACAGATGTGAGAAAGGCTGAACTTAGACACATGTCTGCTTAGCCTATGTAACTATGTCTGACAGTGGGCTTTTTGGATCCACTGCCAGCTTATGTCTAATCATCAAAAGACGAATCGGCATGAATTACGCTATACCACTCTATTTATCTTTGTATCAGGGGACCATTGTTTAAGATAAGACATTTGATTACAATACATGCAGTAATTATTGAGATTACACACCTCTTTTATTTTGAATATAAAATAATACATGTGTGTGTGTGTGTAAAGACTCAAAATGCCCCATATTAAATTATTTTCAAAGACATGCCAAGATGGGAGTAAAATGAATTTGTTCCAAAAAGAACATAGACCTAATAAATCCATCAGTGAATGTTGAAAATTTGAATAATGAAAGAAGCATTTGACGTTATAACGTCTCAAAAATCTGGTGACAGTACAACTGTGTTAGGGGACAGTAGCTGAATACAAAACTATGGCTATTGTCGTGGTGGAACACTAACAAATTTGACATCTCCAGCAATATAAACTCAGCAATGCCATAGAATGTTATGTTATAGGAGCATCATGACTGGCTGGTTTCTAAATATATTTTAATGTATTATCCATATCATGCACCAAAAGAAAGATTGGCTCAATTTTTGTTTTTGCAATTATGCCTTCAAATTACAACTGCACCTTCCTTCTCTCACAAAGTCACAGTATGAATAAATCAGCCCAGATATGAGAGGGGAAAATTGTACATGATTAAGTAATACATTCTGGGAAGAATTGTGGGAATTTATAATAGCATGTTTACTAATAAAAGTGTCACAACAGCAGAGAATGTTGATCAGCATCTTTAAAGATTTAATGAGGATTTCTACAGGTTAAAGAAAAACCCTTACCAGAATGCTGTCAGTCTCTAAATCATGTATGACATCCTCTAGTGACTTCAGTACATCAGTGCACAGAGTGTAAAGATTGCCCAGAGACTGCAAAAGAAAACCCAAACAAAAAAGCAAAAGTCATAACAAATAAATGCAAAACATTGACAGTAGGATGATGGTTAGAGAGCGATATCTGTGTGAGGAGCAAAATTTGGAGAATTGTTTTTTTTTTGTATTGTATTACTTTGCAATGTTATTGTATTTCTATTAGAATGTCTGTAGTAATTAAGAACAAAGCCACATTTTTACAATATTGATTAGTGAATGAAAACGATATCTAAATATTGTAATTGTAAATTTCCAAAATTATTTAGCACATTTTTAAATAAAATTCTACATTCTGTGTAACTCATTATGCTCTGGTCACTTTAATAACCTCCCACACTTGTTTTAGACACTAGAAAAAAATCTTACTTAGGGCTCCCTTGCAGTGTGTGTTTATAGGGGTTTTAGTAATGCAGTGTGCGTTATGACATATGTTGGGGCACTCAATGTATTGTTTAAAAGGACACTATAGTCACCAAAACAAGTTTAGCTTAATGAAGCAGTCTTTGTGTATAGATCATGCTCCTGCAGTCTCACTGCTCAATTAACTGCGATTTAGGAGTTAAATCACTTTTGTTTCTGTTTATGCAGCCCTAGCCACACCTCCCCCGGCTGTGACTGACACAGCCTACATGAAAAAAATGGTTACATTTTCAATCAGATGTAACTTTATGTTTATTTTTTTTAATCTCCTGCTCTGTAAGTTAAACTTTAATTACATACAGGGGGCTCCTGCAGAGTCTAGCAAGTTAATAATGGAGCAGGAGATAATAAATTCTAAATTAAACTGAATGTGCAATAAAGGAAGTATAAACATTAGCTGTCTCTTTACAGGAAGTGTTTATGAAAGGTGTGTAAGTCACATGCAGGGAGGTGTGACTAAAGCAGCAAGAACAAAGTGATTTAACTCATAAATGGCAGAGAATTGAGCAGTGAGACTGCAGGGGCATGACCTATACATCAAAATAGCTTTATTAAGCTAAACATGTTTTGTTGACTATGGTGTCCCTTTAATGCTGTTTTGGATAAACGTAAGTGGGTGCATGTATTGTGAAATGAACAGACTGTAACTGGGATTGTGTACGGATAAAAGCTGTCATCTATATCCCCTACCCCTTTCCAATATATAAACTAATCAAAGCATGTCTCTTGAGGTGTAATTAAAAAAGTGATGAAAAGTAGGATACAAACTGATCTCCCAATGATTTTAAAAGTTTCCCTGAGATGACTGAACAGTCCAGTATGTACATCATTTCCAGAGGTAATTAATTTGCCAAAGTGATAAAAAGTGTACAGGAAAAATCTGCATTTAATTGTGTTAAGATATTTCAAAATAAGATAGCATTTTCTATGAAGCAGAACATTTGTCAGGATTAATATTAACTGATACAACTAGCACTTTACCATATTGGTAATGATATACAGGTTATCTGTCCATTTACACATGTACACCCATGCCGTACACCCATCTATCACACAGAACACTTACAATTAGAAAAAGTCAGAAAAAAGGTCACAAAATTAATTTCTTACACACAATGTCAATGCTTTCAGTTTAGAGATTGTAGAAGGGAACATTGAAATGAGTACATGCAAAGAGTCTCAGTGCAGTTCAGTGCATGTGGCTATTTATTTTTCCTTACACAAAATAGACATAATCATGTAATAGATCCCATTTAAGTCTCCCCCAACCCATGTAACATGCACATAGTTCTGTGTCTTACATGACAGCCCCACACATGCTGGGTGTGTAGTTGTATGTCTCACCCGCTGGCCCCAAACACACTCAGAGGGAACATAAGGTCTCTCTCCACCAAAGCTCTCTGGCAGTTCCTCCAAATCAATGAACTGCGTTATCTCTGAAGACAAGACAACTGACACCTGTAGGAGTAATATAAGAAGGAATGTTAGACAGAATGCAGTCCTCTTCACCTCTTTTGTCTATCAACATTATTTCTATCGGTCAATTACTGCTTTATGGTATATACAGATATATGTTTAAAATAGTAATGCTGTGAATAATACTGTATAAAGTACAAAGAGGTAAGGCAAAGTGAATATATTGGAAATGACATATCATTCAAATAATAATATGACAGTGATGGGGAACAGGATTATACAGGCATGTGGACAGGTTTACTTTACACATGACTGTCATGGTATTAGTTGCGTACTTGCCTGTGAACTGAGCAGGTCACTGGGAACAGTTGCAGAATTCTCTTTGTCACAGACTATTAAAGTGCAGTTTATAAAGTGACTTAAGGAGTCCTGTAAGTAAACACATAAAGGGAATATTATAAATAAAGATCTTACACATGATTTAATAGCACAGTTGTATATTATAAAGGATGTTTATAGTACAAGCCATTAATGCCATTATAAAAATGCAGTTCTGCCTCTTGCTTTTACCTGAATGTAACCATCTCTTGGTTACGTGGCTTCCTAACACCTTGCTTGATGTTATGTCATTCACCCCAGAACAGATTATTTAAAAACCCTAAGTCAGTGTACTCCACAAACTGCCTTAGAGAATATACCTTATTATCTTTCAGTGTCTGGAGGAGGCACTCATTGGGTGTTGTACAGTCTCGGAGATCCAGGATGAGGTTTATGCCCAAATCACGTAGTTCAGGTCTGTGTGCAAGAGGAAGGAACACGTCAATTCAACAATCTGACTCTTCTTATTATGTTTCACAACTAACAACTCAGTCTCGTCTACTATTGTGGCGTTTTCTAGGAATCTACAAATGTTTTGTCAACTGTGCATCTAAAAAAAAAGTTACGTTTGCAAATTAATCACGTCAATGAATGTTATCTGTTTGAAGTGCCACGGGTTGCCTTTGACTTCCGAGGAGTTTTGATTGAGTCAAAGCCTTCAGGAGAAAGCTAAAACCCTAAGTTCTAATAAATAACAACTAACTTGATGCCATCTATGCCAGCTGTCTTCAAAATCTAGATGTTTGTAAACCACTAATCTACATTTTTACTGTAAACAACATTCCCATGCAACGGATTTTCTAAATATAACAAAACGATCCACTCATTGCAGAACACCAAAAAATGAATCTGTATTTTATGAGCTAGCACCTACATACATATGATATATAGATATTTAGTTATCTTTGAAATCTTATATACTCTTAAATATTGTTTCATTATAACACTCCCAGTTAACACCCTTTCCTTTACCGCATATTTTATTATTATTATTGCCATTTATATAGCACCAACAGATTCCGTAGCGCTTTACAATATCATACCTAAGTAGAGAGTGTAGATAAGAGACGGTCTGCACAATGTCACTGTGGTTGTAAGTTGCTGTTGCTTTACTTGGACAAATGACCAGCAATGCTTTCTTGTCTCTGTCCTGTCCGCCTGTAAAATAAATAGAACAAGAGCTATATAGTGGTAAAAAATAAATAAATATTGTTTTCACTAATGATTTTTGGGAATTTTGACATTGAGAGGAGTTTTAATATTTTTGCACTGCAAAAACCATCCATCTCATCATCATCACGTTTTACGTCTTACCAGTCAAACAGATAAAGCCCGACTCCATTAAATCCCAGTTGACATCTTTATGCAGACATTTCAAACCATCAGAGGGAGACACGGGTAGCAAGGGGTTCTGGGAAAGTGGCTGATCTGCGTCCACATTTAATTCCACACACGGCACCTTAACTGTGTGGATGACAGCAGGTGGGGGCAGAGCTTCTGCTGAGAAATCACTGACAGTTTAGCATGTGAACACAACTGCTAACATAATGGGGAGGTCTATTTATGCGGCATGAGTGACTGCAAAATGTACTAAAAACATAATTTTTTTCTATAATGTCTGCATCTACTTTATGTACGGCTTGTATCTTTAAGACCATTTCTAATGCCCTGCACAAATCGCAAAGTCAACCATGAGTAACCTACAGTAAAATATGACCAGTTATATTTAACATTCAATAATAGTAAGTAATAGCATTTAGACTTAATTCTTTTAGTTCATCTTTTTATTTCACTGATAACAAGTATTTGACTGTGAGCTATCTTTTGATTTAGAAGAGGTGAAGGGGTCATGTTAAAGCTTACCCATCTGGCTCTCATCATTTTTTTCAATGTCTGGTTTTCTTTCTTCATCTTCTTTGGTTTTGCTGATAGTCTCAGTTACTTCTTTCCCGGCATCTGTTTTAGGCTCTGAGGTTTTAGTAATTCCCTTGTTTGCCTCTGTCCTTAAAGGCCCCCTTCCTCTCTTGTTTCTTTTTTTTCGTCGTCCTCTCCCTGTTTTTTGTGGAGTATCAGTAATATGGCTCCAGGTCGGTTGCTTTTCTTGATCTTCATGTGGTCTTATCTCACTGGATGGTAACTGTGTACCCCCCACAGTGGTACTTTCTTCAAGTCTACCATGTATGATTGAAGTTTCTTGACCATCTGCCCATGTCCTATCTGTTTTGGTTAACAATGACTCTTTAGCATGAGAGACCACGGAAATTGTATCTTCTTCATCTTTCAATGCTTTGTTTAAGGAACCCAACTGGAAATTTACTGGGCAGTTGCCTACCAGGCTTCTAAGATTACCCTTTAATGTGTTATTTTGGCACTGTATAGAAGAAGCCTGTTGTACATCATCTCCAGGTACAGCTCCGCAGTCACTGGTGATATATACAGAGTTTTCTGTGGAAAGCAATTTATGGCTTTCATCAGTTATATTTATTTTCAGGGAGAATCCTTCTATTGTCCTTGATAAAATGTCATCTTCCTGACAACCAGTTATGGGCTCAGTCCTATCTGCTCCCACGCTTTCCACCCTCTGTTCCTGTGAATAGTTTTTTGAAACCCATGTTGGACTCTCAGAGGAAATCCAGTCCTGCCTCTCAGAAGGGATGTCACAGTCATCATGTCTCTGAAGAAGATCCAAGCCTTTTCTCCATTCACTCAACAAGTCTGTCTCATTGGAACATTCTGTTGCATCTGCATTCCAATAATTTGAGCTATCCACTGTAGACTTACTTTGGTCTTCAGATGCTCCTGTGCACAATCTTTCTTTCCATGTATCTTGAGTTCTCTGCTTCAAAGTGCTCAAAGACCCAACCTTTCCTGGTTTCTTCTCATGCAACCAAGCCTGGTATCCCATCTTCTTGCCCTTTCTGCTTGGAGCTGTCTTGGCCCTATTTACCCATGTGTCTCTATAGCTGTCCAATTTTCCATTATTTGATTTATTTGGAGGGCTTAGTTCCACATATTCACCTTCCATGCAATCCAAAACAGAACCACAAATTGAATCAGTGACAGGTGAGCTCACTAAGTCTTGTTGAACATTTGAAAATGAGAACTGAGGGCTGACTTTAGGGTCTACAAGATCAACGCTGGTGATTCCTCCATCCCCAGGACTCCGACACTCCAGTGGAGGCAGCATGGGACCAAGAGGGCATTTCCTACCTACAATAAAGCCTTCCTTGTGGATGAAACGTGGATAAATAACCTCAGACCAATGCAGTCGGAGAACTTTCTCTTCCGCTGCTGCCAGGCAATTCTCCAATCGTACTGAGCTCCTGTCTTTATTGATACTATTGAGCCATTCAGCAGAGAAAATGAAGGAATGGGAGCTTTCAGGAACCACAATCTCCTGGACTCCACTGCCATCTTGAGAAAGGCACTTTAACACAAGGCGTGGGGAGCACTCAAGATATGGCACAACCTGAAGGTAGAAGTCCCCAGGCTTCAGAAAGTGCCAGGGAAGGGAGGAGAGTTGAATAAGAATCTTGTCACCAAGACACAGCGGCCATCCTTCGTGAAAGAATAGGAATCCACTATATTGAGACTGCCAAATAACATGAAGAAAAAAATACAGAAATTAAAGAAATTAAGCAAAGCAAAAATGGCATTTATAAAATAGGGAGAAAGAGAGATTGGAAGAAGAAGAATATGAATATAATGGAAAACTTTGATGGTTTTGCACGGTAAGATGTAAAAATGCAGCTTGTGTGATTAAAAAGTCAAGGGTGGAAATTAGGACAACAGAGGGCAAATTATTTGACACATATCATGAGACAATTGAAACACGTGACTAACAACCTGCTATACATCTACTATGCACAGAGGAACATAGTGAAACAGCCAGTGCAAGCTTATGATAGAGATGTAGAAGTAAGCACCATAGTGAGACTTACACAGGCCTGGTGCTGCACATTTTGAAGGATTCTCTTAGCTGGTATTAGGAATTCTAGAGTGTATCGCAGGGGATCTTCACGATATGTCCTCTCCAACACTGAAAACACCTGAGACAGGAGCGTGGGGGCTGTAACTTCAAAGGGAGGGTACAGAGAGGAGAGAGCACTTTGCAAGCAATCTTCCACAGACTGCGGGGTCTGGAAGAGACAAATACATTCTATGTAACAATTCGATATAGGATACAACTTGTACACAAGAACACAAACAGCATTGCTATGCATCACAGGGACTGTGTCTTCTGTTAATGAGACAATCTGCATTGTTAAAGAAACAGTCAAGTCATATTTTTAAATCAAAAGGAACCTTTCAGCAATTTACAGTATTTCCTGGATAATATATGGCAATTTTGATCCATCCTGATCAGGTGTTTTTACATCAGTTTGACATTGAATCAATACTTAAAAATGCAACAGAAGTGTGTAACCTAACTGATTTAATTCTGGGCATCTGAAAAGGCATAAGAAAATGTAATGTTTCGGTGCACAACACTCATTTTGGAGAATTAAAACAGAATCATTTCTAAAGCTATACATATTGCCTACATATGCTGCTATATGTAAGTTAAAACTATATTCTGTTTTAATGGTCTTGACATTTAAATGTGTTTCACCACACCTCTACAACGCTTCAAACAGCCAAAGATGACAACTTTTACTTTGAAGGTGTGCTTCACAAATTAATTAGTACTTGCTAACTTACTAACTTTTATGTCATCTTGGTACTGTAAATGACCTGCAGCACACAAGCGAAGTTGCTGTTCTATAGAGCCAGTGGTTTTCATCCAGCATACTGTGCACACTGGTGTTCCTCAAGCCAGATCAAAGTGTGACACAAATACATTGACTTCAAGGTTAGAACAGCTTGAATTTGGTCATTATTTTTTTTCTTATTTTTTTTATTTATTTATAGAAAGTACCTTTTTAGTCTGGACACCTTTAATATTGAATGTACAATATACTCAATAAAGAGAGTTAGCCAGTCCTCGTCACAAATGTTCCAGAAGATATGAACACTTATTCATAGATATGATGATGCTCTAGTGATGTTATTTTTTTATTTTACATTTTCCAATAAAAGTAGTACATGTAACAGGACCTGTAGATTTCTAATGGTGTATGTATTTGTGCTTGTCACATTTTCAGAGTACCCTGCATTCCTTGTTACTATTACCGGTAATTGCTATTTAAACAAACTGTCTCACTTTTTTTTCACCCCAATCATGTTGACTGAGGTATAAACATGCATTATGTATAGGCGCATTGTTGTATGATACATACACCAAGTATTATAGACAACTAGAAGAGGGACCACAGGAGCACGAAGAGGGATAGAAAGATTTAAAGATCTTAAAGAAGGAAACATGGGAGGTATGCATTACCAGTACAGAGATTGTACTATAACAGACGGAGGAATGGCCCGACACTATAAATATAAAGGGAAGTCTGGTTGTCTGCACCAAGTACTTCTGCAAAATCTTTTCAATGTTTGCAATGCCAAACCTCCCACAGTGATTAAAAGAAAAGTGGAAATAGTAGCGAGAGGCTATAACATTAGGGAGATAGTACTGAGTTCATTTAGAAAAATAAATACATAGACATATAACATAAAGGATAAGAGAGCCTTGAATGCAAATGATAAGATATACTGGGTATGGATCAATGAGATAAAAAAAATATATATTTACGTCATTTTACATTTATATTTACAAAGATGGTAACTTAAATTTCTCATGGGCTACATAATACATTTCGTGTTGGCTAAATGTGCACTCTTATGATTGTTCACACATTGACTCTCTATTGTAAGATTGCAGTTGGTAATACATTACGTAGATAGATTCATTATAAGGTTGCTGTTGAAATAATTCTTATAAATAGCAGTTCTGTCATCTTCCGGGATCTTTGCATATATCACAAAGACCCTAAAGGTGACATGCTAGCTTGAGTTACTTAGACCAGGGGGAGAAACTTAAGGTAGATGTACTTACCTGAAACTCTCTCTTGTAGAACCCTGCTGTGTTGCAGCAAACAATATCAGATCCTGGTGCTTCATCAGTCAGGCGCTGTGTCAATATCATATTCTCGCACGTTTGAGTCCCAGACCACTTCAGCGTATTGAAGTGGTTTGACTGCAAAGTCCCAGGTCCCTTAACCCTGGAAAGGCAATTATTTCCAATAAACTGAAATAATTACATCTTTAAGTGGATGTCTAACAGAAAGCCCCGGAGTGACCTCTGGGTTGTTAGGTGACGTTTGGTTTCCTAACTGACGCTAGATGTCCTCGGACATCCAGTGTCATGTAAAACCTTATAGGAAAGCATTCCTGCTGACGTCAGTGGGAGAGGAGTGGAGGGGGAAAACGTCAATGGAATAGGTAAGTGACAGAAGGGGTTTTTAACTTTTAGGTTTTAACTGCACGAGGGAAGGGGGCACTATAAGGAGCTACAACTTTGTTTTCCTGACACTATAGTTTGTCTTTAAGTAGAACCAATTTTGGATCTGATTCCCAATCCAAGAATTAAGAACTACAGCCCCAGCATATAATCTGGGAAACTATCAGGTTTATGATGATATTTCAGTTCATATTATTTCATATTTAGTGTATGTTTTCAGGTTTTTTTTGTCAAGGAATATCTATCAGCCCGATGGACCTTCTTTATATTTGGCACAGCAAAACTGTTGATTCTGGCCCCCATTTCTATCAGCAACTCTTTTTACATCATGTTGTGTTATAGGTTGCAGTGTGCAACCTTAAAGAGATACTATAGGCATCAAAACAACTTTAGCTTTAGCAAATCTGAATTCCTAACACTATAGTGCCCTTTGGTCCCCCCTTCCCACGGCAGATAAAGGGTTTTAAAAACATTGAGTCACTTACATGATTCCAACACCAATGTCCCTTTGGTACTGGGCCGGTGCTCCGCCTCTTCCAACGTCATCCAGAGGGGAGACCTAATGCGCATGCAAGATGAGCGCATTAGGCCCTCTCCATAGGAAAGCAAGCATTACCTCAAAAACGAGTAATAAACGGACTCCCACTGTCCTAGACTATTTCCACAGGTAATCCATGTAGTCTGACTATTTCATGATTAAACACCTTGGCTAGCTCAGTGCAAGAGGGTATCTGGGAAAGAAGCTGTCGTGGTTATGAGGCTGTAGTGGTAGAGGAACTGTCACTTGTAGGACTTCTGCACAACCAAATAACTAATGAAATGTGTGCTATTGTCTATTCTGTTTTAATTATTAATTAACCTGCACTTTAGAGCACACTGGGCACAGCATGGTAATGTAATCCCATCAGTGCTGCACACATGGGTTCAAACAGATTTCTGTGTAGATGCCCATAGCACATGCTTATGCAAACCCAAGTGCACTTTTTATTACCTCTGCAGTTTTTCAGCATGGTAACTATTACAATAGCATTTCCTAGGGTAACGGAACAAGGAACTGTCACTTCCAGCTTTTTAAGTAGAACACTATATAGTGTGCTGGTTGCTCAGTCATGAATGTAGAGTATTGTATTTGCCTTAGCCCAAGTATGCATAGCACCAGGTGATGTGTTTTCGGGGCTCAGGTCCTGTATGTATGTAGAGTACCATGTTTGGGGCTCAGGTCCTGTATGTATATATGTATGTAGAGAACCGTGTGATGTATTTGGGTCTCAGATCCTGTATGTAGAGTACCGTGTGATGTGTTTTTTTCCTAAGGCCATAAATGTAGAGCACTGTTTGATGTGTTTGTGTCTCAAGCCAGGTATCTATAGAACCATGTGATGTGTTTAGGACTCAGGTCTGTATGTAGAGTACCGTGTGATGTGTTTTTGCCTAAGGCCATAAATGTAGAGCACTGTTTGATGTGTTCGTGTCTCAAGCCAGGTATCGATAGAACCATGTGATGTGTTTAGGACTCAGGTCTGCATGTAGAGTACAGTGTGATGTGTTTAGGGCTCAGGTCCATGGGCGTCCGCAGGAATCTTTCCGGGGGGCGGGGGGGGGAGGACATAATTGTAATGATATCCATGCTTGGTACCTTTATGATAGTGTCATGAAAGGGAAGGGGCAAAGCCATTATCACATAAAGCCAGGGTGAATAGCGTTTTCACAACTATGGTGTCAGGAATACATGTTTGTATTCCTGACACTATAGTGTTCCTTTAAGCAAATTAAAGGACCATTCTGGTCAACAAAACAACTTCACCTAAATGAAAATGCTATGATGCCAGGAAGCCCCTGTGTGCTCTCTTTCCTTTAAGGGGTTAAATCGCTCTCAAATGGTTTAACCCCAAAGGCTTCCTCCAGCTCCAGGTCGCTCAGTGGTATTCGGCTTCTGAAACAGAGAGTCAGGAAGTGCAGATTGGCTTCAGGCATGGGTGCTGCTGATTGGCTAGAGTGGATAGTTGACACTCTAAGCCAATCGCTAGTTCCCGGTTCATAAAATATTTTTACTTTTTTATGAATGAGTAGCTACTGATTGGCTTAGAGTGCCAGCTGACTGCTCTAGCCAATCAGCAACACCCCTACCCAACGGCACTCTGTGCTTCCTGACACTCAGTAAATAAAAGTTAACATTAACACTGATATTTTTTTTTACCTTTGGAGATGAGAAGGTCCAAAATTTCCCTGCCAGGCCCAGGTACCAAAGCCTTATGATGTCGTGTCCAGAATAAAGTGGAGGGTTCACTTAATTTGTCCTTCCTGCTCCAATCTCCTTTTCCTCTCCTTCATTTGACACAGTCTTCTTTTTCTTCTGACACTGTCTTCTCTCCTCCTTGTCTCCTTTACCTTTCTGCTACTTTCTGCTTATTTTGCGCCCTTCTGCTCCTTTCTCATTCTGATCCCTTTCTGCTCCTTGCAGACCCTTTCTGCTCCTTTTTCTACTTTACCTTTGTGCTCCTTGCTTTCCCTTTCTGCTCCTTCTCCTACTTTACTCTTGTGCTCCTTCTGATTCTTTCTGCTCCTTTACCTTTGTGCTCCTTCTGTCCCTTTCTGCCCCTTCCTGCTCATTCTCCTACTTTGTGCTCCTTCTCCTACTTTACCTTTTGTGCTCCTTGCTGTCCCTCCCAGCTCCTTTCTGCCCCTTTCTGCTCCTTGATGTCCCTTCCTGCTCATTTCTGTTCCTTCTCCTTTATGCTCCTTCTCTTACTTTACCTTCCTGCTCCTTGCTGACTCTTCATGTAGGCTGTCTCCCCCATCCCTCACTTCCATAGGCGTGCGCACTGGGTGTGTCGGGTGTGCCTGGGCACACCCTAATCCCCGCGGCACGCCAATGGATTGAGACCGACAGGAGAGATCTCTGGATCTCTCCGGTTGGCTCATGCAGAGCCGACACTATCCGAGCGGCAGCTCTGGTCTAAGCCTCCATGGGCCGGTGGGGAGATCAAAGATCTACCTCACCGGTCCACAGCAGAATGGAAGGAGGCAGCAGAGAAACCGAGCTAGAGTTCACTCTCCACTGAACCACCAGGGAAGGCAGCAGGACTGGGATATTAACTAATCTGCCCCAACCTCCACCCAAACATACAGCACACACACACAAACAGCACACACACAGCACCTACACACATACAGCACACACAGCCCACAAACAGCACCACCACACACACAGCACCTACACACATACAGCACCCTCGCACACCCAGCACACTAACAGCATCCTCACAAACACACAAAACCCACACACAACACCCGCACAGCACCCACACACAAACAGCACACTAACAAACACACAACACCCACACACAGCACACAAATAGCACACTAACAGAACCCGAACAAACATGCACACACAGCACACTACCAGTTCCCTCACACACAGCACACAAACAGCACCCTCACCCACATAGCACACTACCAGCACCCTCACACACACATCACACAGCACACACACAGCAGTGTATGTATATATATATATATAAATATTTATATATACATACATATACAGGTGGCGTGTGTTTGTGCTTTAGGGTGCACACCCTAATGCAATAGGCTGCGCACGCCTATGCTCACTTCCCTAATCTATAGGCTGCCCCCCCACGCCTCACTCCCCTAATCTGTAGGCTGCTGCCCCCCCCAGCCTCACTCCCCTAATCTATAGGCTGCTGCCCCCCCAGCCTCACTCCCCTAATCTATAGGCTGCTGCCCCCCCAGCCTCACTCCCCTAATCTATAGGCTGCTGCCCTCCCCCAGCCTCACTCCCCTAATCTATAGGCTACCCTCACTCCCCTAATCTATAGGCTGCCCCCCCCCTCACTCCCCTAATCTATAGGAAAATCTATAGGCTGCTGCCCCCCCCCAGCCTCACTTCCCTAATCTATAGGCTGCTGCCCCCCCCAGCCTCACTCCCCTAATCTATAGGCTGCTGCCCCCCCAGCCTCACTCCCCTAATCTATAGGCTGCTGCTCCTCACTCCCCTAATCACATAGGCTGCTGCCCCTTCACTCCCCTAATCTATCGCTGCCCTCACTCCCTAATCTATAGGCTGCCTGCCTCCTCCCCTAATCTAGGCTGCTGCCCCCCAGCCTCACTCCCCTAATCTATAGGATGCCCCACCTCACTCTCCTAATCTATAGGCTGCTGCCCCCCAGCCTCACTCCCCTAATCTATAGGCTAGCCTCACTCCCCTAATCTATAGGCTATCTCAAACCCTCCCCCCCATCCCTCACTTACCTGATCTGTAGGCTCTCTCTGGCTGTATGTGTTGCTCCCCTGCGTTTCAATCAGCAGAGGGAAGCAGGGATAAGATGCAGCTTCCTATCCCTGTCTCTCTCTATACACAGCGCCTACTGGCCGGCGCCGGTATTGCAGTTCATTTTCAATCACATGAAAAATAGCAGAACAGGCTGAAAATTCCAGTGGGATCCTTGCCACCCCCTGCGGACGCCCATCCTTGCCACCCCCTGCGGACGCCCATGTTCAGGTCCTGTATGTAAAGAACTGTATTATCTGCTTGGGGTTCAGGTCCTGTATGGAGAGTACTGTGTGATCTGTTTCAGGCTCAGGTCCTGTATGGAGAGTACCGTGTGATCTGTTTCAGTCTCAGGTGCTGTATGGAGAGTACCGTGTGATCTGTTTCAGGTTCAGGTCCTGTATGGAGAATCTGTTGCAGGCTCAGGTGCTGTATGTAGAGCACTATGTGATGTGTTTGTGCCTAAGGCCATGTATGTAGAGTACTATGTGATGTGTTTGTGTCTCAAGCCATGTATGTAGATAACAATGTGATGTGTTTGGGGCTCAGGCCCTGTATGTAAAGTACTGTGTGATGTGTTTGTGCCTAAGGCCATGTATGTAGATCACCGTGTGATGTGTTTGTGTCTGGGTCTACCAGCTGTTCTTTTCTTCCAGCCAAAATTATGTTTGCTTGTGTCCAAGATTCCGAAACTACTGAACGGAACTAAAGTGTAAAAAAAAAAAAAAAGAGAAATAATCTGGATCCAAAGAGACAAAGAATAACATTGCAAAACACTATATTTATGGCATTTGAGTACCAGAGGAAAAGGTGTGCCTGATCTAGAAGGAAGCTGATGTCTCTGGCAGTGCAAAGGGTCATGGTGAGCATCAGTTATCACAAGTACATTTGAGTATTTAACGCGTCACTGTGCTATTTTTGTAATTACATCTGATGTTCTACTTTGATACAGCAACTTTACTTTAGCTCATTATTTTTGGAATAAGCAGTAACATTGACTTTTGCATACTAACACATACATAAACTGGCAGAGAATGTATTAATATGATTAAAGTGGAACTATCATGATTTCAAAATGTAACACACACAATCATTAATTTAGCCAAATAAAGGGAATGCTCCATGCACCAGGTGCTACCTTGACCCGATTATATGAAAGAATCTCCCTATCGCTAGATCCTATTTCCTCCAATTTTCTGACAGCAGGGATAAATATGACACCAACATGCTTGAAATGCTTCATTCATGTTTTCTTTTTTTTTAATAAAATCCTCTAACTACAGTCACATATATTTGCACACAACTAACGTTTAGTTCGTGGAAATGTAAATAAATCATCTAGGAACTGCAGGCAATGCCTTGATACGATAAAACTAGATTTTTTTAACCGTCATATTAAAAAAATGGTACTCTGACTCCGTACTGTGGATAAGGTATAGAAAAATAAATTATAAATAAAGCAATCCAGTTACAGCACCTTCAATTTAAGATGTACATTTCTTATGGATATGAATAAGTCAAATTAGGACACAGCTTGATGTGAAAAGCATATGGACCATTTTCTGTCTTAGTGGCCCTATCATAAGTACATGAACTGGTGTTTAGGTAAATATGTCTATTTTAATATTTATTTTGCTGTATTACTACACCTGCATTAGGTCTGAAATTTCCATTCTACGAGTTATCTTTCAATGGAACGTGAGAGATAAGAGGAAACAAAACACTGCAAAATTAATATATTCTGACCCCTATACCTGCAACTAATCAAGCTGTTATAAAATCAAGTGATTTTGACATAATAGCTGGTAAGGCATGTATAATGTCAGTTTTATCTGGCTTGCCTTCATATAAAAACAAAATAAAAAAAACCTACTGTTTAATTTCATGTATTTGTGCACGTTTGCCAATTGGGTATTTATGAATTCAGGTATAATTGTGTAGGTTAAAAAAAACACACAATTGGTGATATGGTTCCAGATGTTTGTCTTTGTGTGTTTGTGTGTTAGTACCCTGTTTCCCTGAAAATAAGACATCCCTGGAAAATAAGCTTTAGCTTATTTTCCAGGGATGCTCGTTATTAAAGCCCTATTCCAAAAATAAGCCCTAGTTGCAAGTTCGCTAATCTATGTTCAGGTAATTTTCCCTAAACATAGATTCGCAGGAGTCCATTTGAGAGTAAGCTAATCTATGTTCGGGAATTTTCGGGGGGAAAATTAATCTTATTTTTGGGGTGTGCTGTTTGCCAATCCATATTTATGTACATCTGCATACAGGCACCTTTCTGTATTGTATATGTTATGAATGGTGAATGTACAGAGCGGTGAGAAGTGTTGTCATATGCATATATCAATAGATGTGTTATACAGTATATACATGTCTGTGTGTGTCCTTTCTCAGCCATAACACCAGCTGCAAGTCATTAAATGCGTGAGATCATTTCTTCCTGGAGAGGGAGGAAGAGAGGATACAGACAGAGAAGCAGAGAAGTAATGGGAAGGAGACAGCTAGGAGTGCAACCGAGACACAAAGGAAGGAGTGACGAAGTAAAAAAGAAGAAGAAAAGAAATTAAAGAAAAAACAGACAACATAAAGACATGTATGTGGAGTATGACAGCGAGGGACAAACTCAGAGCCACAGATTGAGACTGACTTGAAGAAAGCAGCTGCCACATTTACTCACCCTCTGCCCCCACAGGCAGGGCAGCACTTAACGAATAACAGAAGGGCACAAACTCCAAGAGCCAATCACAGGCAAACTCTGAACTGTACGCTTTGTTCTATTTTCAACAAAAATGTTGCAACATCATTGGGAGATTGAGAGATATAGATATAAGTGATATATAATCATTACGGTTTATGTATAAGCCAAATAAATCCCCCCCAGCCCTATACAGGGACTTTACTCACAGTGCAAATGCACTCCTTTTGTTGACTAGGTTTTTGCTCATTGAAAACAGATCTCAGTCTAGAAGCAAACAAAGAGAGGGAATGTGAGCAGAGACAGTGAAAGAACACGAGCAGAGTGCGACAGGAAGAGCCAGATACCTCTGGAGTGAGGACAGAAGGTTTATGGCAGTCAGATTTGGATGGAGGGAGTGAGATAGTGGCAGACAGAGCAGTGCCACCCTCACCATGTCTCGCTGCGGATGGGCAGTCACATTGCTCTGCAGGTTGTCGCTGCGGCTCTGTCCCTGTCTGTCCGGCCGGTGTGTCGCTCTGTCCCGGTGACACAGTCTCAGCAGTCTGCACTTACTATGAGAAAGTCAGTCCCCACAGCATCTCTCCTCCTCTCTCAGATCTTTTTTTTTTTTTCCCTCTTCTCACTCTGGGGGACCTGTTAGGGGGGTTTGTTAAACAACACCCCTCTCTTTATTTCCTTACCGCCTCTCTCTGTGATTTGCTCTCCGTCTTTGCTTTTTTTTAATTTATTTTTTTAAACCACCGTTTCAGTGCCAGACGCGTGTAGTAAAGTGGCACACTAAGGGTTAATGACTCCCAGAGTTTTGTGTTTTTTTTTCTCCCCAATTTCCTCTTTGTCCTTAACAGTGTCTCGGTGTTTGCATATAACAGAGTCTCACTGTTTCCAGTCTTTTCCCTTCAGGCTCCTTACTCATCCTTTCCTTTTGATATCTTTTTCCTAAAGTTCTGTTCGTTCACCTTTCTATTAACCCTTCCCCGCTCACCTCTTTAATTTACCTTCTCTCTCACTCTTGTTTCAGCCATTTTTGCTTCCTTCACCTCATGCATCTCTGTGTTCTTATTCCAATGACTGACTAAGTTTACTCTATAAATCCCTCATTTTTCCCCCTCCTTCCTCTCTTTCATTGACCGCCCCCCTAAAAAATATCCCCTTCACTTGTCTTTTTTTCTCTCCCTGACAGACTCTTGTGTCAGACGGAAATATTCAGGGAAATGTTTCAGATTTTCAGAGAGGTGAAATTTAACAATCCTTCCTTTGTTCCTGTGCCTGAGGTCATATGGAAAGTCTGCAGCACAGCCATGCTTTCAATGTTTAACTGTTTTCCCTACACCTCTTCTGCAGCTCTTTGAATGTGCTCAGAGTCTTCTTCAGGCTGGGAGTCCAAACTCAATTTGACTGCTGCTGACTCATTGCCTGAGCAGCTCTTTCATCTCCCTGTGTCTGCCCCCCCAGATCCTACTTTGCTGCTACCCCTCTGTATGACCTTGGCTAGTCACTATTATTTCTGCAATGCTTCAAACTCTAATCATCTGCTCCAGCTGTTTTGGTGCTGAAGAATCCACTTCCCTTATATTTGCCTGATTCCAGTGGTTGTGCTTGCTGGGTTGAAATTCCTGCAGCAACAACACAAAGCCAAACAATGGATTGAAAGTTTTACAGAAGTGAAGCAAACTAGCTCCCCCATTCCCTTTCAACACAAGGAATAATCTCTCTCTCAGTATGTGACTATCTGCGTCACTTTATTTAGCTGTTAATGAAACCCTTTGTGCAGAGAATGGGGTAATTGTGTGAGAAGTGATGGGTGTGGGTGTAGTGGACAAGAAGGAGCACACAACCCCCGTTTAACCAGTTCATTACTGATCAAATGTCACAGTTGTGTGTTTATATGAAATTATGAATTGATCTTAGTCATCTTATAGGTACAGTATATATATATATATATAACTCCTCCCACAAATTCAGGCCTAATGGCCTTTTAACGTATATATATAACGTATATATATATATATATATATATATACATATATAGATATAGTGGCACTCACCCTTACATGCAGTCCATGAAAAAATATGCCTTCGTGCAATCCCACGCTGGGTATAAACAAAAAGTGAAGAAAAAAGATGCACTCTGTGGTCTTTAGAAGATAATTAATAGTATTTAATATCCAACATAATTGAATGAACGATCGACATTTCAAACTCTTCAGGTCTTCATCAAGATCAATTTAAAAACAAATATAGCAGAAATATATAGGAAAGAAAAAAGGGAGGTTACTCACCAATATATATACGTTAAAAGGCCATTATGCCTGAATTTGTGGGAGGAGTTATGGCCCCTATTTAAACTCCTAACCCCTACTCACCTCTGCCGTTCAAACTGTTTGACTTCTCCTTAGCAACCAGCACGTCCGGTCCAAAGTTCCCGCCAAAAAATTCAAGCTTCCAGCAGGAGTCCTGTCGCCAGCAGGAGTCCTACCGGCCTCGGTACCCGGCTTCCGGTCATGAGACTGACACGTCCATGTAAGCATAACGTGGGAAATAGCGTTTGGCTATTTCCCACGTTCATGCCTAAAATAATAATACTTACCTGTTTCGTGCATAATTACCCATTCGTGTACTTCAGTGGTTCGTGCGGCTAAACGTGCCGACCGCAAGCACCATGTCTGCATACAGTTCTTTTCCGTTCGTTCGTTTTTAGCCGAACGCAGCCTGTTTTACTGCTTAAAGCTCGTAACTGGCACTATGTTAAGCTGTTATACCATTCGTTCATACAAACGAAAAGACCACTTTCATCTTACAGCTTTTCACTCAATTTTCTGCCTGGTGTATAGCATGTTAAATAGTATCAAGTCTAACCTGTACAAATTAGCATGCCATGGCTATGTTTAGAATTAAATGGGACACATTTATCATATATACTACAAAACCCACTTAAAAGTACTAACTGGGAAGAACACATACTAGGGGATTCATACTAAATGTCACTCTGTACTGCTGATTCACTTTTTCAGGCAATTTAGTCTCACATATTATCATTAATTTCTTTACCTAACACTACTGCACAACTAGTCTTTCATTTAAGTAAGTTTCTCTCATAATAAATCATACTTTTATTATCTTGTTGTAGCATGCCAATAGGTTAAGCTCTCACAAACTTTTCACGCATATCTCCCATATGCAACCACCACGGCTCCTTTTTCGCCAGGCGCAGTACTGACCATAGGCACGTTCACTCAATCACTGTTTTCTCTTAAAATTCATAATGGTTCCAATACTAAGCCATGTGTGTGATTTTAGGCTCCTCTACATTTCCTTCAAGTAGACTTCAGTAAGTGTCATCCCAGTATCCTGTCATACAATATTAGGTATAGTGGTTTACTTGTTAATTTATTTCATCCCCTGAGGCCTCATTCAGCCTCCATGGCCACATTCAGCCATCCCTCCCCCCTAGGCAGGTTCTAACTTCTACATGGGCCACATCAAGACCCCTCACTACGATCTACAGTAGTATCTACATATGTTCGGGCACATCATTAAGGAGACAAGCCCCATCAGGTTAGAGAACTGGCATTTAGGGATAGGTGCTGGCCTTAGCAACCCTAACTAAATTCACCAGTCCCGCGAGGCCTACTCCCCACCTCAACACAAAAGTTCAGCCCCACGGCCAAAATTTATAGTTAGCCACCTCGCTCGTCCTTCTTTAGGGCAACAGCTATGGCTTCTCAAGTCACGGCCACGCGTATTGAATCTCCTACGGTCATTGACAGGCCAACATCCCGCCACCACGTTCAAGTGGCCACAACTTCCCTCGGCCAAAATCATAGGTAGAGCCTCTCACCGCCACTTGGCATTAGCAGGGCCTCACCTGTCACTTGGGTTTTAGTTAAGTTCTTCACCTCGGCACTAGTTAGCAGGCCAGTTCTCCGAAGGTCTCGTCCCCCCCTTCACACTACCCTACTTAATTTAAATCAGTATTCCTTTTTCAGAATGTCACAACCTATCCCTATTGATGATCTACAATTGGACGAAGTACCCAGCACGCCAGTCAGGCCTGGGTCTCCAGAGGAATCCCTCACCCCCTCCACCCCCAGGTCCCTGAGATCTTGGACTAGTGCAAAAATTGCAGCAAAACTTAGGCTCAGGGGTATCCCCTTTCCAGCCACCACTAGAAAGGCAGAGCTGTGCAGGCTCTTGACGGCACAGGCCAACGAACCCAGGCCCGGCACTAGCTCACAAGGGCCGTCTACATACACCTTCGATTCCACACAGGAGACCCTGACTGCTATTCTGGCCAACCTCCATGGGAAGGATGTTTCCTTACTCATAGCCTCACAAGACGTCCTTGAAAACAGAGCATACAATTATGGGGACATCTCAGTGGTCTTAAAAACTAGAGACCCACGCCTTATCAAAAACTTTCTATACCCCAGTTTGTTATAGCTTTTGGGATATATTGAGATGTCATCTGCATGGTGTATCCACATAGGACGGAAGAAGAGCTATATCTATAGCTCAAGTACGGGGGGTCCTGCTTCTACGACTACCACAAGTCAGTTTCAGCCAAGGCAGCAACTCATCTGGCACAATTTAACATAAGAATTGACTGGTGCCAGATGGACACAGAACTTTTTTGCTGTCACTTTGCCGGTTTGAGGCCCCCGTCCTGTGCCACCTGTAGCTCAACATCTCACTCCACTGACTTGTGCCCTTCTGAGGCAGACCCTTCCACGTCTCACCACTCCTTCACCCCACACACTAGACAAGAAGGCGGGCAGAGGGACAAGCTGGGCAAGGCGCAGGTGTGCAATAACTTTAACGCTGGGGCATGCAGCCTCAGCGCATGCAGGTTGTTGCACATCTGCTCCATTTGCTTCAGAGCTCATACTAAGACAATATGCCCTGCCCGACTGTCATCTAAAAAATGACTAACCGAGATTAACATAGACATTGTGGCTTACTACCTGCGTTCCCACCTAGCCAGGCATTTGGTAGATTATTTGGTTATGGGTTTCTCACACGGGTTTCACACGGGATTCATTGCCATCACCATAGGCACACTCGAATGCCCTAACCTGTTGTAAGTATCTAATGACCCTCTCATGGACCACCTACTGTCCACAGAAACCAAGGCTGGTTTCATGATTGGCCCTTTCATATCATCACTGTTTTCATCTTGGTGCACCAGCCCCATTGGGGTAGCTGTACACAAGTACTCAAATAAAAAAAAGATTGATTATTGACCTCTCTGCACCTCATTCTTCTTCCTTCCCCAGCATCAACTCTCTCATACCCACTGAGGAGTTTTCACTGCACTACGCAAAAATTGATGACGTTATGCAAGCTATCATCACAGCAGGCAGTAAGGCATGGTTGAGCAAGACCGATATTACCAACACCTTCAATCTACTACCCATTCACCCCTCACTATGGCACTTGCATGGTGTTAAATGGCGGGACAGGTCTACCCGACTCACTTTCGGGTCTAGGAGCAGGCCCAAGCTGTTTGACATTTTCACAGAGACCCTGTGTTGGCTGTTCCCAAACATATGTGTGCGTCTGTTATCCACTATTTGGTTGATTTTTGTTGGTAGAACCAGGCTCACAAACACCAAGTAGTATTCAAGCACCACAGTCCTTTTCACTACACTAGGGGTACCCCTGTCACCAAGTAAAATGCTTGGACACTCTACCAAGCTAGTTTTCTTGGGCATAGTCTTAGACACAATATCTTTTCAAGACAGTCTACCACCCGAGAAATTGACCCGCATTAGGGATGAAATCGGCCTGTTTCTGCAGAATGATACATGCACCAGAAAGGGACTCCTATCCTTATTGGGGTCCCTTAACTTTGCGATGCATATCATTCCGCAGGGCAGATCTTTCGTCTATAGGCTACTGTGTTTACTCCATGGGGTGCCCGACTCCTGCCCAATTATACTGGATGATCCTGCCAGGGCAGATTTGCACATGTGGAGTAACTTCTTGACCGAATGGAACGGGGTTTCTCTGTTCATACCTCCACTATCCGAGCTCTCGACCACAATCTACACAGACGCAGCAGCACACACAGGGTTTGCAGCTATTTTCGGCAACCATGGTTTGGGGATAACTGGTCCACTGAGACGGATGCCTTGCCGGCTTTTAGAGAAACATCCTCATTGTTCGAGATTTACCCCATCGTGGCGGCCGCCCATACATGGGTTCATCTCTGGACCGGTAAGGCAGTTAAATGCTACTCAGACAATTCAGCAGCTTTCAAAACTATCAACAAGGGGCGGTCATCCTCTCTAACCATCATGAGGCTGATTCGCAAGCTGACTTGGCTGGCAGTAACCACCTAGTCTGCGTACACATTCCTGGTATCCATAACACAGCTGCTGACGCTCTTTCACGCTCTCAATTTCAGGTCTTCTTCCAAGCACTCTCTACGGCCCACCACCTACCATTAAGGATACCTTCTTCCACATGCTAATCCTGGATTAAACGAGCTACTACACCACGCTCAGGCACTCACACACCATGCACTCTCACCCAACACCACTATTACTTACGCTAGGGTAGTGACTATTTTTTACAAATTCACTGCAGAGTTTCACTTGCAAGGAGACTTCTCCATTAAAACCATGGTGGCTTTTGCCTCCTTCTGTCACCTACACCTCAATTTATCCCATAATATCATTAAGCTTTACCTTACTGGGATAAAACACCATGTCCTCACTAACTTTCCTATTCACACACCTTTCTTAACATCATACTCTATTAAGAAAATCCTCAAGGGTACTTACAAGGTTACAGTTCCCCCGTCACTACCACATTGCCTATAGATGGTCCTATTTTTAAGCTACTTAGCGACCTACTGGACAAATCCCTGTTTGACTATCACACTAACCTGGTTATAAAAGCCGCCATCTTTATGGCTTTCTGTGGTTTCCTCAGACCTAGGGAGTTCACAGTCGTATGTCAAATAGATACCACATCAAGCCTGAAACTATCTCATCTAAAGAAAGTAGAAGACCACTACGTACTTTCATTACCTTCCACTAAAACTAACCACACCATTCATCCCACTATCATTCCCCTCTTCCCTACCAGAAATGCCTGGCACTCAGTCAAAGTACTTGACTGGGCACACTCACCTGACACTCCACTATTACTACTATTACTACTCCAAGGGCACCCACTCACCACAGCTAAATTCACATCTCACGTCAAAACTCTACTATCAAGGTTGGGCTACAACACTGCTTCCTTCTCCGGTCACTCCTTCCGTGGGGATGCTGACTTCATTTTCCAGCAGGACTTGGCACCTGCCCACACTGCCAAAAGCACCAAAGCCTGGTTCAATGACCACACATGGGATTACTGTGCTTGATTGGCCAGCAAACTCGCCTGACCTGAACCCCATAGAGAATCTATGGGGCATTGCCAAGAGAGACATGAGACCGAACAATGCAGAAGAGCTGAAGGCCACAATTGAAGCATCCTGGTCTTCCATTTCACCTCATCAGTGCCACAGGCTGATAGCTTCCATGCCACGCCGCATTGAGGCAGTAATTGCTGCAAAAGGGACCCAAACCAAGTACTGAGTCCATATGCATGCTTATACTTTTCAGAGGTCTGATATTGTTCTATGTACACTCCTTGTTTTATTGATTGCATGTAATATTCTAATTTACTGAGATTGTGGATTTGGGGTTTTCATGAGCTGTAAGCCATAATCATCGTACTTATGACAAATCACGGCTTGAACTTTCTTGCTTTGCATGTAATGCGTCTATCTCGTATTTTCGTTTCCCCTTTTACAATGCATTACTGAAATAAATAAACTTTTGCAAAATATTCAAATTTTTCGAGGGGCGGAGCCAGAAACTCGAGTGAGTAGGACGCAACCTGCAGTAGCTCCGCTAAGAAATTCACCCTAACGCTGAATATAGGTGAAATACAGCACTATTAACAAGCCACCTAACGCCTCCTGAGTGCCTCACATCATGGGCAAGAAGGCTAAGAAATATAAAACCGATCCCGGCTCTAGATCCGGAGACATCGCAGCTTTTCTATGCTCGGCCACGCGGCCGCGGCCCGACCTAGGCAAGATGGAGCTGGCTGAGGCCTACACCTCACCATCGTCGGACGAAGAGAGCCCGACAGCAGTCTACTTACCTCCACCGAAGGTACAAGCCAAGCCGGTGACATCCTCGGAACTGGAAGACTCAGCTCCCTCCACAAAAGCCGATATAAAGGCATTAATAAAAGAAATACAGGCTATGTTCCATGCTGATATGGCGCTGGTCAGGGAGGAAGTCTCGACGCTCACAAGCCGGGTAATAACAGTGGAAGAGAGCCTCACGGGAGCGGGGGTTGCCCAAACTGCCACAGACGCAACCCTGGGGTCACTGCAAAAACAATGCAGTGCCCTGACCACACAGTTAGCTCATATGGAAGACAGGGCGAAGGCACGGAATGTGAGGATCCGAGGGGTCCCTGAATCGGTCACAAATTCCGAATTACCCCATTACTGCAGATGGCTGCTGGCTACACTACTGCTGCCCAAACAAGTGAAACAGATGGGAGTGGACTCATGTTTTCAGCTCCCTAAAGCTACCAAAGCACCTCAGGAGGCCCCTAGAGACGTGCTTGTCAAATTTAATCGGGACTCTGACCGGGGGGTTCTCATGGGAGCCACCAGGGCCTCTCCCACGGTCCCCTTTGAGGGAGCACATCTGACTTTTTACAGGGACATATCTAGGCACACCCTGGCATGGAGGAGGTCTCTTGGACAGCTTACTCAGCAGCTTCGGGAGAAATCCATTACATACAAGTGGGGGCAACACCGACTGTTGGCGGAGAGAGAAGGCAAGATGCACATCCTAACACACTATTCGGAAGTGCCAGCTTTCCTTCGAGCCCTGGGCCTACCAGCAGAGGCAGCCCCGGTGGTCACCCGCCCCTCATGGACTGTCGCAAACATCAGCCCATTTGTGCCTAGAGGAACAAGAATGGGCACACCCGATTCCCCTGCCTGAAACGAGTAACATCTGCTGTTTATATTGCTACTCATGGTTTTGGTTAAATTTATACGTTGTATTGCTTAGAAAGATTCACTTAGATCTTGAATGTATAAATGTATATATTTATGTTCCCTATACCTGGCTCCGCAGGCTACAAGCCAGCCACTATGACCAGCTACTTACTCCTCCTCTCCCCCTCATTACCTTAATTTAACGTGCCCATCCCGTTATAAGCAAACGAGCGATCACATGGCACGCACAACAGCCAACCTGGCCGACACGACTTCTCATGGGCTAACCACCACGAGAGGCCTAGGTTCTTACCTATCAGATGACAAAATGTACTGCTCATTACCCACGCGCCCTAAGTGACGTGAATCCCAGGCATAGCCTTACCTGACCACACTAAGGGTGCATACGTTAACAACTGGCAACCTCCAGTCAAAAAAACGGCCTAACCGAATGTACAGTTATGAGGATTCTATGTTAGAATATTACTATAAAAATTGGGAGAATAATATGCATGTGCCACTGTTTTACTGCAAACTGTAACCTTTGTTGAAAACCTTTATTGCACGTAATGTAACATGATGTTTTTATGGCCACCCACAAAAATAAAGAATTATAAAATATTCAAATTTTTCGAGTATCATCACCTGTACAAGTTTTGGTTAAATAATAAAGAAGGAAATTACCTAATGTTCAACATTTTTTTATTTTTGCAGTGCATAATAAATGTTACAAGCATGTTTGAGGTGCCTCAAAGGCAGTCCTCAGGCTCTTCCTCGCTTAACATGCGGGGCATATGATTAACTGGCACATTCTTATGTTTTAAGCAGGCTTAGTTACATAGGTAGAATGTCAAGATTGTTATATCAGGCATAACAGAATATGTCTAAGTAGGCTAGTGGTTTATGCTAGTGTTACAAAGCCGATGATAGTATGATGTGTTTGCCAAGTTTGTGTGTCTATTGCTGCAGGTAGGTTATGCATGGCTAAATGTTAATCATGGCAACTGATCACTCTATACTGTATTAAAACTTGCATATAGGCTAGTGAAGTCATAACAGGTATAGAATAGACCTAGACAAATGTAAAGTAACGATTGGTAGGACACTGGTGTCCAAGTCCTAGGATAAGAGAGAAATGTACTGAGTCTCTTGTTCATCAGTCCGGTGTAGATGTGTTGTCTTGGTAGGCTGTCACACAGTGGAGCTTATTTGCAGGACCGCTCATGGTGCAAGAGAGTGTATGCGCAGTGGACCCCTCTCACCTGATTCCCTCCCTCGGCTGGGACTGCTGGGTCGTGGGTTCTCGGCGCCACTAGGGTGCAGTCGTAGGTCTCCCTTCCGCCCCAGGCTGCTGTGTAGGCCTGCATCTTGTGTCCACAAACTCCGCTGCCTCTGGAGCGGTAGTTTCCTCCTCTTTTGGGAGTTGCAGGGGGCTGGGTGGTGGGCCGCCATATGTGGCGTCTGTGCCTCCGCTTGCGTGGGCGATGCTGCCGGGTCAAGACCCTCTTGGCCTTCAGCCCGGGTGGGCTTTGT
Source organism: Pelobates cultripes (assembly GCA_933207985.1). NCBI lineage: Eukaryota > Metazoa > Chordata > Amphibia > Anura > Pelobatidae > Pelobates > Pelobates cultripes. The sequence continues at coordinate 175,252,821 of OW240916.1, read as the reverse complement.
CGCTTTTGGGATACTGATTGGGGCCATGTTGTGCCCGAGGGAGGCTCCCTCACTGCTCGCTGCCCGAATTCCCCCTCACCTGTAATGTTCAACATTTTTATACCAAATTGTATAGTTCACGTGAGTTATCTGCACTTTTGAGCACATGATGACGGCCCACTTCTCCTAGCCTACTGCCCAAAGCTTAGATCTCTGTTCAAAGGGAGAAAATTCTCTCCACATGTAAGGGGAGATTGGTTTGGGTGAAAGGAAATGGGTAAATGGGTAAGGGATAACCTATGTAGTTAACAATAGACAAACAAGAGACAAGGGGGAGGATGCAACACTTGGTACTGAAAATGGAATACTGAGAGGCTAAAATTACATCTATGATAAGACTTAACTTTGAATAAATAATAGTAAAAAAGTCCAAACAGGACTCGTGCAAGAGCTAACCACAAAACAGGACAAATAGTACAATAGACAAAAATAACGAAATAAAAAACACATCTTGCAAAAACAGCTGAAGCTGTCCCACTAATAACAATGGTGTAATTGGCACAACACAAGAATTCTTATTAGAGTACACCGTAGTAATTAATATACTGGGGCCAATAACCTGTAATGGTAATCGTAAAAGATCACATTGCCACCAGCACAGTGGTTTCTAATAAATCTCAATAAATCATTGTTTAGTAGACATACACTGAGGATTAGATGTAAAATTGCTAACCAGCACACTGTGCAAAAGTTGGTATGATAGTATCAATGGCTGGAATGGCTACATATAAATGTTGTAACAGTAACAATAAATGTGTTCACAGTATTAAGAAATGTAGTTAAATCTCCTACTGGTTTGTAAGGAGACAAGGTTTATCAAACCTAGTGGTTAGCCATGTCAGATACTGTAATAGGGTAGAAAATAGGGGTTAAGGATGATAAAAGAAAATAAGGGTTAAATGACTTGCCCTCTTGTGCTCTGAGGGCACCAAAGATAGAGGAGGGAAAAGGGAAATATGAGAGGGAATAGGAGTAAATTGCTTTCCCTATTGTGCCTTCGTGGGCATCCCTTACCTCTAAGAAAATCCTTATTCTGTTGTACAGTGCTCGTCACCCCAACCACCCATGTACACATGTAGTAAAATGGCTAGCAAAATCATTGATTGCCTTGCCGCCAGCTGAACAAGTTAATTGCCGAAATAGTCAAAGATGTATAAGGTCTTTAGTGCCAGATTGCAGTACTTAAGAAAATATTGTGGGAACAGCGAAGCCCCTGATGCGCGTTTTGCTAATTCAGCTCATCAGAGGGGGTGTTTTTTTTTTTGTTATTTTTGTCAATAGTACTATTTGTCCTGTTTTGTGCACGAGTCCCGTTTGGACTTTTTTACTATTATTTATTAAAAGTTAAGTCTTATCATAGGTCAAATTTTACCATTTCAGTATTCAATTTTCAGTACCAAGTGTTGCATCCTCCACCTTGTCTGTTGTTTGTCGAAATGGGTATCTATATCTAACATCTCCTGCACATAGGCATGCATATATAATGCTGTTATATATTATAAACTCTCTAGTCGAACGCTCCTCTATGCTTGTATCCATGGTAGCTCAAAGGGCTACAAGTGCCACTAACCGCACCTTGTGTCCAGGACTATATCTGCACACGAAAAACACTACTGTTTAGAGCTATATTCTTTACACTTAGTTTGTTCTGTGACCAAACTCTCTCCAAATTCTTTCCATTCCCACATCCCTTGACAGTCTACCACCAATTGTAACAACTAGAACTCCTACAATATGTGGCCCTTTATAGGGTACTTGATTATCATCTATTGCAGTAGCTCACACTATTACGAGTTCATGTATAAACTACACTGCTTCACTGCCTATACTTTTGTTAAAGTTATGTTATTATTTGAGTCTGGGTGGTTGGGGTCTTTGTCTCCTGCCAGCGCATGCGCTGCTCAAGTCTCCTCCAAAATTACAAAGTTACCTTAGGAAATGCGCAAGAAGTGTTATTAGAGGCACTTGATTTACCTAATATGAAAATAGTAACATTTTAACGTTAAAGGGTTGAACACCCTAGAGAAAAGGCGGGCACTCCTCAACAATCATAAGCAACATCAAGTCAATAGTAGCATGCATACAAGAAACGCATTTCAGAGGCCCCAAACAACTTGCATTTTTTTTTAAAGGGCCACTATAGTCACCAGAACAACTACAGCTTATTGTATTTGTTCTGGTGAGTAATCATTCCCTTCAGGCTTTTTGCAGAGAAAATGTAGTGTTTACATTACAACCTAGGGATACCTTCACTGGTAGGTCACCCGTAGAGTGGCCTTTTATTGTGGCCAGCCTAAGGCACACCTTTGCAACAATCATGCTGTCTAATCAGCATCTTGATATGCCACACGCACCTGTGAGGTGGATGGATTATCTTGGCATAGGAGAGAAGCTCACTAACACAGATTTAGACAGAATTTTGAATATTTGAGAGAAATAGGCCTTTTGTGCATATAGAAAAAGTCTTAGATCGTTGAGTTCAGCTCATGAAAAATGGGGGCAAAAACAAGTGTGAGCGTGTCACTTCCTCCCAGACAGAGAGCGTGCCGAGCAGAATGGGGAGATTGAGCAGCAGCACACCAGCCTCAGCCAACAGCCTGCAACACTCCTAGCAAGTCACCCTCCTGCAGGAAAAACAGTAATCTAACAGGAGGATGATTGCAAATACCTGTATGTATCTGTGTGTATCTACGTGTCATTGTGTGTATCTGTGTGTCAAGGTGTGTATGTGCCACTGTATGTATCTGTGTCAGTGTGTGTGTTTATCTTTGTGCCAGTGGGTGTGTGTATCTGTGTCAGTGTGTGTTTATGTGCGTGTATGTGCCAGTATGTATCTGTGTCAGAGTATCTGTCAGTGTTTGTATGTGTATCTGTGTTCCTGTGTGCATATATTTGTACCAGTGTGTGTATCTCTGCGCAAATGTGCCAGTGTGTATCCGTGTGTGTGCCAGTGTGTTTGTTTGTTAATATGTATGTATATCTGTGTAAGTGTGTATGTGCAGACATCCCAGCAATCAAATACCAACACAACATGCAAACACACCCCTGTAAACACAAACATGACATACAAAGACACCCCTGAACTGTAAAATTATAAACACACCCTTCACTCAAACACCAATAATATACACAAATATATTACATCGTCATTTAAAATCCACCACTACATCCAAACACATCATTGCAAGTAAATGCACTCATAACATACAAACACACCACTGTATTAAAATGCTAAAATTATATACAAACACCAACTCTACACACAAACACACCTGCTACTAAGTACTACAATCTGTTTACTATCTGTAGAAATTTGCCATAAAAGAAAACCTTACGCTCTGTTAATTAAAAGGTTTGTGCTATGGTGCAACATTTTTGGGGAGTTCCACGATGTTGGTACACTATGTTAAAGGGTTCCACAGAAAAAAATTGGGAACTCCTGGTATAGAGTATATGTGCGCATGTAAAGATGTATTTGTATGTACTATTGCCATTGGAATGCGGTGGTGTGCTTTTGTGTAGCGTTTGAATGCAGGGGAGTATCTGTATGTAGTGTTGGCTTTTAAATGTAGGTGTACATTTGGGTGTAGTGTTGGTATGTGAATGAATGGGGGTTTACAATTTTGGCATTTTAATACCGGGGTGTGTTTGTATGTACTGTTTGTGTTTGCAGGGGTGTCTTTATATGTTGTGTTGGTGTTTGATTGCTGGGATGTATGCATATACACACAAATACTGCCACATACATACGTACACAGATAAACATACACATTTACACACACACCCAGATACACACATAAACACAGTCACATACACACACATCCAGATACAAATTGAAATACACATAGATACACACTGACACATACAAACACATTGGCACATACCTTGACACACAGATACACTTACTGACACAAACACCCTGACACAGATACACACACACGGATACAAATACACACCCTATGAGAGAAAATGGTCCAGGCAACCAAAATGCCTTTTTCAAGATCAAGCTTTCTGACTGTTGGGTCATCAGGAGTCAGTAAGGCAAAGTTTATTAAGAACCCAACAGTCAGCAACGTTTCAACCAAAATGGTCTTTTTCAGGCTTCAAGCTTGCTGACTGTTGGATTTCATTAAACTTTGCCTTACTGATTCCTTGGAGTGCCTGGACCTTTTTCTCTCTTACCTACTGTATTTGGGACCTGGTGCTGGTTTATGGTTTGGTTGAACCCAGGATCTTATATTTAGATTGAGTGCACCCTGACACACAGATACACACACTGTAACAAAGTGACAAATCACGCCCAGAAGGTGTAGTGTAAATATGCAACACCCTTCTGTTAATATAAATGCATATAATTGCATATACTTCTTTGAGGTCGGTATATACAGGTATTGAGCGATTTGATAACCTCAAAAAATGGAAAAGAACAATAAATAGTGCAATATGTAACTTGTATATGTCGTGCTTTGTATAAAGTGTATAGAGGACTAACTTTACTGAGCTACTAAGAAGTATATGCAATTATATGCATTTATATTAACACAAGGGTGTTGTATATTTACACTACACCTTCTGGGTGCGGTTTGTCACTTTGTTTGTTACAGTCTGTATTGCTTGCTAGGTTTTGGGAATCCTCTCTGATTTACTGTTGCCTACTTATGTACTATTGTAGTGAGCGCCTATCTCTGTTTTTCTATACAGATACACACACTGACACAAACACCCTGACAAACAGATACACATTGACACATACAAACACCCTAACACAGACACACACTGACACATACAAACACCCTGACACACGGACAGAAACACCCAGACACACAAACACACTGACACATACAAACACCCTGACACACAGATACACAGACACAAATATTCTGACACAGATACACACTAACACACAAATACACACACCTGGGGTCCTGCTGCTGACTAAGTGTGATGGGAGTGTGGGTTTGGGCCTCTCCATACTTTCCCCCTCCTTTGTTGCTACCTTCTACTTTGCCTCCTCTTCCTCCTGTGTGGCTGCTGCTGTAGCTGGAATTAAGTGACCTGTTACAGTGAAAGGGGCCTGGGCATTAGAGGGCCACGGCACCCAACCAGGCCTCTTTTCAGCAACACCCATCAGGTTCAGGTGGCCCTTAGTGCATGGACTACCTGACGGGCCCCCTCAGTGTGCGGGCCCTGGTGCAGCCTCACCGTCTCACCATGGAAATCTTATAGGAAGTACAAATGTGAAAGGAGGCTTTTATGTGCGTTATTGAGGAAAATAATTTTAATTTGGGTTTCTCAAACTTGCATGGATTCCCATGAATATTTTGGAACTGCCTTGAGGATCTAAGTAGGGTCTAGGGTTATTAAACATATGGGGGTATACCCTGCTAGGCTCCTCCTCTCCATAATCAAAAGTGCAGAATCTAGCCTGTTAAATGAATGTACATATAAAGTAACACAAGCCAACGAAAATGGGGGTCATGCATTTTTTTCCCTCCAAAATGTATGGTGGTTTTATATGAATTTTGGGTTCTGAATGCAAAAATTACCTCAGATTTGCTCCATCACATACTGTTTGTTCACAACTGACTTTGACATCTTTAATTTTTTTTATTATGAGACTGAATGAAATTAGCAGTGAAAAATTACTAATTTTGCTGCTTATAAAGATTTTTCTTCTGGAGCAGAATCTCTGACTTAATAATTTAGTTCCTTTTTAGTGAACAACTAAAAGTCATCATCATCATCAGTATCTGATCCTGAATTACTAGACAAATCTACAAATGTTTCTGGTGGCAGTGGAACTGGTATTTCTAGGCTGTATGGAACAGGTCATATAGTTGATGGTTTGGATAGACAATGGCTTTCTCAACCTTTCAAGTTACAGCCTTTAACATCTCAAGAGCAAAAATAGCTGTCATCACACTAATCGTTGCCTCCCTCCATATCAACTGGCACTCCAACTCTGAATGATTCTTTTTGCCTTTTTGACCACCTCCTTAGATACTCTATGCAAATAAAACAAATATTTTAGGGTTGTCTTGATCTCCTAATTTCAATCCAAAGTAGGCATGGTACACATTTCTAATAAAAGACGTTTACATTACTTTGATGTTTATTGATGATCAGTTCCTCACAAATGTAGCAAAGGTTATCTGGACTGTTGACACATCCACGGCTAGCCAGAATTAACAATTAACTACAGTATGCAGAACCAGGGACGGACTGAGAACCCTCAGGGCCCCCGGGCAAAATAAATCAAGGACCCCCTTACAGGCCCCACCCATGCTCCGCAGCAAGCCCTACCCTTGTCCCGCCTCCAGCCACACCCTACACAATCTTTAGACACAAGGAACAACAGTGCAATTATCCACTCAAGGCCCCAGTAGAGACTACAATTGAGGGCTAATGGGCCATGGAGAGGGTTCTTTCTAGCAGAGGCTATCTCAGTGTCCTTTAGAGAGTGTGTTAGAAAGAATCCCCTCCAGGCCCCATTAGAGACTACAATGGAGAGGGTTCTTTCTAGCAGAGGCCATCTCAGCGTCCATTAGAGAGCCTCTGCTAGAAACAGTCGCCTCCAGGCCCCAGTAGAGACTACAATTGAGGGATAATGGGCCATGGAGGGGGGGTCGTTCTAGCAGAGGCTATATCAGTGTCCTTTAGAGATTATGTTAGAAAGAATCTCCTCCAGGCCCCATTAGAGAATACAAAGAAGCTAATAGGCTTGGAAGGGGGTCTTTCTAGCAGAGGCCATCTCAGCATCCATTAGAAAGCCTCTGCTGGAAACAGTCGCCTCCAGGCCCCAGTAGAGTCTACAATTGAGGGCTAATGGGCCATAGAGGGGAGGTCTTTCTAGCAGAGGCTATCTCAGTGTCCTTTAGAGAGTGTGTTAGAAAGAATTTCCTCTAGGCCCCATTAGAAACTACAATGGAGTCTAATGGAGCCTGGAGAGGGGTCTCTCCAACACTCTGGTTCCTATTCACAATATAACAACACAACATAGCTCGCTGATACCTAGGCCAAGTTGTCTCCTCTTACCTTAATTACTGTTGCTGGCTGGCAGTCTGTGGGCTTGCTGGAAGGCTGTGGGCTTGCTGGCTGTGGTTGGCAGGCTGTGGCTTCCTGGCAGGCTGTGGGCTTGCTGGCTACTGCCGGCAGGCTGTAGGCTTGCTGGCTACTGCCAGCAGGCTGTGGCTTGCTGGCTGCGACTGGCAGGCTGTGGCTTGCTGGCTGTAAGCCTGTGGCTTGCTGTAGGTCTGTGGGCTGGCTACTGGCCTGTGGCTGGCTGCTGGCCTGTGGGCTGGCTGGCCTGTGGGCTGGTGGCCTTGTTGGCCTGTGGGTTGGCTGGTGGCCTGGCTGGCCTGTGGGCTGGCTGGCTGGCCAGCCTGAGGGCGGGCTGGCTGGCTGGCTGGCCTGTGGGCTGGCTGGCTACTGGGGCACTTGTAGATTATTTAAGGAAATAATCCATGCACAATAACCACTGCTGCTCTGTGTAGTGGTTATGGTGCCAGGATGGCCGGGACCCCCTCCCAGAGTAAGTAGTCAAGTAGTCATTTAAGAAGAGTTAAAAAACTTACCTGGGGTCTGCTAGGATATGGGGCTGTAGTAGGGTATAGGAGCAGTGGTGCAATGTGTGAGGGGTGCAGTGTGTGTGAAAGGTTCAGTGTGTGTGTGGGGGGGGTGTAGTGTGTGAATGTGCAGGGTGTGTGGGGCAATGTGTGTATGGGGGTGGCTGTGTAAGTGTGTGGCACTGTTAGTATGGTGGGCTGTGTATGGGGATCTGTGTGTGTATGGGTGGGCAGTGTATGTGTGTGTGTGAGGCAATGTGTGTAAATGTGTATGGTGTGTGTGGGGGCAGTGTGTGTGTATGGGGGGCAGTGTGTGTTTGTGGGGGGCAGTGTGTGAATGGGTATGGTGTGTGTGTGGGGGCAGTGTGTGTATGGGGCTAGAGTTCACTCTCACTACTGCGACCACCGGTGGTCGCAGTGTTGAGAGTGAACTCTAGCCCGTAGCTCCAATTAAAAATTAATTCTTTGTTAAATGGAGAATATATAAAAAAAAATATGAGAACTCATTCCGATCTTTAGTATATGACAGGATCCTTTAGCCATACAGATCCATCTTGGGTCAGACTGTGTGTGTATTTGAGTGTTTGTTGTTCTAATGATGTTACTGATCTGTGCATTGAGTGAAGCAGGGAAGACCATAGAGACTATATAGAGGTTTTTAAACACTGTCTGAACTAGACACGTGCCATTCGTTTCGTTACAAATTTACATTCGGAAGAATTTCGTGCAATTGAGACATTCGGATGCTTACGAATGTCCGAAGTTCGAATTGCCGTAGTGTTGAATTTCCAAAGTGCCAAAACTAACCAAATTGCAGAATTGGCGAATTTCTGAAGTGGTGAAGTGCTTCGGATTTCTGAAAAGTGGCAAAACAAGAGACGAAGGGAAAATTATGTGAATGATGACAGGAATCTTGACCAATAAGCTGGGAGCCCTATAGATATGTAAGTGGTTGTGGTGGCAGTCCAGGCACTGGGAGCCCTATAGATGTGTAGGTGGTTAGGGGTAGGGAGCCCTACAGATGTGTAAGTGGTTGTGGTGGCAAAGTGCTTCGGATAGCTGTAAAGTGGCAAACAAGAGGGATGCTTACGAAAGTTCAGAATTTCGGAAGTGCTGAACCAAATGCCATTGGTCCGAATTGCTGAAGCAGAAATTATCCTGATCCTGTCATAAACTAAAGGTAGATTGTTGTATGAGTTGTTCTTATTTTTTAACATATGTTTAGTTTATCACAGAATCTATTTCCTTTCAATACTTGATGAAACGATTATAATATTAAAAAACAGTGTTGAGGTGACAATTGTCCTTTAAGGTCCAGACCTTTTGTGTATTATAGCTATAATTACCACAAGAACGTTACCCCAACTAGTGGGTGTCTAACGCTACAAAACCAAGCTGGTGATATTCACATATTGTTTGCAAATTGTTTGAATGCAGATTTCGTTTCCTGTTTTGGGAAACATGTACTGTAAGTTCTGGTCACATTGAGGGTGTTGGTCTTTATAAATTGATTTGAGTAAAGTGGCTAATGGAACATTTAGTAATTTATAATATTCTGACAGAAAATCAACAGATTCTGGTATTTCCCACCTTTTGAATAAGATGTTTTTGAGAACTTCTTGTACTCTAGTCAGCTATATGGGGAAGGCCAATTTTGTCGATCAAAACTAATTTCTTTGGATGCTCATCAGGGAGTGCAGGACACAATTTCTAAACAAACAAAAAAAAGTCATAATGTATCATCCTATTCATCAGGAAAAGTTTAGTAGCCATTGGCTGAAGTTAGGTTATTGGGCGTTTTGTCTTATGTTAGGTAGCTAACAAATTACTTTTTTTTACCACATCTGGGAAATGTGTCTAAGTAGGTCTGGCATTTAGAGATGGAAAGTCTCCTAAATTGATTTTTAGTTGTTTTAGAAGTTATTCTCAGCAGTGTTTAGTGGTATAGGCGAATATATAACCACTTTTTTCCAACTTGTTGGTCTGTGATTCATTCACTAAGAACCGCTCGGAAACACCCTTCATAGAATAGGTCCTGCAGTAAAATTGGTTATTCTTTTTATATCCTCTGTACTAGGCTCCATGTACCCTAGGGAGCAGTCACATTTAAGGGACATATGCCTGCCAAACGTACTCCACCCATTGTACTTATTACTGCACATGTTATGAAAATAATCTAAGCATTTTAAATATATAAAGGTTAATATAATACTGGTTCTCTCTGTGATGGCACAAGTGAGCAGAAACTATTTTAAGACCTGAGCGTGGATTACCTAAGGGCAGTTCCTCAGAGCTTTTTGTCCGTTCTCATATTCTTTTTTTCATATTCTTTGTTTTTGTTGCATTATCTTGGCTCTCCTTAAGTTAAAAGGGTAATCCAGACGTGGACCCCGTGCTCACTGTGCCTAGAGAGGCATCAGCTACACCTCACTGACGCTGTCCAAAGAAGGAGGCCGAAACGATTGTCCAGGGTTCTCTCAGGCAGAGAGAAATCCTGGCTCTAGAATGCCATTATGGGTGGGGTCAGTCTGATATGTCTTGGAACTGATTCTCTCTGTAATGGCATAATTGATCGCAAATGATTGGGACCTGAGCAGGGATTTACCGAAGGCCATGCTACTGAGTTTCTCTAAGGTTTTGTCTGTTCTCAGAGTTCTCATATTCTTTGTTAGTAATGATATTCCTGGGAGTCTCCCGGGTATTTTACAACTACCATTTCCTCTACTCATTGCATAATATTGTGGCTCAATATGCAAGACGATAGTGTCTGCCAGTTCCTTTCAACCTCTGTTTTAGCATTTCATATGCATATTTGCAAAGCTTGACCTCTGCATATGGTATGAGCTGCTCGATTAAGATCATTTGTGGTTTGTTTTCTAGTTTGCACAGAAGCATTGCTAAATGTCTGAATCCCTGACAAACCAGATAGGCTCTATCCTGATTCAATTAGAACCACTTTTAGCCTTGACTCTAAAGGTTGCCAATAACAATGTTCTTTCCTGCCAACTCGAATAACATTTGAAATTCTCAAACTCCTACTTTTAAAATAATTTGTTTTTCCTCCAGGAATTTGTAATCAACATACTAAATACAAATGGCAATATGTAGGCTAAAATAGTCAAACTACAGCTATTGCTGAGTTTGAATAATTCTCCATAACAGGTATGTTAGGCTTAATTTTGTCATTTAATTATAAGGAACATTCCGCCCACCACAACCACTATATCATGCTGTAGTGATTATGATGATAAGAGTGCCATAGCACCTCCCTTCCAATGTAAGTGGTTAAACTGTTCTCTGAGGGTTTGAATTCATTCCTGGTATCAACCGGGCATTGCTCCAAACCTCTCTGCAGCTGAAAATGAGAGCCTTCTTTCTAAGCCAATGAACTAAACTCTGTACCTCCGAGATTAGCTCAAGAGTTTACAGCTGAGGCAGGGAGCGGCACCAGTAGGACCCCAGGTAAGATGTTAAGCCATTAACAAATGTTTTCACTACTTACAGTGGCCATGGAACATGGGCATGCCTGGTACAATAGCCACTGTAGCATGCTATAGTGGTTCTGATGCATGGAGTGTGTCTATAATTAGCTAAAATTCAATGTTTCTTCAATAACGCTATGTGAGTATACAAGCAGTGTTCCCAAGTAGCAAAAGTGGGAGGAAATGTCCTGAAACACACAATTATTGAATAAGCAATTAGACAAGGCAAAGTCCTTATGTGAAAATAAATACCTTAGGGAAAAACTGGTTATAGCATATTATGACCAGCACGTCTCTTTATTAGTAACCACTTCAAGGCACATGGACAAACATGTAGAAATGCTTGTTTAAAGTGAAGAAACTCAAAAAATTCTGCCATGATGGGGTTAATGCAGACCAACAGGGACACAGGAAAAAAAATAACCCCTGCACCTTAAAGAATGTACCATCCTAAAATGTTTCAAAAAGAATAATGGAAAGGCACATACTCTGAAAAAAGTCAGTATTACATCAAAATGGAGGGTCTCAAACACAAGGTATTCAGTGGTAGCAAGATATAGGGAACAAAAGAGCCACTCAAAAATTAAACAATAAAAGTTCAATACTTCATTTAATTTCATAAATAAAAAGTAATCAAAAACAGAGGAAGGAAGGGGTATAGCAAACCTCAGTTTAGGTTAATATGATATCTTACACTGATCATCACTGTTAGATGTGAAAATATTTAGTGCATAAAAATAATTTTTGCACTATTCTATGAACACAATTCTGAGTTTATAAAATACACCCACCAGTCTACATTTCAAACTGAACAATAGTGACTTAAATTAGTTGGTAACATCTGAAGTACAAGCCTTTATATTCACCAAACTTAATTAGAAGGGAGCTTAGGGTCTATGATAATTGGGTGCAAATATCTTTCTCTCTCTTGCCTAAATCATGTCTTGCAACTTCCTTTAAATGCCCTCTCAGGGTCCATAAGACAGAAGTAAAGTGGCTGAGGAGTTGCAAGTTTACAAAATAAATACTTGCTGTACCCCAAACCTTTTCTTAGCTCTTTTTTTTGCTCCATTTCACAAAGGCACCCATAAATGTGTAATGATCTTACCTTGAGTGGGAGTCGACACGCAGAGTTTAAAGCACCCTTTGCAATTTTACACCAGCCATGGGGACTCAAGGCAGAAATCCCCAAAGCGGTGAAACAGTGCACTGGGGCTGATAATAACCAGTGCTTCCAGGAACGAGGTACAGGCAAGGAATATCCAAAGGCGTAGTCAGGGACGGAATCAATGGTCAGGACTGGCGGCAATCAGGCATAAACGAAGGACGAGCAGAGGATCAAGAACCAGGAGTCAGATTAACAGCAGAAACACCAAACAGGAACAAAACGATCTGAAAACGAGACACCAGCCAGGCAGGGTTTAAATAGGGAAATATCAGCCACTTATCAGGAACAGGTGTGCAGGGTCCAGGCGGAGAGACTGGATGCCCCGACAATAGGGTGATAGCTGTCCTCACCTTTGCGAAATCCATAGCATAGGTAATCGGTTTCAGGGAGAACAGGACTTCACAATCCAACTTGAATGTAGAACACTTAGACCGGATCCCAGAAAATTTCTCAGGCAACATTACCAGCGATTACGTTTGTTCAGGTAAACAGGGTACTCTCCCTTTAAAGGAAGCCAATTCACGCTGTAAGCCCTGTAAAGCTTGGATAAGCTGGGAGACCTGCTGGATCAAGGCGGATAGGGCTTTCTTCGACTCTGCAGACTCCATGGTCAGATCATTATGTAATGATCTTACCTTGAGTGGGAGTCAACACGCAGAGTTTAAAGCACCCTTTGCAATTTTACACCAGCCATGGGGACTCAAGGCAGAAATCCCCAAGGCGGTGAAACAGTGCACTGGGGCTGATAATAACCAGTGCTTCCAAGAACGAGGTACAGGCAAGGAATATCCAAAGGCGTAGTCAGGGACGGAATCAATGGTTAGGACAGGCGGCAATCAGGCATAAATGAAGGACGAGCAGAGGATCAAGAACCAGGAGTCAGATTAACAGCAGAAACACCAAACAGGAACAAAAGTTCTGAAAACGAGACACCAGCCAGGCAGGGTTTAAATAGGGAAATTTCAGTCACTTATTAGGAACATGATCCAATTATCACTTCTATCCTCATACTCCTTTCACACCCACATCCATAATCCCTCCATTACCCCCAGTCCCATACAATCTCATCCCATCAACCATTGGTCTAATCAAATAACCTTATTCCCATAATTCTCTCTCACAGCCCTATATCCACTTCATCTTAATCATTCCCTTCATCCACAGGCCCACGTGTACTCCATTCCCAATAAACAAATCACCTCAGCAAATAACCTATAGAAACCCTTCAGTGCTCCATACCCTAATAAAAATCACATTACTCATCCCCTTGATCCTTAATCACATTACTTCACACCCTATATGACGCTCAACCCCCCATGCTGTTATTTCCCTCCTTAATTGCTTTGACATTAGGCCCATAGTGCCCTTATTCTCTAACCTCTTCCCTTCACCTGAATAATTCTAGCCCCAATGGCACTGGTTTTTAAGAATATATTCACAGTCCTACTCCTTTGTTACATCCCATAGTATTTTGTACCATTTCAGTAATTGTTTTGTTTGCATTCCAGGCTGACATGCATGTATGTGATTCACATGTTCACCTTTACATGACGCCCCCTCCTCCCCCAACTGTTATTCACATACACACTCATTGGTATCTATCTTCATTTACACTGCTCATCCACAACATTAAAACCGCTGACAGGTGAATAACATTGATTATAACAATGCTATAATCTACTGATTATATCTACAATGGTATATTATATTAGGCAGCAAGTGAAAAGTAATTTTTTTGAATTTTATGTGTTGGAAGCAGGAAAAATGGGCAAGATCAGAGTGACTTTGACAAAGGCCAAATAGTGATGGCTAGCGAACTGGTTAAGAGCTTCCCCAAAATGGCAAGTCTTTTAAATTTCGGAGCACATGTGTAGCGAAGTCTAGCCCATCTAGTCCAATCACACAGAAGAGCTACTGTAGCTCAAATTGATGAAAAACCGAATGCTGGCCATGATAGAAAGGTGTAAGAACACACGGTGCATCACAGTTAGCTGTGTATGTGGATGAGTAGCATCAGACTGGTCAGAGTGTCCATGAAGACCCCTGTCTACCACTAAAAAGAGTCTTCAATGGAAAAAGAGCATCAGAACTGTACCATGGAGCAATGGAAGAAGGTTGCATGGTCTAATGAATTATGATTTCTTTTAGATCAGGTTGATGGCTGAGTGCATGTGTCGTTTACCTGGGGAAGAGATGGCTATGCACTATGGGAAGAAGGCATTCCGGCAAAGGCAGTGTTATGCTTTGGGCAATTTTCTGCTCAGAAACCTTGCGTCCTGGCATTCATGTGGCTGTTACTTTGATACATACCACCTAACTAGAGATTGTTGTAGACCCATCATGGTGCTGGTGTTCCCTGATGGTTACTTTGACACATACCACCTAACTAGAGATTGTTGTAGACCCATCATGGTGCTGGTGTTCCCTGATGGCAGTGGTGTACCCTGCCACACAACCAAACTTGTTCAAGAATGGTTTGAAGAACATGACAAAAAATTCAAGATGTTGCCTTGGCCTCCAAATTCCACAGATCTCAATCCAATTGAGCATCTGTGGGATGTGCTGGAACAACAAATCTGATCCATGGAGGCCCCATCTAGCAACTTGCAGGAGGTAAAGATACCACAGGACACATTCAGAGGTCTTGTGGAATCCATGCCTCAACAGATCTGATCTATTTTGGCAGTACAAGATTGACCTACATGATATTAAGCAGGTGGTTTTAATGTTGTGGCTGATCAATGGATGTTTACTGTAAATGTGAAACAGTCATTGAGAATAACAAACTGTATGAATTACGGCTTTTATGTGTTCTTAAAATGATTTTAACACACACAGCTTTGGTATAAATACACCGCCAATGTGGACAGCTCAGAATATGTTGGTACTCTAAAACCAACTGGCCTAAGTGCTGTAGGCAAAATCCTTTGAGACTCAATATATGCAGTATATATGTTTACTGTGAACGTGAAATATTTGTTGAGTATAACAAACTGTGTGAATTATGTTCTTAAAATTGATTTTGACACCCATGTCTATTGTGGATCACATATCCACTTAGCTCATTTGACTGAATATATATATAAATTCGACTTGTGGATGGCAACAAAAAATTTGGTTTGTCTGAAAAACATATTGCAGATGAACCAACATTCGTCTATTTTGAATTTAAGTTCATCCAAATTTTGACCATGTGGTTGTTTTGGGAGAAATGATTTGGACAAACCAAAAACCCTTTGGCAGTGCAAGGTTTCATGTGGCAGTTAGCCAGCACATGCTAGTCTGCTTCCACATTAACATGTTAAAAAAAAATCCAATCCATGGAGTCTCCACCTTGAAATTTGCAGGACTTAAGCTATCTGTCTGGGTGCAAGATACCACAGGACACTTCAGATGTCTTCTGGAGTCCATGCCTCAATGAATCATTGCTAATAAGCCTTGTGGTTTTTTTATTTTGTAGCTGATCAGTGTATATATAGACACTCATTCTCACTAATGCAAAAGAAACACAGACACAATTATGAACAGACAAGCACAGTAGTGTTGTAACATGACCTACTATTTGTGTCTCTCGTTACTGTCCTCATTTGCACACATTTTCTTATTTTGACTCTTGTCAATGACAATTGCTTTTGAGGTCTCTTCATCCCCCCGCCCCTCATTTGTACCCCTTTCCCTATGCTGCCCCTTGTCATTGTTATTTGTACCATACTTATTCTAAACAGTGCATCTAAATAGACATATTATATGAAAAAGTTGAAATTGTGTTTACTTGTTCTGGAAAAACATCACGTACACGAATGCCAAAGAAATATAAAAATACATTGAAAGGAGATTTATGGTACTTTATGGTACTTTTGAACAAAGGCCAATGACTACATACTTTTTTAAACATTGTATATGTTCTAGATAACAATGGATAAGTACTCCTTCTTCCTATCTCCGTTTGAAGAATTATATAAAGTGACTAAACTGGTGGTCTGGCTTATAGGGGGCAAACTGTAATTTTCCACACTTTTACTTTCCCTTCTTGGTTAGCATTGTGTTACCAGTGCCTATGACATTAGCAACTAGATCAAAGGGTATTTCCTCGAGAATTATGAACATGCACTTTCTCCAACTTTTTGAATACAGTGCTACATTGTTTGTTGTTCCGATACCAGGAGTGCTAAGAATGTGTAGTGAGAGATGGAGACCATAGTACGTTGTGGTGGTTATGGTGACTGGAGTTTCTGTATACTGTGCAAAGGTAATCTGTCAAGACATTTAAGAATGCCTTGATACTTATCTTTCTGTGTTGCTCACACTACGTCCATTCTGAGTCAATAAATAATATCAAACGTTGTTGTGAGTTGATGATGATGATGATGCATAAGTATGAACTTCTGCAATAGCATATCAGCTGAAGCTGGAAGCATGGTGGATGCACAACATAGCCAGGCCAGTAGCAGACTTTTTAATGAAACACTATAGCGTTAGCAACACCAGCTATAATGCCTTAGTCACCATTTAGGCAGGGCCAGACTGGGAATACAATGCAGCCCTGGAAAAAAAAATATTCCAGCCCCATTGATAATGCCTTATTCAAATCACACCAGATATTTTCTATGGGGCTCAAGTCAGGTGGCTGTGATGGCCACTGTAGAATTTTCCAGGACTTCTTCTGCAACCAAACCAAGCCTTGGTGGAATTTGTTGGGATTATTGTCTTGTTGGAAGGTCCAATGACGCCCAAACTTCAGGTTCCTCACACACAGCATGACATTTTCTCCTAGGATTTTCTGATTCTCCAATGATCCATTTTGCATTCCACAAGCTGCAGGTTACCAGTGCCAGAGGATGCGAAGCAGCCCAAGAGTATCACTGAGCCACCACCATGCTTAACTGTAGGCAGAGTGTTCTTTTCGGCATATGCTTCATTCTTCTTCCTCAAGACATATCACGCACTGATCAATTGGGCCAAAAAGTTTTTTTCATCAGAACAGAATCCCAAAATTTCTGTGGCTTATTGATATGATTTTGAGCATATTGGAGCTAACTTTTCTTGTGCCTTTGGATCAGTAGTGGTGTACGTCTTGAAGTTCTGGCATGGAAACCTTCTGCATTTAGTTTACTGTGCTCGCTGAAACCTCAGTGCCTATTGCCACCAAGTCTTGCTGCACATCTCGTGCAGTCATTCAAGGATTTTTCACAACCTGCCTTCTCAGAAATCTGGTTGCAGTCATTGATAGCTTACTTTTTCTGTCCAGGTAGTTTAACCGCTTTCCCTTCAACTCTGAATTTGTAAACTATGCTTCCAATTGTGTCTCTAGGAACATTCAGTGCCTTCACTATCTTTTTGTATCCTGTTCTTGTTTGTGAAGGGCGATGATCTCTTCTTACTTTGTGTGAATTATTTCATATTTCTAACATGCAGTCAAATGTGACAATCAACAAACCCCTAGCCAGTTCAGGTATTTCAAGTAGAAACATAGAATGTGACGGCAGATAAGAACCATTCGGCCCATCTAGTCTGCCCAATTTTTAAAAATACTTTCATTAGTCCCTGGCCTTATCTTATAGTTAGGATAGCCTTATGCATATCCCACGCATGCTTAAACCCCTTTACTGTGTTAACCTCTACTACTTCAGCTGGAAGCCTATTCCATGCATCCACTACCCTCTCAGTAAAGTAATACTTCCGGATATTATTTTTAAACCTTTGCCCTTCTAATTTAAGACTGTGTCCTCTTGTTGTGGTAGTTTTTCTTCTTTTAAATATAGTCTCCTCCTTTGCTGTGTTGATTCCCTTTATGTATTTAAATGTTTCTATCATATCCCCCCTGTCTCGTCTATCCTCCAAGCTATACATGTTAAGCTCCTTTAACCTTTCCTTGTAAGTTTTATCCTGCATTCCATGAACCAGTTTAGTAGCCCTTCTCTGAACTCTCTCTAAAGTATCAATATCCTTCTGAAGATACGGTCTCCAGTACTGCGTACAATACTCCAAGTGAGGTCTCACCAGTGTTCTGTACAATGGCATGAGCACTTCCCTCTTTCTACTGCTAATACCTCTCCCTATACAACCAAGCATTCTGCTAGCATTTCCTCCTGCTCTATTACAATATCTGCCTACCTTTAAGTCATCAGAAATAATCACCCCTAAATCCCTTTCCTCGGATGTTGAGGTTAGGACTCTATAAAATATTCTGTATTGTGCCCTTGGGTTTTTCCAAGATGCATTATCTTGCACTTATCCACATTAAATGTCCGCTGCCACAACTCTGACCATTTTTCTAATTTACCTAAATAATTTGCCATTTGGCTTATCACTCCTGGAACATCAACCCTGTTACATATCTTAGTATCATCAGCAAAAATACATACCTTACCATCAAGACCTTCTGCAATATCACTAATAAAAACATTAAAGAGAATGGATCCAAGTACAGATCCCTGAGGTACCCCACAGGTGAAAAGCCCATGCTTTGAATATACTCCATTGACTACAACCCTCTGTTGCCTGTCACTCAGCCACTGCCTTACCCATTGAGTAGGTAAGCAGTGTATACTGCACCACCCTGATCTATTATTTTAGTTACCCAATCAAAAAATCAGTAAGATTAGTTTGGCATGATCTCCCTGAAGTAAACCCATGTTGTCTCTGATCTTGAAATCCATGTGTTTTTAGATGTTCAACAATCCAATCCTTTAACATGGTTTCCATTCCTTTTCCAACTACTGAAGTAAGGCTTACTGGCCTATAGTTGCCCGACTCCTCCCTACTACCTGTAACGAGAATATACCCCAACACGCAGGATTCAGCTAAACAAAAGACAACACAGAGGAGAGATACGTCTACCGGACCTTAGAATGGCCGGACTCGACGTATATGAGAGGAGACAGAGTCAGGAACAATCCGAAATCAAGGGCACAGAGAGACAGCGTAAACTAGGACAAGCCGGGGTCTGGTACACAGTAAACAACAAGCCGACAACCAGAACAGAAGGATAAAGAGAAAACGTAGTCAGAAACAAAGCCAAGGTCAATACGGAGAAACACAACTGAACACAACAAGCGCTAAAGGGAACTGATACAGAAACCACGATAGGGCAGGGAGTAAAGGGAGAGGTAAGTTTAAATAGCTTCAAAACTAATGTGATTGGCTCCTGTCATATCCACACCCCCAAAAGGTAAGTGTATGGGGAGTGTGGCATGACAGGGGCCAATGGGAGCCTTTTGACAATTTAGGCTCCCACTGTCTCTTTAAGAGCGCGCCCGAGACTCGCGGCGCGCTCTTAGATTCAGGCGGGACACGTGACCGCTTCTCGCGGTCACTGCCCGCCTTGCTAGTGGAGCCGTCGGATGAGCCGCGCGCGGCTCGTGCAGCAGCAGGACCGCGCGCGGCTTGAAGAGAGGACCGCGGCCGGCCCCTGGAGAAGGTGAGTAACGCTACAGTACCCCTCCCTGAGGACACGCCCTCCGGGCGGGTAGGGCCAGGCCTGGCCGGAAAATGAGAATGGTAAGAACGCACAAGGCGGGGAGCGTGAACAGCATCAGCTGAAATCCAACTGCGCTCCTCAGGCCCATAACCCTTCCAATGCACCAAGTACTGAAGTCGACCCCTAAGGTAACGAGAGTCAAGAACAGCAGAGACTTCGAATTCCTCATGACCCTCCACGGAGACAGGAGGAGGAGGTGGAGAATGCCGGGTATAGCGGTTGCGTACGTAAGGTTTTAATAACGAAGTGTGAAACACATTAGGAATACGCAGATTCCTAGGAAGACCCAAGGCGTATGAAACAGGATTAACCTTATGCAGTATACGATAAGGACCTATGAAGCGGGGAGCCAATTTCATAGAAGGCACCCGCAGGCGAATATTCCGCGTGGAAAGCAAAACCCTGTCCCCCACAACATAAGTAGGAGCCGCCCTGCGATGCTTGTCAGCCTGAGCCTTCTGGCGAGCAGCGGAATCCACCAAAGAACGCTGAACCTGCTCCCAAGTATTACGCAAACCAGCCAAATGTTCATCCAGAACTGGCATGCCCTGTGAGGAGAATGCAGCCGGAAGAACAACGGGATGCTGGCCATAGACAACGTAAAAAGGGCTTTTGCCGGAAGAATCATGAGTGGCATTATTTCGAGCAAACTCAGCCCAAGGAAGTAGGTCAGACCAATTGTCCTGATGGTGAGACACAAAACAACGAAGGTACTGCTCCAGAGACTGGTTGGCACGTTCAGCGGCTCCATTAGACTGGGGATGGTAAGCGGAAGAAAATGAGAGAGAAATACCCATTTCTGAGCAAAAGGCTTTCCAGAACCTAGAAATAAATTGACTACCCTATCGGACACAATAGATACAGGGATACCATGTAACCGAAATACTTCTCTAGCGAAGATAAGAGCCAGTTCCTTGGATGTGGGCAACTTGCTAAGAGACACAAAGTGAGCCATCTTGGAAAACCGATCTACTATCATCAGGATGACTGTGTTACCATTCGAAGGGGGTAATTCAACAATAAAATCCATGGATAGGTTAGACCAAGGTCTCTCGGGAACTGGTAAGGGATGCAGAAGCCCACAAGGAACTCTACGAGACGTTTTCATACATGCACAAGTAGTACAAGCACTTATATAGTCAGTGACATCCTTACGTAAGGAACCCCACCAAAAATATCGAGAAACGGCTGACATCGTTTTGGTAATACCAGGATGTCCAGCAGTCTTAGTATCATGATATAATGACAGAATCTCCCGTCTCTCGGGAACATCAACAAACAATTTATCAATAGGCCTCTCGCTAGGTGCCATACTTTGTTTTGCCTGTATGGTCTGCAAGAGGGATGAAGAAATAGACAACATAGTAGTGGCTATTATCCTGTCTGGGGGAATGACAGGAGTAACATCAACCTCCTGTTTGTCAGTAGTTTCGAACTGTCTGGACAGAGCATCTGCTTTAATGTTGCGATCACCTGGCCTATAGGTGATAATATAATTGAAACGGGACAAAAATAGTGACCATCTGGCCTGTCTAGAAGATAATCTTTTAGCTTCACCAAGGTAGGATAGATTCTTGTGATCAGTAAAAATTAGAATAGGATCCTTAGTTCCTTCTAACAGATGTCTCCATTCTTTAAGGGCTAAGATAATAGCAAGGAGTTCACGATTACCCACATCATAATTCCTTTCAGCTTTGGACATTTGTCTAGAAAAGAAGCCACAAGGATGCAATGGCTTTTCAGGCAATTCTCTTTGGGACAAAACAGCACCTACCCCGATTTCAGAAGCATCAACTTCAAGAATATAAGGCAGTGAGGGGATAGGGTGCTGTAAAATAGGTGCCGAGGCGAATGTAGTTTTAAGAAAGTCGAAAGCCTGAAGTGCCTCGGGAGACCAGACACGAGTATTACCACCCTTTTTTGTCATACGGGTAATAGGTGCTACAATAGAAGAAAAACCCTTAATAAAACGTCTATAATAGTTAGAGAAACCAAGAAAACGTTGAATTGCTTTCAAACCCTGTGGTAGAGGCCACTCTATAACCGCTGAAAGCTTCTGGGGATCCATACGAAACCCTTTGGCGGAAATCAAATACCCCAAGAACTGGACTTCGGATTGGTCAAATAAACATTTTTCTAGTTTACAGTAAAGACCATTATTAAGAAGGGTCTTCAATACCGTTGTGACATGCCTGTGATGAGTGTGTAAATCTGTAGAATATATCAATATGTCGTCCAAATATACAATTACAAATGTGTGAATAAAATCTCTTAGGACGTCATTAATAAATTCCTGAAATACTGCTGGGGCATTGCAAAGACCAAATGGCATAACAGTATATTCGTAATGACCGGATCTAGTGTTGAATGCAGTCTTCCATTCGTGACCTTCCTTTATGCGTATTAAATTGTATGCACCTCTAAGGTCCAATTTGGTGAACACAGTAGCATGTTTCAGCCTGTCAAATAACTCTGTAATTAAAGGTATAGGGTATGCATTTTTGATAGTGATTTTGTTTAGACCTCTATAATCGATGCACGGTCTTAAATCACCCTCTTTCTTAGATACGAAGAAAAACCCTGCTCCAGCCGGGGAAGAGGATCTCCTAATGAACCCCTTTTCTAGTGATTCTTTAACATACTCCTCCATGATACGGTTCTCTTGAATAGATAAGGGGTACACCCTGCCCTTAGGAGGTATAGTGCCAGGCAATAAATCGATAGCACAATCATAGGATCTGTGAGGCGGTAATTTATCAGCTTCCCTTTTATCGAATACAGTCTTGAGAAACAAGTATTGAGGAGGTATAACAGTAGACAAAGGAGGAGTGGTAGGAACATTAATGGTATTTAAAGGGGTGACTTTAATCATACAAGAGTCGTGGCAGGTTTTACCCCATGATTTTAATTGTCCCAATTCCCAGTCAAAAATGGGATTGTGAGAACACAACCATGGGTACCCTAACACGATATGAGAAGAGGGAGAGGTGATAACCTGAAACCGAATGGTCTCAAAGTGTAAAACCCCTGTGTACATGAATAATGGTACAGTTTCATGGGTAACGACTGGAGTTTTTAAAGGTCTACCATCTATGGCCTCAATGGCCAAGGGTATCTCCCTTTCTCTGACGGGAATGTTATTTTTCGTAACAAACTCAGAGTCAATAAAGTTCTCAGCAGCCCCAGAATCAACCAAGGCTAATATGCATTCTGCTATACAACTCACCCCCGTATGAAGGGAAACAGGGAGAAGCAAACGATTAGGAGGCAATTTAGGAGACTTAGAGATCACACCCAAGGCCAGTCCCCTATAAGGTCTTAGGTGCGAGAGTTTTCCGGACGCAAAGGACATTCCCTTACCATATGGTCTCGCCTACCACAGTATAGGCAGAGTCCATTCCTTCTTCTAAGTAGTTTTTCAGTATCCGAGAGTTTGGCAACCCCTAATTGCATGGGTTCCTCCTCGGGTACTTTAACACTCTCAGGTTTATCAACTCTGGGGTTAATAGATGTGACCAGACGTCTATTCTTGTTTTTGGTATAGAGCCTGTCGCGAATTCTATTATCTATATCAATGAGGTAGTCAATAAGATCCTCTAATGGAATAGGAAGCTCCCTTGCCGCTACCTCATCTAATATAGTGTCAGATAAACCTTCCATGAACGCAGTAGTTAACCCATTATTGGTCCAATCTACCTGTGAAGCAAGGGTACGAAACT
Organism: Pelobates cultripes; assembly: GCA_933207985.1. Lineage (NCBI taxonomy): Eukaryota > Metazoa > Chordata > Amphibia > Anura > Pelobatidae > Pelobates > Pelobates cultripes. The sequence goes on along the minus strand of OW240916.1, from coordinate 175,229,368 downwards.
GAATAGCATAATCCGCCACAGACCTAGACCCCTGTTTAATCCTCATTAATGCTCTTGCGGCATTCTTTGACCTCTTTGTTGTGTCAAAAGTTCTACGAAAAGCCGCAAGAAAACTATTGAAATCATGAACCATAGGTCCATTGGCCTCCCAAATAGGATTTGCCCACTCTAGTGCTTTGTCAGTAAGTTGATGCATCAAAAACCCCACTTTAGACCTATCAGTGGGAAAGGAATGAGGATACATCTCAAGGTGGAATTCTATTTGATTAATAAAACCTCTGCATGTCTTGGCTTCCCCTCCATACCTAGGAGGAGGTGTTAAATGGGGCGAAGCATTGGTTGAATTGGATACTTCGGGAGGATGAGGTGTAGGAGGGTTAGGTGCGGTTGCAGGAATGGTTCTAGACAAGAGCGTCTGGAGAGCCTGTGCTATCTGATCCATACGGTGATCCTGCTCTACAAACCTTGCCTCGTGAGAAGCCATTTGCTGAGCCAAATCTGCGGGGTCCATGGCCCTATCGTAATGTAACGAGAATATACCCCAACACGCAGGATTCAGCTAAACAAAAGACAACACAGAGGAGAGATACGTCTACCGGACCTTAGAATGGCCGGACTCGACGTATATGAGAGGAGACAGAGTCAGGAACAATCCGAAATCAAGGGCACAGAGAGACAGCGTAAACTAGGACAAGCCGGGGTCTGGTACACAGTAAACAACAAGACGACAACCAGAACAGAAGGATAAAGAGAAAACGTAGTCAGAAACAAAGCCATGGTCAATACAGAGAAACACAACTGAACACAACAAGCGCTAAAGGGAACTGATACAGAAACCACGATAGGGCAGGGAGTAAAGGGAGAGGTAAGTTTAAATAGCTTCAAAACTAATGTGATTGGCTCCTGTCATATCCACACCCCCAAAAGGTAAGTGTATGGGGAGTGTGGCATGACAGGGGCCAATGGGAGCCTTTTGACAATTTAGGCTCCCACTGTCTCTTTAAGAGCGCGCCCGAGACTCGCGGCGCGCTCTTAGATTCAGGCGGGACACGTGACCGTTTCTCGCGGTCACTGCCCGCCTTGCTAGTTGAGCCGTCGGATGAGCCGCGCGCGGCTCGTGCAGCAGCAGGACCGCGCACGGCTTGAAGAGAGGACCGCGGCCGGCCCCTGGAGAAGGTGAGTAACACTACACTACCTTTCTTGTGAATGGGCACAACATTTGCTAATTTCCAATCTTCTGGGACTACTCCTGTTAACACTGATTGGTTAAATACATCTGTTAATTATTCATGTTAAGTGTTCCAGATCATGCACACCTGGTGCAACTTATGAATCATTTGATTAGTTGCATCAGGTGTGCTTGAGATAACAAGTTTTGCATCTTTGTGCAGTTGTGGGTGATTCTATTCAGGGGATTCAAAAATGTTGAGACAGGAGAAGTCATTAATAGTTGCATTTTCAGTTGAATTTTGTGAAACCACTTGAAGCATTCATTGTGTTGAGCTATTTCAATTGATTTTGTCTAAATTGATCAACACAAAAGCTCACTATAGACAATCTCACTGACACACACAAGTTTACTGACACACACACACAAGCTCTCTGGCATACACACAAGCTTACTACAGACAAACTCATTGGTAAATACATACAAGCTCCCTACATACAAGCTCACTGAGACACATAAGCTCACTACAGATAACCTCACTCACACAAACACACAAGCTCACTACAGACAAGCTCACTGACACACAAGCTCATTAAAAACAGGCTCACTGATGTACACAAGCTCACTAATACACACACACACACACACGTTAACTACTGACAAACTCACTCATGCAAACACATACAAGCTCCCTGACACACATAGAAGCTCACCACAAACTCACTCATACAAACACACACAAGCTTTCTGACACACTCAAGCTCACTACATACAAACACACTGACAGTTTACTGAAACACACAAGCTTAAAGGACCACTCTAGGCACCCAGACCACTTCAGCTTAATGTCCCTCTAGGATTAATCCTTTTTTTTTATAAACATAGGAGTTTCAGAGAAACTGCTATGTTTATAAATGGGTTAATCCAGCCTCTAAAGCCTCTAGTGGCTGTCTCATTGACAGCCGCTAGAGGTGCTTGTGTGCTTCTCACTGTGATTTTCAGTGATTTCAGACGCCAACGTCCATAGGAAAACATTATAAATGCTTTCCTATGTGCCTGGCTGAATGCGCGCGCAGCTCCTGCCGCGCATGCGCATTCAGCCGCAGAGGAGGATCGGAGGCGGAGAGGAGGAGGAGAGCACTCCGCCCGGCGCTGGAGAAAAGGTAAGATTTAACCCTTTCCTCTCCCCAGAGCCCAGCGGGAGGGGGATCCTGAGGGTCGGGCACCCTCAGGGCACTATAGAGCCTGGAAAACGAGTATGTTTTCCTGGCACTATAGTGGTCCTTTAATACAGACAAATTCACTAAGAAGCATTGGGAGGCTAGTGTTCATGCTGTGCGATTCCATATATCTCTATGGAGAATGTTCAGTGTCTCCGTGCATGCAAAGATTACAGGACTGAAATACAGAAGGGCCTCTAGTAACGGCTCCTAGAGGTATTGCTAGGTAACAATGTAGACATTGTTTTTTACACTGTTGCAGTGTTTACATTGATAAGACACTCCATAGACACCAGAACCACTACATTAAGCTGTAGTGGTTCTGGTGACTATAGTCTTCCTTTAAATAATTAACAGTTGGACAGTTACAGGGGAAGCCCTGGCACCACAACTACCACAGCAAGCTTCCTTACCATGAAGTGTGAGCTAAGGGTTACCTCCACTAATCTAATAACTGTGTTACAACAAGGATTTTGGAAATGGTGCTGTGACTTTGAAACCGTCAGTGTAATACCTTGAAGGTGTTGAGAAAATAAAGCAAGCATTTTGGGATATATTATTTGGTGGTAACTGCTGATATTGGTGAAATTTCCCTTAACGTGGATTTGCACACTCAAGTATTTATCAAAGTGGTAACAGAATGAACCGTGAGTCACATGTTGTGATACATTAAAGTGCTTTATAACATTATTTTTACATAATTAGTGTGAAAATGTGACTCCCCAATTGGTCCTATATTGTTATATTAGATTACTTCTGTCCACTGTGCAATAACCTATTAAATGTATTTTCGTGACACCACTCCATTGAATATTCAATTCACCACAACTGGTATTAGGAACCAAATGGAAACTTTTTCTTGGCCAATCTGTAATAACAGTGATTCAGTCCGTCCAGTATATTATAAGTCAGATGACATGATCATATACACAAAGAGATAGATAATTATAACACTACACATTGTTGACATTGTTCTATTCTATTTTAGAACACGCAAACACACATGTGACAAATCACAATCCACTCTCAACATCACTGCAAAGTAATGTTTCTAGAGTATTCACAGCTATAAACTTTATATGTGTTGCTTGCTCAATATAAGTTTCCTTCACAAACAAAAATTGGATACAATATTATCTAGACATTTGTATATGAAACTTTACAAATAGTAATAGATTAACAAATGTAATCATCAAGCTGTGACTTGTAGGGCATTTAACACAGAATTGCAAACGTAAGGGCTAAATAGTTGCGTTTAAAACAAAGTGGATTTTTAGAAATTTGGCTTTTTTCCCAATAATTTGTAATGATCTCTTTATTGTCTCTCGGTTTGTGAGTTCATATATAGTGCGTCTAAATATACACATTATATGAAAACGTTGAAATTGTGTTTACTTGTTCGTAAGAAACATCATGTACATGAATGCCAAAGAAATATAAAAATACATTGAAAAGGAGATTGATGGTTGCTGTGTGGTTTACTTTTGAACAAAGTCCAATGACTGCATACTTTTTGGAACATTGTATATGCTCTAGATAACAATGGATAAGTACGTAGGCAATTTTCCCACTATTGATGTATTTGTTCATAGACTGAGTGTCGGGACTCCTAACGTTTCATACTGATGTGAATGATATGTATACAAAGATTTTCAAGTACGCCACACACCAATGTGTAAAGGCTGTATGTAGAAGCATAGGGTTTAACGTGTTTATCAGTGGTTTACAAATTAGCTTTTCTGTCTCACTACATCTCAATTAACCCTTTGGAGTTTATTCAGTAAACTGGTAAATGCAGAATGAACACAGAAACTGCACATTGAAAAGATTCTCCAACTATTTACCGCTCAACTATTACGGCCTAAAACATGCAATTCTCTTGTTAGTTTTCCTCACTTTTTTCGTTCAGTGAATAAACTCCTTTGGTTGTTTATTTTCCTGTAATTGCTTACATAACCTTTTTTTTCCGCTTTTTTTCAGACTGTTTCTGTCTGTGTTTGTCAGCCTGTCGTTGCCTTTGTTTCTCAGCCTGTCTTTGTCTATCTCTCTGTCTCTTTCTCTCCTTTTCCCTCTCTGCATTTTTATTCCTTTCTTTCTGTTTTTCCGCCTCTCTCCTCCGCTCTCGCTCCCTCAGTTTAAGACGTTCCTTTTCACGCTCTCTTTGATTCGACTGAGCTCTATTTGCACCCACGGCTGCTGCTAGCAAGATTCCATCTGCATCAACCTTGGATTTTCCAGTCTCTTTCATTTCACTATCGGATACATCGCTATATCGCCGAGGTGGTCTCTGCAAAAAAAATAAGTGAAAACAAAATGCCTTCTAATTATGCTTCATTGTATTACAGCGAACCTATCAATATATCCGATATTATACAGTATTGAGCTAGTAGCCAGGCCTAGAATTTACTCGCCACCTTGACCTTGAACAGCATTTTGGTTTAATACCTATAATTATTATTATTATTTACATTTATTTAGCACCAACATATTCCACAGCACTTTACAATTATAGAAATTTGATATTTGAGAGGTGAAGAAGGCCATGCTCAAACAAACTTACAATCTATGAGATTTATACAGTGTGACGTTTTGGTGTGTCTGTAAATGAAAGGATGTATATGTGAAGTGTCAGAGAGTCGATAAATAAAAGGGTGTATTTGTGTAGTGAGTGAACGAAGTATACGAACCAATCCCTCGTTCCAATGTCACCTCTCCACACCCATGCTCCTTCTCATTTTCTATATGACCTATCCTCATCCATGCCCCCTTTATCTACCCACCTAGGCCACCTTCCATATGTCCCTTCTTTGACTCATCTACGCTACCTTTCTACATGCCCTTTCCATATCAATGCTCTTTGTCCTACTCATATATGTCCCTTTCTTCTGTACTGCTAGTCTTACAGTCTGTTAGCTCCCATGTGTTTGGTGGAGCGAGGGAGTCCTAAGGAGCTGTACTTAGGCTGTCTGTAAAGCTAACTTTGAACTCTTTTTAACAATGCGGGCAGGAATTTTGCCCTCTGAGCTTTCACAGCCCCTGCCTGCTTCTTGACCCCCAGCAGCTACAAGTAATATGCAGCTTTGAGTATTTTACCCTGCACTGACTAAATGGAAATTTAGTTAAAAAAAAAGTTTTTTACATATCATTCAAGAAACATGCATCTGGTATCATGCAAAGCAACCTGTATGACCTTGCATTCTTACATTTTTGATGCTTGGAGTAGCCCTATTATATTTAAAGGTACAAGGTTATTTACTAAAATGTGAATTCGAGAAAATCATAGGTTCCTATTAACTAAACTCTGAATTGAAGCAGATTGAAATCTGAATTGTAAATTGTAGGCAAAAATAGTAGTTTTGTAGATATTTTCTAACATAGCTAAAGTCACAACCAGTTTTGTCTAGACTCTAGACATTGCCATTTGAACTATAAAATTATATAAATTACAGTGAATTTGGGTAAATAAACCCCAACATGAATTCAAATGGAATAGCCAAATTGAAAACAATCTTTTTTTCCAATTTTCCTACAGTATATTGAACGTAAAAGTGAAATTTACTCTGAATGTCCAACAAATCACACATAAGTAAATAACTCCATTAATAATGTATGTGTGCCATACTTTGGTAAATCTGCTCAATGTCTAAATGGATACACTGGACTCCTAAAGCACTTTCTCTTTCTGAAATGCTTTATGAGTGAAGCGTGTCCTCTTTTTTCATTTAACAAAAATGATTTGAGTCAAAATTAGCACTTTTGGGGGCGTGACTTGGCGCTGGACAGGAATGGCCACCTGAATCAATAGCTCCGTGCCCTACTGCCTTAATTAGCCTCATTCTGCACCTACCAAGACCCCATCGGTCGAACAAAGTGAATACAAATGACCCCCTCAACACCACAAGAAGAGGCTCCATCTGCATCCGTCCGCAGTTGCCTGCAAATCCCGGGGATCCTTGAATCGCAACACGGGCTCCTCCATGTCAGAAGACGGCCAGCTGACGGATACCCACACACAAGACAGGCAGACCCCTGACTGGTACTCGTGCTTTGCCTCACTCCCTAAGAAGGGAGATCTACAGACGATCCTGGAGGAGGTAAAATCCACTCTCCAGGCGGAGATTGCTACACTCCGCACCTCACTGACAGACTTAGAGGGGAGGGTAAAAGCGCTGGAAACCATGGGCCCGGAAGCCGCGTGTCCAGCACTACGAACCATGGACTTCGGCTTTTGTCAGGCAGCTCACTGACCTGCGGCTCCATATTGAAGATCTAGATAACAGTAGCCTTAGGCACAACATTAGAGCGCAGGGCTGCTCGAATTGCAAGGCCCAGAAAATTTGCAAGAAACGTTGATCCCACTGTTCAACCTCATCCTGAGTAGGCCTCCTGATGCACGCCTCTATATAGATCGAGCACACCGTGCCCTCCGCCTGAAACCCCTACCATCTGCCCCACCACGCGATGTTATCTGCTACATACAAGATTTTCAACTGAAGGATGACATTATGAGAGGGAGGCCAAAATGTGGAGTTGTACAACGATCTATCTCACCTCACAAAAGAGACGAGCCCTCCGACCCGTCACAGCTGCCTTACAGGAACACCAAATCAGGTACCGCTGGCAATTCCCATTCGCACTAACAGCAAGAAAAGGCAACGTGGAGGACCATTATCTAAAGATTTAACTAGACCATATGTAATTTGGATATCTACTCCTTGAGACCTATGTACTTATCTATGTTTGACAATTTTTTATAACTATATGGATAGGATCATTTATGGGTAATACATTTTAGGCAATGATAATGAAGCCATCACGTTTACCAATTAAATAATTTTACCCCTATCCTTTATTATTAGGCTTTCATTTCATTGTTAAGCGTTATATGTTGTACTCACCTTTATTAGCCTGTTAACTGATTAGTACCCAAGAGGAATTTCTCTGAGGAGAATTTCCTTATTTCTTGATTCAATGTCACATTTTTAGTGTCCATGCCCAGAGTGGGTAGGTACCACTCACACTGACCACCCTTGTTGGGAATATTTCCCACACAGGGGATTCTAATAATTTATTCTATTATTCTCATTAATACTCTCTTTAATATTTATGTATTTATTTGTTTTTTAATTTTCTCTCTCCCTCCTGTTCTCTCCCATTTCCTTCTCTCATTTGCCCATATAGAAACATAGAAACATAGAAACATAGAATGTGACGGCAGATAAGAACCATTCGGCCCATCTAGTCTGCCCAATTTTCTAAATACTTTCATTAGTCCCTAATCTTATCTTATAGTTAGGATAGCCTATCCCACTCATGCTTAAACTCCTTTACTGTGTTAACCTCTACCACTTCAGCTGGAAGGCTATTCATGCATCCACTACCCTCTCAGTAAAGTAATACTTCCTGATATTATTTTTAAACCTTTGTCCCTCTAATTTAAGACTATGTCCTCTTGTTGTGGTAGTTTTTCTTCTTTTTAAATATAGTCTCCTCCTTTACTGTGTTGATTCCCTTTATATATTTAAATGTTCTATCATATCCCCCCTGTCTCGTCTTTCCTCCAAGCTATACATGTTAAGATCCTTTAACCTTTCCTGGTAAGTTTTATCCCGCAATCCATGAACCAGTTTAGTAGCCCTTCTCTGAACCCTCTCTAAGGTATCAATATCCTTCTGAAGATACGGTCTCAGTACTGTGTACAATACTCCAAGTGAGGTCTCACCAGTGTTCTGTAAATGGCTGAGCACTGAATTCTCCCTATACAATCAAGCATTCCTAGCATCTCTCTATTACTTGCCCTCCTTTACTCAGAAATAAACCCCTTCTTTTTATTTTGGTTGCTTATCAAATCACTCTGCCCTTTTTTTCAAGATGTTATCTTGCACTTATCCTATGTCGTTGCCAGACCATTTTTCTAGAATCATTTGTTTCCCTCCTGTATGGGCAAAGAATAGAGTCTCAGATCCCTGAGTACCCCACTGCAAGTCCAAGCTTCAATTATTTTCCATCTTTCCTTTTACTCGGCCTTACCCATGTAAACAAAATTTTTATTATGCCAACCTTCAAAAGCCTGTGGTAAGTACTGCACCACCTGATTATAATTTTGGATTCATGATTAAGTAGAAAATGCTGTTTCCAGAAGTTTACTTAAGATGCTTATTCTTCTTCCAATCTTCACTCTCCAACCAATGGTTTTCTCACCATTTTTTATAGCTCCATCAGGCCATTGGTCTTTCTTTGACAGGGAACCTGGGAATAAATGCTCTTTATCCTACTCAATGAGGTCCCTTTCTTCTGTACTTATAGTCAACCTGAGTTTTAATCCTAATTACTCACTAAAAATCTTTATCCCCTTTTTACTGCCATTTGGAAGCTCTTATAACCTTAGCTGGACATTGGGGTAAATTCCTAAATGGTTTTTAACTATTTTGGCCACAGGAGTACGACACAAGCCTAATGCAATTTTCTGTTGCCTTCAGCATTTTTGGACTCCATTTCTCCTTCTCCTTTATATTCTCTGTTTTTCTAAAGTCCACTCAGACAGACTGGATCCTGCCTACTTTCACCTACAGAAATTTTGGGGCCCTTTACTAACTCAGCTCAGTAGGTTTGGGCCCCCTGCGGCCCCACTTCTCAAATACCGCCCACAGGGGGCCTCCGCCTCCAAATATAGCGCCCAGTTACTTTGATGCTTTTTCTTTCTTACTTTGCCATCTCTTTGCTCATTGGCAGCAGGGCTGGATGACCCCACTACTTATAGTAACAGTCCAATTACTCACCTATTTACTGCCACACCACTGGACTTGGGTAACAGGTCCCCAGAGACGACACACCTTCTACATTTTGGCTTTTCTCCTTCCTTATCTCTTACCACCGGACAGGGCCTCCACCAGAAATTTTGGGGCCCCTAACTCAGCTCAGGGTTTGGGCCCCCTGGGGCCCACCTCAAATACAGCCCACAGGGTCCGCCTCCAAATACCGCCCACAGGAATACACAAACAGACACAAACACTGATACAAAAGGACATAGATACATATTAACAGACACACATACAGGCATACATACTGACACACACATTCTGAGACATACACATATATACAGTCACACAGGCATATATAGTGACAGACAGACACATACTAACATACATACAGACACACATGCATGAGGACATAAAGACACATACATACAGACACTGACATCCATACACACTTACATTCATAATGGCATACAGACATACACACACACATACATTCAGACTGACATACATGCATATATACAGACATACTGACATACATGGATACAGACATCCATACACACAGACATACGTTCATAATGATATGCAGACATACATTCATACTGACATACAGACATACATATATACATACATACAGACACTGTGAAAATCACAGTGAGAAGCACGCAAGCGCCTCTAGCGGCTGTCAATGAGACAGCGCTAGAGAATAGGGGAAGGCTTAACCCATTCATAAACATAGCAGTTTCTCTGAAACTGCTATGTTTATGAAAAAATGGGTTAACCCTAGCTGGACCTGGCACCCAGACCACTTCATTAAGCTGAAGTGGTCTGGGTGCCTAGAGTGGTCCTTTAAGTGTGTGTGCATCTGCATGCACTGGCGTACATACCGCGGTCGCAGGGGTCACAGCCCTGTAACCCCTGCGACCAGGTGCCCACCGCCATGTGTTGCGGCCCGGCCCGCGCGCCGGGGGGGGGCCCACGGATCAATTTTCGCACCGGGGCCCCATGGGTCATGTGTACGCCACTGGACACATACTAACATACATACTGACACACATGCATGAGGACATAAAGACACATACATACAGACACTGACATCCATACACACTTACATTCATAATGGCATACAGACATACACACATACATACATTCAGACTGACATACATGCATATATACAGACATCCATACACACAGACATACGTTCATAATGATATGCAGACATACATTCATACTGACATACATATATACATACATATAGACAGACATACATAATGACATAGAGACATACATTGATACTGGCAGACATACATACAGACATACAGATATATACATACATACTGACAGACATATTGACATATATACATACATACTGACAGACATATACATACATACTGACATACATACATAGACATACATACATACATACACATACATGCATACAGGCATACATACATGCATGCATACATACAGACATACATACAGACATAGACATACATGCAGACATACCTAGACATACATACAGACAGACATGCAGACATACATAGATAGACATACAGACATACATACAGATATACATAGACATACAGACAGACATACATACATGCATGCATACAGACATAGATACATAGACATACATACAGACATACATAGACATACAGACATACAGACATACATACATACGTACATGCATGCATACAGACATACATAGACATACATGTATAGACATACATAGACATACATACAGACAGACATACATAGACATACATACAGACATTCATACACATACAGACATACATAAATGCATAGACATACATAGAGACAGACATAGACATACATACCTGCATGCATACAGACAGACATACATACATACATACAGACACGCTCATCTTCCAGCCACCCTCCTGTCTCTTACCTTTTCTTTGCAGGAGGATGGCTGGGGCTGATGGGAGTAGTCGGCATGGCTCTCCCTCACTGCCGGGCGCGCTCTTCCCGCGTGGAGTGAGCTGGGAGGAAGTGACCACTTCCTTCCAGCAGCACTTGCTGCGGCTACTTTTTTTTTTTAAAAGGGGCCCGGTCGCGCTATACCACGGCCACAGCGCTGACCGAGCCCCTGAAGTGCATGGGCCACCCGCAGGACCCCATCAGCGTGCGGGCCGTGGGGCCCAGGCGGCCAGGCCCCCCAGGGCCGCTGGGCCCGTGACAACCGTTATGGTTGTCACCCCCTGCCACCGGATTGAATGCACTGCGCATTCTCATAGACCCCTGAGTTATTTTCATTTTTATTTTATATTTCTCCTCACATTATTTCCCCCTACAGACCATCTGCCAATGAGTAAACAATTTACTATACGACTGAGTTGGTAGTAGCCAACATACCCTGTATCAACCTGCATGCTCATAAGGATCTATACGCTAACTCGTTGGCTAGCTTTCAAGGAGACTACTGGATCTGTTATTTCCTGGCTGTTAACCTCAGTGGAGCCAACGTTATAAGATAAGTAATTGCTCAGAGCACCTGCCTTTCAAAGACTACTCATGAATTTTATTTTTTTTATTTGGGCCATGGAGTGTCCAATGGTCCCCCCCACCCCACCCCCCACAATCAAGTACATATAACCCTGAAGAAAAAAAAAATGCATGTAATTATTTGTGCTTGTTTTCTCAGTGAGCTTTATTGAGAAGTCTTTCAAAGGCAAGAGCTGTGGGCAGGTGTCTGCACAATGGAGCTAGAGTACCAGGACTAAACTCCTCTCAGTTATCTTCCTAGTCCCAAAATGGCTATCGGGCAAACTGGACGAATGCTACTAGCTTCACATACTGATGTGTGTTTGGAGTGTTTCTTTAATTAGTCCTTGCCTAATTCTCTGATGTTCAAAGTTGTACAACCAAATGCAATTGTTTTTAGTTTCTCTTATATGTAAATGAATTGTTATCCTGCATAACTCACCTCTTCGTCTTCTGAGTCAGTCTCAGGGCGTAGGCAGCCACATGTTTTCATTTTTTAAATCCTTGAGATTTTAGGCAAGAATTTTACCAGATCAGAGTAGATAAATCACAAAACACCAAAGTGATCCTTCTAGAGATGCATTACATGTGAACACACAACTCCTGGTTGTAGACAGTATTGATGTGTAGACTTGTTAATCCTGCTTATCCAGACCTGGCAAAGGGATGATAAATGGTTCGCATAGGATGATGAACAGGTCCTGAGGATGAAAGTGAGCCATGTTATAAACGATTGCATAATCATTATTGTCATAATTCCAACTCACACCCAGAATGTGTTCCCACCTGTATTTTCCATTCAAACTCTGCCTATATAATGGGGTGTATTTATCAGCCTGGGAACTGAGGAGAATAGACAAGAAAACTGCAAACTAGGCCAAAATAGCTAAGCTGGAAAATAGCAGATTGTGATTGGTTTTCCCCAACTTCATAAATTCAGCTTTAGTGAGTAAAATGTGTATATATGTCAGTGTCCTTTGTCAATATATACAATTATATATAAAATATAAATATATACAATTCCTGGATTATTTCATAAATCTAAATGTTCATTTGGCTCTTACTTGCAGTATTATTGTGGAGTAGGATTTTATTATGTATCGTTGCTTTCTAGCTTAAAATGAACTTGTCGTGTCAGAAAAAGGTTTGCAGTTTTCTAACCATCTGGAGTCAATTGACTTCATGCTATACAGTTAAGTGTTTCTTCCCTTAAAAGGATACTCTATGCATCAAAATAGCTTAAGCTTAAAGGACCACTATAGTGCCAGGAAAACAAACTCGTTTTCCTGGCACTATAGGGTCTTTAGGTCCCACCACCCTCAGGGTCCCACTCTCGCTGGGCTGAAGGGGTTAAAACACTTACCTTTCTCCAGCGTCTGGGAAATCTCCTCTTCCTGCTGATGTTAGCGCCGAATGCGCATGCCCGTCAAGAGTCGCGCGTGCATTCAAACAGTCCATAGGAAAGCATTTCTCAATGCTTTCCTATGTACGTCCAGCGTTTTCTTACTGTGATTTTCACAGTGAGAAGCACGGAAGCGCCTCTAGCGGCTGTCACTGGAGGCTGGATTAAGCCTAGTGTAAACATAGCAGTTTCTCTGAAACCACTATGTTTTCAGCTGCAAGGTTAACACTAGAGGGACCTCGCACCCAGACCACTTCATTGAGCTGAAGTGGTCTGGGTGCCTATAGTGGTCCTTTAACAAAACAGTTTTGGTGTATAGATCATGGTACTACTTTCTTGCAGCTTAATTTTCTGCCATTTAGGAGCTAAATCACTTTGGTTTTTATAGCCATATCTTCCCTGGCTGTTTCTTTAGACGTTTTATCACCATGCTCTGTTAATTTAACTTTAATGTGTTGGTCACATGAAGGAGAGGCATGGCTGGGCTGCATAAACAAAGTGATTAAAGTCCTAAATTGAAGACAAATAGGCAGTTAGACTGCAGGGGCATGGTCACTATATTAAGCTAAAGTTGTTTTGGTGCCTATAGTGTGCCTTTTAAGTGACACTGTAATTTTAGGGGTGTGAGTGGGAATGTGGTCATGGACAGGGAATTTTAGGTGACTTGCTAATAACAATTTGGGTAAGTAAAATATAATTTAGAAGAATAGCAATAGATCAAATTTACACAGCCAGAGTTCAATGCACATTTATGGTAATTTAAAGACACATAAGTGTGACTGATATTACAGTGAAACTATGGTATAAATTCAGACACACCAAAATGCCCCCAATACTGGGCACCTACAAAAGTGGACACTGGGACAGAAAAGAGGAACAGAGAAATAAAAAATAAGCACACTTGTGAGGTATTTTATTTCCCTGTTTTTCAAGATTTTTGTAATTAAAACAAATGATAAGGAGGGTTGCTTTTGCTGAATGGGCCACTTAATTGTACTTGCTACCCTTTCCACTGAGCCAAACATTGACAGTCTTTGTTGCTGACGCAGTATCAGCTAAAACTCACTAATGTCCAAGAAGGTGAAAATGATAATGTGAAGTTTCCTGTATCCCTTGTACACAGGGGACCTTGACTTCCCTCATGGATGGTACCAGTTTGATATGCACTTGACACAGATACCCTCTGTAATGGCATTAGAGCTAAAACCTATACAAATTATGTTTCTTACATTTAGTTATTTTTTAAAAATAAATTTCAAATATTTTGTAAAGGCTATTGCTCTGCAGCTTTAACCTTAGAGCTCCAACAGATAACTGCTGCAAAATTATTAATCACATCATTTGTTCTCTCCTATAGCATTTCAAATTTACTAAACCAGAGATAGGCAACATTCGAGTAGTTGTGGACTCCATCTCCCATAATGCCTCTACCGACATAATGATGGCACAGCATCATGGGAGTTGTAGTCATCAACATATGGAGCCCATGAATTAAAAACTGAATTGCAAAATATAAGCCAAAAGATCTGAAATATTCTCCAACAGACTGTGAGACAGGTGACAGGGCTGCATTAAGTGTTGCTGCAAATGGCTATCAATGGGTGCAGAGATGTTGAAGCTATATATAGTAAGTGGCAGAAGAGGTACCTGCTGTGCCTCTATTAGACATGATCCTGTAGATAGATACTTTCTCTGCACTTCTAGTAAATCTAGTTCTGTTCATTTCTATGGTATAATATACTACTACATGTAGAGCTCCAGAATGCAACGATCAACATTCTCATCCAAGTAAATACTGGCTACTGACAGCATGCAATCCTGGGTGTACAGATAAATCACATGAAACTGCTGATGGCACCATTTCAAAGTTGTGATTTCCAATAAGTCGCCATGACACTGCCCTTTGGATGTTAACATGTGATGGGATAGAGAATAAATAAGTCCATGTGGATATACTGATGTGCATACAACCACACCTGTAGCAAATCACATGTTTATTAAGTACATCACATACATGTACAGTCTACACTGCGGGGCTGTTTGTGATTTGTCTCTGTCGGAATTCACATTGTTACCTTGTTTCTCCCGTGTGTGATACATTGCTGTACCACAGGGGACATTCACCAGGAGGTGATAAAAAAAAAAAAAACCCACACGTTTTATCAGTCCTCTGTTACTCTACAGAGTTGGGAAGTTTTAGATGTTCAGTCCATCTGTTATGTGTTTCCTCTTACTTTGGTCTGAGGTGTCTCACCTGGTCAGGTAAACAGGGCTCCTTTGCCTCCTTTCTGGTGTGTGCCGGGCCGGTGTCCTACTGCTTCACTGGAGAAAGCTATTAACGCATTAAAAGTGCACATAGTAAGAGAGGACAAACATGAGACATGATGGTGAGTTCCTTTAATAGAGTAAAGTCAGGGAGGGAGGAGGAGGGACAGCTCCCTACTTGGAAGTGTAATGCTCTTACTGAGATAATGGAACTTTAACACAAGTGAGAGAAAGGAGGAGAAAAAACAGAGGAGGAGGAGAGGCAAAGGGGAGGTGACGAAACACTGGGGCTGGGGAGAAGTTTATATCAGACTACTTTCTTTGGCGAATGACATACAGGGAGATAAAAGAAGTTAGAAAAAGCAGATAAACATACGTGACAGCTAGAGAGTTGGGTTTCATTTTCGAGAAGTGGTTAGAAAGAAAACTACAGAGAAATGAGTGGTTAATGGTGTCCGGTGGTGAGAAAAAGTGTCAAATCAGAAAGGAGGAATTGTAGAAATTAAATAGAGGAAGGGGTCTAATAAAAAGGATAGAGAGGACAGAGTACTGAGTGGGCTGAATGAGAGGCAGTTTTGGTGGTGGATGGGCAGAGTGGGATTTAATGTTGGAGGGTGGCATGAGTGAGAGGAAGTGGTGATGGTGGATGGACAGAGTGGGATTTAGTGGTGGAGGGGGCGAATGAGTGAGAGGAAGTGGTGGTGGTGGATGGACAGAGTGGGATTTAGTGCTGGAGGGTGGAATGGGTGAGAGGAAGTGGTGGTGGTGTATGAGCAGAGTGGGATTTAGTGGTGGAGGGTGGAATGGGTGAGAGGAAGTGGTGGTGGTATATGAGCAGAGTGGGATTTAGTGGTGGAGGGTGGAATGGGTGAGAGGAAGTGGTGGTAGTGGATGTGCAGAGTGTGATTTAGTGGTGGAGGGGGGAATGAGTGAGAGGAAGTGGTGGTGGTGGATGGGCAGAGTGGGATTTAGTGGTGGAGGGGGGAATGAGTGAGAGGAAGTGGTGGTAGTGGATGTGAGAGTGTGATTTAGTGGTGGAGGGGGGAATGAGTGAGAGGAAGTGGTGGTGGTGGATGGGCAGAGTGGGATTTAGTGGTGGAGGGTGGAATGAGTGAGAGGCGGTGGTGGTGGATGTGCAGAGTGGGATTTAGTGGTGGAGGGTGGAATGAGTGAGAGGCAGTGTTGGTGGTGGATGGGCAGAGTGGGATTTAGTGGTGGAGGGTGGAATGGGTAAGATGAAGTGGTGGTGGTGGTGGATGGGCAGAGTGGGATTTAGTGTTGGAAGGTGGAGTGAGTAAGAGGAAGTGGTGGTGGATGTGCAAAGTGGGATTTAGCGGTGGAGAGTGGAATGGGTGAGAGGCAGTGGTGGTGGTGGATGGACAGAGTGGGATTTAGTGGTGGAGGTGGGAATGAGTGAGAGGAAGTGGTGGATGGACAGCGCAGGATTTAGTGGTGGAAGGTGGAATGAGGGAGAGGAAGTGGTGGTGGTGGATTGGCAGAGTGTGATTTAGTGGTGGAGGGTGGAATGTGTGAGAGGCAGTGGTGGTGGTGGATGTGCAGAGTGGGATTTAGTGGTGGAGAGTGGACTGAGTGAGAGGAAGTGGTGGTGGTGGATGGACAGAGTGTGATTTAGTGGTGGAGGGTGGAATGAGTGAGAGGAAGTGGTGGTGGTGGATTGGCAGAGTGGGATTTAGTGGTGGAGGGTGGAAGGGGTGAGAGGAAGTGGTGGTGGTGGATGGGCAGAGTGGGATTTAGTGTTGGAGGGTGGAAGAGGTGAGAGGAAGTGGTGGTGGTGGATGGTCAGAGTGTGGTATAGTCATGGAGGGTGGAGTGAGTGAGAGGAAGGGGAAAAAAATGAGAGGTTAAGCTGTACAAAGAAAAGAATAACAGAACAGAGTAAAAGTAGCTCTAGGAGAAAGAAATGATAAAGGGTACACAATCACATTGGAATGAGTGTAATGGGAGGAGGCGCATGACAATGCAATGAGAGGGCGAACAGAAACAGGAATCCAAAGACAAGCTGCACAGAGATGAGTGAAATATGGAGCCACCTGGAAAAAAAAAGAATGAAAGGAATAGACTGACAGCGATGTTGGGAGGAATGGAAGTACAGAAAAAGCAGAGATAGAAAGAAACAAACAAAACACTGAGCTGGAAGAAGAGAGAGTGAAACAAGTGAGAGGAAGGGGACCTAGAGAAATGAGCATAAAACCGGGATATTTACTAAGTGAAAAAAAGGCGTATTTATAGTGAATTTTAAATTTAAGGCCAGATTAGCTCAATGGAAAGCATAGCTGACATAGAGAATTTTTGCCAGTTTGACTTTAAATTTGAAATTCACTTTGAATTCACCTTGAAATCTCACCTTTAGTGATCTTGATAGTGTGAAAATAAAGAGATGATTTATTGAGGGTGTAAGGCACAAAGAAGAGGTTTGGTACATAAAGAGAAGAGATAAGAGATGGGTCCGTGAAGAGTGAAACGTGAGCATGGATTATAGAAAGAAAGCAGGATGGGATTGTATATAAAGAAAGAATAAGTGCGTGCAAAGAAAAGAGTTAAAGGAAATGAGAAACTAGAATGGGTGCTTCTACAAAGAAAAAAAAAAAAGTAAGTGGGGGCAGACACACAGAGAAAGAAGTGAGCGATAGGAGTGCACAGGAAATAGTGAGGAGGGGAGCCTTGTGATAGAGGTCCAGCATGAAAGAATTTAGGGAGAGAGAAAGGAGGCACAAGCGAACGTGAAATAGAAGGAAAATCCAGTGAGAGACATAAACAAAAAGCAGTGTAGGGTAGTAAAGATAAAGAGGAAAGTTTATGCTTAAATCAAATCTCAACTGCATAAAACCACAGGATTTCATGTACGGAGTGATTGCTCACACAGCAGAAGAAAAACATTAATATGGTGTTATTGCACAGCTGAATATAAAAGCATAATAAAGCACAGAATATAACTGAAAACTAAACACATGAACTCGGAGCTGCAGGTAACAACAGACCTGTGTTGTAGAACTGAGAAGATCCTGCTCTGTATCCTGTACTCCTCTTTCCCCAAGTGTTCCCTTGACCATCGCTTCCTCACATCACAATAAAAGAATCCTATCCAAGTTTCCAATCATGTTGGGACAGGAGAGGTGACACCGCCTGTGATGCAAGTGTGGAGGTTTTGCTATGACTACCACAGTCTATTATGCAAGTAGGCAGTGCAAGGTTTACTTTAATATTCACGGACCAGCTTTAATTTATTTCATTAATGAATTATGTTTCTGACAGAAAACTATTTTCTTTAATTATAATGTGAAGAACGGACAATGGGAGGGAAAATAAAGCTAATAAGTGTAGACAAGAAAAAACATGTTGGGTAATTTACTACACGTCATTTTTATGAAACAAAAATTCAGAGCGAATAGCAGATACATTTTTGAAAAATATTAAATCAATTTACTATTCTTTGGAATGACCAAAATCAACTCTGAACTTATCCAAATTGGATAACAAATGGGGTCATTTCCATGGCCGGATTTACCCTCTTTGCTGCCCTAAGACCAGTTTCCTCAATGCAAAGTTATATGTCTAGTTTGGGGTATGTTTGAATGTGAATGTGATTGAATGTCACTAGGTGGGTGGTTGGATGATAAGTGGGACAGGGCTGGAAAAGGGTGTGTTTGTGTATGTGTGTGGATGCTGTTTATGGTGTTGTATATGTGTGGGAATGTTGCTTTTTGGAGTTGTGTTTATAGGGGCTGCTTCTTATGTTGCATTTGGTGCTGTCGTGGGGGAATAAGGGCTTCAGTGGAGGATAATGAATATAATGAGGGTATAGTGGCTGTAGAGAAGGGAAAGATGCTTCAGTGGGGGTGATAGTAACTAAAGTAGAGACATGGAAGCTAATGTTGGGGTATTTGGGCAAGAGTAGGGGGTTAATATATATATACTAGTGGTTGTATTGGGGGAATAGTGTTTGTAGTGGGAAGGATAGTGGTTATAGTAAGGCTGCAGTGGTGGTATAATGACTGTAGTTGGGGCAGAGTCTAATAGGGGGAAGGGGCTAATAGTAGGGGTAAGGAACTGTAGTTGGGGACTGTGTCTATAATGGCAGGTAGGGGCCTATAGTGTGGGATAGGCATTGCAGTGAAGAGATGGAGCTGTAGTAGGGTATATATGCTATTAGAAAATGTAAAAACATTTTTTAATTTACTCACTCAATGTGCATCGTTTCAAAGCAAAATGCTGCACATACAGAATCTAATCGCCATGATCACTTCTGTTCCACTGGAGAATAAGATGGAGAGATAGGAAATAAGACTAAAAGAATAGACGAGAGAGAGAGTAATCGATAAAGGGGATAGAAGAGAGATTGCTGTAATGAGAACCAGGAACCCCGGCAAACCTGAACAAGTAAGACACTGTTGTCCTTCATACTCCACCCAAAAATTGTGTTCCTGACCTGAACAGCAAGCTTATCCATAAAGTAGTTGTCTTTTATCTTATGCTGAACACACTCCTTGGAAGGAATATCTGTATTTAATCAATGTTGTGCTAAGGTCCTCCTTGTTTTTGTCAGCAAATACACTCACAGATCTAGTTCTAGCCGCCTAAAAAATACCTGCCATAGCAGCTCCCTGATGCAGCTCCCTGGTGTTTTTTTTTCATACAGAATCATTTTACAGGGTAGTATACCATTTGAACATGGTTTGGTAGGCTTGCTCTGTAGGGTGACACAAATTTAATTTTATTGTTTGCTGCCCATAGGTCTATGCAGTGTAATCCTCTCCTCACTGATCTATGTAGTGTAATCCTCCCCATTCCATTGAGCTAGAGTTTAGGTGTAACAAGAATGTTATTAGGCCACCCTGACTCATTCCTTCTCTACATAGATTTTCAAAAAAGGTAATATTTTTATGAGCAGCACTACATATGCTGGTCTTCCTAGCAAAGTCACTGAAATGTAGGTATCTAAAGTAATTGTGGGGTCCACAGTTGGGATTATTGAGCTTTCTTTATAGCAGAAATAATCTTTGTATTCCTGCAGTTTAAATTTTTCTAAAATCTCTAGCCCTAATGCCTGGAAAGAATGCTCTCTTTCTCAGTATTAGCATTAGTGAGAGGGTCAGGAGTCCGATTAATTTTTTGTAACAGTCAAATCCCACACCAGGAAGGAGTTCATTATTGATGGGAATTTTGCCCGGAATAACCATGTATGTTCTTTTGGGACCCACATGTAAAATTGTGGCAAAACTGACCTTCCCTATCATCAATGATTCCACATCTACCCATCTTCTAGCCTCCGGAGGGGTGTGCCATGTAATCACTTGGGTCCAGGGCCGCCATCAGAAATGTTGGGGCCCCTAACACAGCTTAAGGTCTGGGCCCCCGGGTGTCCGCCTCCAAATCCTGCCCACAGGAATACACACACCAAGACATAAAAGGGCACAGACACACACACACAGAGAAAGATACACAAATACTGAAACAGACATACACACATACAGGCCTACTGACACACACATACTGAAACAGACACACACACATATACAGAAACATACAGACACACACATGCATAAGGAGATACAGATACACACACACACATACAGACACACACGCACTGACGTACATAAATACTTGCATACTGACAGACACACACACACACACACACACACATACATACTGACAAACAGAGATACATAATGGCATACATACACATACATACTGATATACATACATACAGACATACATACATACATACATACTGACATACACACACATACAGATAGATATATACATACACACATACATACATACAGGCATACACACACACACACACACACACAGACATACATATATACATACATACATACATACACACATACTGACATACATACACACATACATACTGATAGATATATACATACATACAGGCATACACACACACACAGACATACATATATACATACATACATAGATATATACACACATACATATTGACAGACATACATACACATACATACATACATAGATACACACATACATACTGATAGATATATACATACATACATACACACATGTTGACATTCACACACATACATACTGATATATATATATATATATACATACACACATACATACATACATATATACACACATACTTACTGACAAACAGACATACACAAACAGACATACATACATGCAGACACATACATACATTCTGATATACATACACACATAAAACTCATTTTTCAGCCACCCTCCTATTCCTTACCTTTAAGTTGCAGGAGTGTGGCTTGTGATGATAGGAGCGGATGCCTCTCCTCTCCTCTGCTGTCTCTCCCTCCGCGTGGAGTAAACTGGGAGGAAGTGACTGGATGTCACTTCCTCCCAGCAGCATTTGCGGTGCAGCCGCATTTTTTTTTAAAGAGGCCCGGTCGCGCTATTACAGCACTGACCGGCCCCTGAAGATATAGGGCCCATCGGGTGGCCCTAAATGCTTGGGTCACCTGATTGGTCCCGTTGCTGATGCACCTGCGGCAGTTTCGCCACTCCACGTGGGTCCCAGGCGGCCGGGCCCGTGACAACCGTCATGGTTGTCACCCCCTGATGGCGGCCCTGCTTGGGTCACCTGGGCTGCTAAATAATAGAGATGGATATGTGGTAGTCCTAAACCTCCTGCAGACTTTGGTCAGTAAAGTACATTCCTGGCTATTCGATGATGTTTGTACTGCTACAGTAGATGTGGTCTATTGTTCATTACAGCAATGCTACTTCTTTTTTGGTGACCCTAACAGGGTGGGACTAAAACAAGGAGAGAATCCTCAGGAGAATCTTAATTTTTACCATATGAACTCTACTTCACCATGAGATTGGTTTATCAATATATCCATGTCCATTATGAGGATACCAAACATTCGGATATAGTTCATTTGGAATAGCTTTAGAGGTCTACGATAAGTTTAATACCTAAGTTTGTGAATGACTCCTGTGTTATATGTATGTGGTATGTAGTCCCAACCAGTGCCATGTCTGCAGCTGAAAGATTCTGTAGAAATGAACTTGATTTGTTCATATTAACTTTGTATCCCACTATATCTATAGATTCTGGCTGTAGTGAGTAAAGCTGTTGCATCAAGGTGATCGGGTTTGTCATAGTAAGGATAACGTCACCAGCACACCAGTTGACACCACAAAGCACACCAATTGCTTTTGTGTGAATTATTTCACTTCTTTACTTTGTTCTTTAACTACCCTTCGTGTTTAGCCTATACTTTGGTCTAATAGAGGACCCAGTACACGAATTCTCCCAAAATTTTAACCCATGAGGAGAATGTTCAGTATGCCACCCACAGGCCTGAACTGGTGCTGAACGGCCCTGTGTCACTGGTTCGTAGCAGGGATAGCTAATGAGAAATGCCAACTGAAATGTAAACTGAAACTTAGAAAAAAAAAGCAACAGCATAAAAACAGTAGATTGGGTATTGAAGTCCTATGTCATAAGGGTAAATATAGCATTCCCCTGAGCACCGGGAGGAAGGGTGTACATGGTTACATGAGAGTATACAGGCCGAGACCCTGAAGTGTAACACATGAATAGAGAATTGGCAGAAAGCATCAGCATGAGAAGGAAAAGAAAAAGGAACAGTGCGATAACAGCAAAAATATTGACTATCACCCAGTCCCAGACTGCCCTCTGTCATTCTTCATAGCATAGCATTGTCAAACAAGGCTGCAGATCTCTCAGCCAGTGCCAGTTGGGAAACATGGTACTAAGGTACAATGCTTGGGACATCCCAGGAGCAACCAGCAGTTGGGGGTTATCAGGCCTTTGAGTAAGGCCCAAGAGGCAGTGTCCACCTGTGTAGCAAGGTGTTACATGGTTCCATCTTTGCTGGCCAGTAGGGTGTGAGCTGGTCCCCACTTATATCCAGTGTTGGCCTCACGGAGGGTCAGAGTGACCTGTCAAACAGAATATCTCCAGTCTAGTATGGCTCTACAGAAATCCTGAAGGAAGATAAGTTTCATAGCCTCAAATTGAAAGGGTGCCCCAACTTTGAGCATTTCCATAACCTCAATTTTGTCTCGGAATGACTGGAAGCAGATTAGGACATCTTAAGAGTCCGTTGTTGGAGCCCTAGCTGATACATGACATCTACCCTTTCTGTAACCGCAGACAGCTCCTCGCATAGAATCACCAGGTCTACGTGGAAAAATGGTGCAGGTATTTTTCATGGGGCCAAGGATGTCCCCTTTAGTGGCCATAGCCTCTAAAGTCTTCCACCAGTAGGTAGATATTTGGGTCAGTAGCTCCTGGTATTTCATCTGGTGCATCCATTATTTCCTCCTCAGAGGACGAATTCTGTGATCCTGGCAATTCCACCATCTTTGGAATGGAGCAAGTCTCCAATATCTCCTGCTCTCTCCCCCGAGGGGATTTAAATTTTCTTTGCCTATTTCCCTATAGTGTCCCAGATATCAGGGACGGATATAGGGCTGAAAAATCTCTGGATGAAGGGTTAAACAATTATTTAACAGACTGGCAGCGTCGGTGCTCCACTGACATGTGGCTGCTTACCCCAATGATTAAGCCGCCTCCCCCCACGCACACAAAATTAAATGAATAGCTGCCATCCCTACCTTGTTATCAAATGCTATGCTTTTTTCAGATTGTTTTCTGTATCATCATACAAGTGCATGCATAAGTAGATAGCTTATCCACAGAGAAGTAATAATGCCTTAAAGGATCACTATAGGATCAGGAACACAAACATGTATTCCTGACCCTATAGTGTTAAAACCACCATCTAGCCCCCCTGGCCCCTCATGCCACCATAAATATAGCAACATCTTACTGTATACAAGCCTGAAGCTGTAACTCTGCATGCTGTTTGACTCAGAAAAACAAGCAGTCAGCTGACATCATCAGAAGTGGTAGCCTGATCCAATCACAGTGCTTCTCCATAGGATTGGCTGATACTGACAAGGAGGCAGATCAGGGGCAGAGCCAGCATGATTCAAACACAGCCCTGGTCAATCAGCATCTCCTCATAGAGATGAATTGAATCAATGCATCTCTATGAGGAAAGTTCAATGTCTGCATGCAGAGGGAGGAGATACTGAATGTTTGGATGCATTTTAGGCAGCCATGACCCAGGAAGGATCTCTAACAGCCACCTGAGGAGTGGCCAGTAAAGTTATCACTAGGCTGTAATGTATTTTCTATGAAAAGACAGGGTTTACAGCAAAAAGCATGAAGGTAATGATTCTACTCACCAGAACAAATTCAATAAGCTGTAGTTGTTCTGGTGACTATAGTGTCCCTTTAAACTGCACAAATTGTGGGCTTATTTGAAGTCATAAGAGGGGCAAGCCTACCTGTTCCATTGCTTTTGAAGCTGTCCAAACGTATGTATCTTGTGAGGGGAAACCTACATGAGGGAATAACTTTACAGTAACTATACATTGCAATGTCTCCAGAACTGGCAATTTTGGGTATACCTCCTAATGTTTCCTCAAACCCTAGAAATTTGTTCAAATTGTCTTTCCCCTTTCCCAGTTCCTTTGGGTCTCTTTCTCCCCCCCTCCCCCCCAGTCCTTTTTGTGTGTCTTTTCTCCTCAGCCCCTTTTGAGTGTCTCATTCTCTTCTTTCCCTTTTCCCAAATCGTTGTGTCTTTTCCCCCTTCCCCTCTGTTTGTCCACCTCCCAGACTGGTGCAGGCTAAGGCGGCTGGCCCGTGCTGCCTTATGTTTGTATAGGCCCTAGTCCTACCGTGACTTCTACAAGCTGTTGTGCTAATACAACAAAACTATCATACAGGATAGACTACAATCCTCTACTTGTAAGACATGCCAGATAGCTAGCTATTGTTTAGGTGATGCCCTATATACAAAAATTAGAATCTTCTTTTTAAAGCATTAGTCAAACAAGCTTTTGAATATACTGGTTGGTATATGCTGCTTATTCTTAGAGGTATTAAATCCAGATTTGAGAACAAATACTGTCAGTGTTGCTGCCTTTTAGATCAATGATTCTGATTAAATTCTAGGTGCAAAATATTTGTAAACATATTACTGACATACTATTTTGACTCAAAGCCATCAATATTATAGCATATATTATAGGCAGTTTATACGTTTCTCTTGTTAGTTTTCTTTAGCCGTAAATGTTCCAATCTCCTTTGGGTCTTTGTGTGGGTCTCTGTGACTCTGTCCTCTCTTGGTTTTCCTCCTATCTCTGCCAACGCTCATTCAGTGTCTCCTTTTCCAAGGATACCTCCTCCCCTCATCCTGTCTCGGTTGGAGTTCCCCAAGGCTCTGTCCTTGGTCCCCCTCTATTTTCACTTTATACTGCCTCTCTTGGCAAACCTATTGCCTGTTTTGGATTCCGCTACCACCTGTAATCTGATGACACTGAGATATACCTCTCCTCCCCAGACCTCTCCCCAATTGTCCTGCAACGTGTCACTGCTTGCCTTTCTTCCATCTGTGACTGGATGTCCTCACGCTTTCTGAAACTCAATCTCTCTAAAACTGAACTCCTTGTCTTTCCTCCTCCTAATGCTGATCCTCCTCTCTCTCTTGGCATCATACTTGACTCTGGTCTCACCTTTGAGTCTCATATCCAGTTTGTTGCCAAATCCTGTAGGTTCCAACTCAAAAACATAGCCAGCATCCGCCCCTTTCTTACACAAAATGCTACCAAGGAGCTTGTCCATGCTCTAGTAATTTCCTGCATGGATTACTGTAACCCTCTCCTGATTGGTCTCCCCAAAAACTGTATTGCCCTGCTACAGTCAGTAATAAATCCTGCAGTTAGACTGATTTTCCTCTCTAGTCGGTCCTCTCACCCCTCTGCCAGTCCTTACATTGGCTCCCTGTATCCTATAAGAGTCAATTCAAAGTGCTAACTCATACATTTAAAGCACTGAACAATTCTAGCCCCTCTTATATCTTTTCACTGATCCATAGGTATGCCCCTCCTCGTTCCCTCCGCTCTGCCCGTGACCACCTCCTGACCGCTAGTCGTCCCTTTACGGCCAACATGCGCTTGCAGGACCTTTCGCGGGCGGCTCCTTTCCTATGGAATAGCCTGCCTACTGCCATCAGACTCTCCCCTAGTCTTCAATCATTTAAGAAGGGCCTTAAAACCCATCTCTTCAGGAAAGCTTATGGCCTCCCAGAGTAACCTCTACCTCACATACCTGTATCTTGCTCTCTCCTATAGGACAGTGCTTTACTCTCACCTCCAGCTCTGCTTCACTCCCACCCTATTTGATTGATATTTCCTGTCCTAACGTGTCTTATACCCCACCTCCTATAGACTGTAAGCTCATTTGAGCAGGGTCCTCTTCAACCTATTGTTCCTGTAAGTTTTCTTGTAATTGTCCTATTTATAGTTACATCCCCCCCTCTCATAATATTGTAAAGCGCTACGGAATCATATTTTACATCAGTAGCTATTTTAACAAAGATTTGCATAATCTCTGTTTCTGGCTATTTACATTAGCATTGCCACCTATTCTTGTAGAACATCATGGTACTTTATAAATAAACTAGCTTGTCTAGCAGGGTTGACATGGGGACAGCAGGACTGTGTTCGCCGCAACTATAGCTAAACAATAGCAAGTCTAACATCACCACCTACTGGCAAAATCTGTGATGTGCACTTATTTATAAAATGTTGCCGAGGGATTTTTGTACTTTTTATTGTAAAAACAAAGATGCACTATTCAGTTATAAACCCAAAGGTATTTTTATTAATCAAACTAATATTAAACTGGGTTTTGTTTTTTAATTACTAGCTAAACAAACACATGTAAAACAAACCACAACGATTTTTTTTTTTTATCTCTAGTGACAACCAGATGAATGTTTTATGTCCCACCATATACCTTCTAAGACAGGGATAGGCAACCTTCAGCACTCCAGATGTTGTGGACTACATGCCCCATTATGCTCTTACACCCATAATGCTGGCAAAGCGTCATGGGCGGTGTAGTCCAAAACATGTGGAGTGCCGAAGGTTGCCTATGCCTGTTCTAGCATGTGGTGTCTATAGTCAAGAATATTGGGTAGAATTCTTCCAAGACCTCAGACATAAATTCTTCATTTAGAATATCAGGATTATGAGTGTGCATATGAGATTAAAGCATGAATCATATAGATGGAGTTTTTTGGAATCTATGTGAAGTAGTTAGCCATATATAGCAAGTAATAACTGAACATAAGAGCAACTGTTTATATTTACTAGACTTGTGCACTGTGGGAAAGTTTGGTTTCACCAAACTATTTCTTGCCCATATTACTTATTAGTTCGGGACCTCTGACTGTTGTTCATTTGATGGTCCAGCTCACCTTGATATTATCCATTGATAAATATTCAGGAAATTGATTCAGACAAATAAAACATAGAGTGAAAATGGAACAATGAGTATACTGCAAAAATAAATAAATACATTTATACATTTTGCAGTGCATTTGTAGGCACATTTTGTAGCCACGTGTTTCAGAGATCAAGTGAGAAAAGTAACCAATAGAGATAAAAAGAGGAGGAGCAATAAATCTCTCTCTCTCTCTCTCTCTCTAATTATTAAATATATAATATATAAATATAGATTTTTTTTAACTACTCCAACTTTTTTTCCTCTATTGATCACATTTCACTTGATCTATGAATAAAATTTTAAAAAATAGTATAGGGGTTTCAGACTTTTTATTTACTTGTTTAAACTATTTATTGTGGTGGCAGGCTAGCAAGTGCTTTAGTAAATGTGGTCGGAAAGCAGATATTTTCACAGGATTTCTTAGTATCTTGTTGGACTTTGTCGCCAGTCTTTTTCCATTTTATTTCACTAATACAAAATTCAGCCCTGCTGTTCAAACTCCACCTACTCCTTGACGGCAGCAATGACAACAGTATACACCAGCCCCAATACATACTATAAAAACGAAACCGTGGCGGGTGAGCTTACACTTTAATGGCCATTGGAGTCATAAATGTAAATTTAAATGTTTATAGGAAATTGGGATACTGTGCGCAGTTAACTTTAAAAAAAATAAAAAAATATTTCCCTTGATAAGTGGCACTGTTTCACTGCTATAAAAACACACATCCAGACATATACATATCAAATGAAATTAAAAAATTCTCATTCCGCCTGGGAATTAATCATTCTCGGGTCCTCTACCTGAGGCCTGGGAGTCTGAGGGTTCTGTACAGTATCTTATCTGTTCCTAGAACTGCACTCATCTGGACATCGATTTTAGATTCCACCTGGAATCTGTTTAAGCCACTCCCCTAACTTGGGGGTCACAGCCCGGAGTGCTCCTTTCCACATCCTTTGTCCACTTTCTCATGCTTCTTCTTCCTGATGTTATAGTCACTGGGTATGTGGCATCCACCACCACGGCAGTCTTATGTTCCTTGTCTACCACCATGATGTCAGGTTGGTTGGCCACTACTTGCATGTCTGTCTGGATATGAACACCCCACAGGATCTTAACCCCGTCATTCTCAACTACCCTTTGGGGTATCTTCCATATGGACTAGGGCAGGTCCAGCCCATTTTCTGAGCAGATATTTTGGTACAAAATCCTAACAACTTGGTTGTGCCTCTCAGTGTATGTTGTATTCGTTAACGTCCTGCACCTGGCTACTATGTGCTGGATTGTCTCTTTGCACAGTCTGCACCTTGGGTCCAGGGCTGCCATCAGAGATTTTGGGGCCCTTGAAACAGCTCAAGGTCTGGGCCCCAAGGGGCCCGACCTTAATTCCACTCACAGGGCTTGCCCCGAGTCCGCCCACAATGATGAAGTGTGTGTACTGAATATATTGTGTATATAGTGTTTGTAGTGAAAACAGAGTGTGTATACTGAACGTAGTGTGATTGTGGTGAATGCAAAGTGTGTATACTGAATGTAGTGTGATTGTAGTGAATGCAGAGTGTGTATACTGAATGTAGTGTGATTGTAGTGAATGCAGAGTGTGTATACTGAATGTAGTGTGATTGTAGTGAATGCAAAGTGTGTATACTGAATGCAGTGTGTAGGGATGTGCATGGGCAAAAAATTTGTCTCGGTTCCGTACTTCTGAAATTCAGGACTTTGGCAATTCGGCAATTCAGCACTTCGGTTCGGTTCAGACTTCCAAAGCTTGGGACTTCGACACTTCACCACTTCAGTTTGGCACTTCTGAAATTTGGGACTTCGGCAATTCGGGAATTCGGCACTTCAGGAATTAGAGACTTCGGCAATTCCCTAACCCTACCCTTACCCCCTACTAGGTTGGGTTAGGGGTAGGCTTAGGGTTAGGGTTAGAGGAAGCTTGGGGTAAGGGGAAGGGGTAGGGTTAGGGCTAGGGTTAAGGGTAGGGTTAGGGTTAGATTCATGTCATCATTCCCTTAATTTTCCCTCCTTCTCCTGTTTTGCCACTTTTCAGAAATCCGAATCACTTCGGCATTTCTGAAATTTGGCAATTCGGTTCGGCACTTCCAAAATTTGGCACTTTGGCAATTTGGAACTTCGGCAATTTGAGACTTCGGCAATTCAGTTCGGTTCGGCACTTCCGAAATTTGGCACTTCCGATATTCAGAAGCATTCAAATGTCCAAATAGCCGAAATTTGGCCGAATTTAAATTCGGACCAAACCAATTTGCACATGTCTAGTAGTGTGCTTGTAGTGGATGCAAGGTGTGTATACTGATTATAGTGTGATTGTAATGAGTGCAGAGCATGTGCTTGTGTAAGGATGCAGTGTGTGTGTAAAATAGGGGGGTAAAGCATTTTTTAATATTTATTTTTGTATATTTTAATTTTATTCCCCCCCTCCCTGCTTCGGACCTGGCCAGGGAGAGGGGAAATCGCATTCCCTGGTGGTCCGTTGGCTTGGTGAAGGGACCCAGCCACTGCACACTGCAAAGAGTGGCCCAGCAGCACACTCTGTCTTCCATATCCAGCTCCTCTCTGTCTAAGTCTCGCAAGACCGGCCTACGTGCTGTGCGGAGCATTGCCATGGTAACCTGTGACAACACTCTAACGGCTGCAGGGCTCGCTAATGTTAGACAGAGAGAATCTGGAAAGGGAAGATGGAGTGTGCTGCAGGCCCCCACTGCAGTGTGCAGGTAGCAGGGGGCCCACAGTGCACATATATATAGCGAGAATCACTATATATATATGTGCACATAAGGAATGTTGGGCTCAGACTGCCAGAGCAGTCCAGACCTCCCAGGACCTCCGAGCCCATGACAACCATCATGGTTGTCATGTCCTGATAGCGGCCTGGGACGTATCTTACAAGAGGCAAACAAGGCATCTTGTTTGGGCGGCACTTTGCAGGGGGCGGCAAAAAAGCCCCCAAACACCCAGGCAGATCCCTTGCTTGCCTCATGTCCGGGGGGGGGCTCAAGAGCTGGCCAGCTGGCCACTTTTGAGCCCCCTTGAGGCGGGCAGCAGGCAGCAAGGCAGTATACTCACCTGACCTCTTCCTGCTCAGCTCCCTCCGCGCCGCTTATTGAAGCCGGGAGCCGGAATATGATGTCATTCTGGCTCCCAGCATCACTAAGCGGTGCACGAGGGAGCTGAGCAGGAAAATCAGAGCTCCCTTGCCGCCTACTCTGCCTGTCCACCCCCTGCCTGCCCGACCAGAAGTCCTACTGGATAGGTAAGTAATCCACTTTTTTTATTTATTTATTTTTTACATCCACCCAGCCTCCCTGGGAGAGCAGGCTGGGTAGTTGTAAAAAAAAAAAAAAATAATAATAATTTGTGAGTGTTGGTGGTAATGTCTGTGTGTGTGTGAGTAAATGTGTATGTGTGTCTGTGAGTGAATGAGTGTGTGTATCTGTGAGTGTGTGTCTGTGAGGGAATGTGTGTGTGTCTGTGAGTGAATGTGTGTGTGTCTATGAGTATGTGTGTGTCTGTAAGTGTGTGTCTAAGTGAATGTGTGTGTGTGTGTCTAAGTGAATGTGTGTGTAAGTGTGTGTCTAAGTGAATGTGTGTGTCTGTGAGTGAATGTGTGTGTGTTGGTCAGTGAATGTGTATGTGTCGGTCAGTGAGTTTGTGTGTCTGTCAGTGAGAGTGTGCGTCTGTTAGTGTGTGTCCGAGTAATAGTGTGTTTCTGTCTATCAGTGTGTCAAATCAGTGAGTGTGTGTTTGTCATTGTTTGTCAGTGTATATGAGAGTGTGTGTCTTTCAATGAGTGTATGCATCTATCAGTGAGTGTGTGCGTCTTGACTGGAAGGGGTTGGGAAAATGTAAATTAATGGGGAGGAGGGGGGCGTCCGAGCACCGTCCTGCCTAGGGCAGCACAAATCCTAAATACACCACTGATGACGGCCGTGCTTGGGTCTTGCCTGGTGTGGTAGACCCCTGCTTCTATGGATCTATTGACTGAGTTATTGATATATATTTTTTTTATTTAACTCTGTGTAGCCTTGTATGTTTGATTTAAGAGACAGGTCTGCATCATGTCACTATATGAATAATATCACACAGATTCCATGTGCCTTTTCATCAATTCAGGCATCTATTCAAGAGAAAGGCTGTCTGTCTCTGGTTAGCATCAGTAATCTAAACACAAGAAGCTACCATGTAAATTCACTTCAGGGGGACCCCGTAACCTTGCCCCACCATAACAGAGCTCATGTGTTTATGTAGTGCAAAATGGCTTAATTACAGACAGTAAATTTAACATTTACACATATAGAACTGAATTCTTTTAGCAGAGTAAGCATTCCTTACTTACTGAAGGCCAGTATTCCTAAAATACTGTAATGAAAGAAAAATACAAAAAAAAAAAAAAATACAGTGTGCTGCTTGTGTGTTCCTTTTTTTGTTTAGCACTTACACATTTTTTCAGTTATCTTTAATGGAGGAATTGGTATTTAATAAACCGCATAAAACCTTATTTTCCTAAGAGAATTCAACCCCCAGAATTAAAGCATCTCTGTCATGTGTTGTTTTTGTTTTATTTTGATCCTTTCCTTTCCTCACACCCCTTGTATCTTAAAGATTGTAACATCTTTGCCACTTACCTTTATTATATTTATTATCTTTTCTTCATTCTGACAGATCTTAAAGCGACACTATAGTCATCCGAACTACAGCTTAATGTAGTTGTTCTAGTGAGTA
Source organism: Pelobates cultripes (assembly GCA_933207985.1). Classification (NCBI taxonomy): domain Eukaryota; kingdom Metazoa; phylum Chordata; class Amphibia; order Anura; family Pelobatidae; genus Pelobates; species Pelobates cultripes. Next base: position 175,196,939 of record OW240916.1, on the reverse strand, counting down.
TAATCATTATATGCAGTCAATTTCATGCAAGCTCTTTACATTGCCCCTAGAGACACCTCCAAGTGGCCACTCCTCGGATGGCCACAGGAGATGCTTCCTGGCTAAGGGCTGCACAGTAGGCAGCACTGTCGTTCAGCGTCTCCACGCTCTGCAAGGGGACGCTGAATTTTCATCATAGAAATGCATTGATTCAATGCATCTTTACGAGGAGGTGCTGATTGGCCAAAATGGGGTTTGACCCTGCCCCCTTGCTGATTTTAGCCAATGGGGAAAGCAATGGATTGCCTTACAATTACCAGATTTTACTAATTTCATGACGTAAAGTCATAATTTTATTAAGGACACAGAGGCGAGTATTATGCTTATTCTCTTTCTTTTATTCCTCAGCAGCAAAAATATTTATTTTAGAGAAACAAATCAAACATGTAAACATGCACCCAAAGGGTTAATCATATAACAGTACAACCAATCATAATGCCTTCAGCACCATCAACTCCCCATGTGACCTTAAGCCACTCCTCTTTCTTGGTGTTGTTGACGAAGAATCCACAGCAGAACATATGTCAACTTGAAGGAAAGCAAAATGCCAAGAACGCCACAGAGAAGAATCCGGTACTTTTCAGAGGCTGGGATCTACCCGTAGGTCCTGAAAGAATCCATGCACAATGGTGCCAAACCCGTTCATGTAGCTGAAAGGAACAGAGAAACAAACTGGTAAAATATGTTTCTGGACATCTGAATTAAGCATCGGAATATATGCCATCAATAACAGATTATCATCTAACCAAACCTTTCAATACACGCAATGTGCTGTAGTAACCTAAATCCGTAGTAACTTAATAAACACACATCCATGAGAGGGTGCCACTTATCTGCATCGGGTGGGATAATACTCGCTTCCGTGTCCTTAATAAAATCATGACTTTATGTCATGAAATTAGTAAAATCTGGTAATTTTATTAAAGGACACGGAGGCTCATATTATGCTAGTTCAAAGCTGTGAAACGACCACATCAGAAAAATGAGAAATGGGCAGAAAATAAAACTCCTTGAAGGTCGATTCACGGGACCAATTAGCCGTCCGGAGTAGGTCCTCCAACCTGCATCCTTTGGAGAAAGCCTTAGTCGCCATGGCTCCCATGACCGAGTGTGCTCCATACACTCAGGGCCGTCTTTAACGCGGGGCAAACGGGGCAGCTGCCCCGGGCCCAGTTTCTCTTGGGGGGCCCGAGGCACCTGTCCCGTGGGCCCCGCTGACCCCGGCGGGCGGGTGGCCGGTCGGGCAGGAAGGCGGGCGCGCGAGGGAGCACTCACTGCTTCCTCTTCAGCTCCCTCGCGCACCACACTGATGCCGGAGCCGGAAGATGACGTCATCTTCCGGCGCCGGCATCCCTACGCGGCGCGCGAGGGAGCTGAAGAGGAAGCAGTGAGTGCTCCCTCGCGCGCCCGCCTTCCTGCCCAACCGGCCACCCGCCCAGGAGCCCAGCAGCACCACTGGACCCCAGGGAATCCCCCCAGCACTCCAAAAGGTAAGGGTAAGGCTGGGGGGATTACATTTTTTTTTTTTTAAATGTGTTTGTGTGTATGTGTGTGTTAGTGTATGTGTGTGTTAGTGTATGTGTGTGTTAGTATGTGTGTGTGTGTTAGTGTATGTGTGTGTTAGTGTATGTGTGTGTTAGTGTATGTGTGTGTTTGTGTGTGTGTTAGTTTGTGTGTGTGTTAGTGTGTGTGTTTGTGTGTGTTAGTGTATGTGTTTGTGTGTTAGTGTATGTGTTAGTGTGTGTGTTTGTGTGTTAGTGTGTGTGTTTGTGTATGTGTGTTAGTGTGTGTGTATGTGTGTTAGTGTATGTGTGTTAGTGTAAGTGTGTTAGTGTGTGTGTGTGTTAGTGTTAGTGTATGTGTGTGTTAGTGTGTGTGTTTGTGTGTGTTAGTGTGTGTTAGTGTGTGTTAGTGTATGTGTTTGTGTGTTGGTGTATGTGTGTGTTAGTGTATGTATGTGTGTGTTTATGTGTTTTAGTGTGTGTTAGTGTGTGTGTTTGTGTATGTGTGTTAGTGTGTGTGTATGTGTGTTAGTGTATGTGTGTTAGTGTGTGTGTGTGTTAGTGTATGTGTGTGTTAGTGTTAGTGTATGTGTGTGTTAGTGTATCTGTGTGTTAGTGTCAGCATGTCTGTGTGTGTGTGTGTCAGTATGTCTGTGTGTGTCAGTATGTCTGTGTGTGTCAGTATATATGTGTGTGTATATCTGTGTGTGTCAGTATGTGTATGTGTCAGTATGTCTGTTAGTGCATGTGTATGCATGTGTCAGTATGTCTGTGTGTGTGCCAGTATGTCTGTGTGTGTGTGTGTCAGTATATCAGTCTGTGTGTGTCAGTGTATGTGCCTGTGTGTGTGTGTCAGTATTTCTCAGTGTATGTGGGTGTCAGTATATCTGTCAGTGTGTGGGTGTCAGTATTTCTGTCAGTGTATGTGTGTCAGTATGTTGATCAGTGTATGTGTCTGTGTGTGTGTGTCAGTATGTCGGTATATGTGTCTGTGTGTCAGTATGTCGGTATATGTGTCTGTGTGTCAGTATGTCTGTATATGTGCCTGTGTCAGTATGTCTGTCAGTACGTCTACCAGTGTATGTGTCTGTGTGTGTGTCAATATATGTACCTGTGTCAGTGTGTCTGTCAGTGTATGTGCCTGTTTATCTGTATGTAGTCAGTGTATGTATCTGTGTATCTGCTTGTGCGTCAGAGTGTGTACCTGTGCATCTGAGCCGCAACTTTAAATACAAATACACCCCTCCATTCAAACTTCAACACTACATATAAAACACACTCCTGCATTGAAACGTCAACACTACATACAAGCACACTCCTACATTCAAAAACAAACACTACACATAAATGCACACTTGCATTCAAACTCCAGTACCACATACAAACACATTCACACAAACATACTCCATACAAACACATGCTTACATTCAAACATACTAACATGGCTCAGTGCTAAATACAACCCTGCAAGCATGGGAAATTGGTAGAGTCCCAGCTGTCAAAGCATTGTTGGAGTTGCACGACAGATGGGGTTCTACCTTTAGTCCAACCTTGCAATTGGGGGTCCCAATAAAATTCATTCTACTTTAGTACCGCCACTGCGTTGGGATGGATGCCGTGATTGCATACCAGGGAGTGAGGGGCGAGAGTGGCAGGGCACAGGGGGCCCAAGCAAACACTTGCCCAGGGTCCATTGTTATTAAAGACGGCCCTGCATACACTGAATTGTCGATGCCCGCTGATGCCATAATCCATTTGACCCAACGAGACAATGTGACTGCTGAAACAGGGTGATATGGATGACAAAGGGCCAAGAATAACTCTGGATATGCAGGGTCACGAGTCAAAGAAGTCATGGACTCTTATTCCTTGAGACATGCCACTGGACATAGCTTAGAGTTTTGTGGAAAGGCCGGATAGAAAACTGAGGTGATTGACGTCTTCGTACGCCTGGAAATATTAAACGAGACACCTTCGGGGGTGAATGAACGTGCAGAGAGGTCCAACGCACGCACATCGGACATCCGTTTACAGGAGATCAAACAAAACAACATCAACTTTGCTGTGAGTTGTTTCAGTGAGAGATCTTCGTTCTTTGGCCAGTCTCCCTGAAGCTGGAGGACAAGGTCAACATCCCATGATGAAGAGTACCTAGGTTGCGGCAAATCTAATGCTGCGCAGGAGTTGGCATACGAGGAGATGTTTACCTGCCGGGGAACCATCCAATCCTTGGTGTCCTGCGGAAATAGCAGATCGGTACACATTTATCGTGTGATAGGCTAGGCCATGGTCAAACAGAGAAGTGAGAAATCTCAAAACGTGACTTACAGGTGCAGATAAGGGATCCACGTGTTGTTCCATGCACCAACCACTCCATGAATTCCAGGCATGCATGTAGGATTTCCTTTTACCCGGAGCCCAAGCTCCCGCCAGAAGGTCAATAGTTGTCTGTGGAACGTCTGGGATGAATCCAAGTCCCCGGAGAGGAGCCATGCCAGTAACTGGAGGTGTCCCTGTAATAGCAGGGAGTGCGGTTCCCCGTTGGGGTCCAATAAGAGATCCGGAGAGGTTGGAAGTAGTCTTGGGTAGTCCATGGACATTTCCATTAGTGTAGGGAACCATGGTTGAGCCGTCCAGAATGGGGCGATGAGAATCATGGAGGTTCGGTAGCGCCTGAGATGTAGAAGCGTCCTCGCAATCAAGGAGAAAGGAGGAAAAGAGTACATTTGCGTGTCCGGCCACCGTTGAAGGAATGCATCTGAAGCCAACGCCTCTGGATCCGGTCTCCAACTGAAGAACTTAGTAGTAGTTGGGAGTTCAACCGTGATGCGAAGAAGTCGATCTCCAGTGGGCCCCAGAGTGACTGGAGTCGCAGGAAAATGGCCCGCTTCAGCCGCCAGTTGCTGGCATCCCGTATGTATCTGGAATTCCAATCCGCCACCATATTGGACATCCCGGGAATCCAGGCAGAAGTGCCAGAAGTCCTTTGCTAGTTCCACTAACACCACGGACCTCGTACCCCCGAGATGGTTGATGTAACGGACTGCTGACACGTTGTCCATCCGTAAAAGAATGGAACAGTTGGTTGAGATACCTACGAGACTCCGAACTGCAAATGACCCCGCCAATAGTTCGAGGCAATTGATGTGTAACCCCTGTTCGTCTGGGGACCATTTCCCTCCGGTGGAGATAGGACCACAACACGCGCCCCAGCCCAGCATACTTGCATCCGATTCCACGACAAAGTCTGGCCTCGTCCCAAAGATTGCTCTTCCGTTCCATGCTTCCATGTGCTGCAGCCACCAAGAGAGTTATTCTTTGGCTGCGCTATCGAGAGGTACAGAGTCGGAATAAGAGAGACCCGGGTCAAGGTATTTTGCCTTTAGGCGTTGAAGGGCCCTGTATTGAAGTGGGCCCGGGAAAATGGCCTGGATGGAGGCAGAGAGAAGGCCGATGACCCTGGCCAGTTGTCGTAGCATTAGCTCAGGTCGAGCCAACGTCCGGTGGATTTCTTTCTTGATGATCCTGACTTTGGAAGATGATAACAGGAGTGTCCCTTTCACCGAATCAATGGTGAAGCCCAGGAATTCCAAGACTTGGGAGAGATGTAACACCGACTTGTCCCAGTTGATGAGGAAACCAAGTTTGCCGAGTAATGTCTTTGTCCAATTCAGGTGTTCTTGGAGTAAGCGTGGGTCTTGTGCCATCAGAAGCATGTCGTCCAAGTATATAATCAGACGCACCCCTCTGCTGCGCAGGAAAGCTACCACTGGCCACATGAGCTTTGTGAAGCACCATGGGGCCGAGGAGAGGATGAAGGGCAAGCATTTGAAATGCCATGTGGTCTCCTCCCACTGGAACTGGAGGAAATGTTGGCAATCCTCGGCCATCGGGATGATGGGGTACACATCTTGCAGGTCGAGTTTGACCATCCAATCCTCCAATAGGAGCAGGTTTTGGAGAGAGTGGATGCCCTCCATTTTGAAATGGTGGTACGCTACAAAGGCTTTCAGGGGGCGTAAGTTGATGACCGGTCGGACACCTCCGCCTTTCTTGGGCACCACGAAAAGGTTGTTTAGAAAACCTGAAACCTCCGGATGCGTCTCTGTGATTGCACCTTTGTCAGCCAGAGACTGTATCTCCACCGCGATTAATGCTCTGTCGTGGGTGGAGGAGACTATATGTCTGGGAAGAGATATCTGGGCAGGTGTTTGTACAAATTCTATGGCATAACCCACTACAGTTTGTAGGACCCAAGTATCCAAGGTCAACATGCGCCAACGATACTGAAGGTAGTGATGAAGGAAGTGAACTTACCATAAGGGCGTTGGACATAGGAAGAGCTTCTGGATCCACGAGCCTGCCAGGATCTTCCTTGACTGGAAGGAGCTTCTAGAAACCCGGTACGAGCCCCGGGAGGAACGGCCGGGCACACGGCCCCGATATCTGCCGACCCCGCCAAAACTCTATGGGAGAATACCTTTTTCATATTGGCTTGCACCTTGTCCAGTGCAGTAAATGTGCCCACATAGGTACTGTAGCGGAGCGGCAATATTAAATCCCACGAACTCCGCTGGTAAAGAAGGTAATCCACAGTCAAGCGCTTAAAAGTAAGGCAATATCCCAAATCCCCCAGTAACCGGACGAAACACAGTTCTGGGAGTCAACTGAGGTTTTTATTCACATCATCCAGTATTTATGCAAGTCCCCATGCAAGGGGTTTCCATACTGACATAGCAGGGGTAATACAGTAGGGGACTACATGGGGGACTTAACATTCAGACATTTTCTCTCATCAGGCACTGCTGCATGAGAGGGATACTCCCACGGGAATATACCGTTAAGTGGATTATCCCTCCGTGCAGCAGAACCAACAATTTACATTAAAATATATAACTTTTCGAATACTTGGCAGATTTAAACGAATGGACATTCGGTAGATAGCTGGGGTCTGAGTGCATAGTTCATGAGAATACCGCTCAGATCCCAGCTAAAACAACCGAACGCCGCACGAAACACACTTTGCTATTGAGTTCGCCCCAAAGTACCGAACACCGATGGGGAACCCTAATAGTGAAAGACCGGAGCTCCCGAACGGCCTGGAAGTCCAGCGGTGTTCGCCCCATCGAGTAGCCGTTTTTAGTTCCACGCGCTCGACGACCAAACACCGCTGGGGAGACAAAGGATCCAAGATGGCCGACCGCCGGGTGGTCGGTAGCCGAACGACGGCCACCCAGGAAAGCCTCTAATTACCGATTACTCTCTTTGTGGGCTATTAGGGGGTAGCTCATTGGGTTCCTGAACAGCCCGCAATGGTGCTGTTCGTGAAACGAAACACATGAATGCTAGCGGCTTACGGCAGCTAACATACGAATTCAATACAGCATATAATAACACACAGGATACAGCCAGGCAATACAAGAGTTACAGGAATAATACTGGTAACCTTTTTATATACATAGTCCAGATTATTACAAGTGGCTAGGTTTGCCACAGGTACCCAGCTCCTTCACAAAACTGTCCCCAAAAAGAAGACCTTTGGCCTGTGGCCCAGCCTCAGTAATAGCCAAGGTAACTAGCTTTGGCTCAATCTTAATTAATATAGCCTTTCGTCTCTCTGTGGCTAGAGCTACATTGGCATTTCTGAGAAGACATATGGCTCTCTGTATCCAGCCCCTGATAGCTAGCAGGTCTACGGGAGCACCACCTGCCAATGCTGTTTCGACCATGTCGAATATCTTTGCACTGGGTCCGAGGACATCCAGTACCTTATCCTGACAATGGCGAAGTGCAAAGTCTAGACCTTTCTTTGCCTTCCACCCAGTTTTTACCAGGAACTGGGCAATCTTAGGGTCCACTACAGCGGCGATACATATCAAATCTGGGAGCGTGGGGCGTGGGCATTCTGCCCGCATCTTGCTTCTTGCCACTTTATCAAGGGGTTTCCTGATTCGTGCGGCAATATATTTTGCCACATGGTCCAGCGGGAACCACTCAGTTGATCTCGGGTGCTGCAGAGTATCATGGTCAAACAGTGGTTCGCCCTGTGGATCAAGGAGGGTGGAGTCATCCACACTGTCCTTATCCTCATTCACAGACATAGATAGAGAGCTGTGGTCAGGGAATAGTGTGCCCAAATTGTATGAGTCCTCATCATCAGACTCGATCCATGCCTCCTGTTCCGAATCTGTCTCGGATGATTCCACTTGGGCTTTCGCCCTTTCCCAACTCCTCACCGATTTTGCCCGGTGGGTGGCTCTTTGTTGTGGTGCAACCACATTATCTTTGACAGGATGTTCCCTGTCCGTTTGTACAATTTTGGAGGCTTCCTCGTCTATGTGGCGAGATTTTTTTGCTGGCTTTGCGCCCACTGGCATTGCCTGGATTGTGCTCTGTAGGGTTAGGAGCAATGTGAGTAGAGGTCCACTGGGCAGCCATGAGGGCATGGCTGATATAGTGGGACAGAGTGTCCGACATAACTCCCATGGCTGAGTAAGAGATGGGAGGGGAGGGAGGGGTGAGGGATGGGCTCTAGGTTAAGGAACAACCAAGAGCCAGCTGGAAACAAAGTACAGAAGCAGGGCAGAAGCCCTGCAGCAGACAGAAATAAACAAATGAAAACACAAATGCAATATCAAAACAAATAAATATGACAAACACATTGATAGCATACAGAGAAAAATATAAAATTTACTTAGCTGAGGAAGGCAGCAGCAAGAAAGAGGAGTGGCTTAAGGTCATATGGGGAGTTGATGGTGCTGAAGGCATTATGATTGGTTGTACTGTTATATGATTAACCCTTTGGGTGTTTGTTTACATGTTTGATTTGTTTCTTTAAAAGAAATATTTTTGCTGCTGAGGAATAAAAGAAAGAGAATAAGCATAATATTAGCCTCCGTGTCCTTTAATAAAATCAGCAATTCTGATGATGTCCCTAAGAAGGTGGGGCCAGCACCAGCGGACCCGCATGGCGCTGGAAATATGGTGTGTTTTATTAACTTTTAAGGGGGGGCAAGGCACCTAAATGGTGGGTTTTCACTATAGGGTCAGGAATACATGTTTGTCTTCCTGACCCCATGGTGTTCCTTTAATATTTAGATGCTGTCATTTTTTTTTTTTCTGTTCAAAATGTCAGCAGTTTGCCCTTCTGTGGGATTCTTTTAACTGCTGGATTGTGGGTAAAATTGCAACTGAAATGGTACTTTGTTTAAGCTCAACCCAAAATGTTCCAAAGTAATCCCTTCTTTTTCCAATGTTTAACTAAAAAACTAAGGTGAATTAAAAAAATAAATGTAAAAGAGAGAAATAGAGGGACAAAAAAGTATCAAAAAAAGTATCAATTCAAAAGCAAACCAGACAAAATGACAGAGCTGATTTGCAGCTCACGGCTGCCATTTTTTACATGCTCAATGAGGAAAAAAAATACTAGATTTCAAAAGACAAATTTTTTAAAATTTTCATATGGATTGTTTTATTTTCATATGGATGAATAAATTACAGATGAGATGCTCCATATGCAAGCAAGATAAAACTCCTCTTGGATTAGGCAGCGTCTCTGCTTATCCAGAGCCCCTCATTCTGTTCTCTGGGATCTGGTCTTGTCCCATAGACCTCTGTCCAGCAGGCCTATATGGGATATGTAGTTTAGTCCACAGTATCAGTTCCATTTATCAGATATGCTATCAGTTTTTTTTTTATTATTTATTGAGCGCCAACACATTCCGTACAATAGGTGGACTAACAGACATGTATTTGCACCAAGACGAGCAGGACACACAGGTACGGAGGGTGTTTAGGACCCTTCTCAAACGAGCTTACATTCTAGAGGTAGTGGTGTAAAGTGGTACAAGAAGCAAGGGAAATCTACTAACAGTTTAATTGAAATACTTTCCAAAAGAAATGTGTTTTTAATAATCTTTTGAAGGAACTGAGACTGGGTAAGAGTCTAATGGAGCAGGGAAGGTAGTTCCATATGAATGGCGCAGTCGTAGAGAAGTCTTGAAGGTGGGCCTCAGAGATGTGAGTGTGAACAGAGAATAGACGCAGATCTTGTGTATGAGTAAGGATAGGTAGTTAGAAGCAGCATTATGTAGAGATTTGTAAGCAAGCACCAGAATTTATATAATAATATGTATTTAATAAATTGAACCCATTGTATGGAATGATATAGAGGGGAAGCATGGGAGTTGTGCAGGGCTGATGCTACCTTAGTGCGCACACTAAGGAGGCCAGGAAGCAATGTGTTCAATGAATATGCTAAGATGACCGATTGAGCAATAAATTATGGCAATTCTTAAAGTAGTGGGTTTAAGTAGGCGGACAATGTGAACTTCGAAGGAAAGAATAAGGCCAGGGCAGGGAAGATTGGTTCAAAGATACGTTGGGACAGAAGGTTGCCTACACAGTTGTTAAGTCTGGTAGTGTGGGAGAATTGTAGGCCACCGAAAAATAAAGAAGCAGGAGTAGCACTGTCAGAGGGGGACAGCCAGGTCTCCGTGAGTTCTGATAGGGGGCGAGATTTTGAAAGGAAGAAGTCATGTATTGCTGTCGATTTCAGATTTCTGAAGACAGAGCAGACGTTCAGTCATATTCACTGTTCATTAAAAAGGGGTTGTACATGGGCATTCAGATGGTGGAAGCAAGTCAATATGTGAAGGAATTGATTTACTGTCCTGGAAAATAAATGATATATTTGGACTTTATATTCCTATTAACTATTACCTAATCAGTACTACAAGTCTCAATTTAGCCACGCACTGGATGAGCCAAATCTCAACATCCAAGTCAAAAATATTGATTTTACATAAACCATTATCACCATATCACTTTTATACACCTCTCTTTCATAAAATATTAACTCCTTGTATGAATGCTTTCCAAACTTCAATAAGACTATCCCAAATGCTCCTTACCTAATGGTAATCTATATTCGATGGGATGTTCAATGGACTAGTTGTCAGTCCAAAAAAATTAAATCACAAAATGATTAATCTGTATACTAGTTATGCAGATACAACAATTAATTCTCCATTGTTTTATACCAGATTACAGGGCCCCACTGCCCGTGATTTATTTGAGCAGTCCCATGGACCCGGCTGTTTAAGTGCCACAGCGCCCGACTGGGCCCCTGCTGACACATGCCTCCTTATTGTGCAGGCTGCTGCGGCCCTGTGCATCTGCACTGGCCTGCACACTAAGGAAGCATGTGTCAGCAGGGCCTGGTCTGGCACTGTGGCATTTAAACAGCGCAACCTGGCCCCTTTCTGTTCAGCAACTGGCTGGGAGGAACTTCCTCCCACAGAGAGATCAGAGCCATGCGGGAGGGGAAAGGCAGTGAGGTGGGAGCCAGGCCGGGAGTGTCAGAGCCTAACTCCCAACTGCCTCATCCTTGGACCCCAGGGAAACCACCCTCCAGAAAAAGGTAAGAACCTGGAGTAAGTGTAAATATTGCATGTGTGTGTGTGTGTCAGTATGTCTGTTTGTGTCAGTATGTCTGTGTTTCTGTCAGTATGTCTGTCTGTTAATGTGTGTGTCAGCATGTCTGTCTGTTGGTGTGTGTCAGTATATCAGTCAGTGTATGTGTCCGTATGTCTGTCATTGTGTGTCTATGTCAGTATGTCTCTCTATTGGTGTGTGTGTCTGTGTAAGTCAGTATGTCTGTTAATGTGTGTCATTATGTCTGTCAGTGTGTGTGTGTGTGAATATGTGTCTGTCAGTGTATGTGCCAGTATGTCTGACAATGTGTGTGTCAGTATGTCTGTCAGTGTGTTTGTGTCAGAATGTATCTGTGTGTGTATGTGTGTGTCAGTATGTCAGTATATGTGTCAGTGCGTCTGTAAGTATGTCTGTCAATGTGTGTGACAGTATGTCTCTCAGTGTACGTGTCAGTATGTTTGTCAGCATATATGTCTAAGTATCTGTTTGCTGTCATTGTGTATCTGTATGTTGATAGTTTGTGTATTTGTGTGTTTGTCTCAGTGTGTGTATCTGTCTGTAGTCAGTGTGTGTATCTGTGTATTTACATGTGTGTCAGTGTGTGTCTGCAAGTGTTTTAGAGTGTGTGTGTGTAACTTTGTTTGTGTTTGTTCGGCAGTGTATGTGTATATCTGCATACATCTCAGCATTTAAACACTAACACGACACACAAACACACCCCTGCATTCAAACTTCAACACTTTATACAAGCACACTCCTGCATTGAAATGTCAACAATACAACAAAACACCAAAACTACATATAAACACACCCTTACATTCAAAAATCTACACTACTCATAAATGCATGCTTGCATTCAAACACCAACACCACATACAAACATACTCATACATTCACACAAACATACTCCATACAAAGACATGCATACATTCAAACACACAAACACTGCTCAGTGCCAAATGCAACTCTGCAAGCATGGGAAAATGTAGAACCCCAGCTGTCAAAGCATTGTTGGAACTGCACAACAGATGGGGACCTACCTTTTGGCCACCCTTGTGATAAGAGGCACAAAAATTCTTGCACTGGAGCCCTCTCTACTTTAGTGCTGTCACTGCGATGAGGTGTAGGGTGTGATTGCATGCCAGTGAGCGGGTGATGGAGGACAGGGTCCAGGGTGCCCAAGCTTATGCTTGCCCAGGGTCCATTCAATATTAAAGACGGCCCTGCCAGGTTGTCTCTAGATCTTAGGCCAGGTTGGCAGAACCAATCTGCTACTGAGAAAGATTGTAAGAAAATTTGTTTATATCAGAGATTATACATTTTTGAGTCAATGTACCAAATTGACTGCAGAAATAGTAATTGAACTATAAACACACAAATCTATTTTCATTCAATCCTTCCACATCTCAGTACTTTCCTCTTCCTTCTTTATTACATCAGTGCCTACTCCCCAATAAAGTCCCTGCGCTTCTTTATGTTCCTTCCTCCATATCAGTCTCACCAACCATATCAGTTTATTGTCCCCTTTATATAATTGCTCTCTTCTGCCCTCTACATTAGCCCATCATGACATAGTTTCTGTTTAGGCTCTCTTCCTTCATTTGAGTTGAATCCATTATCTTTCTTCTTAGTTTTATTATTGCTCTTCATCACCTGGTCTTTCAGTTCCATACCAGCTCCCAGATTGTAAGCCCTCTCCTCTATCAGTTCCCCAATTCTTCTTTAGTATTTACTCCATTGGATATAAAAACACACACTAACCTTTCAATACCATCCATATCAGTCCATAACTCTCCAACCACACCAGTCTCCTTTTAAACCAGAATGCTAGCTCATTTCTTCCTCAGAATTTAATATATTATTTGCAAATGAGTTTGGTTCTCCCAATTTCCTTCATAACAACAAAGTTCATTCTTACCCATCTATGCTATATCAGCGTACATTCTGCTCCTTTCAATAATGGATGATCCACTTACACTCTGTTCCCTCTGTTCCTCTCTCCTCACTTCCAACCAGCTGTCTGCTCCTGCATTCCTAAAGTGCTTTATGTGCCCCAGGATCAGCACTATTGACAAGGTACAGTACTGCGGCATCACGCACTTTAGAAATCAGTGTGTATTTGGGCCTCCCACTACTGTTAACTACAATAGATTTATACTTTATATGCTTCTGGACAGCTATCACAATACGTTCCCTCACTTAGTTTTAAATCTGATATTAACTTGTAAATTATTCTATGCAACACATAATTAGTGCTAGCAGCAATCAGCATATTTAGTAAATGTAAGCTGTGCTCTTTACAAATGGATAATGATGTTGGTGCCACTGTGATAAATTGCATGAAGTTAACCTTTCACTGACACAAAGGTACTTTCCCAGAACATTAAAACAGCTGCAGGACACTAGATCCTGCCAAAGAGGAGGTGGTGTCTATGGCAATTTAATTCTGATCCTGTATAAAGAAAGATCTAAATAGAAATAGTTGAAGACTTTGTGCATAGAAAATACATGGTCCTAGTAAAATCCATGAAAGATTCCTTAGTGAACTTACACTCAGCTGATCATCTTCAAAACCTAAAGCAGTGAGGAAAATTGTGTTGCTATATAATTGCTAATAATAAAATTTGCGAGAATGTTATCATTGAACATTGGACAGATAATGCAAATCTGCCCCAGCACTTGCATACACAAACACCCATTATTTATAAATGGTTCTGGGACCCCAGTCTAAACCCTTGGCCCTAGGTGGTTGCCTCTTCTTCCCTCCCCCCCTCCCCCTCCATTCTACTCCCCCCTCAGACAGACACACACACATACATATCATCATAGAGAGACACATACATACACACATACACACACACACATAGACACATACAGACAGACAGATACATACAGACACACAGACAGACACACACAAGACACACATACATACAAAGACACATACATACATACATACAGATACACACACACACATTTACATTCACATTCACACATACACATACAGACAGACAGACACACATACACATAGACAAACAGACACACACATACATACACACATACACATACACACAGACAGACTGACACACACACACACACACGCACAAGACACACATACAAAGACAAATACATACATACAGACAGACACACACACACATATACACAGACAGACACATATGCACAGACACATACATACAGACACATACACACAAACAAACACACACACACTTACAAAGTGTGTAAGTCACCCTCCTGTTACCTACCTTATAGGTGCAGGAGGGTGACTTTTTCCCTGAGTCCAGTGGTGGTCTCCTTTCTCCCGCGTGGTTCTCTGATAGCTGGGAGGAGTGACCGGGGCAGTCACTTCCTCCCAGCAGTGATCTCATCACAGGGGGCCCGGTCGCACCATTAAAGCGCCCCAGCGCTGACCGGGCCCCCTGGAAATCCATACCCATCAGGTGGCCCTAACAGCATGGGCCACTCGATGGGCCCCTTGAACGTGCGGCCCCCGCGGTTTGCCGCGTGGACCAGGGCCGCAAAACATGGCGGCTGGTACTTGGTCGAAGGGGTCCGTAGGGCAACCGGGCCCGTCACTCCAGGGGGCCCTGTATGTACGCCACAGATTAGAATATAATTGAGATCTAAGTTTGTTATGTAAAATTCAAGGATGATTCTGTGCTGTGCAGTATTACTTCCTCTTGTTGTTGTGTAACTTGACAGAAGCAAAAGTACCTAGGGAGTTTTTTTGTGTGCAAATTTTGGTTTTACAATGTGTAAAAAACAAACACCAACTGGAAAAAGAACTAAAACAGACACATTCTTATTTATTCACACGCACAAAATTATATCCAGGTACAGAGAGCAATAACAAATGAAAATTAAGTTTCTACATAATAAAACCACATATCTGGACAAAAGCATCTAATATCGACATAGGTTAATTTCATAGAATGATGAAGAGGACAAAATGATGTGATCAATAGCAACTTTGTACTGTAAAACCACTCTCCAGGCAACAACAGAAACATTTTGCATTAAATAACTGTTGCTCTACTTAATTATCTATATTTTTGCAAGCTCGATTTTGCATTCATTTTGTAAAAAAAACAACATGTTTCAGGGAGTTGTAGTTTCAAATGGAGTATCATATGACAAAAGATTACCAAAGGTTTTTAAAAAGCTACAATTTCCAGAGAAGTGGTGGTTTACCTTTAAAAAAGAACTATTAGTTCCCAGAATTGTTAAAATTATGTTTATTTATCTCATATATTTAACAAATATGTATTTGTGAGGTTTGGAAAATAAAAATAAATAAAGAGTTCCACAACTCGTTATCCTGCAAGTGGGTGTCTCCATTTTTGCTCCCTGAAAAATCATTATCATAGGCCGTGTCCTTGGCACCTTGGCATTGGATAGGGAAAGCACACAGAGAAAGGGAGAAATTAAACAATGTTTCTATTACTGATTTTTTGTTTGTTGTCCTGATTTAGCTTTTTTATAAACTGGAATTTGTAGTCATTTTATAAATCTGTAATATAAATTTAAAGGGAAAGGAGCATGTCATAAAAAAAGTAATAGGTTATTTTGAATGTTTTACTCAATGGAATGAACTCCAGAAAAGTGACAGTTCTGTCTTAAGTAAAACTTCTCACAAATGTACCAGTTGTACTTCTGTGAAATATGAATATGGGTGATTTATATTTGTTTTGTTTCAAAACAAAGTATTTTGCATTTCTTTCACTCTGGTACAGTTAGAGCAAGCTATTCTGCAGGTGGGGGATTGGAGGTGAGAGGGGTGGGGGGCGAGCAGCAGGGGAGCATTGAAGTGTCCCTTTAAGTCCAAACTACAAAATTCAGGCTCACAGGCAATATTTACCCTGAGTCAAAATATACGTTTTTTGGCACATCTCAGTACGGTTTCAGACCACTGCTGCAAAGTGAATATCACTGTAAAGCAAATCACAGGCGTTTTTCATCTGCTAGTGTCTGTAAAAGCCTTAAATCATATTTATAATTATATACATTATATATATATATTAAGTGCACAATAGCGCTAGACAAAGAAAAGATGTAATAGTAAAAATAATGAATAAGAAAACTGATACCATCATGTGAATTGCTTACTTTGAAATAGTGGATAGCCATCATCTGACTATAATTGACAACTGCTGTACTGTATTAGTAAAATAAAGTGAGGTATACCTGTATGCAGTTGTTAACCCCTTAAGGACACAACTTCTGAAATAAAAGGGAATCATGACGGAATATTTCCGTCATGTGTCCTTAAGGGGTTAATGTAGCATCTTGTTTCAAACTGAGCATCATTTGGATGAAGAACAAATAATGATTTCAGGTTTGGATGAAGTTCCTGACCGGGACATAAGTAGGAATCACCGGACGCCGGTGCAAGAATCAAAGAAAGGCTCCTCTTTGCTCCTCCTAAGCAATACACCTGAGTGCAATGTGTGTTGTGGCTGAGTGTGATTGTGTTGGTTGGCTGAGTGTATTATATATGTGTGGAGTTGGCAGAAAGTAATTGCGTGTATATATGTGGCTGGCTGAGTGTGATTGTATATGGGGTTTGGCTGCGTGTGAGTGTGAAGTGATTGGCCCTGTTTGGGACTGGCACCAGTCCATCTTATATGCAGTAACGCAGTGACAGAGAGCAAGGGGACCACCTGTCACTCAATCTATGGCATTAGACCTTTTGTGCCATGTAAAGGACTTTAAGTTAAAATCTATATATTTGCTAGCATTTTTGTTAGCACAATGTATAGATGAAATGTATAGATGAAATAGATGACATGTATATATTATGTGTTTTCATTAAACATTTTCATTCTTTTAAGCATACATGCTAATATAGACCCATAAATGCACTCATTGGTACACACTGTTTAACCAACACACACCTTCCCTGACAGACACACACTCTCTCCGATACACATACACTGACATCAGGACTGCCATCAGACATTTTGGGGCCCCTAACACAGCTCAAGATCTAGGCTCTTGGGTCCCACCCCCAAGTCAGACAACAGGGCCTGCCCCTGAATCTGCCCACAGTGCCCGCCTTGAATCTGCCACAAAGATGAACTTGAAGATGATGTATGTGTTTGTGTAGAGGGTACAGTGTGTGTAAAGTGGATGTGGTGTGTGTGTGTATATATGTGGGGTAGGATATTCTGTGTTTTTTTTTAAATTTAAATATTAGTTTACTATTTTTATTCCCCCCCTTCATACCTCATAGATGTGACCAGGGACGGTGGACATTTCACTCCCTGGTGGCATTGTGCAGGATTCCAGGTGCTGTGTATTGAATAGGGGTGCAGCCAACATGATCTTTAGCTTCTGGCAGCTCTTCTCTCTAACTCTTGTGAGTCCAGTCTGCGTGTCACCTGGAGGGTTGCCATGGTAACCCGCGGCAACACTTTGACAGCCAGGGGCTCGCAAGAGTTGTAAAGAGCTTATGGAATTTGAGATTGCATGTGCTGTGCCCCCTCTTCACTGTACAAACTGCCGAGCACCTGCAAGGGCAGTGCTGGAACTGATGTATAGAGTTTGCTTGTGCAAAAATTTTGTTTTAGGATGCCCTCTAGCACAAGGGTGGCCAAAATGTAGATCCAAATCTGTCGTACAAGTCCCACAATGCTTTGCTAGCTGGGGATCTACAATTTGCCCATCTTTGCAGGGTTGTGTTTAGCACTGAGCAGTGTTTGTGTGTTTGAACATAAGCATGTTTTTGTATGGAGTGTGTGTGTGTGTGTGAATGTTGGTTTTGAATGCAAGTGTGCATTTGTATGTAGTGTATACACTGCCACACACAGATATAAACATACACACACACACACACTGATAAACATGCACAGACACACACCAACATACATGCAAATACAGAGACACGGATACAAACACTGACACATACACAGAGATACACACACACTGGCACATACACACAATGACACACAGATACATACACTGACACATTCACACAGACATCAGTTGGGTAAGTGTGATAGGTTTTGAGGAGCAGGTGTGCATGCCACAGTTAGGGAGTGAGCATGACAGGGTGGGGGGGAGTGAGTGGGATTTTTTTGGGTGCATGAGTGTGGTAAGTGATTGTGGGAAGGTGGTGAGTTTGACAAGATTAGTGTAACAGGGTTGAGGGATTAGTGTGAAAAGATTAGTGTGACAGTGTTAACGTGACCGTATTCGAGGGTTAGTGTGACAGGGTTAGGGGGTTACAGTGACTGGGTTTGAGGGACAGGGTTATTGTGACAGTGTTAGGGGGTCTAGTTTGACAGAGTTAGTGTGACAGGATTAGTGTTACAGGGTTAGGGGGGTTAGTGTGGCAAGGTTTGGGGGGTTTAGAGTGACGGTATTGGTGTAACAGGGTTAGGAGGGGCTAGTGGGGCAGGATTATTGTGACAGGGTTAGGGGTTTAGTGTGACAGGATTAGTTTGACATGGCTAGGAGAGTTTGTATGACAGGATTAGTTTGACAGGGTTAGTGTGACAGGGTTAGGGGGGGTTAGTGTGACAGGGTTAGGGGTCTCGTGTGAGGGGATTGGTGTAACAGGGTTAGGGGGGACTAGTGGGACAGGATTTATGTGACAGGATTAGGGGGCTTAAGGTGACAGGACTAGTTTGACATGGTTAGGGGGGTTAGTGTGACAGGATTAGTTTGACAGGGTTAGTGTGACTGGGTTAGGGGGCTAGTGTGAAAAAATGAGTGTTACAGGGTTAGAGTGACAGGGTTCGGGGGGTTAGTGTGAAAGAGTGAGGGGAATGTGATAGGGTGTGTGGCAGGGAGCGGGGTGGCTATATGTGAGGAGTATGTGTGACAGTATGTAGGGAGTCTGTGTTAAACACAGTCTCCCCAAAGTGATTAAAAATGCATTTAATATATATTGTTTTGGCCTCCTACAGGGGCAACAATTCTTTCCATGATGGTACAGTGGGTCTATTAATTTGGGCTATTGGCAGATTTGGTGCTCTTGACGCGCCAAATCTGCTCATGGCACAAATTAATAGGCCCTGCGAGGGATAATACACACAGGGGGCACTGTATAATGTAGGGGGCATGGTCATTGATGCCAGCGTGCCAGATGTGTTTCCGCAGCTGTTATGAGCACATCACATTGCGAAGTGGGGGCCTGTGACAATCGTCATGGTTGTCACCCCCTAATGGCGACCCTGACTGACATAGACTTACTGACACACACTCATGGACAAACACACACTGTTTTACTTTCACTGTCAGACACACACATTCTCACTGATAGACACACAGTGGCATACACTCAATATCACACACACTCTCAGATACACATACATTGATGTACATTCACTGACATACACATCCTCACTGACAGAAACACACTGACACACACACACTCACTGACAGATACACACAAACTTACTGACAGACACACACAGGGCCGCCATCAAAAATTTTGGGGCCCCTAATACAACTCAAAGTCTGGCCCCCGGGTGCCCGGCTCACAATCCCACCCATAGGAATACACACACAGACACAAACACAGACACACACACGGATACAAAAGGACACAGAGACACATACATACATGCACACACACATACATAAAGAGATACAGACACACACACTGACATACATACATACTGACATACACACATATAAATACACACATACATACTGACAAACAGACATACATACATACTGACAAACATACATACTGACACACACACACACTCTCTCACTGGCATACATACATACTGACATACTGAGAGATACATACATACACACACTCACATATATATACATACTGACATACATACATGCATACATACATATAGACACAGACAAACATACAGATAGATACATACATACATACTGATATATAGACACATACATACATACTGGTATACATACATACAGACACATACATAAATACAGGCATGCATACTGACATACATACACATACATACTGACATACATACACATACATACTGACAAACACACACACACACTGACGTATATATGTATGTATGTATGTGACATACATACTGATACATATATACTGGCATACATACTGACATACAGATACATACATACATACTTTCTTACAGACACATACATACAGGCATGCATACATGCATGCATACATACTGTCATACATACACATACATACTGACATACATACAGATGCAGAAAATACACAATAAGTGTGTACACAAAGTGCAATTAGTGCAAAATAAGATATTAGCAGACAGAAACTTCCCTGTACAAGTTGAAGCTTCCAAAGGTACCCCCACAGACTTCCTCCTGTCTTACATGAAATATATGCAAAAAATAGGGGATGATCTGCTAAGCCAATAACAAACAGAAAAATATAGCGTATAACTGTGTATATGAATAAGCCACAAGTGTTGTATTCATAAACAGCCACTCACATATTCACTGAAATTTAAGTGCCTTCAGTATAAATTCCCTCCAAGAATTAAATCTTCAATCTGTACTCAAATTACCATGGGTTGGCTGGAGTGTATGTACTCAAGAGAGAAAAATAAAATTGTAGTGCACAATCAAGTGTATAATAAAAAATCAATTTAATCACTTACATCAAAGTTAAAAGCAATGGGTGTACTAGCGCTGAGTCACCACCAGGGGTCCTACGCCTTTCATCTGTGTATAGGACTTCCTCAGGGTGTTTGGTAGTGTGCAGTAACACATCCAAATAAATAATAATAAAACCCCACTGTGTATCAGTGACAATGTGTGTGCCAGTGTCTATTTCACAAACACATTGTCACTGATCTATACACTCACCGAGACGCACACACATTTACTAATTAATTTATATATAGGGTTTTTTAATTCTTATTTACCTACCTGTGAGAGACCTGGTGATGTCTTCTCCCCGGGATCAAGTGGTGCTGGGGTTGATCTGTCCCTTGGGTCCAATGGGCCTGGTATACTCTTCATGTTCTTCCAGCACTGCTCCCTTGCACACCATTTAGTGATGTTGGGGAGAAGTTATGTCATGTCCTGGCTTCTGACATCACCACAGGGCATGCAAGGGAGCAATGCTGGAAGAACATGAAGATCATTCTTTCTCTGGAGGCAGTACATTTGGGCAGAGTAGGCACATGCCGCCCGAGTAAGAGGGTTCCTAAACTGCGATATTGCAAAGCGGCCAGCTCCTCAAAGCCAGTATTGGCACCTTGAAGCTGTCTATACAGAGCCTGTTACGTCTCTTTACTTGTGAGTTTATCCATATTATTTAGCACTCCCATATTTATATACAGATTACACTATGTATATTTGCATTTCTCTTTTTTAGATGCCTGCTGATTTTATCGTTGTCATCTATATATGGAAATTCAATATTATGTATTTTGAGATGTATATATTTTCTTAACAGACATAGCTGAATGGACAGAATGAGAGGGCGAGTACTACCATAAGGTGCAAGGTGACCTGATGACACACACATACAGATACACTAAAGGGGTTAAGATATTCAAAAGTCGGTTAAGAGACAAAAAAATGCATCTTCGACAAAGATATTTGCACCGGTCTTACTGACAGGAAGAGTTACAAAGTTCCTTTTTGTGATTCTTTGGAATTTTGGATGATAAACAATAAATCTGAATTCCATATCTCTGAAGCACCATATGGCTCATGAAACAAACAAAATGGACAATTGACAAGTTGTTTTATTAGCTTCACGATTCACCTCCGTAAACAATGTTGCAGTGAAGATAAGAAAAAGAACATGTTTCTATAGCAATTCCATTTGCAGGCCGAAATTGTTGCCCCATGATGCACTAGGTAATCTCATACTCACTTGGGTATATTCTGAGATCTGCTGCATTAGTGCATGAGAGAACACCCATGCTTTCAAGAGCCCATACTTGTTAATATACCTGCATGTTTGGCATCATCATCAGAGGTTTAAATTATTTTCTAAGATATGCATTGGTTTTACTAGGATGACTAGCCATACAATATAAATTAAACAAAATCAAAATGGTGCAGATTTTTTTTTCTCTTTCTTGCGCAACCCAACAGCCCATAGCTTTTACTTAGCTATCAGGCTGAGCAATAAACATGTGACTATTCTACTTTAATCTTTTTTGAATGGGACCCAAATTATGTGCATGGCAATAGCTTGGTGACTCATTATTGAGTTACAAAATTAGCTCAGTGACCTGTTCTTCAAATGTAATATAGTGCATAACAAAATAAATCCAACAAAAACCCTTCCACAGACTCATAACAGTGCGAATTAAGGAATGCAGTGCCACTAGAGTAAATAATTTTTTGATGGTTAGTTGCCTAAAATCTGATTTACATAGCAGGGATTAAAAACAGCAGGCATAGCTAAGGAGAAAAACGAAAGAAGTCCACAAAAAAAAAGTAATCCACAAAACAGGAAAGGGAAATGAAAAACATAACCCAATGGAGTATAATACTTTATGTGCCTACTCTGGGGACTTACTTTATTGTACATAACTTTATAACATTAAGCCTTACGTAATACATTCACAAAGCATTTCAAAGACCAGTTTGTTTAATCAGTTTTATTTTTCAGTGTCAGGAAAAAAATAAAACTAACAGAAATAAAAATATCAAAGAGAGCAATAAAGTGAATCCTACGCAGGAAGCTCCCATCTAACTATCAATCCACTCTCCTAATATCCAAGCTGAAGTCATGGAGCTGCTTTTTAGCCTCAAATGAAGTCTTAGCCTCTGTCCCCAAAACTCAAAAGCTGCACCCACTCAAGTAAATGAAAGCCTTCAAAATGTGTGTTCCCAATGCTTTTTTGTTTTGCAGATTTTCTAATCTTTTGCTCGCCAACTCTTGTATAGAAAGTTAAGATGCTCTCCTAGATTGTAACAAGGGAAAAGGTCAATCGAGTATCATAAGGTGTCCTAAGGAGAGAGCTGCATTTGAAGGGGCATTACGGTTACTATTGTAATTATTTGGCAGCTTTGACTGTATATAGTAATCAACATTGCAGAGAGAAGCTATAAAGTCAACAGAAAGGTGTTAAATGAAGTGCAAGGAAGTTTTATTTAGCGCTAATGGTAGAACGACAATGCTCACAGCTCAGATGCTGCTTTGTAGAGTCACCTTCCAACTTCATAACTTTAATTGCATTTCCTTACTTTTATCATATAGAGTGTGAGTCATATAGTGCTAGAAGTAATGCAACCCACCATACAATAATACGGATATTATGTAGCTTAGTTTGAATTATGAGTAGATAACGTTCAGAGTATCTAGCATGAAAATGTACAGTAATGTTTTGTCACAGTAAATATAAGTACACACTTAAGTTTAATATATATTTTTTTTCAACCTTGATTTTTAAATCATCATCTTGATCTGCCAGAAAGTAAGTAAGTTGATAACAGATTCTGACACATGGTGATTGCTGGGGATGATTTTTGGAATTGTAAAATGGTGTTTATTAGAGCCTTTTACTGTTTGCAACCCTATAAAGTGGCAATTAATATTTCACGATTTTGGTTTGGTTATTGATTACCCCCATTTTAACTTAAGATTTGTCTGTAATGTTTTTTCATTTAATTCCCTCCCCACGATTAATAGTGCCCATATTTCTCATTCTTCCTCTTACAGTTTGGAATCCTCCTCTTTCATTATATTCCCCCCTTTAAAGCCTCCTTACCATTAACAGATTCCTTAAAATGTCCTGCTTTCCTTCCAGCAGGGTCAAAGTGTTAACACATTCCTATTACTTTTTGTAACACGTGTTCTGGATGTGGTTAAGGTTAGCACAGGAGATACTGTGTTCTGGTATAACATCTCAAATTGCCATAGTGTACACAGAACAGAACGGTAACTGAAACTGTAATTGTATGGAGTTTCGGAAATCTATAATATCCTAAAATCCTAAAATATTAATGCCCAATTATAAGCTTCAAGCTTGTAACTAATTAAACAAAAGGACAGCATTGTGTCCTATAATTGAGTCAATACAGTATTTTCTAAAAATAGACACTGCAATGTCAGATAACATTATCTTATACCACTTAAAGTTACTTATAATGCAGCTATTCAGTATTCTGATGCTAGATTTATTTTAATCTGTTTTCAATTATGGAAGATTTAAATAGAAAGCAGTGTGCAGGGGGTGCACAGTGAACAGTCAATTAAGTTTCAAGTTTTAGAAGCACAGACCATGACAGGTAACTTTAATGCAGGATCTCTAAAATGTCACTTTCAGTATGTTTCAATTAACTTTTTACCACATTAATGCAGAATGTGGTTTACATTTAAAAGCACATATATGACATATGTCCCACATTAACCCTTCTAAATGGCAGGATCATTTTAAATTACATCCCACTTCAAGCCATGTAGCTTAACATACACATGTCCCAGTTGTTACAGCCCAAAAGGTTCTCCCTCAAACTTATCTTAAACAAAAAAATATATATTTTACATATTACTGGGAGGGGAGTAAACAAAAAACATGTCTTGGGCTGGCTGCTTTTGAGAAATTCATCTTAGTTCCAATGTCTATCATGGAATCCGAAATTGAAAGATTAAAACACTGTGCTAGATACATCACAGAAATACCAAATAAAGTCCAATGGACAACAAAGGGATTCCTGACAGATTGTTTTTTTAACCCCTTAAGGACACATGACATGTCTGACATGTCATGATTCCCTTTTATTCCAGAGGTTTGGTCCTTAAGGGGTTAAACAAGGCGGAAAGTAGTTAATACCTGTATCCCAAGAATATTTCAACACTTTTTCCCAGTGGTCATTTCCCACCTGATCCCCTAAAGTTTCCTATCTTGTGCTTTATCTACATGTTTTTATATGTGAAAACCAAGGTCTAGTTTATTTAAAGCCATTCCCCTAAGACTCATAGAAGTGACCTGAGTGAACAGCAGAAAGGAAATCTTACTACAAGGTAAGGGGTCAGTTAAACATCCTACTGGAAGATCAAGGAGATGATGGTGATTTTAAATACAGCAGCTCCAAGGCATCTGTCAGACACAGTAGGAGAAACACCCATCATGCGTCAGAGTTCTGCACTGTGTTGCTACGTTTAGTGACCCCAAATACTATGCACTAAGTTAGTACTCCAGTGGTTGGACCATTGATATCTTTCTGAGTCCCCCTCCATTTATTTTGTGTAGAGTGTTAGGAGGTGATGTTACCCCACATGACAACTTATCTTAATGTGCAAGGGAGGGTGGATGGGTAGGCCAGTTAAGGTAATAAGAATGCCTTAATGACAAGATGAAGACACAGATAGGAGAAGTGACAAGTTGTCATGTAGTCTGTCTTGGAAGGACAAGATAAAGTGGGATAAGAGAGAAAGGGGATCAACTGCATCAAACTAAAAGCTTTAATGTGTTGATTTTGTATTACCTTCTCAAATAAAAATACTTTAAACAAATATTTTCCTATGGTGGGAGAAGGAAACTGTTTTTGTTTTCATCAATCTGTTTTTTCAGTATTACAAAACCAGTTTGTTGCAGTAAGTAATAAAGACAAATAAAAATGGTATATTATAGTATCAATGGAGACAGAATGGAAGAAGGGAGTGAAAAGGCAGAACAGGAGGAAGGATGGACAGATACAGACATCTGGTAATCACCCATGTGACTTGCAGGTTTGGTTTTAGTTTTCTAATTAGCATCATTAGCTCCACCCCCATGGGACAGATAAATGCTCAGCCCCCTCACATGTGGTGAGGGTGGCATGGCAATCACTGGTCGCCAGCTTCACGGCCTTTCAGCAGGTCACCTCCGTGAAGGTCCCGGGAGGGCTTTGCCCCGATTCGCTGCTCTGGGACAGAGTACGAGAGCGTGAACGATTCCCCTCGCTGGAGAGAGAGGCGGTTCTGGAGCGAGAGAGACGAGTCATACACGAGGAAGCCACTGCAATTAAAAAAGTTAGGGAAAGGTAGAAGAGAAATATAATTAATCATCTTTTTAAAATGAATTCAACCTACATATCTAATTGTTTAGATCAAATGCAACTTCGTAGTTGGAACAAATAACTGAATACCAAAAAGACAATCATATCTTGTTACTTTACATTGCTTGGTCACACAAAAACATACATAGATACATACACACAATTCTGATAAAGCTGGTGGTGAAATTTATATCTGCTGAAGGACAGATAAATTATCTAAGTGATCAGGTTTTTATAGATGTACCTGTAGCTGTTCCATTACTGTTAAGTTATGTTGAAACCATTTACTCTTATAAGCTGAGCAGTATCTTACCTGCAACTCTACTTTAAATAATTATTTGTAATAGTCTACCTTGCTCTGCAATACTCCTTTGGTATTTCCCCAGATTATATCACCATTGGATTGTTTTATACCATTCCAGTCAATCTGCAAAATTGAGACATACTACAAGATTCTATAATGTTATCTGGGTGAAGTATGCAGGCTGATGAGCTGACTGGTATCATCAGCCTAGAAAGGAAAAACATTTACTTCATTTTTTAGCTGTAAACTCGCTTTAAATGTTTTCCCCTCTTGTAAATGTTGAAATTATGTTAAGAACGTAGAACTGTGCCACGGCCACATTGTAAGTTATAAAAACATGAAATCACGGTGACAATCATATATAGACATAACAAGTTGGTGTAGAAGTGGGATCTTGCAAACTTAGGTTGAACAATAGTTGTCAGCAGTTTAAAGTGGGTTAGTCATGCTGCCAGGTGTAGGGTGAAAAAGCATAAGGAAAATATATATTATGAATAAAAATAAGTATCTTCTTTTTAGCCAGAGGGGTTTACAATGAACTGAAAGCTCATCTGGCATTAAGGGGAATAATAATTACACCAGGAGCTATATAAACAATAATATAGAGAAACACAGAAGGTGAGAGGGGTGTCTCATGCCATGGACCCAGTGAGACATTGGGTTTTATAAGGTATATAGCGAGTTAAGACCGTGAGAGGACGGGGTGATTGGGAGATCTTCTTAACAAAAATACTTCACCCCGTATTGCGCTTCTTATCCAGGATGTGGGGGACTGGAAACAAGAGACAGCAAAACACATAAGAACTGCTGGAACTGAGCAGTATAGGTGGAGAATCTTGACAGAGGTGATTTACAAAAAGAGATTGAGACATATCATGATAGTCTCTATGCTATACATATTGCAGGACATAACAACCCTAATACTTTCCCAATAAATAGACAGGTGAAATATATACAAAGCAAATGGTGCAAGAAAACCGTAATTTTCACAGACAATTTGTGTTCTTTAATCATCATTCTATACTATGATACATAATATAAGTTCCTCTTATATTTGAATAAATAAAAATAAAATAAAATAATAAGTATTCAAAACCAGAAATATTGAGAGAAGGTATATACATTCTACCATTCTGTTGCCTTGTAGATATTTTCTGGGTTGCACATGTTATGCCCATATTGTGAAAATAGAAGTTTAGAAATTTCCATGATCCTGCGTCTAACAGGCTTTTTACAATTGTAAAAAAGCAGATTCTAGAATTTTGACATGTTTTTGAGACCAGATGGCCTCAAGTAATCTTCAATAAAGCCATGATTCTGCATCTGTGTGTGGCTCTCTTGAATCATCTGAACATGCATATTTTGCCAGTCTGCTGCAAAAACAACTGAGCACAGCATCTGAAGATGATGATGCCCATCACTGGGAACTTAAGGAGGAGGTATTTTGGAATAAGGAACACCAAATCATCTTATACATTAGACAAGGTTGAGTTAGGCATAAATGAAAAGAACTTGGGAACAATGATAGATTAAAAAAACTAGGCAACAGTGTGCAATTCAGGTCTGCCACTGCAAACGCTAGTAAGATGTTGCCATGTATAAAAAGGAGTATTGATTCACATAATCAAATATAATGATATAACTGAGCCTCTTTATAAATCAAAGGTAAGACCCCCACCATTTTTTACACTGGTTTTAAAGAAGGATAATACAGGACTAGAAAATGTGAAGAGGTGAGCTACAAAAGTAATAACTGGGATGGGAAACATTAGTTATGAAGAAAGGCTAAAACACGGCATTTATCTTTTTTCTTTAAAAAAGGCATCTCAGATGGGAACTTATATCTATACAAATATATATATATATAGGTTCAGTACAAACCGCAAAGTGCTAACCTCTTAGAAAAATACAACAGAAAAGAGGTCACCCATTGAGACTGGAAGAAAGGCATACAAGGATATAGTAAATATGTATTTGAATTTGTTTTTGAACCAAGGAGAAATCTGATTGCCATTAAGGAGTCAAATTTCTCTTTTTGTGGCATAATTGGCCATCACTTGAAATTGTTGTTTTGTTTTGTTTTTTTTGCCTCCTTTTGAACCAACATTATAAAAAGATGTGGTTTGGAGGTTGACCTTAATTTATCTTTGTTTCTACTATCCCACATTGAATACCATAACCTAGTAAATGTTTCAATGGTATTTAGTGGGGTGGATAAATTAGAATATATATATATATTACTACACCAAAAAGAAATACTTTAATGTTCACTTGCAAAAGATTTGTTTTCTTAGAAGAGGATCCCGTGTTACACTATTTTTGGGTTCATGATCAGAATATTATGAATTCAATGCAATGTACAGAGGCTACGTGGTGCAGATATAGAGAAGAGTTGATAGTCTCCTATATGTGAGACCCAAAGCTGCCAAATAAGATGTCCTATGACAATACCGGGGGTCTCTCCCAATAAGCAAGATTTAAAAAAAATTATATATATCTATATATAGAGAGAAAAAAGCCAAAATAATACCTTCATTAAAAAATATTGAAAGAAAAAACTGTACAACTTTAGGTCAGGGCTCTACGCAGTAGGTAGGCAGAAGTAAAACACTAAGGACACGAGGGATAAACATTTATAGTATAACTAGTTTCTTTCTTAGCCAGGAGGAGCGTATCCTGTGATTGATGTACATATATCATTTAAACTATCAGCACTAAAAGCCCTTACGATCTATCAGGTCATAAAACACTGTGGGATAAAACACCAAGTATTTGGAGGTCATACAATTAATTGACCATACACAGTTTAACGTTATTTTGGGAAAACATAACAGGATTGTGAAATACACACACACAAAAAATCAATGGTAAGATTGATGGGACAGTGTGAACAAGATAGATTGAACATTGGT
This sequence comes from Pelobates cultripes, assembly GCA_933207985.1. NCBI lineage: Eukaryota > Metazoa > Chordata > Amphibia > Anura > Pelobatidae > Pelobates > Pelobates cultripes. The sequence continues at coordinate 175,167,798 of OW240916.1, read as the reverse complement.
TAAAAATGTCAGTAATACTCACTGTATCCCATTCCTTGAACAAAGTATTTGAATGCCTCTGTCAGTTTTCCTGGCTACATTGGGATAGACAAAGAGAAAAATGAAGGGAGGGAGAGAAAGAGTAATAAGAGAAATATAAGGAAAGGAAGAAATAAAGAAATAGATGGAATGTTAGTGTTGGAAAAAGCAATGACTAGGTTAAGATGAAGGGAAGGTAGGGTGGTGCATTAAACAGGGAAAGGAGGAAGATAAGGAATAGATTTAGAGACGCTAAAACAAGGTTAGAAATTAAGCCACATTGTATGACTAAGTTGCAGTCTGCGTTAAGTATTGTGTACTTTTTATTGTGTGTAATGGATATTGTCAACCTTGCAGCAAGAGAAGTAAAAATGACAGTAACGTCAAAAATATGGAATATATTTATCACATCCTTCTGTAGAGTTTTTTCTGTCCGCGTGTGGTGCATTGTACATAGAAACATAGAATGTGACGGCAGATAAGAACCATTCGTCCCATCTATTCTGCCCAATTTTCAAGACACCTTCATAAGTCCCTGGCCTTACCTTATATCTAGGATAGCCTTATGCCTATATCATGCATGCTTAAACTCCCTCATTGTGTTAACCTCGACAACTTAAGACTATTCCATGCTTCCACTACCCTCTCAGTAAAGTAACACTTTGTGACATTATTTTTAAACCTTTGCCCCTCTGATTTAAGACTATGTCCTCTTGTTGTGGTAGTTTTTCTTATTAAAAATATAGTCTCCTCCTTTACTGTGTTGATTCCTTTTATATATTTAAATGTATTTAAATGTTTCTATTATATCCCCCTTGTCTCATCTTTCCTCCAAGCAATATATACTAAGATCCTTTAACCTCTTCCCGACCGCGGAGGTATCAGATACGTCCAACAGAAAAAATGGTCCTTAAGGACTGCGGTCGTACCTGATACATCCGCAGCTAATCACGATCGCTTCCAGCCACTCTGATGGTATTGCAGCGATGTTGAGACATTGTGCAATACCTCTCCTTACTGCAGGGCACCGGGTGATCGCTCCCCCGGGTTGCTCCACGTGGTGCCCGGCAGTTAAGCAGAGCATCGGAAGCCATCGGGCAGGCTTCCGATGATCTGCCTGTGCTGAGTGCCTTACGTTTACCCTATGCATAAGTGTACTCAGGAGGCCTTGCAGAAAACAACCTGGAGTGTTTTCTTGCAATAACCAACAACAGGCTCCCCTAAAAAATGGAAATTGAAAAAAACCATTGCATCAAAGGCATCAAAACACTCCATGTACAATACAGTGGGGTGGCAACTTTTCAAATATATGCACGCTCAAGACCAGAAAACAAACACATGTCAAAAGTTTGGCATTGCACCCCCCAAACAACCCAACAAACCTATGCATAGGTGATATCACTGTACTCAGGAGATGTTGCTGAACACATATTCCATACCTAAAGTGCAATGCGAGAGAAAAATAACACAAAAAATTGACTACCCCAAAAAATGACTACCAAAAAGTAGTTTTTAAAAAATATATGGTTTGATGGGGTAAATTACATTGGCCGGCTTGAAAAATGTCCCAAATAGGACATGGGTGCATGATGACTAGCTGTGAAAATTCCAAATTGAAAACTGTAATGCGCACCCTCCAAATAAAGTATTTTAGCCCACAAAGAACCCAACATGGGTGGAATCACTGTACACAGGAGATGTTGCTGAACACATATTGGGGTGTTCTTTGGCAGTAACGCCTAACAGGAGCTGAGAATCCATGCCTAGAGTAGAATGTGTGTGATAAATAACACAAAAAAATGACTACCCAAAAGTTTTGACAAAAACTGGTGGTAGAATGAGTGCATGGAAAGTGTTAAAATACCACCATTTGAAATACCCTAGGGCAGTGATGGCGAACCTTTTTGAACCCGAGTGCCCAAACCGCAATACATTCCAACTTTTTTTCCCTCAAAGTGCCAACATGGCAATTAAACCTCAATACTGAGGTTTAAGTTTAGAAAAAACAACTCATTGTCATGGCCCCCGGCGAGGTGCGGTCGCGCCCGACCGGCACGATCACACCGACGAACTGAGCTTACCTTAGCTCAGTGGCCATCTGCCCTAAAGAAAAATGTCACCAACCAAGCGGTCAAGGCCATTTATAACCCCGCCCCCGAGGATCATACGAACGTGCCTGTGACGTCACGGCTTTGACGCACACACACGTTCTGGGGTCAGAGGTCACCCTCACAGTCAAAGGAGGGATATTTAAATCCCTGAAGCTACCCAGTTCATTGCCCTGTTGTGGTTTCCTACCTGGTACCCAAGAGTGCGTTTTCTGTTCCTATTATTGCTATTCCCGGTATATTGACCTTGGCTATTCCTGACTATTCTGATTTCTGGTTTCCCTGACTTGGCTCGTTTAACGGTATTGTGTATTTCTGGCTTCCTTGATCTTGGCTATTCCTTGACCATTCTCTGTTTTTAACCCTTTAAGGACCAAACTTCTGGAATAAAAGGGAATTATGACATGTCACACATGTCATGTGTCCTTATTAGTCCAGCCATTCTAAGGATTCTAAGGTTCTGTCTTTTTCTGATCTGTCTATGTAGATGTTACATAGTTTTGCGTGCAGGACCACACTAGCAGTCGTGAAACTCATACAGTTGTCCGAACTAATTAACATCTTTTGTTTTAAAAGAAGAACACAACAACAGAGAGTTCAATGATACAGATTATAAATAATTATATAAATTATAGATAAAAATAAGCTTATATTTATATTAAGGTCTTTTAGCCCCCAGAGAACCCGGCACAACTGTACATGGATGATATCACTGTACTCAGGAGATGTTGCTGAATACATTTTGGGGTGTTTTTTTTGGCAGTAACACCTAACAGGAGCTGGGAATCAATGCCTAAAGTAGAATGTGTGTGAAAAATAACACAAAAAAATGATTACCCAAAAGTTTGACAAAGACTGGTGGCAGAATTAGTGCATAGAAAGTGTTAATTAAAATACCACCGTTTGAAATACCGTAGGGGGTCTACTTTTCAAAAATATATGGTTTGAAGTGGGTAAATTACATTGGCCGGCTTCAAAAAAATGTCCCAAATGGGACGTGGGTGCTTGATGACCAGCTGTGAAAATTCCAAGTTTACAAACAGGAATACGCACCCTCCAAATAGCGTCTTTTGGCCCCAGAGAACCCAACACACCTGTACATGGGTGGTATCACTGTACCCAGGAGATGTTGCTGAACACATATTTGGGTGTTCTTTGACAGTAACCCTTAAAGTTCTCAGTACATGTATTCTTAAATTGCTATGTGTGTCAAAACAATTATTTTTTTAATTTGGCATAGATTGGTGGTAAAATGGTTGCAAGGAAAGCGTTAAAATACCTTAGGTTGTCTTCTTTTAAAAAATATATACACGTGAAGGGTTATTCAGGGATTCCTGACAGATATCAGTGTTACAATGTAATTTGAAAAATAAATGGTTTGGAAATAGCAAAGTGCTACTTGTACTAATTGCCCTATAACTTGCACACAAAAAAAGCTAAGCACATGTTAACATTTGGTATTTTAAAAACCAGGACAATATTTAGAAACTATGTAGCATGGGTGTTTTTTGGCAGTTGTAGATGCGCAACAGATTTTGGGGGTCAAAATTTGAAAGAGTGTTTTTTTAAATGTTTCCCTCATATTTTATAATTTTTTTATAGTAAATTATATAACATGATGAAAATAAATGTATCTTTAGAAAGACCATTTAATGGCGGGAAAAACACTATATAATATGTGTGGGTACAGTAAATGAGTAAGAGGAAAATTACAGTTAAACACAAACACCGCAGAAATGTAAAAAGAGCCCCGTTACATATCTTTGTATCATCAGCAAAAAGACATACCTTACCATCAAGACATTCTGCAATATTACTAATAAAAATATTAAAGAGAATGGGTCCCTGAGGTACCCCACTGGTAACAAGACCTTGCTTCGAATATACTTCATTGTCTACGAACTCTACAATTGTAGAGCTATGTGAGATGATAGTGTGGTGGTAATGTGTGTGGCCATATAGGTGTTATTGGTGAGCCATATATACCTGTGTTATCTGTGGTTGTCCACCAGAATCTGCCATCTGAAAAAAAATTACACAAAAAAAACTAAATGACAATATATGCTTTTTCATCTAATTCCAATTTACAGCTGTCTCTTTAAATATTATTTTCATTGAAATAGGGAGAACATCTTTCTTTTCCTTCTTACCTGGGCATCTCTATGTGTTTTCCTTAGTTTAGTTAAAAAGACATGAGATTTTTTAATCAATGGTATTTTACAAGAAATATAATTGAGAAGTTGTTGCTTCAGAACCACATTTCCCCAATTTGGTTTATAATATGTATGACACTAACAGACTTGACTTTCCAAATGTTTGTCCTACTGTACACATATATTTCTCACAACAAAGCACAGATTTTTATACATTTACCTTTAGGAATGATGTTTGTATTGGATCCAGTTTTGAATTACATTCCACCTATAATTACATATGCAATTAAAATATAGAACTCAACATTGTCCCTTCTTCCAAAATACCCACAGTAACAAACTAACCACTGCATCCTCGTGGGGAGCCTGGTCACCGACCACTAGCAATACTGGACACCTAGAAGGGACAATCCGTGAGAATAGCATAACACAGAGTGACAGAGGAAGTGGCTTGAAAAAAAATCAGCAAATATACTTACTTTAGAGTGTGGTCTCCTCCACGCTCTAAGTTTAGGTCTCGACGGCTACAGGAGAAAAAAAAAGACAACTTGGCAATATGGACAGACAAAGGGGAAAAATACATGCTACAATTCTTATTCATTAAGCTGTGCCATTCTCTACAGATGTATGCAATATTTTGTACATCTGGTGTAGCTATTATAGTACTAGTTGTTGTTGCATTACTATAGAAAAGGTACATAAAACGTGTCATATGAATGTGTTTGTATGTAATGAGGTTTGTTCACGAAGTAGTGAATTTTGCTGAATTTTTTTGGCCAAGCGAAATTGGTTTTCAGTTCAATACACTTTACTGTTTAGTGAATAAATTGAAAATCAATGAAAAAACAAAACAAAAAAATAATCTGCTAACTCTTTCATTGTCCAATGCATTCTCACTACTTTTATTATATTTAAAACATAAAATTATGTCTAACATACATTCTTCTTTATCTATACTATCAGAAATAGAGGAAATACATTTTAATGCATTATATTTATTATTATTTATTATTATATTGGATATTTGTGTACCTGTTGTAGCTATTCCAGTACAGTTGGTTGTTGCTGAGAATGGGGGAGTTCAAAATGGCTGTTTTGTACTGACGTACAACGTCAGAGTTCCCAGAAATCTCTTCCTGCACAAACAAATGTTCTGTTGATTCAACTGCTCACTTTTACAAAATGGAAAAAAACAAACTCTCCTTCCTTTGTACAGTGTTTATGCTACTCACAGCACTGAAGAGATGGCAAAGCATCATTTCAGGGATGGAGGATGTGAGGCCTGTAAGCTGTGAGAATGAAAAAAGAGAAAAGTTAGGACAAGACAAACAAAAACAAGGTAAAACTAGTGAAAAGGAAGTGGAATCAAGGAAAATATAAAAATTGACAGCAATCAGACAATGTGTCACAAAAGTACAAAAAATATTTACCTTATGTGCTGCCCAATCCATCCAGCCTTTGGCATTAGGGTCAATGTTAAGAAGGACAAGACCTTCCACTGTGTTGGGATGAGAAAGCTGGGGAGATAAAGAACACGAAATATATGAACATGGAGGTAGAGAGTCTTTTTTTTTTTTTTTTATAGAATGAGTGTAAAACTGGGAAAACAGCAAGTAAGAAAAAGGGTAACATTATTCTGCAGAGAGTTAGATTACGGAGTGAGAGTCTAAAGATTATAGATGTCTGCCTCATGCCTTCTATGCCAGACATGTCTCTACTACAGATTAGAATAAAGATGGCTAAACATACGTGACAAGAACAAGAGGTTCCAGTGAGGACTCCAGAAATGAGATGGAGCAAGTATGAGAATGAGAATGCAGGAAAATATCACATGGCAGAGAAGAAGATATGTTTGTACAAGGTAAGTGATGGGCATTCAAAATGGAGAGGAAGACCATAATGACAAAAACAAAGGTTGAGGAAGATGACTGTAAGAAGTAGGAAGATCGACTGTATCAGCTGCTCTGCAATAGGAATGTGTTCCAGAGAAAAGAGGGATAAAGCGGTCACAAGATTAAGTGGACTAGTGAGATTATGAGCTGTGTCAAAACCAAAAAAGTGATTATTAAAAAGGTCTTATTCATACTTGGTTGCATTGGTATAATTAAGATAAACTCACTTCACCACTTCATATATTTCTTTCAGTGCTTACCAATCCAATTAGTCAAAGCAGATTTTGTTTCTTTACAATACACGACAAGCAAGTTAATCAGGTGGCAACATAAACTAGACTATACCTAGCATTCTTTATGCTCACAACTAGGAGATTAGGGCCTTTCCAACGTTATTATGACTATTCAGTCCAGACAAGTGCACCAATGACATATGGACAGCACCTAGACTGGGGAGATGCAGTGAGAGGACTTGGAGCACTCTATCCATAAATATTTGGGTATCTAAACAACGTTGTCTCCTACCCCTAAAAGTGCCCTTCAATTCTTTATTCCATTACACTGTGGAACAAAATAGTATCCCTCCCCCTCCCCTCTCATCCTTTTTCTCTGCAATTATAAATTCCCTCCTGGCAGGCAAACTATAAACTATAGACTTTAAATCATTTTTGGATGCAGGAATCTCTCAGCACATCTATATGGATGGGAGGGTAAGGTTTTTTTTAAAATGTTAGTATCAGTCATCTTTAGCCTCCTTCAAAACTTTCTGCTATTTGTAAGTTGATGAACCAAATCAAAATTAGGGAGAGTGATTGCCAACGCCTCACTCAATTTGAGTATGAATGTTTACACACCTCATTTCAAACAGGTCATTGTCATGTTACATGATATTGTTTTATTATAATGTACTGTTTCTTTAATGTTCATCTTAAGTTTGTCCCTTGGGCCACTCCATAGTTTGCATACTGCTCCAGGTACTCCCCTCCCCTTTTTTCTGTTCTAGTGTATTCTATGCTGTACATTCATATGTGACTTGTTTCTCTGCTATCCTGTATGGAAGAATTGTTCTTTTACCTGTCATAACTGCACATTCTACAGATCATATGACGAATAAACACCGCCAGATCTTCTTACATGTGAGTTGTGACTGAGTAAACTATCTGGGAAGGTGATTTGGTATGGATAATCTCATCAGGGCAATGAGCGCCATGTGCTCCTGAAAAACACATTCATAAACTCTGCAGCCGGTCAGAATAGTAAAAGAACATATCCAGCAGCTTGTACAGAGATTGCTGTGTCACAGGACAGATCATAGCGAAGTGTAACTGTGTGTATTGTATGAGAAGTCTGCATTCAACCCCAGCACAGCTTGTTACAGCCCCACACAGTACACATACACACTTCACTGCTACAGCCAGGCCTGTGTACCTCAGGCCATCATGAGTGGAAAGGGCTCAGTATGTGAAACACCACAGCATACACCACATGGAGAAAGCCAGGATGAGGACCCAGAGCCCAGTGCATTAGCTAAACGCTCTGTGAAACCCACATGGAAGGTTAAAGAGAACTATGAATCCATGAAAACTGAACTAGCAACCAGTTTGAAGCAGATTTGGGATAAAATCCTCACCTACATTGATGTGATTTCATGTCCCAGCCATGAGGTACTGCAACTAGAGGGCGCCATAAAACATCTCTCTGCTTCATAAGAACTGTACCAGACTACAAGCAATAAATATATAACTATTCTGCAAAACATTAACACTGAGGAATCATTAGAGCAACTTAACAACGTCCAGCTTCTTAACATGGAAAGAGAAAGCTTTATCCTGCTAACTAAAGCAAAGGCAGAAGCAAAATTAAAGCAGCCACAGGACACCGTATCTCACAGATCCGTATCCACCAGACATTCTAAAACGTCCTCTAGATCCCGAAGTTCAAGGCACTCAACGCTTAGTGAACAGCTTATAAATGCCCGTGCCGAAGCAGAGGCTAGCAAAGTACAGGCTGTATATGCTAAAAAGAGAGCAGACATGAAGGCTGAGGCTGCAGCAATGCAAGCCGAAGCGGCAGCAATGGAAGCTGAGGCAGCATCTAAAGCAGCACGTCAAAGGGCAGCAATGGAAGCTCAGACAGCATGTCAAAGAGCAGCAATTGAAGCTTTAAAGGAACAGAGCAACTACGAGGCAGCTGAAGCAAGACTAAAGATTTTGGAACAAGCTATCGGTGCAGATGATAATGCTAGTGAAAGGGTCAGCGTCAAGGCAGATGTGGAAGATCCATTCGAACGCACTAAGAACTATGTTCTAAACCACAGCAGCGAGCACTCATTTGCCTCCATTCTGCACGACAACGCGAGGACTTCACCACACCACCAGGCAAAAGCTGTTCCAGCAACTTCCTACATGCAAAACCACCCCAGTGCAGCGCCTGACTGTCATGCTGATTCTGCATACGTCACAAAATTGCACGCCAATCTGCAAGCAAGTCACCAACCTCCTGCTAATAGTACCGTTCCAGACTTTAACCCAACAACTCAGCTGAACCCCCTTGTTGCACCATATCTTCCGAAGTCTTTTCACAACAATACCATAAACAACGCAATCCGCAACATTCAACCAGTGACCTCCTACGTAAAGTCAGAGGCAACTGATACAGCAGAGTTCGTAAAGTATATACTTCGACGAGAGCTCACCAAGTCAGGCCTAATAAGCTTCGATGCCCATCCCGAAAATTACAGAAGCTGGAAAGCTGCCTTTAAAACTACTATAGGTGATCTTGGTATTACTGCTGCTGAGGAGCTGGATCTGCTGATCAGGTGGCTTGGCCCACAATCTACAGAACGTGTCAAGAGCCTCAGGTCAGTCTACATCGACAATCCAACTGCAGGTCTTACCGCTGCATGGGAGCGTCTAGAACAGAGTTATGGTAGTCCTGAAGCCATAGAGAATGCATTGCTCAAACGATTGGAAAATTTCCCAACGATATCCGGTAAGGACAATAAAGAGTTCCAGAGACTCAGTGACCTTCTTCTCGAAGTCCAGCTTGCCAAAACTGACCCCATCATTTACAAGCTTCCGTATGGCCTACGAGAAAAGTGGATCCAAATTGGGTCAAAATACAAACGGGAAAACAAGGTTTCATTTTGTAGACTTTATCCAGAATATCTTTGATAGAGGTCATTCTGAACCCGCACCTCCACTGAAAGAAGGAGAAGAATGCTGGTACCTCCCTTCCTTAGGTGTGTATCACCCATGAAAGCCAGACCAAATCAGAGTTGTCTTTGACTCCAGTGCCCAACATGAAGGCATCTCACTTAACAACATGCTCCTCACAGGGCCCAACTTGAACAACAGCCTGATTGGAGTCCTAATTCGTTTTAGACAAGAACCTGTTGCAGTGATGGCGGACATTCAACAAATGTTCCACTGCTTCATCGTCAAGGAAGACAACAGAAACTACCTATGGCACAAGGACAATGACCTCAACAGAGAGGTAATTGATTACCGAATGAGGGTGCATGTGTTTGGGAACAGCCCTTCCCTAGCTGTAGCAATCAATGGACTAAAAAGGACAGCCCAGCTTGGAGAAGCTGAGTATGGATCCGACGCTCGTCAATTTGTCGAAATAAACTTTTACGTAGACGACGGGCTCAAATCCTTTCCTACTGCTAAAGAAGCAATTGATCTTCTCACCCGAACAAAGGAGATGCTATCCGTAGCAAACTTGAGACTCCACAAGATTATATCCAACAGCCAAGAGCTAATGAATGCATTTCACTATGAGGACTATGCTGCCAGCGTGAAAGACCTTGACCTTGGGTCAGACACGCCTCCTTTGCAGAGAAGTCTAGGTCTGCTGTGGAACATCAAAGAAGACACATTCACCTTTCAAGTGTCAACCTGTGACAAACCTTTTACCAAGAGAGGAGTCTTGTCCATGGTGAATAGCATCTACGACCCACTGGGATTTATAGCCCCAGTCGCCACCCAAGGTAAGATGCTTCTAAGACAGCTTACTACTGATAACATAGATTGGGACACTCCGTTACCCATGGAGAAACAACAAAGATGGGAGAAATGGAGAGGTTCTCTGAAGCCACTAGAACAGCTCCAAATTCCACGTTGCTATGCCCCAGTCTCCATTTCAGCCGCTAAATCCATATTTTCTCAGATGCATCAGTTGAAGCTATAGCTGCAGTGGCCTATTTGAAGACCTCAGGGATCAATGGAGACATACATTGCAATTTTGTTCTAGGCAAGGCAAAGCTAACACCAAAACCTGCACATACCATACCCAGACTTGAACTTTGTGCAGCCGTGCTAGCCGTGGAAATAGCCGAAGTCATAAAGAGTGAAATGGACATTAAAATCGATTCCTTCACATTTTACACAGACAGTAAGATAGTGCTTTGATACATTTACAACCAAACCAAACAATTTTACGTGTATGTCAGTAATCGAGTAGAATGTATCAGAAGGTTCTCTCTGCCAAAGCAATGGCATTATATTCCCACGGACCTTAATCCTGCTGATTATGGGACAAGACCTATATCCCCAGCAGCTCTCCATGGTTGCTTGTGGCTGACGCCTCCAAGGTTTCTTCACGAAAACTCCTACTCAATTTCCACTGACGTTACCTAAGAATTGGTACTTCTCGCCTTTTTTCTGTTCTAGTGTATTCTATGCTGTACATTCATATGTGACTTGTTTCTCTGCTATCCTGTATGGAAGAATTGTTCTTTTACCTGTCGTAACTGCACATTCTACAGATCATATGACGAATAAACACGGCAGATCTTCTTACATGTGAGTTGTGACTGAGTAAACTATCTGGTAAGGTGATTTGGTATGGATAATCTCATCAGGGCAATGAGCGCCATGTGCTCCTGAAAAAACACATTCATAGCCTCTGCAGCCGGTCCAGAATAGTCATATTTCACGTATATATGCTTGTATTTCTAGTTCTCCCTTCCCTGGAAATAGTCTTACTTAAGACAATTTAAGAAATACTTTAAATTCACTTTAGGACCGTGAGGGTATGTGGAATGCTACTTCCATTTAATCTGTGTAAATCACTAAGATGATACATAACACTCTCAAGCCGCCTCAGCGCAAGCTAGATCTCGCTCACGATTTGTTGCAGATGACCGCTGGTAGCAACTCCAAGCCGGTCAGTCGGTGCTCTCATACAATCCTATCTAAACCCTTAGATGAACTTACAAATGCAGAAAACAAAAATCAATGTTTCAGCTTGATATCCTCAAGCTTCATCATATGAAAGCTCGAGGATATCAAGCTGAAATGTAGATTTTTATGTAAGACATTAGAAGTTAAGTTTTACTGGAAAGTCCTGAGAGTGCCATCATGTAATATATATATATATATACACACTTACACACACACATATATATAATTCCAAAAATGAAGTGGGTGCACTCAAGGAATTTTCATGAAAAAAACTGGTATATTTTATTGCATGTTAGCAAAAAATTTACACTCTGTCCCGATCGACGTTTCGACCCCAAAATGGGTCTTTCTCAAGATCAACAAGTGATAAAACCAAATAAGCTATATATACAATATAAAATAAAGTGACTTACCAATCCAAGTGGGATGGAAGCGTCACCTTTTACAGGATTTATCAATACAGTCAATATGAATATTTTACAAAGATGATATCTCTATGAAATACTCAAAAGAGGTGAGAAAGACCCACTAAATATTGTTGATGATTAGCTAATGGCATTCAAGATTCTGGTGTACATGTACTCTGTATATTATTACAACCCCCTGCCACACATATTTCCTTCATTTACATTCTAAAAACACAATAAAAATGGTTTACAACGAGAACATTTTTGCATGTGGTCCATTTAAGATGTGGCATTCCATAATCTGGTTGCAAGGAACACATTTTTAATGGATGCATACTGTAGAAAAGACACTTTAAAAAAAAAAAAAAACACCTAAAACTATATTAATTATTTGTGCATGTATACTTTTCCATCAGTCATAGATAAAATAATACATGTACTGGTCTCAAATGTATTGCCTATTAATCTCTATTTTATTGTCTACCCCATGAGTGGTCTCTACCTCTGCATGGAAGTGTATTCTAAAGGGTGACACTTACTGTGTATCTAGCGAGGACATAGGCTCCTGCTCCGACTCCAATTCCAATAATACTGGGGAAGCTGCAACATAAAAAGACAAAGTTAAACCTGTTCTATAAAAAGTGATGTTAATGTGTGCATTTTGGTAACTTATGGTCACTCACTTCAGGTATTGGAGCACAGATGGGATGGTCTCTGCCAGCTGATCGAGGGAGGGGTACTGATATCTGTGTGAATAGGAGAGTGAATGAGAAACTCATGTAGAAAGGAAGATATAACTAGGAAGTAGTTGAAAGAAACAGGAAAATAAGAAACACAGCCCGATAACTTCCGAAGGTTCAGGTTAAATAACACAATCATAATGCAGTACAGAACTCACCCAACAGGATAAATTGCGGCTCCTTCCTCTTGTCCTGGAGCATCGATGTGACACACAACAAAGTTCTTCACAATTTCACACATATCTTCGTACTTAAAGAGTGTGTCAAAGCACAATTTGTCTGAGAAGGCACAATGAGAGAACGTCAGTGCAAAAATATACACATAGGACACAGATTTTAGGAAAGAATATGAGACAAAGTTCTGGGATGATCACATTGACTCATAGAGTGTAAAAAAAGTACATTAAAGAAAAAGAAAATCATGCCAGTTAATTGCAAGGAATTAGACTGTCAGAAAATGAGAAGCGTGTGATTTTAGATTAAACTGGAAGTGAAATAATATATAACTTTTCCTGAAAATTGAGTTAACTGGACTAAAGGGAAAATAAAGGTTTTTTCCCCCCCCTAAATGCCTATCTCCTCAAAAAACCCTGTATAAGTCTGTAGGGTTGGCATTGTTATAGAGTATGTTTTTTTTTCCACAGCATGTTTTTTTTTATATGCTAACAATAGCACCACAAAGTACCTCACATGCTACTGTCACTGGCATTACCTATACAGTCATACCTGGTTCTGATATAGGTACCATATTTCTATGGAGAGCTGGACCAATCTAATGGGTGCATTGTGTGAAAGCTGAAATTAGATGCCACAAAAAATGTACAACCAGTGTAGATAATAATGCACCTGATGTTAGATACTTCATAGAATTGTAACACACTGCCATTTCCTTCTAATTATATATTATTTTGCTACTGATCATGTTAAAAGAGGAATGGAGGTTACCATTCCAACTTACATGTGGTACCTTTTGTCTGAAATGCCAGGCAAGCTGTTTCCCTTACCTGGCTAAAATGTGCGGTATGCGTTCCCAAGACAAACGAGACATTTAGGGAATGGATGTTCACCAAAATATATAACAAGTGCTACTTGCCTAACAAACACTACGAGTAGAAATGTGTCATGGTATGCATCTGCTGAGATACTGTGCATATTGTACAAACTATGTGCGTAATAGATGTAAACTACAGGTTTGCTGGACCTCACTGTGCTCCAGCAGCCAGTTTAGAATTTCCTGTAGATGTGAATATAATGCATATAGTCACTGTCAATATAAACAATATTCAGTTTATTGTAGACTCACAAAATTTAAAACAAAAAAATAGATAGCATGAGTTAGACATGAGCCAAGGTTACCATGAGTCACACAGAGGTCCAGACTGAGTCAATCAGGAAATAACACGGTCATTGGCAGGTCACAGGTAACAGTGAGACATAGTCCATCAAGAAGTGTGTTATAGATGCTGCTTTCAAGTGGGTAAGCTAACTACAGTGGTCAGTCAAACAAACAAACAAACAAACACAGACAGATGGACAAAGACTAACATATTACAACAAAGACAATGTGAACACAAGTCATTCACAACAGTCAGTAGGACACAGACAGCCTTCTGTACTCACGGTCCATCCCCACATCGTGGAATGTTAAAATTGCAGGCCGCTTGGGTTTGGGGGTGCCCTGAATCGTGACTGTCACCACTCCATAGGGAGTCTCGATAGAGTGCTTCTACACCACGAAACACACAGAGAATAGGAATGAGCTCACTCAAGAAAAACACATACACACACTGTATGTGACACAAGTAAGGTAAATAAGTGCATGTATGCCATGTATGCTATTCACTTAGCACACAAATCCCAATAAATAAACACACAAAGCAATAACAATATATGTGAACGCTTAATGCAAGGCAATGCTATGCAACACTACATATAACATCTCCTCTTATAGTAGCAACACATTGCCGTGATATTAACTCCTAGTGCACGCAATTACACCCAACATCTGTTTCTAAGTATATTAGGAGCTACATCTCTCAGCATGCCTTCCAGTCTTTGGCATGCCTTCCAGTCTTTCTTCTTCAAGAAATCTGAAACTTCGCTAGAAAAACAGAGTAGCTGAGGAAATGTTGAATGTGCAGCAAACAGAATAGGAGTCCAAACAGTTGTTTGTTTGTTGGTATACTCTCACATGTACACATGTATCTTTGAGTATGATTATTCAGGACAGCTAGTTTTAAATGCAGAATAATCCTATTGCACATGCTGACAGCCACACGCATATGCAGTAAGTTATTCTAAAATGAAAATTTTAAACGCCAAGAACCATAATCACTTATGCTGCTTGCATATGTTAGGATTCAAAGGGATCACTGCTATTGTCTGTCTTCATCCAATTCTATAATAGTTGCATTGATGTATAAAAAACAAGCCTGTGATGCCACAGGGTGATGCACAAATGCAATGTAACCAATACAGGGTCTCATGTAGCTTAGTGTAAAAGAATATGTACAGCAGCTTCACATTTAACTAAAGTTCCTTCAGAGTGTATTTCAATCTCTATTAGCTTGCCGAGTGGGTTAATCTTGTCTAGTTGCCATCTTCTTCATGAAACTCTTCATATTGTAACGTCCTTACTATTTATCCCATAAACCTTAGATGGACAGAGGTTTGTGGTATATGTGTAAAAACTTAATTGAAAACAATTGTAGAATTATAATACGCTTAGAATCTTAGTCAATTTAAGCAGCATATTTGTGTTATACATCTTTAAATGAGCATCTGTAATTTAATGCACTATTACCACTATCTCCATTATACAATAAAAATAGAGGTGGAGGTCAACTGGAAAGTCCCTTTAATAATATTAAAGACATTTTTTAAAAAAAATTATATATATATATATTTACATTACTTAAAAAAATGGAAGCCCAGAGAGGCCATGTATTTTTGATATTTTTCCTGATTTGTTATCTAGAGAAAACAACTTTCTATCTTGATAAACCAACTTGTTTTCTAGAGATAACAACTCAGACAAATAGTAAAAATCGAGTTGGAAAAACATTTGGGCTTCTGTACATAAAATGTGAATAAACACATAAAATTCCTTAAATTCTTTTTATACTCTTTTTACACCATGAAAGATAATAGGAGTACAAAGCAACATGGGTGTAACAACTGAAAATTTTGCCTAATAAAAAATTATTTTTATTATATATTTATCACAAGGAATATAATTATGTACAAGAGTAGATGGAATTTATTGAGCAGTGCAGTAATGTCTTTTGACGGTAAACAGCATTTGGGCTGCTAAAACTACCTACTATTGTTTTTTAGTATGACAACTATCAATATTTAATTTTTTTATTTTTTGTGGTAGGCTTTTTTTCCCAGTTGGGGGCCTTAGGTTGACTAGTGTGGGGCCAACACTCATAAAATGTTATTTTGCTGAAAGCAAAAGCTTTGAGTGACCAATCTTTGGCTGTGGCCAAAGAACAAACTAAAGTAAATATTGATAAATTAACAGATTAGAGCCACAATCAACAACTGGTCCCCACTAGTCCATACTGGCTAGCAGTCAAGACAAGAAAATATACACATACATGTATCTCAGTTACGTGCTCCAATATATACATATGTATTCAAGGCACATACCTGCTCTTGCACTTGCAGTAATTTTGCAGCAAGTTCGGCTGCCTGAAACAAAGAGGTAAGCATTTAGAGATGTGAGTTAAGGATGGAATGGTCACTGGCTGTTGTTAGTACATAGGAATTCAAATCTGACCTTTAAAGGGTCCTGAAGATCTGTGATCTGGACTTCTTGGAGCTCAGACATCTCCAAACCTGCAAAATAAATACAGTGGGTCACATATTGTAAAGCACTTGACTGAAGCAAATAGTAGACAGTGCCAATAAGTGTTATTTATTGACGGTGACAGTAGTGGGCACATAGAGTTGTACTACAGAATCTGACACCTCAGGCCTGCTGATCTGTTTATAGACACCATTGGTGTTTCACCTCCCCTCACCTCCTATAACCCTCAAAGAGTACATTTTGATATGTAGTAGCAAATTAAAATGTTATCTACAATCATGTAAGGAGATCTGGGGTTATTCCTAACAGCACAGAACAGGCCATTTCTTCGAAAAATGTTAATGGAGCATCAGTCACCTGAGAAAGCTAGGACAGCCACAGTAAAAAAAGGATGCCAATTTCACAATTGTACACAAGCAAATGACTAACCTTGAATGTTTTGTAGTGTAAAACAATATCTCAATCATTAAAAAAGAATAAGACAGGAAATAAAGATCAGAAGCTCATATTAATAATGAAATAAAAATTTTGAAGGCTGTTGAGAATAGAATTTCAATTTATGTTTGACGAGGTGTAGTACTGTGGGAAAGGATTCTGCTCAGTAATCATTCTACTAATAGAAACCAATCACTAACATAATAATATAGACTGAAGTAGAATCAAGTATATTTTTTGTTAATCCAAAAGAAGTCAAAACAAACCCAACTTGAACTGATTTCCAGTTCTGCTGCATAAGTGGGAAAAATTTAATTGGATTTAAAGCGGAAATCAGATTTCACTTTAGATCGACAAGCTGTTCATAATGTAATAACATTCATTATAATAGCCCTCGATTATCCTGCCAAAAAAGCATCCGACGGTGGCTATCACAACTTGCATCCTGTATAACAGATACCAGACGCTGTCAAACCACTATGGATTCTGGCACAACATCCTCGTGCTATGTCCAATGCACATAAACACTTACATAATCCTTAGTTACAACTTACATGGAATCCTTTGTCCACCCCAGTCCTCAATCAGAACAGTGTGAGGCCCTATGTGTTACTTGCCACCTGTTAACTTAAAGGGACACTATAGTCACCCAGACCACTTCAGCTCAATTAAGTGGTCTGGGTGCCAGGTCCCCCAGGTTTTAACCCTTCAGATGTAAACATACCAGTTTCAGAGAAACTGCTATGTTTACATTGCAGGGTTAATCCAGCCTCTAGTGGCTGTCTTCCTGACAGCCGCTAGAGGCGCTTCTGCGACGCTGGATGCAGAACGTCCATAGGTAAGCATTGAGAAAGAGCAAGAGCCGTGCGCGCATTCTGCTCCACTCGGGAGCTGACGTCGGCGGGGGAGGAGAAGTCACCAGGGCCGGATTAAAGTAACTGATGGGGTTTTAACTCCCTCAGCGCCAAGGGAGGGATCCCTGAGGGTAGGGGGGACCTAAGAGTTATATAGTGTCAGGAAAACGAGTTTGTTTTCCTGACACTATAGTGATCCTTTGATGTCTTCTATATAAACTCAGCTTGGGTCAATGACGTTCCACAATATATTTTTTGTTAAGAAAAGGCAACTGTGAGAACAGTTGTATGTTCACGGTCACAGCTCTCCTATTACCACTTAGAGCATGGGTAGTCAAGCTGGTCCCTACCATTCACTAGTTTGGGTGGGCACAGGGCAGTTTGGGATTTCAGGTGCCCAGTGGGCCTCGATGGCCGAGTACCAAGGCTGGCAGGGGAGATCCTTTCATCTCCCCTGCCAGCCCAAGCAGAGCCAGCCTTGCTGAAAGCCCTCTCAGACTGGTGAGGAGATCAAAGATCTTTTGTTCAGAGGGAGGAAAGGGCCTCGGAGGCTCTGTGTTCCTCCCGCGAGCAGGCTGGTCAGAGCGTAACATGGCAATGCTTTATACAGTGCTGTGCTCGCAGGAGAACGGAGACTTAGCCTGCAGCCGGAGGAGCTAAGGGCTAAAGTGGACATGCCACCAGTGGACCACCAGGGCTTGCAGCATTATGTCCCCCCTCCCTGATGAATGTAAGAATAAGGGAGGAGGAGCCATTAAGATAGATTTTCACATCTCACACACCTACACACAGCATAGACCCTATGCACCATTCACACACAAACACACTACACACCACACACACACAGTGCACCCCTCATACACACTGCCCCCTCACACACACACACACACAGACTGCCCCCTCATATATGCACTGTACCCTTCACACTCACTGTTCCCATCACACACGCTGCACCCTTCACACACACACGCTGAACCCTTCACACACACACATACACTGCACCCCTCTGTCCCCTCACACATGCATTGCTCCCTCACACACACACTGCTCCTTCACACAAACATAGACCCTATGCACCATTCACACACAAAAACACTACACCCCCCACACACACACACAGTGCACCCCTCATATACACTGCCCCCTCACACACACACACAGACTGCCCCCTGATATATGCACTGCACCCTTCACACTCTCACTCGCACTGCCCCCTCACACACGCACTGCTCCCATCACACAAACACTGCCCCCACACGCTGCCCCCTTCACACAAACACTGCACCTCTCTGCCCCCTCACACATGCATTGTCCCCTCACACACGCACTGCCCCCTCGCACAATCACTGCCCCCTTGGACATTCACTGCTCCCTTGGACATTCACTGCTCCCTCACACACAATGCACCTCTGACACACATACCCACACACACACACTACACCCTTCAAACACACACAGCACCTCAGACACACGTAGAAAAAAAAGTATAGAATTTTTTTTAAAAAAATAGATACATTTAAGTACATATTTTTTTTAAACAAATCCTCGTTTCTAAAATAAAAAAAATGAACTTGCGCTAGAAAATTAGTTACAGCGGCACTGGTGGGCTGTAAGTAAATTTTACCATCAACAAAGATACAAAAGTGGGCGGTAGGTATTAAAAGGTTGACTACCCCTGATTTAGAGTCATATGTATATAGAACAATTTGGGGGTCTCCTGTTCCTAGGTAAGAGAAGCTCTGCCTGGTGGTCAGTTGTCTCCATCAAAACAGTATCAATTCATTTTCTCAGAATATACTGATTCATCAGCTAACTCTTTGTGCTCTCTTATATTGAAGTATCAAGGGATAAGTTATACTGTTCAAGTTAGGAATTGATCAAACCCCCTGTTTATATTTTTACTGAATATTCTGACACTCATCATTACACCACTGGGGGAACTTCTGCCCGTGCGGCTGCTCCAAGGCCGGCACCCTGAGAGGGCACATTGTGTGGCCCATTCAGTAAGGGCCAGCTGATGGCAGTGTGTCCTCAGTGGCCATACAGTACTGAGGCTTATTAAAAGTGCGACCAGGCCCCTTTACTGATGTCAGTGCTGGGAGGAAGTGACAGACGGTCACTTGCTCCCAGCTAACATAGAGCACCGTGCAGGAGAGGCAGAGAAGAGGGAGCCATTCTCCTGTTTCCTAAAGGTAGGAAACAAGATGGTGGCTAAAAAATGTACATGTTCTATGTATGCCTGTTTGTGTGTATCTATGTGTGCATCTGTATGTATACATGTGCACCTATGTATTTTACAACAGTACACAAATACACACAACACTACACACAAATTCACCCCAACATTCACATACTCCATACAAACACATGCTTATATTCAAACACACAAGCAACTGCTTAGTGCTAAATACAACTCTGGAAAGTTGGGCAAATGGTAGATCCCCAGCTGGCAAAGCATTGCAGAAGTTGTACAATAGATATGAATCTACCTGTTGGCCATCCTTGCGATAAGGGGCCCTAAAAAACTCTTGCACCAAAACTTTTTGCACCAGACGCCACTGCCTAACACAGGTTTGCTCTTACTCAGATTCACATGCCTTGTACTACAAACTGACACTGGTTCTGTCAATAACAAACTTTGCGACCTAGCCAGAGAAATTATCCGAGGGCAGCTCTCCATGTCCCACTCTGTTTTTGTGTATTTACTAAGGTCTACCTAAAGCTGGCATTTTGCCAGCCGGCCGGTTAAAACAAAATCAAAGAAGATTAAGTCAAGCAAATAATAAGTAAAACCAAATGATCTCATGAGCAGTATTTGCTAAAAGAAAATAATTGCTAACTACATCTATCGTAGAATACACTATCTTTAAAGTAGGCTAAGAACAAGTATTACCTCCCACCCCTGTTCCTGGGTCTTCAGCATAGTTATATCTACAAACTGAATATATATTTGTTCTCCAATTAGAATCCTTCTGGAAGAAAGGAGAAAATAGTGGCAATCCTTTGCCTTATGCTTCCTTAGAACTGCACTAGCTTCCTCCTCCCGTACTTGACATACAGCTCTTACAGGGAACAGCACAACACAGTTTCAAGTCTCATCATTATGGTATTTTGCAGCCACAAGTGGGTAAAAGCACTACCCCCTTGCCAATAATAGTGTGTCCCTGCCAGCAGGGGTGGAGCTGTGGCATGGCTCCCAGGAGTTACGCAGCTTTTGCCCTTCAAATCTTGAAGGTCATGAGATCAAACCATGAGACAAAAACAGCAACACAAATACTAATGCACACACAAATACTAGTGTGTATTTCAGCAATAGAGAAATAGAAATGGTATGAAACAAAACGTTAGGAAAACAAATAGCATACAAACAAATATGTTTTTTTATACTACAAAACCATTGCACACAATACAGACATATATTTACAACTGCTGGATAGATATTTCAAGATAAATGGATAAAAAAAAAGTATATGTTATGCAATTTGATTCATAATTCTCAGCAATCCATTACATTAACCAGGATATATAGATATATATTTGTACGTACTAGGCATGTTTGTTTTTAGAATAAGAGGTTTAGTGCATGTATTCCAAAAGCATCTGGCTATGTTTTTAACTGATGGGCTATTGAGCACAGAGGTTTTACATTGAGTAAAAGAAAATAGAACTATTTCTGGTGTAAAAGACAAGACACAATGAAAAATTATCTTTGAGATTTTATATTGTTATCAGGGGTAAACAATTGCACTGTCTGTCCACAACATCTGGCACACCACAGACTTGCCACACTATCCCTGCCTGCTAAGCTGCTCCTATTTAGGGCATTGACGCCGACGGCTAGCCTTAGCACCTCA
Source organism: Pelobates cultripes (assembly GCA_933207985.1). NCBI lineage: Eukaryota > Metazoa > Chordata > Amphibia > Anura > Pelobatidae > Pelobates > Pelobates cultripes. The sequence goes on along the minus strand of OW240916.1, from coordinate 175,146,334 downwards.
GGTATTGGAGTGCAAACATGTGGCTCTTAAGATATAAAAATCACATACATAGAGGTGAATTTAGTAAACGGTGACTTGGCCAATTTTGTAAAACATTGGTCAAAAAGAAGATATTCCCCAGTTTGTTTTGTTATATAATTTAGAATGTATTTGTCATCTTACTACATTATAAAAAGGAACAAGGAAAACCATTATGGGTATAGCCTCTATTGCAAAAATGGGTATTTTAATGCATAGGTTAAGGCATTGTTAAAACTTATGCATTTATTTAATTTTTTTTTTTAAACTCTCCTATCTCTTAAATTCTTACCAGAAGTCAGTACTGAGCTTCTGAAAATCCAATCCTTTGTGCTCCAACATTGCTTAATCATTTAAATGATTCTTATAGTGAAGCAATTAGGAAAAACCATGGGATTAACCAATCCAATGCTAAGTATTAGTTTGTCAACCACACAACAGCCTGCACATTCATAAACACCTTGTAGAGTTACAGCAAAGCTTGCATTTCGTGCCTACCCAACTACCATGCAAAGCACTGCCTCTTAGCTACATCTTGCTGAGCCCCCATTTTAGCTGCATCACCCAACTTTTAACAGCAGCTACCAAGACAAAAAATATATAGGCTGTGCGCACACTTGATTGTAGACTAAAATGCCATCACAGAATAGTTAGGTGCTGGAAAACAGAGCCTCCTTCCCAAGTTAGGCTTTCCACCCAGACTGTATTAATTTGCAATTTTAGCATCAGCATCCTGAAGTTGCACGTGGCACTGCACCGAAACGAGGGTCAGGCATTTGAAGCTCTGAGTGTTCACTTTTTCACTGGGCACCTTATTTTTTGACTCACTTTTGATTTAACATGTTATAATTACCTCCCTTTTGTTTCTATGTCTATCTAGCAAGATTACCAGGGAGAGAGGCTTTGCTACATTATTAATTCATGCCAGTATTTACTGACATTAGAACTTTCTTGCTATTTCTCCTCTCCATTACTTGATTTCTGTGATTATCTGAGTACAATTTTTGGCTATAGACAGAATAGTTCCATTGGACAGCTTGTTAGACTAGGTGTTATAATTACCATCACCTGTTGATACATATCTATACAACCTAATAAGCCACTAGTATTTAGAAGGAGTACTTTGACAACTTGCTAAATAACTCCTGTCTGTTTTGATATTTGACTGGAAGCTGCACTTTAGGATTACTCAGACTCATCTAAATAATATACTCAGATATTAACTCTAATACTCCTGGTTTATATATTTCATTGGAACCATACCAATAAAGCTCTTTTTACCTAATCCTGGACAATATTGAGACCACTGTCTGATTTTTCTCATATGGACATAGGAATTAACCCTATAGGGTTATGACTACACAGACTGGGTGTGTTTCATAGATTGCAATTCTCTAGATACATATTGTTATATACCATTTTTATAATTTTGTTTTCTTTTTAGCTATATAATATTTAACGGACGACTACCATTACCTCCAGACAGGGGAGGCATAGTCACCTTTGGTGTACTTGCATACCTCTTTTATTATTTTTGTAACTTTTTTTTATATATACCCCATTGACAAAATGCATAATTAAATAGATGCATGTCTTCCTTGATCTATTAAGCAGTATTTTTTGTTAATTTTGTATTTGGGCAATAGTGACATTGCAATTCAGCAACCAGGGCACACCATGCAAATGAGGGGAAGACCAGAAACAATGGGGTAGTTTTATTAAAGTGTTCTGGAAAAAGTCTCTTAATTTTTGGTCTCTGTTGACATTTATTAAATTGTCCTAAATATGGTTTACAAAAATGAGCTTTCCTCTGCCTGAATTATGACATTTGTTGAAATAGCTATTTCAGAAAATACTGCCAAATATACGGTGAATGAAAAAAGAGCAATGAAACAATGTGCTTGCGGGAAAAGGGACAGAAATCTTGATAAATCCATTGCATCACTGAAACAATCTTACACATTCAAAAATAACAGTTGCAGATCCAAAAAGAAGCAACAGACCAAAAAATCTGACAGACATAATAAATTGTGCCAAAATAATACACATGATATAGTCCAAAAAAATGCACAAACCTGTCTGCAACACTTTGACAAACCTCCTCTATCGTCTCAGTTCCAGGATAGAGGTAACTATAGAAGTATGGATTTCTACATTTCATTTTACTTTTAAGACCTCACAAACATGCATGGAGAATAAGAAAATACGAAGTCTGTCCGGAAAGTATCCAGCCATGTAATATGAAAAATAGAGATATATATTAAAGAAGATACAAGATATAAGAAACATTGTTCATAGGACATTGACACCTCAGACCCCTTCAAATTAGGCACCTTGGGACCTCACACAGCTGCAAAATCCTTTCTTGGAAACGCCATCAGCTGCTTCGTTGTATTTACCTGAATCTCATCGACGGTCCGAAAACTTTTTCCTTTCAGAGGTGATTTTAGTTTCTGGAAAAGCCAGAAGTCGCAGGGCGCCAAAACTTGCAACAGATACTCAACCATCTTTGAAACGTTTGCGCCACACTTTTATTTGCGCTGTACTCATTGGATCGTCCACGAATATCTTCGGAATCATCTGAATAGATCCTATGTTCAAGTTTAACGCAAAACTTATGCAGATACATTGCTCTACTCACTCATTTTGAATGTGACAGCCACACAGTACAAATCCTCACTCAACAGCTTCTAGCGCCCCCACTGACTAGTACAGTGAAGTTGTCATTGTTCAAGCATGCACATTCCGGTCCACTGTTCTTGCTTGCCAAGTTAAATCGATTTAGAGCAAACTGTTCTCGTTATATAAACCATGGCTAGACATTTTACGGACAGACATAGTAAAATTAAAATTTGCAAAAGTGTCAGTACCCCATTAATTCAGTGGAAGGTGGCCTCAGTTTTCAAGCTTTTTAAGGTAAATGCAAAGACACTGGCTGGATATTAAGAATATAAACGCAGATTGTGACACATGATTCTAATGGTAAACCATGCGTGAAATCCATTTTGTGATATCTCTTAATAAACTTCGTTCTTCCTCAGCTACTTATGAGTGGAGGATAGGTCTGTGGTCTAGTAGGGAACAGAAGAGTTGTGACTAGGTGCCAGGAATATGATGTCCAATTCTGTTGGTCACTGTTTTTGACTGTGTACGAAAAAAGGAAACATGGAAAGGACAGCTATGGCAGATAGCTCCCAACAAAACAACCAATCAAAAAGTTGTTTTTTTTAGTATAGCCTGATTTTGCCCCTATTCTCTCCAGGAAAGGTTATACACATCATACACATTCTCTCAAAAATATCCAGTTAAGATATCTTCCCAACTCATCTATTTTTCCCTAAATTTGAAAATCACATCACTTATTTTCCAAGATTCCAAATTTAGTGGTTCTATTTGCCACTTGCAGTGGTAAGCTTCTCTAGGACACCTAATATTCTACCTTTAATGTTATATTTTCCCTCTGTTAAAAGGAACACTCCAAACACCATGAACACTGCAGTCTGCTGTAGTGGTTATTCTGCCTGGAGTGAAAAACTGCTTTTTCACTGAGCTAAGCCATGCCACCCATCAGTATCAGGTAAGTTGTCAAACCATTCTTAAACAGATTGACTACTTACTGTTGGAGGGTGCCAGATCATTCTTGGCAGCACCATAAGTATGCTGTAGTCATTATGGTGTTTTGCGTGTTCCTTTAAAGTAAAGGTTGGATTGGGTATGTCTTTCCTACAAGTAGTTTATATGTCTATTTCACTATTAACAATGTAACCAATATTCATATGCAAGGAACTATGTACATTTTTAAGGTTCACATTTATCGTCAATCATTATTGAGGAGTTAAGCGATCACAAGTTTGCACAAACAGTTGTGTAAGTTTTCTGTGCAAATGAAGTGGAAAAAATGTTATAAAGAAGATTATGATAATACGGATATAAACTGGCAGGCACACTAAAAATTGTCAGGGAAAAAAAATCCTTCTTTTAACCCTGTCAGTACAAGAAGGTTGAATTAAGTATAACATTCTAAACATTTTTTTTCTTCTTCTAAATCTTCTAAAATGTTTAGCAGTAAAAGGTTGTGAAATATCTCTAAAGCAGTATAGACTCTACATATAATAAAAGTGTAACTTTTAATTTTGATCATCTAATTTATTCTCTTAATAAAAGAAATCAATATGTGTCTTGTCACAAACATTGTTTAAGCAACAGCTCTAATGTGTGTTATTCTGTGTGTGTGTGGGGGTGGAGGAGGGGTTATTATTTGTAAAATGTACTAACGAAATTCTAAAAGTGGAGCAATCTCCATAGAAACGTGCTGGTTTTCCTAAAGGGCTAAACTGGATCAATATTATATATAGGCTTGTTTCAATAATAAATTGAGCTACATGGCCTCATCATCATGTGACAGGAGGATGTAATTAGTAAAATGCGTAGGGATCCCATGGACAATATATTAACCAGGATCCAATGCTCTTACCCCAAAGAGAGAAGAAAATATATTATCTGTGATTGCAAGTTGCCACCAATCTCCGGGTTTATAGGCTAGTGTAGTGCCCCCCATAATGCTCTTATTAGCCTTATCCTTACATACTGTGCAAATGAGGTGCACTAGCACTAGTAATGTACACAATTCACAAGGTGGAGGATTTCCAATGTCTATGACACTAAAAAGGAAACATAAAAAACCAGCAAAAAAAAAAAAAAGAACAACAACAACAACTCAGTAGGTATATCGTCTTCACAAAATATTCCATAATTTTGCATAAATCCAGTATTGTCAGCTGAATTAAGTACTTTTTTGCCCAATAGAAATCTTTTCATGGGACACTCCAGGCAGGGAATGACCTGAATATTTTAACAAATTATATAAAAAATGCATTAAAAATATGCAAAGTATGTAATAATAAAAATGCTCACTGCAGCTGTAACACACTGTGTGCAGAAACAAAATGAACAGTCCCTTGAATTACAAATTATTTTGTAGTTAGTGTGAGATGTAACTTTTTGGAAATACATGACTTTTGACCATTGATGTGTATCATTGATCCCTCTGTGGACTTGTGTTTAATCTAGACTTTGTCCAGGTTTATGCCACAGGGAAGGGATTACAAATATCAAACAGGTGGGATGAATGAGGCTTTTCAATGAAGCATATCCTCTTCAGTCTATGTTTAATGCTATAGGCTACTAGGGGACACTTACCAATATTTTATCAGTTAAGAGAGCTATGTGTTGAGCATTTTGGACATGAATATCTCTATTTCTCTTACTTATATATGCTCTGTGTTTTTAATTGATTTTAAATTGACTCACTAAGAACCATAACAATTGTAGCTTATTGTTGTATTTATGGTGCTAGGAGTCAATGGATTTAGTCCTCCCGGTAGTTGAAACAGTTTTTCAAGTGGTTTGAGATAAACAGTGCATTCTTTGGCACCCATAGCCCAATCCTCACGGCTTGTGATCTTATTATGAAGTTGTAATATCTGCATGAGTATGCAGGATTTGACAAGTCTAACTACCATTAACTTTTTGAGCACCATATCAGCTGTAACCCTTTTGGTGATGCTAAAGTGCCCAACTGTAAATATATTTCAAATATGATTTGACAATAACCTGTAGTACTTGAGGTGCTTTGAGTGTCTGAGGAGGTAGGTGTAATATATCTTTAAGTTTGGCAAGTGTACATCCAATAGAGTTCTTTAGAAACTTCCACCAAGTTATTTGTAAATGTTTCTCCCTAGTTTACACACACAAGACCACAAGAATTGTATATCCATTGTCCATTTCAGGCTGGGCCAGCCTTCAGAATATTTCTGTGTACATTAGTGTGTGTTTGCAACACTCAATTACACACTCGCCTTATTATAGAAAGAAGAGATCCAACATGTGGGACATTATTTGAGCATGCTCTCACATTATAATGGTTTAAGTCACTTAGCTAAACAACGTTACTCAAAGGGCTTCAGTGTTTTTATCCAAATGTTCAGTTACAGTTTATCTTACTGTTGCCCAACTTAAATAATAATCTAAAGTATTTATTCACTAAACCATAAATTGTGGATAAATTAAAATTAAACAGTGAATTGTAAAGGCCAAAATAGCCAACTAAGATAATCTTCTAGACTGGAAAGTTTGGCCTAAAATGTTTAAATCTCTGGTCAATTGAAACTCCAATGAATTATCCCCCAGGAAATGAACCTGCAGCACAGAGGCTATAGATATTTTATCTAGGTGTGTTAGTGCACCACTCATGTAGGTACTGTAAAATAAAGCAAATGCACAACAGTTACCAGTAAAGTTAAGTTTTAACAAGGTCAATTAGTTCTTGAAATGGACATATTATTACTTGTAATGGTTATGGTGCTAGGAAGCTGTAGTATTTTTTCACATCCATATTTTTAATTCACAGCCATGTATTTTCTTTTCTGCTTTATATCATTCGGGGAAGCCCATCATTCCCATTGAGCATTAGGTCTTTCAAGTCAACATTCAACATTTTTGCACAAGTCTAGTTACCGTGCTGTTACATCTTTCCCAAGGGAGGGACAGTCCTTATTTTTGGCCCTAATCACTGTGTCCCTGTTTTCAATCCCAATATTTGTCCTTTTTTGAGGAGTTCTATATTGTTGGTGTGTCTGAGTGTATAACACAGCACCACTGCGATAATACTCTCAGTAATGTGTCTTTAAACTACAATAAATGTGTTTAGAAATCAGTCTATGTAAATAAGATACATTGTTCTTGTTGTAAATTACATTTTAGTGGCACAAATTGTTACAAACCTAAAATGAAAGTGTCCCTCTTTGTTAATTTAAAATGTAATGCTCTGCTTTGAGCATACATAGATGGGCATATATCCCTACCAAGCCCAGTGATCAGAACTAGAAAACAAAACTGTGATGTTTGTGTACACAGCCTCAGAACAGTTACTGCAATTGGATGCTGACATCAACCAACAACTTGAATGGCTCATTGGAGGAACTAAACCATATGATGTCATTAGGAAAGGGGATGGATCTTTGACGCAGAAGATTGACACAAATACATAAAATGCTATGGTATTAAAACTACATGTTCAGGGGCAGATTAACCAGTCTATTAACCACTACAGCTGTAGTAGTTTTTGAGCTTGGACAGCCCATTTAAGCTTCTCTGTGCCAGTGGGGGAGGGGGACATACTGTGATGCATAACTCACCCATCTGGCATTTAAAGGGCTAAAAGAGAATCTGTCTTTGCCGGCTCAAAAGTTAATTTAGAATGTTCTCATCTCTAGGTCTCCGAAATGTGCTGTGCGTAACTGGTGCTTATAACATTGAGCAAATAACATATAATCCTTCCCTACAGCTTCTCCAAATGTCTCATACAATGTGTCTTCATAACCTTTTTGTTTACTCATGCCATCTGTATAAAGCATTATATAATTTAACACATTTAAAATTAAATTTAAAAAATGTAAATTCTTTTGTTTCTCTGTTTGATTGTGCATTGTTACAGAATATGATGTATTTTTGACACCTGTAATACAAAACAAAATACCATTATGTACTGGAACAATCTTTTGAAATACAAATCATTGTGGCCACAAACCCTAAAACATCTATTCTCCAATTGTATATAGTTCCTGTCCCCCTCCCTACTTTAACCCCCTCCACAAATAGTGTCTTCTTTTCACAACCCTGGAGGGTCTGGTAGCATTGATAGCTTATACAGGTCTGAGGCGCTCGCTTGGATTGCACCCACAATATCATCAGGCTGTATCCTGAGGATACAGTGGTGCTTTTTCCTACTCTTCAATTAAATGAGCCTTTGATTGGGCCAAGCCTTTAGCAACCTTACCTTTCAAGATTCCCAGTTAAATATGGACATAATAATGTTTATTGTAACCTCATTTTACTCAGATGAAATCTTTGCTCATATTATTGTACCCATGACTGCAGAGTTTTTCCTTACTTAAATAAGACTTAAAATGGTCCAGCTTTTTATGGATGTATGTATTTTTAAGTCTTTTCCTGGTGGTTAGTGGTGTGTGCTTTTTTTATCTTTTCTTTTGAGAGATGTAAGTAACATTCTTTACTATTGAGAGATGTAAGTAACAAAAAACAAAGTAATGCTAAAAGGACAATGTTAAGAAATATTAGTTGATAACAGGCAGTACATGTGAGTGCATCACTAACAATAAATATGAATATGAAACATTTTGCATTGATAATGAGGAAGTGTAAAAAAAAGTGAAAACGTTTCTTCAAAGTGCTTGAAAAAGGTTTGACAAAAACTTGAGACAATGTATCCATATCCGCCTTCTAGAACCACTACAATATGCTGTAGTGGCTATACTGTTAGGAAAATAAACTGTCACTCCTGAGTATTGCAAAAAGGTATAATATTTCTGAAATACTCATGCAGGCTGCATTGGAATTTCATTGAAATTCAAACTCAATCCAAAGGTACCATCCTCCATAAACCTCCGCATGCGGAGAGTCCAACATTGATACCGCAGATGAAGCAAGAGCAGCAGACAGGATACCTGGGAAGAAAATGGCGGCAGCCACAAAGGAAAGCTTCAACCCGTGGAGTCAACTTCAGGGGTCTTTGCAAAATATGCAAATATACCTGAAAGTGACAGATTTAATTTAAGCTCAGCTTTCCTTGTATCCAGTTTATTTTTTGTTTTTGCACAACATAGGACTTGAATCTATACAGAAAACAAAAACACTTGTTTGGGAAAAATAGTTTTTCTTAGATGCCTGTGATTCTTATGTTTATAATTCTTTTTACATACGAAATAGAGGCATTATTTCAAAATTTGCTAGAGATTAATTACTTTTTCAGAGTTTTTTTCTATGTACTATCGTCTGCAATATTCTCCCATCTCAGTTGAAGCTACTGCATAAACTATTTCAGATATTTGCTGAAACTATAGTTTTTATTCACTGAACAGTGAATTGCTGTGATTTGAAAACCATATTTCAGTCTAAGACAGCCAAGCTGTGACTATAGCTGACAAAGAGATTTTTTCTCAAGAATGTATTTTACACTGTTTGCAATTCAGTACATATGTTGTTGTTCTGGTAATTATAGTGGCCCTTTATAGATTAAGCTGAAGTTGTTCTGGCAACTATAGTGGCCCTTTATAGACTAAGCTGAAGTTGTTCTGGTGACTATAGTGGCACTTTATAGATTAAGCTGAAGTTGTTCTGGTGACTACAGTATCTCTTTAATTCAGCTTCTTTATAGACATGGTGAGAGATGCTGTAAAGAGAGTCAGGGTTATTCACCAAATTGACAATTGTCTTGTATTGAAAGTGAATTTCATATTTGAATCCAGTTCAGCTATTTTGGCCTTAGAGGGACACTCCACTGCCCAAATACATAAAAATATAATAAAAATCTCTGTTTACTAAATATACTTCTACTGAAAACATGTATGCATTTACTAATGCAGTTTTTGGGAGTACATCTATATACTGTAGATCTCTTGTATGCAAGCCCTTCCCTTCTTTCCCTTCCCAGACTTATTGTGGCTGTCCAATCACAGACTTCTCAATGCAGTTCAATGAGGAGTCTTTGCAAGGCAGGTGCCGTGAGAAATTGCCCAGCTCTTGAGTTTAGCTCCACTGAGCTAACCAAGCCAGGACATAACAGTACAGGTTGTCTGATTGACAGCCTTGGGAGTGTGACAAAGTTAACTGATAAAAGTGCCACTTTCTATTGAAATCTGCACTTTTAGCAAATGAAATCGAGGACACACTCTTCACACATAAAGCACTTCAGCAAGTTGAAGAGCTTTATGGGTGTGCAGTGTCCCTGTAAGGTTGAAATGCACCTTTAATTCACTTTGAATTACCGACAGTTCTCACTTTAGTGAACAGCCCCTTGTAACAGACAGAAGATCATGTTATATTATATATATATATATATATATATATATATATATATATATACATATATATATACACTCAGCTGTCTAGACCTTAAGTATAAATTTATGTTTTAATTTTAATAATATTTGGTGCTTAGTGCGATGCATGAACACCAACTTAGAGTGCATCTTCTGATGTAAACGGATTTCTGTTTTATAACCTTTTATTGCTATTAATCTCCAGTGAAAATGTCAATAATGTTTCCTAGAATTAATATGCATTAAAAAGAACAAACAAGTTCCTCTGTAATTCATGTGTAATAATCACATGCAACAAACACAATATAATAAAGTATTGCAGAATATTTGCTATATATATATATATATTTACTGTACCAACAGAATTTTAGAAATACCAACTTTTGAGAGCTCCTCGCATCTGATGTAAACATTTTTAAAAACGTTTAAGACACTAAAAGAAATGTAATTACATGAATCTGTAAATAATGTACAGTACTAGAGTTGTTTGTGAAACTCATGTGCTCCCTGTGTGAAAGTGGATAATCACAAATAGGGTTTATCCATTAAACATAGAATTGTAGTCAACTGAAATCAGAATTCCAAAATGTAATATAGTCATGTTGTGACTATTGTTGAACTGGGAAATCATTCCAGATAACAAAGTCGTGCCTAAGTTTGGCAACTCAAATTTCAATTTGCTGAAATTTGCAGGGTCATGCAGTAATGTGAGAATACAAAGAGAATTACAAAACTGATGCAAAAATAGCTGAATTATAAAAATTGTTAAGCCTTAAAGGAACAGTATAGTGTCAGGGAGACACACACTTATTCCTGAGATTTAGTATTAAAATAACTATTTAGGTGTATGTCCCCCTCTCTGTGCAGTAAAAAGGTGTTTAAACTCACCTTCTTTCCCACACTGGGCAAGCGTTGCCTTGGGCTGGCCCCACTTCCATGACTGAAATCATCAATCCAATGCTTTCCCATTGAAAAAAACATAGCGCTGTGCCAATCAGCATCTCCTCATAGAGATGTATTAAATCACTACATCTCTATGAGGAACATTCAGCGCCTCCATACAGAGAGTGGAGGGGCTAAAAGCACCTCTAGTGGCCACTTGAGTGACTGCCAGAAGAGATGCTACTAGGCAGCAATGTAAACACTGCCTTTTCTCTAAAAAAAGCAGTGTTTACCTTAAAAGCTAGTAGGCACAGGCTATAGGTGATACTCAAAAAATTAGAATATCGTGCAAAAGTTCATTTATTTCAGTAATGCAAAGAAACATTTGGGGTTTTCATGAGCTGTAAGCCATAATCATCGCACTTATGACAAATCACGGCTTGAACTATGTTGCTTTGCACGTAATGCGTCTATCTCATATATTAGTTTCCCCTTTTACGTTGCATTACTGAAATAAACTTTTGCACAATATTCAAATTTTTCGAGTATCACCTATATACACACCAGAACATCCACATTAAGCTGTGGTGGTTCTAGTGACTAATGACTATAGTGTCCTTTTAAATTTGACATCCACCTTGAATTTCCAGCAACTTTCACTTCAGTTCTCTGTGTTGTGAATAAACCAGAGTTTACATATATTTATTTCACACAAGGAAGTATATGTTGGTTCCCTATCCAACATAGTAAAGCATCCTCTAGAATGTAAGCTTGTTTGAGCAGGGCCTTAAACAATCTCTGTTTCTGTGTCCAGCTCGTCTTCTTGCAAATACATGTGTGATAGTCCACATATTGTACTGCGCTATGGAATTTGTTGGCGCATCATAAATAATAATAATAATAATTCATATTACCTTAAAAATTGGCAATCCTATATTTTCCGGTTTTTAGCTCAACTATACAGTAGGTTGTCCCACTTAACATCCTGTACTCTTTAATTCTCCGTGATCTGCTGAAATCTACACTTGCTACCATGTCGATATTAATGTACCACAGTGTGCAGTCAGGTGCAGCAAGGCACCAGCCCGTTTGAAGCAAACGTAAGGCACGTGGGTCAGTGTGTTTGTGGGAGGGGACATGGGCTGTGTCAGTGTGCTTGAAGGTGCGGCCACCAGAACGTGGGCGGGTTGCTAGTGCAGTGGTGGTATGTTTACTTGAAACTGTGGTCCGTTCCACCAGTAGCAGCAGCGTTCTATTCACTGGGCAGGATACGTATCAAATGTAACAAAAACATATTCTACAGACACACAAATGTAGACATAAGTATACTTGAAGCATATATCTTTATACTTGTTAAATGTGTGTACACATATGTGTATGACTTTGTAAGTTGAGATTTTTTTTTACTGTGTGCATATTGAATTTTAGTATTAAACCGTATTCATGTCATGTCATTGTGTGTGTGCTGTGCGTGGATGGACCCTGGTTGTGCTGTTATTGGTGACTCAGTGTGTTAGAATTGCTGCCTTGTGTAATGTATCTCGTGGTGCACACAGCATACCCAATGACTTGCAAGGTACAGATAAACCAAGCCGCCTGGGGCCACTGCAAAACTTGTGTGACTTTATACGCAAGGGCATGCACTGACAATCACCAGTACTACAGAATGCACACTTCCAGTGACAGACACACGCTGAAAAATACACGACAGAAATACACGGTGTATTCACAAGCTGCCTGGCACATTGCAAGTCAAACATCAGACAGAGGACACAGTGACACCCAGGCCATCTGTCAAAATCCACACGAGAACAACCTGCTATGTACTCCGACAAAAAAACAGATGTCAAAAAAACACACGATCCACTGTGTGTGTATGTGTGTAGTGGCCCTTGATGGTGTAGAGAGGTACACGCATTACACTCACACCCAAGGGCACACATTGCATGCATGGCACACAGCACAGGATCAGACAGCCCCCTTACTGATGCACATATGAATAGATCCAGTGCATTAAAAAATGTTATCGTGCATACATAGCAACAGTAAGATAATGCAACATCACACACACATATACATACATACATACACGAGACTGGCATTCACAAAAAAAAAAAAAAACACACAGTGTACATACAGAGATTTCCTTATAGCCGGAGTACACGAGGAACACAAAAGGACTATTGCATCCACAAAGGTGATTGGGGACACTCACTGTGATCGCAGGCTGTCTCTCTTTGTGCTGTCTCTTGTCGCCTAGGTCTTCGCTGTGCAGCTATCTTGAGAGATTTGAGAGACACCCAGACAAAGACACGCAGACACTCCCAGAGAAAGAGACAGCAAGGGGAGGAGATTTGGGACGGAGGGAGGGGCAGAGACTGCTCTGCGAGAGAGAGGACTTGAGCAAATCAGGGACAAAATGGGGAGAAACCGCTCAAGGGGAGAAAGAGAGACTGAGCTGGCCAGAGACAGCAGAATAATCAAGCTGATGGGCTGGGTTGGGGTGCAGACTGGATAGGCAGAGAAATGCAATGTAATGGCCAAGAAACAGGATGTCAACAAGAAAGTGAGAGAATCAATGCGACATGTAAATACAAAGTGTGATAGATAGGGGCTCTGCATAAACAAGGGGCTGGCCTTCTGAATGGCATTCAGAAGCTGTAGGACACAGGCTAGGCTCAGAGATGGGCTGCCAGGAGAGAGCCACAGCTAATTTACAAAATGTAACACTTTGCAGGGGAAAGATACAAAGCTACAAGTAGCTGTGATCACAGATAAAGCTCATGGAGACAAAGAAAACAGCAGGGGATAAAGGCAGGGTCTCAGCCATGCAGGGATATGTAGGGAGTTGGCAGCCAGTAAGAAAACACAGGCAATTTACAAAATAACCTTCATGGCTTAGCAAGTGCAGAGCTCCAGTGGCAGTTGGACTTCAACTCTCATCATCCTCTTGTTAAGAGTAGTATGAGTTGTAGTTCAACCAATTGACATTTGTAAAAACGAGGCAATTCTTGCAGAACAGGATAAAGTTAAAACTACCCCCATCTTCCCAAACTCTTCCCATAACCGGATTTTCTGCATTTTGACATCTTATCACAGCATGCCAACCACAGAGAACAAATGTAATTTACCTACACGGTTAAGAACAGAAAAATAACTATATGTTTAACAGGGAGTGGAAAATTTGGCAGGAGATACTTCGTCTTCTGCCAAAGATTCAGTGAAAGTGACAGAGAGAACTATGACAAAGATATGTTTGTGTGTGGCTGTCTCCTTGAAGTCTAGTTTTGTCTGTTGCACGTCTAATTCGGAGTTTATAATACTCAGTTTGCCGTTTTATACAGGAAGTGTTGTTATTCTTTAGATTCCCCACTTGTCAAACCTGTCTATTATTGGAACAGATATACCTGCTAAGAACAGATCAGATCTATCTGGTGCATCAGGTTGTTCTATACCAAAATCTTATCTCTGAGCACAAAACAAGCCCTGTAGCACAATGAAAACACAATGGTATATTATTTGGAGATTGTAAAAATGGACATCATCTGCCAACAATGTACCCATGTGGGTAGATTTGCATCAGCTGTTTTCTTTTTAAAGTGGCCTCTAAGGTCACCTTAGCACTTTATATTAAAAATATGACAGTAGTAAAAATCCTCCTTGGTAAATTATTAACTTTCTTTTATTCCCTTTGATTTGTCCTGTATCTGCTGAACATAGCCGATTTACCAGTGTTGTTATATGTTATACTTTAACAAAAAAAATTAGTTTTTCACCAGCCTTTGACAAAATAAGTCTTAAAGGGAAAGTATCCTAAAAGGCATTGAATCTAACAGTGAGATTGCAGAGGCATGATCTATACACAAAAAACTGATTCATTAAGCTAAAATTGTTTTGGCGACTATAGTGTTCCCTTTAATCCAAAAATTGCACTATTAAATAAAGTAAGTAAAATCAACCTTTTTCATGGGATCCTACTTTTTATATTTATATTAAAGATTTACCAATTGGAAGTGGAGTTTAGCTCAGTCATGGCACAGCCACACATTGCACAAAGAAGGAGAAATGGAAATTATTTATTCTCATCTCACTGTGTTCTCTCTGACAGGTGCAATGCCTGTTTTTAACCCCTTAAGGACACATGACGTGTGACATGTCATGATTCCCTTTTATTCCAGAAGTTTGGTCCTTAAGGGGTTAAAAATAAAATAAAGAAAGAAAAGGACAGAGCTTATAAGAATGTTTCTTTGTCCTGTTAGGTGACGTTAACAGTGTTGGAAATGACAAGAACACTCTATGCAATTTAACTGCTAACAGTGTATAGGTTGCCTAGAGCCCATTCTGCCATTACACAATTTAATATCAAAAACAATTTGATAACAACTAGGGCTTTTCCATACTAACTCATCCTCAGTACTCTGAGCCAATCATTGCCACCTAGTTTGTATGAAACGGACAGGGTATTATTAATATTCTCATTTATATATTACCAACATATTTTGCAGCGTTTGTTAGGGAATATTTGACTGAAATCCAGAATGTAGTATTCAAAGAATTGAATTGACAATGGAGTAAAGTTCATTGCAAACAATCTAGAAAGGACTAGTCAACGGCAAGGCCAAGACATTCCAAAGGTCAGATATCCAGACATCAAGGTTCAAGAGCAGTAAGACAAGCAAAGGGTCAGGTATCCAGGTGAATAAGCAGGAAGGTGTCAAGTGTTAAAGAGAAAAAAACAAGTAGCAAGAGAGGTGAGAACGGACAACAGCTCAATTAGCCTGCCCTTTGGTGGGTCCCCACTCAGATCTCAAGCTGGTTTTAGCTCAACTTGTGCCATTACAGAGAGAACATATCTGAAGCATATCAGACTGGTCCCACCTATACGGGCAGTCCAGATCCAAAATGCCTGCAAGTTCCCTCTGCACGAGAGATATGGCAACCCCAGACGATAGTTTTAACCTTGTAAGGTATTATCAGTGAGGTATAGCCAATATCCCTTTAGGCACCGTGAGCAAGTGTTAACCGAATAGCTCGGCATACCCCGTCTTACACGCCGCTTAAGACTGTCAGGGAGTTTGGGGCTACCAGGGAGCTTGGGCTTTAGCCGCACTTGCTGCTCTGTCCTGCAGCATATTCTGAGTGTGCACTTCTCCCTGGTGTTGCCCGGGAGATGTGATGCATATTGGGTCGGAGGTCGCGGCCTGCCCCTTTTCATCACATGTGCGCATGTTCAGGCAGCTGTGGCTTGGAGATGATAGCAGAGCAGCGAGAAAGCAGACAGAAATCATCAGAGTGCTTTGCAATTATTGAATGGGAATATTTGACTAAATGAAATTTATGTATGGAATATAAAAATAAACAAGAAGTGAAGAAGGCCCTGCTCAAACTAACTTACAATCTATGAGGAAAAGGTAAAGACACAGAAGAGAAATAACAGCATGGCGGAGGGGATAGGAATTGATGGATAAGATGCCAGTGTCGAAATAAGTTGGTAAAAGTGGTGTAGTGGAAGAAACTTAACAGTGGCAGGAGAGATAGTGAGCTGGGCCATGGAGTCTAGGGAACTGATAAGGACAGTATCATGAGAGACGTGTCACCCAGGAAGATGGTAAGCCTTCCTTCAGAGATGTGATTCCAGCGACTTGTTAAAGGACTGGAGGCTAGGGGAGAGTCTGATGGCATAGGGTAGCAAATTCCAAAGGAATGGGGCAGTTCATGAAAAATCCTGCAGATTAGAGTTGGCAGTGCGGGAAAAAGCAGATGTCAGGAGAAGGTCAGAAAGGAACAAAAAGGGGTATATTTGTTGAATAAAGAAAAAATTTAGTGAGGAGTAGAGTTAGTGAGAGCTTGATTGGTTAGTGTTAGCAGTTTAAATTGGATCCCAAAGGGTTCAGGAAGCCAATGTAATGATTGACAAAGAGATGAAGTGTGGGAGTAGTGGTCAGTCAGGAAGATGAGCCTGGCTCCAGCATTTATTACAGAATGTAAAGGAGCAATGAGGGTATTTGGATGACCTATTAGTAGTGAGCTGGGATGGTCAAGCTGGGAAATGATGAGTGCACAAACAAGTGCCTTAGTTGTATCTTAAGTTAGAAATGGCAAATACGGCAATATTTATAAGGTGAAAGTTACAGGACTTGGAGACAGACTGGATATGAGGAGAATAGGAGAATGCTTGTGTGGAAGGCAGCCCGCTTAAGGGTTATAGATGTCCCATTGACTTGCAGGTAGATTGATGGAGGAACACTATTTGAAGGGGGAGGGGGTATATGAAGAGTTCAGTTTGAGAAAGATTACATTTTAGAAAATGGGAGACATCCAGTTAGAGATAAATAAAATACAGTAATGCACCAGGAGAGAAGGAGAGAGGTCAGGAGAGAAGGTAAGGTAAATCTGAGTATGATCAACATATAGATAGAAGGCTCTATCTTTATGGCCTTTGAAGGGAAGTTTGATTCCGAGTGAGCAGCCCAGTTGTAGCATGTCCTCAGACTTATCCACTCCAAGATTTCAACCTTCTGCCGACATACCAAGTAACAACTTTGGCAAAATATCTAACATAATAAATATCTTATAGTTAGGATAGCCTTATGCCTATCCCATGCATGCTTAAACTCCTTTACTGTGTTAACCTCTACCACTTCAGCTGGAAGGCTATTCCATGCATCCACTACCCTCTCAGTAAAGTAATACTTCCTGATATTATTTTTAAACCTTTGTCCCTCTAATTTAAGACTATGTCCTCTTGTTGTGATAGTTTTTCTTCTTTTTTTTCTCCTTTACTGTGTTGATTCCCTTTATGCGTTTTTTATAACTGTTTCTATCATATCCCCCCTCTCTCGTCTTTCCTCCAAGCTATACATGTTAAGTTCCTTTAACCTTTCCTGGTAAGTTTTATCCTGCAATCCATGAACCAGTTTAGTAGCCCTTCTCTGAACTTTCTCTAAAGTATCAATATCCTTCTGAAGATACGGTCTCCAGTACTGCGTACAATACTCCAAGTGAGGTCTCACCAGTGTTCTGTACAATGGCATGAGCACCTCTTTCTACTGCTAATACCTCTCCCAATGCAACCAAGCATTCTGCTAGCATTTCCTGCTGCTCTATTACATTGTCTGCTTCCCTTTAAGTTATCTGAAATAATTACCCCTAAATCCCTGTCCTCAGATGTTGAAGTTAGGGCTCTATCAAATATTCTGTACTCTGCCCTTGGGTTTTTATATCCAAGATGCATTATCTTGCACTTATCCACATTAAATGTCAGCTGCCACAATTCTAAACATTTTTCTAGTTTACCTAAATCATTTGCCATTTGGCATATCCCTCCTGGAACATCAACCCTGTTACATATCTTAGTATTATCTGATCTCTGATTTCTGATCTTGAAATCCATGTGTTTTTAGATGTTCAACAATTCTATGCTTTTAATTCTATACTTTCCCAACTACTGAAGTAAGGCCTACTAGCCTATAGTTGCCCGACTCTGCTCCCTACGTCCTTTCTTGTGAATGGGCACAGCATTCGCTAACTTCCAATCTTCTGGGACTACTTCTGTTAACAATGATTGGTTAAATAAATCTGTTAATGGTTTTGCTAGTACACCATTAAGCTCTTTTAATAACTTTGAGTGTATTCCATCAGGTCCCATTGACTTATTTGTCTTTACTTTTGACAGTTGAAATAGAACCTCTTCCTCTGTAAACTCACATGTAACAAATGACTCATGTGTCCTTTTTCCTAACTGAGGTCCATTTCCTTCGTTTTCGTCTGTAAATACTGAACAAAAATATTCATTGAGGCAGTCAGCTAGACCTTTATCCTCTTCTACATACCTTCCTTCTTTTGCTTTTAATCTAACAAATCCTTCTTTTACTTTCCTTTTCTTATTTATGTATCTAAAAAATGTTTTGTCCCCCTTTTTTTACTGACTGTGCTATTTTTTCTTCTGTGTGTGATTTGGAAGCTCTTATAACATGCTTAGCCTTTTTCTGCCTAATCTTTTTTTTTTTAATTCTTTATTTTTGTCGTGCAGTGCATAAATATAAGCTGACAATGCCAAGCACAAATCTTACATATAATCAATATTGTACAGGAGTCTTTCTGCGACTGGCTTTATATAGAAGCACATTTCACATTTTTAGTTGTTACTTTAACGTTTAACCAGGTACTATGACAACATTAACAATCTCTTTAGCATAGTGTAACTTGTTCTGGTTTGTAGGTAGAGTACAGGGCTATCTGTATCTTTTCGCCTTATTTCACATGCCCTGTATGAGAGGGCCATGGTATCTAATAAATAGAAAGTGTAAGTGGAGTTTAATGAAATGGAACGAGAATAAAAGATGTCAGAAGAAAAGAAGAGAAAAGAAAAGAGATAGTAAAAGAAAGAAGAAAGAGGAAAAAAGAGAAAAGAGAAGAGAAGGCGGAGCGGTTAGGTGCAGGCAGGCGGGAGGAGGGGAAGGGGACCGGAGGCGGCACGCACAGAGTCTTAAATGTTCAATGGGCTCTCGTCCCACAGCTCCCATAGCCTCTGGAATGTTCCGGTAGACCCCCGCACCTTAGCCGTCAGGTCATCCATTAACCTAACTTCTCTAATCCTTGTTATTACACTAGCTATGTGTGGCATTTCTGGTTGTAACCACGTGAATGCTATTGCTCGCCTTGCGGCCAGGGTTATTTTGTGGATCAATTTTTTCTGCCTAATCTTATAGATAATTCTTCTTCTTCACTATGGTTTTTTTTTTATATAATTACTAAATGCTAACTTCTAGTTTTTTACTATTTTGGCCACATGTGCGGAGTACCACAGTGGTTTTTTGCTTTTACTGACAAGCCTAATACAATTTTATCTTGCCTTCAGCAGTGCAACTTTTAAATAATACAATTTCTCTTGGATTCCATTTAAATTGCTCCAGTCTGATAATGACTCATTTACACATATTCTAATTTTAGAAAAGTCTGTTTTTCTAAAGTCTAAAACTTTTGTTTTTGTGTGGTGTGACTCAGTCACTGTTCTTATATTAAACCACACTGACTGATGATCACTGGATCCTAAACTTTCACCTACAGTAATATCTGATACCAAATCTCCATTTGTTAACACTAAATCTAGTATGGCCTCTTTACGAGTTGGCTCCTCAACAACTTGTTTTAGAGACAATCTCAGTAGGGAGTTTAGAATATGTGTGCTCCTGGCACAAGTAGCTATTTTGGTTTTCCAGTTCACATCAGGAAGATTAAAGTCACCCATGATGATAACGTCCCCCTTCATTGTCATTTTAGCTATTTCCTCAACTAGTAGATTATCTAACTCTTCTGTTTGTCCTGGGGGGTCTATAAATCACACCTACACAAGTTACTGTGTGATTACCAAATTCTAACGTAACCCAAACGGACTCTATGTTCGCCTCACTAACTTTTATTAGTCTAGATTTTATGCTATCCTTCACATATAGGGCCACCCCTCCCCCTTTCTTGCCTTCCCTGTCTTTTCTATATAAAGAGTACCCTGGTATTGCTATATCCCAATAATGTATCTCTTTATACCATGTCTCAGTAACAGCCACTAAATCTACATTATCAGTTGCCATTATTTCCACAAGTTCATGGATTTTATTCCCTAAACTGTGAGGATTTGTAGACATGACTCTAAGCTTATCATTTTTTAACACACTTGCTACAGGCACCTTCTGTCCTTGTTTTGGGGGGCAATTGGATTGATGTTTTGTCACCATTTTACCCCCCCCTCCACCCCTGTCTCCTACTTTAAATACATCCTGACCTTACCTCACTTACTTAATTTCTCTCGCTCTTTTCTGGCTGTGAAAGCTAGTTCACTGAATTGGAACAGGTACAAATAAAAATGTATACATAATGATAGGTGCATAAAAATATAAATGGTTACACTTTATACAAAGTATTTGTTTAGAGCTAAATCAGATACAGAAACAACCCGAACTGATAAAAATCACAAGAATATCAGATCCTCTTTGTTTAAGTTAAAACATTGTTTCATTTGTTGTCATTATGTTACGCTCGGTGGATTCTAAACACTGGTTATCTTTGTTTTATGTATTTTTTCCTCCTATTTTTCTCAATATCTTTAGTACTAGAAGCTAGAATTCTGGCCATATTTGTCTGTATATACACAAAACATATGTGCCAGTTGAAGCTGGTCTAAAGGAAATATTGGTGGTGATGTAAAAAGCTAAATTTTCATGCAAAGTTGTTATGTGGAGCAATCAACTGGTACATTCTATTGCAGGGGTTCTCAACGTTAGTCCTCAGGACCCCCTACCAGTCCAGGGTTTAGGGATTACCTGGGTGTGTCTAAGGTGTTTAGAAAAAAAAAAACACCTTAGAGTCTAAGGTGTCTTTTTCCCTTTTTCTAAACACCTGAGACACACCCAGGTAATCCCCAAATCCTGGACTGGTAGGGGGTCCTGAGGACTGGGTTGAGAACCCCTGTTCTATTGGTTTCCACGGTGATTGCTTCACTTTTGGAACTGCTCTTTATACATAAAACCTATGCTATCTAGACATCCATTGTGTGGTGTGTGGTAGCCATTAAAATGGGTATTAACACAGAATATAAGCGTTTGCATCTGTTTCAATAAACTATAAAATAAACAGATGCTGAACTCTTCTATTTATGAACATCCTGCCATTGTATACTGGATGAATGCTGTCTGCTACTTTTTTGCAGGTGGTGCATAAGTCAAATTTGACTATCTTTTTTATAATTTTCTATCTTTTTTATAATTAAAAACTGTATTAAGATAAAAGTAGTATATTTGTCCTGTGACATAACCACAGCCTCTGAGTACAAACATTGAGAAGAATTCCACATATTTTGCACCACAACAGCAAAATAAAAGGAAATTATCTGTGACACATCTTCCTCCATTAACCTATAGGAGAATTAAATCGTAACAGTGAGACATTAGGCCATCCTTTACATAAATTATACATTTAGACTTGATTCATGTCATGTACATATTCCAAAACACCATCCACTGTTTAATGAAAACATTAAATGTGAAATAAGAATAATTATACAATTTCAGAAAGAATCTTGACATATTAAGGTGTTGAAAAGAGGAGGAATGCAAGTCCTGGGGGTTTCATGTGGCATTTTAGCACCATCTAATTCTAAAATCTTTGTGTAATTAATTTCTTTTCAGTTTATTTTAATTAAATATTACACATATGTCCCACTTGTATTAGTGATGCATTTTTAATTTTTGAATCTGAATTTATAATTTATATTAGTAATGTATGGGCAAGGCTTGCTCTCTGTATCTGAAACTAGGTGTAAAAGATTATTTAAAAATGTTTGCACAAATAAGAGAGATGGCTTTGGGTAATTAAATAAGGAACTTCTTTTGAGAGTAAGCATCTGTTTGAATGAGTTTTAACTTAGTGTGATATAATGGCAAATGGTTTTAGGTACATAACACACATACATACACACATAACCCTTGTGCATTGAAATTGCTTTCTACTGTAGTAGTATATCCATGTTACATGCAGTATATACATGTAGTGTCTTTGTGTGCGTTAGTGTGCACCAATGATTTCAAAGTGTAGATTTGTATTATCGTTTTCTAGTGTGTGAATTGAGCCTTTGGATTTGCAATGTGTGAATCTGACAAGTGGAATTCAAACTGAATTCAAAGTGAATTTCAAATTTGTGCCAATAATAGCCAAATTGGAAAAACATTACCCAAGCTGGCTAATTTGGCAAAACATGTAGAATTCACTTCAGATTCACTTTGCATACCCTACTACTGTAGTAATTAATCACATGCTGGCATTTTCTTTTGGTTGACACAAACAAGGTTGTTCACAAAATTCAGATTTGTTGGGAATTGAAAACTGAATGGCAAACATTGATCCTTTAGCCTCAATTTCACTTTGTTACAATTTCAATTAGTTTTTTTTAAATAAAGCTGATATTATTAATGCTGTTAATGTGAAAGATCTTTGTATAATAATAATAATAATAATAATAATAATAATAATAATATCAGAGTGTATTTGTGTTCTTGTATTGCTGAGTGAAACTCAGCAATATAGATGTTGATTGTGCGTGGCTTTGCAATATGAATGTGAGTGTATTTGCTTAGTGTATGATCCACAGTTGTATGAGTGATATTGCTTTAAAATGTGTTTAATACATCACCATAACTACAGAATATGTGGTTATACAAAGAGCAACTGTAGAATATGCAGTTTGTACTTAACACTCCTTATCTCCTAACCATAATGACTGTAACTGCACCAAAATCACGTGAATGTATCATGCTTCCCAAGCTCCCATTTGAAATGTGCATGTAACTTCTTCTACCGCATGAATGTGAATGTTTATGTAAAACCATAATGCACACTCATTAACAGTGTATGAATGTGCAAAAACGCACTGCGGATGTAGAGTGTATGAGAATGTATAGTGCTGGAGCCTGTGCACTAGGGTTTGCTTAATGTGAATTTGTGTGGGGTTGGGTTGTAATGTAGAGCCTGCTTCCTCAGCTTGTTTTACTTGGCTTATACTCTCTCCCTAAGGCTATCATCTTGGGCATGGGATCTGATTGTGGTCACAGCCCGTTTAAACGAGACTGCACCTGTAGCCAGCACCCAGAGGGGGAAGAGGGATGTGTCAACAGCAAACTGTTTAATAGTACTTTATATAAAAAATAATATATGTACCATTATCTCTCTGCCCCAGCATGCAACATTCTACACTCATTTCTCAATATATACAATTGTATATTTATGTTTATAGTGTATAGTTTTTCCTCTGATTATCACTCTTTAACATTGCACCACACAGTCTCCCTATCTGTATTTATTTATTCTGTAATATTTTAATCATTGATCTATTATACTTGCAGATAAGGTGATTACACTATGTTTATCTGCCAATTCTCAAGATTTCAGATTTGTAATAACTAGGCAGTAGTTTTATTAGATTGTTTCACTAAACCAAACAGATATAAATATTTTTTTATTATTAGATTTCCATGAATATGTCCCAAATAGATATCTCTCTTTTTCACTCCCTCACACACTTTTTTATTCCACCCTCTCTCTCTCTCTCTCTCTCTCTCTCTCTTTCTTTCTCTCCCTTTCTCCTTTCCTGGCTGGATTCCCTCTTGTTATTTTCCAACTGTGAAATCTTGGCTTCCATTCTGAAAGAGACAGTTAAAGAGAAAGAAAGCAAAGAGACAGAAAGTATAGTTAAATTGGTTTAAAAAAGAGAGAGAGAGAGACATAGATGTAGTCTAGTTTTTCTCACCTTTGAAATCAGATCTCTCTTGTGTTTTTTTCTTAAGTGAGACTCTTCGTATCCCAGGATGCAGTACTGGAATCTCCCTTCACTCTTCTCCAAAAAGGTATTTCTAGAATTTTTCCTGATATCCTATTGGCTTGAAACAATTCCTTATTGTCTGCCCATTACAAATTTATTCTCCTGTCCTATTAATCTGTCTTTTGGTATTGTGTTTCTCAGTAGCTTCTACTATATCTCACATCATCACTGCAAACTCAATATCAATGTTTCCCATGTCCATTTTCCAAAAAACAAACACCAAGAAGCGTGGACGAAGAATTAGGATCACTCTCATGAACATCTTCTAGAGGTCTGAAGCCCCTGAGATAAAGCGGCAAAGAGGACAAAGTGTGGGAAGAGGACACTGAGCAAATGGGGCTGCTGTTGCCCTCGAGCCATCGTGGACATTGATTTCCAATATGACTCTGATTTGTGTGTCAGGGACAGAGAGAGACATGTAAAAAGAGACCGCAACACGTCATGGAAAGACTGGTAATATGCTGTAGCTCATAGTAAGAGAACTCGAAAATAGTGAAAATAAGAAACCTGTCAAAAACAGAAAACAATATGTATCAAACTCTAGAACTGTTTCCCAGAAAAATAAGGCACTCTTTACTTCTGTTTGTATTAAGAACATATATACTGAGAAGATCTTGTTTCATGTAAGATAGCCTTGACAGACAGGGTCTTGAAAGAATGGTATGCATAGTTGTATGTGGATGTGTTTTATACAGAGTTGGTTGCAATCCTTGAATGTTTGTTTCATATGTTCAAAATTCACCGTCACTTTTTGGAAAGCTACCAATGAGGAACCATTTATTGGTCTCTGCAGTCTACAATTTGTGAAAAAAAGTTATTCTCTCTTTTCTATTCTCTATTAGAGTGTGAGGGCCTGTCCACTTTTACTCTTCTGTCTGTCTTCTGGTTCTGTCTGAGTGCCTGTATATTGTCTCTGTCTCTGCCAGTTTTCTATCACAGTATATGCACATGTGTGCTTTAGTTCCTCTGCCTGCTTCTCTCGGTTCTCTCTCGCATACTGTTGGCCTGTCTACTTTTAAACTTCTGTCCGTCTGTCACTGCCAGTTCTTGTATTGTTGCGAGAGACTCTGTCTCACCATTCTCTTTCTATTGACTTTCACAACAAGTTACAATGGGAATGAAGCCAACACTCTTAAATCTAGGACAGAAGAGGTGGGTGTGAGAGGGTCAGTTAGGTGAGGGCATAAAGAGACGCGTAGGGAGGGAGAATGAAGGAGGAGCAGATGAGGAGTGATGAGAGGAACACTGCAGAGAGGAAAACAACATCCTCACCCCCCACAGAACACAGTGTACTTATCCACAACACTGTTAATGTGCATGCTACTGGGCAATTTGTTTAAGTTTTATCTGATTGTGTATAGAAATGTGTCATACTTTGCAGATCCCTACTGGTGAAATTTTTTTAAGTGGGGCTCAAAGTGTGTGCATTCTACTTTGCATATCCTTGGGATTCTTTAGCTCTGTTTGCAGGAGTGTGCTCAAGCGTGTGTACATCATGCTCTGCAAATTCTTAGTGCTTTGTCTTTTTTTCTGCAGAGCTGTCCACCTGGTAATGCCAGACTGGGTGCTTTTGCATAGGCAGTACTTTGCAAATACATTCCACAGGTTCTTCTGAATACTTAAATGAATCAGTAGGGGGAGATATACCAAAGTGTTCTGTTCTAAAAAGTGGCCTAAAGCACAGGTTCTCAACCTGGGGTACGCCGGAAGCTGGCCTGCTGTGCAGTAAGGCAGAGTAGGCACCTGCTTACTTGGACAACAGGTGCCTACTCTGCCCAAATGTGCAGTGTCCAGAGAGGAGAATGAAGGCAGGCGGTAAGGGAGCAGTGATGTCTGTACTCTTCCAGCACTGGGTTATTGTTTTCCCCAGCATCACTAAACAGCGCGCAAGGGAGAAGTGCTGGAACAGCACAAAGATGACAGCACACTAGACCCCAGGGAAAGGATCAGGGCCGTCTTTACCGCGGGGAAAACGGGGGAGCTGCCAGTTACTCCTGGGGTGCCTGAAGCAGCTGCACTGTGGGCCCCACTAGCCTCAAGCATTTCTCCCATCCGCCGGTGCAGCCTCGCACTAAGGAGGCCCACCGGGTGGCCCATGCACTAAGGGCCAGCCAGTGGGCTTCTGTCAGCAGTGGCCTGGTCTTGCGCTCTGGCATTTTAAGAGCGTGACCGGGCCCTCTTGCTTTTCGGTAGCCGTCTGAGAGGAAGAGACGGCTGCAAGTCACTTCCATAAAGAGAGGAGCTGCGCAGGAGGAGGAAGAGGCACAGCGGAGGGGGTCTGGGCCAAACTAGCCAGACCCCAACTCCCAACAGCTTCAGCCACAAGTGGGAAAGCCACCCTCCAAGGTAGGAAACGGGAAGGTGGGTTTCATAGTGTAAATTTTGTGTGTGTGTGTGTGTGTCAGTATGCCTGCCAGTGTGTGTGTGTGTGTGTGTGTATGTCTGTATGTCATTATGTCTGTCAGTGTATGTGTCAGTATGTCTGTCAGTGTGTGTCAATGTGTGTGTGTGTATCTGTGAATGTCTGTGTATGTCTGTATGTCATTATATATGTCAGTGTATGTGTCAGTATGTCAGCCTGTGCTGTCAGTGTATGTGTCAGTATGTCTGCCAGTGTGTGTCAATGTGTTTGTGTGTATCTGTGAATGTCTCAGTATATGTCTATATGTCAGTATGTCTGTCAGTATATGTGTTAGTATGTCTGCCTATGTCTGTCAGTGTATGTGTCAGTATGTCTGCCAGTGTGTGTCAATGTGTGTGTGTCTCAGTGTGTGTGTGTGTATCTGTGAATGTCTCAGTATATGTCTATATGTCAGTATGTCTGTCAGTGTATGTGTCAGTAGGTCTGCCTGTGTGTGTCAGTATGTTTGCCCGTGTGTGTCAGTATGTGTGCCTGTGTGTGTCAGTATGTCTGTCAGTGTATGTGTCAGAATGCCTGTCAGTGTGTGTCAGTATGTCTGTCAGTGTGTGTGTGTGTGTCAGGATGCCTGTGATTGTATGTCAGTATGTCTTAGTATACGTGTATGTCAATATGTCTGTCAGTGTGTCAGCGTGTCAGTATGCCTGTGTGCATGTGTGTGTCTGTGAATATGTGTCAATATGTCTGTCAGTATATGTGTGTGTGTGTCAGCATGTCTGTTAGTGTATGTGTCTGTGTGTGTCCATATGCATGTCAGTGTGTGCATGTCTGTATCAGTATGGCTCTTTGTGTCAGTGCGTGTGTGTGTTGGTGAATGTGTCAGCATGTCTGTCAGTGTGTCAGTATGTCTGCGTCTCTCTCTGTATATATGTCTGTCTATATGTCAGAATGTCTGTCAGTTTGTGTGTCTGTCTAAGTATGTCTATCAGTGTATGTTTGTATGTCAGTTTGTCTGTCTCTATGTGTCTGTATATCTGTGTGTGTGTATCTATATGTTGTCATTGTGTGTGTGTCAGTGTGTATATGTGTGTGTATTTGTATGAAGTCTGTGTGTGTATCTGTGTATCTGCAAATGTGTCAGGTGT
The DNA here is from genome assembly GCA_933207985.1 of Pelobates cultripes. Taxonomy (NCBI): domain Eukaryota; kingdom Metazoa; phylum Chordata; class Amphibia; order Anura; family Pelobatidae; genus Pelobates; species Pelobates cultripes. The sequence continues at coordinate 175,118,662 of OW240916.1, read as the reverse complement.
GTATATGTGTGTGTGTGTAACTGCATGTGTGTCAGTGTTTAAAGCTTTGTGTATGTCAGGATGTGTATCGGCGTGTCAGTGTGTATCTGTATGTTGTCTTTGTGTGTTTCGGTGTATCTGTATGTTGTCAGTATGCATATCTGTATGTTATTAGTATGTGTGTCTGTGTATCTGAATGTGTGTTAGGTTGTGTATCTATGTGTCAGGTTGTGTATTTGTGTGTCATTGTGTGTGTATATCTGTGTGTCTGCATGTGTTTCAGTGTGTGTATATCTACGTGTGTGTATATGTGCATACATCTCAACATTCACACTAGCACTACACAAAAATACAACCCTGCATTCAAGCTTCAGCACTACATACAATTACACGTCTGTGTTAAACACCAACATTATATGTATACACAGTCCTGCATTCAAAAACCAACACTACACACATAGGCGTGCGCAGCCTATTGTATAAGGGTGTGCACCCTAAAGCAGAAACACACGCCGCGTATATATATATTTATATATATATATATATATATATACACATACATACACACACACACACACTGCTGTGTGTGTGAGGGTGCTGTGTGTAGGTGCTGTGTGTGTGTGTAGGTGTTGTGTGTGAAGGCGCTGTGTGTGTGCAGGCGCTGTGTGTGAAGGCGCTGTGTGTGCGCTGTGTGTGTGGGCGCGCTGTGTGTGTGAAGGCGCTGTGTGTGTGAAGGCGCTGTATGTGTGTGAAGGTGCTGTGTGTGTATGGGTGCTGTTAGTGTGTGCTGTGTGTGTGTATGTGTAAGGGTGCTGTTAGTGTGTGTGTGTAAGGGTGCTGTTAGTGTGTGCTCTGTGTGTGTGGGTGAGGGTGCTGTGTGTGTAAGGGTGCTGTGTGTGTGTAAGGGTGCTGTGTATGAGGGTGATGTTAGTGTGTGTATGTGTAAGGCTGCTGTGTGTGTAAGGGTGCTGTTAGTGTGTGCTGTGTGTGTGTAAGGGTGCTGTGTGTGTGAGGGTGATGCGTGTAATGGTACTGTTAGTGTGTGCATTTGTGAGGGTGTTAGTGTAAGGGTGTTGTTAGTGTGTGCTGTGTGTGTGTAAGGGTGCTGTGTGTGTGAGGGTGCTGTGTGTAAGGGTGCTGTTAGTCTGTGTATGTGTAAGGGTGCTGTGTGTGTAAGGGTGCTGTTAGTGTGTGCTGTGTGTATGTGTGAGGGTGCTGTGTGTGTAAGGGTATTGTTAGTGTGAGGGTGCTGTTAGTGTGTGTGCTGTGTGTGTAAGGGTGATGTATGTGTGTGCTGTATGTTTGTGTGTAATGTGTGGGGGCTGTTTAGTTAATATCCCCCCTCCCTTCTTACCTTATGTAGAGAGACCGTGCTCCTGCCTTCCCTGGTGGTTCACTCTCGCAAGATCTGAGCGTTGCCGCGTGAACCGCGGCAATGCTCCGACCGTGCGAGAGGAGCCCGGCGGAGCTGCTGTCAAGAGCTCCCCGGGTCCTCTCCTGCCTCCCTCCCTGCCTGTAGGTCGGTGAGGGAGATCCCACGTAGGGAGGCACATAGCGCGTGCCGCGGGGATTAGGGTGTGCCTAGGCACACCCCGTGCGCACGCCTATGACTACACATAAATCCATGTTTATATTCAAACGCCAACACCACATACAAACATATTCCATACAAAAACCTGTTTACATTGGAACACACAAAAACTGCTTAGTGCTAAATACAAACCTGCAATCATGGGTAAATGGTAGAGCCCCAGCTGTCAAGGCATTGCTGGAGTTTCAAGACAGATGGGGATCTACCTTTTAAACATCCTTGCAATAGGGAGGCCCAAAAAAAATATCTTGCACCTCTCTACTTTAGGTTGCCACTGCGTTAAGGATGATAACGTGATTGCATGCCTGGGGAGGATGTACAGGGTCCAAGGGCCCAAGCAAATGCTTTGCCCAGGGTCCAATCAATATTAAAGACGGCCCTGGAAAGGATCCCCACTGGACCCCAGGGAAATTATCCACTCCTGCTTTCCCAAAAGTAGGAAGGCTGGATGGACATAAATAAAAATGGTAAAAAATACTAATTTGGGAACGTGTGTGAGAGAATGTGTATGTGTCTGTCAGTGAGTGTGTGTCAGGCAGTAAATGTGTGTCTGTCAGTGTGTCAAATTTGTGTGTGTCTGTCAGTGAGTGTGTGTGTGTGTGTGTCAGTAAGTGTGTCGGTCAGTGTGTGTCAAATCAGTGAATGTGTGTTTCTGCCAGTGAACGTGTATGTTTACAGATTAAGGAACAGTGCACACATAAAAATAGTTTCACATTTTATGAGGATGCATAAAATCACCTATCTCAGCATACAAATATGGGGATTCAGTTCCACCATATGGCCATATTGTGTTATGCCCACCACTAAATCTCAGTACTCAATTATTGCTGTGTCCTACACTAATTCCAATGTGGGAGACAAATTAAATAGTGCTAGTGCTAAATAAACTAAAGTGCATTTAAATAATCTGTTGTAAAAGCATTGTGAATTTATATATAATGCAACATTAATGTGATAAAAAAAACACAATAGACAAAAAGGGATATCAAAACTAAACAATTAATGTGATTGATGTACATACTCACAATGCATATATCTGTACTATACCAAATGAATATTATAATTAAAGTGACATTACTATCCAAGACCTCCTCAAATGTATACTTTTCTGAGCTCACCTCCAAAGAGGCATCTAAACCTGGGGCTGGGGTAGGGTGCTCAACCCAAAAGGAATCTGGTCTGGACTTCAAACTTACACAGTAAAGAAAAAAGGGAATTGGGGGCATGCCTAGAACATGCAATTCTCAGCAATGGTGCTGCCCTAGAGACAAAACTTTATAAAACATACAGGTTAAGGAACAGCTTGCACATAAAAATGACATTCTAAAAATGTATAAGACTACTTAAAATCACCTGTCTCAGCAAATAAATATGGGGATTCAGTTCCACTGTATCGCCATATTGTGTTAAGCCCACCACTATTTCACAGTACCCCAGTATCGGTGGGTCCTACATTAATTCCAACGTGGGAGACAAATTCAATAGTTCTAATGCTAAATATCTTTGTCAGTGTGTGTAAAATCAGTGTGTGTTTGTCTGTCAGGAAGTTTTTATCAGTGTCCTCTGTGTTAGTGTGCGTGTCAGTTTCCTTTTTGTGTAAATTTGTATGTGTCTGTTAGTGTCCTCTGTGTGTAACTATTAAGTGTACATTATTATTATTATTTATAAAGCACCAACAGATTTCACAGCCCTGTACAATGGGTGGACTGACAGACACGTAGTTAAAATGAGTGTGGGTGTGGGTATGAGTGTGTGTGTGATTGTGTGCATCTGTGTGTGTGTGTGTATGTGTGTGTGTGTGTTTGTTTATATATATGTCAGTGTGCTTCTGTGTCTGTGCACACATCTGTGTATGTGCGACTGGGTGTGTGTTTTTATGTCAGTGTGTGTATCTGTGTCACGGTGTGGGCATGTATCAAAGTTTGTGTGTGTCAGGGTGCATGTGTGTATATGTCGGTGTGTATGTATGTGTGTATATGTGTCTGTGTGTGTGTATATATATATATATAAAAGAAACCATGTGTGTGTATGTGTCGGTGTCTATATGAATTTATGTGTATTTGTTGGTATATTTATATGCATTTGTGTGTTAATCTGCATGAATATATGTGTAAGTATGTATGTGCATACATCCAAGCAGTCAAACAACAGCACAACATACAAGCACACTCCTGCAATCTAACTCAAATATTACATACAAACACAGCCTGCATTCAAACAAAAACAAATATATACGCAAACACACCCCTTCACTAAAACACAAATACTTCACACAAATGTACATCCGCATTTAAAAGTGAACATTACATTCAGACACACCCCTGCAATCAAACGCAAACATTACATACAAACACACCCCTGTATTAAAACACAATAACTATATACAAGCACCATTTCAAACACCAACACTGTACATTACACTATAGTGCCAGTAAATGCCGCAGTGCTGTACAGATATACAACCTAGAAATTTTGACTTGGGGTGCCTTGGGAAATATACTGAACTATTAAGGGCGCCTTGAACCTAAAACTTTTGGGAACCACTGCTCTACCTGATTTATTCTAACTTTGTTACCATATTATTATTTGTTACTGTAGTATTGTTACCATTTATACCTGTAGTTTGCCACTGTAATTTTCTGTGCATACAGTTTTTTATTGTTATGTTCAGTTAATGTATTAACTAATATTTCAAGTACATATTGTTATTAATATTGTGAGTGATAGAATTTGGTTGGTCAGCTTTTCAATTGTATACATCAAATATGTGCCCTACCACCCATTTACTCTCCATCGTTTGCCCCTCCTGACTGTAGATACTTTAATATAACCATGTCTCATCTCCATGCCTGTTCCTTAGGCCTGACTTCACACACCCAGATCAAAACAAAACTGAATCTCTTCCTTTTATCTAAGCACTTCCCAGCAACCTACTAAATATATAGCATGTTCCTCCAGCTGTTTGAGATCATACTAATTTATCTTGTTTACTTTAATTTTTACCAGTAGCTGCAACTCTCTGTTAACTTCACTTTTAATATCCCCTTCTCCCCCTTGTCTCCACTATATACTTTAGATTGTAAGCGCAAGGGCTATCAAACTGAGCACTTTGTATAAAAGAGCTTTAATGGCTTGATCTCAGCTCACAGACAGGGCCCTTTTTACTTTTTGTATCGGTGTGTGTATATTGGCCGTTTTCCTCTAATTGTACAGCACTGCGAAATATGTTGGCGCTTTATAAATGTCAGTAATAAATACAATACAGTTCTTTCTATGTCAATGTTTTTTAAAATGTCACTGGATATCAGTGTTCATGTATGTGTATAGTGTCAGTGTGTATGTCAGCAGTGGCGTACTAAAGGGGGGGCGGGAGGGGTGGTCCGCCCCGGGGGCCACCAGGGTGGGGGGTGCCATGACCAGCCCCGCCGCCCCCCCCATGCTGCAGCCGCCCGAGCGTTCTGTAGAGAGCCTCAGGCGGCTGCAGCTTTGCCCGGGCGGTGCGTCCATGAGGGCGGACCGCACCGCCCGGGCGCAGCATGGGGAGAGGCTGACAGGAGGGAAGCGCTGAGCGCTCCCTCCTGTCACTCCCTCACTGTAGCGTGGCCGAGCCCTGTATAGTCGGCGGGTACAGGGAGCAACTGTCTCCTGTACCCGGCCGGACTAACAGGAAGTGAACACTGAGTGTGCACATCCTGTTAGTCCGGCCGGGCAGGGCCGTCTTTAACGCGGGGCAAACGGGGCAGCTGCCCCGGGCCCAGTTGCTCCTGAGGGGCCCCAGAGCAGCTGCCTCGTGGGCCCCGCGATTTCAGCAGCTCCCCTTGGACCCGGCGGGGCGGCTGCACAGAGCCACACCAGCCGCACGCTAAAGAGGGCCCCCGGGTGGCCCATGCACTAAGGGCCACCCGGTGGGCATGTGGCAGAAGGGGCCGGTCGGGCGCTGTGACACTTAAACAGCGCGACCGGGCCCCTTCCTGTTCGGCAGCCGGCTGGGAGGAAGTGAGTGCCGCGCGTCACTTCCTCCCACCGGTGATCACAACCGCGCGGAAGGAGGAAGGCAGGGAGGAGGGGAGTTCCAGAGGAGAACTCCAATCTGCCTCAGCCTGCCACTGGACCAGGGAAACCACCCTCCAGAAAAAGGTAGGAAACTGGAGGGTGGCTAAATGTAGGTCTGTGTGTGTCTATGTCTGTCTGTGTGCATGTCAGTATGTGTGTATGTATGTCTGTGAGTGTCAGTATGTCTCTGTGTGTGTGTGTATGTCAGTATGTCTGTGTGTGTCAGTATGTCTGTGTGTGTCTGTATATGTCAGTATGCCTGTGTGTGTGTCAGTATGTCTGCCTGTGTGTGTCAGTATGTCTGTCTGTCTGTGTGTGTGTCAGTATGTCTGCCTGTGTGTCTGTGTCAGAATGCCTGTTTGTGTGTGTCAATAGGTCTGTCAGTGTATGCGTCTGTGTGTGTCAGTATATTTGTCAGTTTGTGTCTGTGTATTCATGAATGTGTGTGTGTGTGTGTCAATATGTCTGCCAGTATATATTTGTGTGTCAGTGTATGTGTATGTCAGTATGTATCTGAGAATGTTTTAATATGTCTGTCTGTGTGCGTATGTGTCAGTATGTCTGTCAGTGTGATTGCGGGTTGGGTGTAATTAATACATTGCCCAGGGTCCTAATCATATTATAGACGGCCCTGCGGCCGGGTACAGGAAACAAAAGCTCCCTGTACCCGCCGACTATACAGGGCTCGGCCACGCTACAGCAAAGGTAGGGGGGAGGGGGGAGGGAGAAAGAGGAGAAAGGGGGGGTGAGAAAGAGGGAAAGGGGGATGAGAAAGGGAAAGGGGGGATGAGAAAGGAAAGGGGGGATGAGAAAGGGAAAGGGGAGAGAAAGGGAAAGGGGATGAGAAAGGAAAGGGGGGAAAGGGGGTGAGAGAGGAGAATATTATGGGGGTATATATGGGGGTGTATATTAATTATGGGGGGTGTACTAATTATGGGGTGTATATTAATTATGGGGTGTATATTAATTATGGGGGAGGTGTATATTAATTATGAGGGGTGTATATTAATTATGGGGGTGTACTAATTATGGGGGGTGTACTAATTATGGGGGTGTATATTAATTATGGGGTGTATATTAATTATGGGGGGTGTATTATGGGGGAGTATTAATTATGGGGGTGGTGTATATTAATTATAGGGGGTGAATTAATTATGGGGGAGTATTAATTATGGGGGTGGTGTATATTAATTATAGGGGGTGAATTAATTATGGGGGGTGTATTAATTATAGGGGTGTATTAATTATAGGGGGGTGGATTAATTATGGGGGGTGAATTAATTATAGGGGTGGATTAATTATGGAGGGTGGATTAATTAAGGGGGTGGATTAATTATGGGGGTGTATTAATTAAGTGGGAGTGGATTAATTAAGTGGGGGTGGATTAATTATGGGGGTGTATTAATTAAGTGGGGTGTATTAATTAAGGGGGGATGGATTAATTATGGGGGGTGGATTAATTAGTGTGGATTAATTATGGGGGAGTGGATTAATTAAGGGGGTGGATTAATTAGTGTGGATTAATTAAGGGTGTGTGTATCAATTAAGGGGGGTGGATTAATTAAGGGTGTGTGGATGAATTAGTGTGGATTAATTAAGGGGTATGGTTTAATTAAGGGGTATGGTTTAATTAAGGGGTATGGTTTAATTAAAGAAAACCTTTAACATTTTTTACAGGTTCTTTTTTGGGGTGCCAAGCACAGGATCCGCCCCGGGTGCCAAATGCTCTAGGTACGCCCCTGTATGTCAGTGTTCCTGTGCTATATTAAGTATATACTGTATGTATTTGTGGTCGGAATTTAATCGATTATGGAATGTTGTAGGTGATGTAGTGTTGGTTGAGGTGTGCCGAAAGCAACGAACGAGTAGGCCTGTAATATAAGAGGGCCTTCTAAGGTAATGATAATGTCATAGGTGAAGGGTGAAGGTGGGTGGGGTCAACCAGCATGAATGGTATAGGTAAGAAGAATGCTAATGTTTAAATGTTTAAAAAGGCCTTATGGCCTTTCTACTTGTGGTCAGAATTTAATCGATTATGGAATGTGGTAGGTGATGTAGTGTTGGTTGAGGTGTGCCGAAACCAAGGAACGAGTAGACCTGTAATAAAAGAAGGCAAAAGAAAAAAAAAACACACTTTATTGCTTCTTATAAGGCTAAACATTTAAATGCATTCCTTAGCTCTTGTTCTGGTCGTGGGATATAGGTATTATAAATCCATGATTTTCATCGGCCCAGTCTTTTAATAATGTGGACTGGTGTGTTAGAACTAGATGCCGATGAAGCTGCTCCTATCCGAAATTAGTGTCCGGAAAAGGATGAGGGGTTGTAGCCTTACCTTAATAGCAGAGTTCTGATGTAAAAGATGAACTTGTATGTGGTGAGAGGTTAATCGTGGAGTAGTAGTAGTGGAGAGTTAGGTGGGTGACTGTGGCGAATGCTTAGGAAAGTATCTAGTACTTTAACTGGGCACCAGTCATTCCCTGTAGGAAAGAGGGGAATTGTAGTAGGTTGATTGGTGTGATTCGTTTTTGAGGTTTGCAAAGAAAGGATGTAATGGTCGTTGTCTTGAGAATTCTTTAAACTTGTATTGGCATCTGACTGGCGTATGACAGTAAACTCTCTAGGTCTAAGAAAGCTGTAGAAGGCAATGAATATAGCGACTTTAATGACAGAGTTAGTCTGGGAATCAAAGGGGCTGGTGTATAATAGGTCGCTGAGTTTCTGGAATGTAGGCCCATCTATGGCCAGTCTACTGGTTACAGGGGGGCAAACTGTTTTATTGATACCTTGCAGGATATTCTTTATAGGGTAACAGGATAGAAAAGGAGGGTGATTGGGAAAAGTTGTAAGAATGTGATCTTATATGCCTGTGAGATATAGTTTGATGGTGTTGTGTGATAATTTTAGATGTAAATGGCAGAAAGAGGCAAAAGCCACCATGGTATAGAGAAATTACCCTGTACTTGGAATTCTGCTGCAAATTTGTGGAAAATGGTCAGTGCACTGGCATAATTGGTCGTGATGTTGGCTGAGAGTGCGTTGTGCGTGAGTGATTGGGCGTGACGTAACAGGTCAGTTAGTCCATGATTAATTCGTGGAATGACGGTATTCTGGGTTGTAGGTTGTTGCCAGAAGGGTGCACCTGGAAGAACACCTGAAAACTAGAGCGGGAAAGAGCATCAGCAGCTGTGTTACAATTGCCCAGGATATGTTCACATACTAGGTAAATTGTGAAGTGGCTGCTAACCATGTCAACTCGCGGACCAACCTGATGATAGTTAATGAGGAGGAACGTCCTTTATTAATAATTTCGCAAGCTGCTGAGTTGTAAATTTCAAATAAGGCTAATGTTTCTCTAAAGGCCAGCAGGGCAGCCGTCTCCATTGGCCAGTTGTCCCTAAACCAATGGTTTCCAAATATTGCGGCGAACCCAGTGTGTGCTGCTGCGTCTGTCCGAATTATTGGAGATTGGTCAGATAGTGGGGGAATAAACAAGGAGACTCCATTCCAATCGGCTGGTGGGTTGATGGTTATAGTACCTGTGTCAGGTAACCCATGTAAGAGACATAGTAGCCTGGAGACAAATGATCTGTCCTGTGGGATTATCTGCATGGTGAAGTTAAGGGACCCCAATAAAGATTGGAAGCCTTTCCGTGTGCAGGTATCACTCTGAAGAAAGAGATCTATTTCCTCTCTGATGTGGAACAATTTCTCCTGGAGGAGGCTAGCTTGGAAGGATACTGTGTCAAGTGATATACCCAGGAAAACTAGTTTGGTGGTGGTGCCCATGGTTTTGTCTGGGGACAGGGGAACACCCAGGGATGTGAAGAGGGCCGTGGTGCTGTGGATGCTTCCAGGTGTGTAGGAACCTGTTTCAATCAACAAGAAATCGTCCAAGTAGTGAATTACTGATGGACACCTGACCATGTTGAGGAGGAGCCAGCAGAGTGTTTCTGCGAAGATGTCAAACAATTTAGGGCTGCTCCTAGAACTGAACGTGAATCGGGTTGCAAAATAGTATTTATCCCTCCATTTTATGCCATGTATGTGCCATAGTGGCGGATGTATAGGCAGGAGTTTAAATGCGTTAGAGATGTCCATGTTACTCAGCCATGCTTGACTGCCTGCTACTAGGATGGCTTGCATGGCGTTGTCTATCGTGGCGTATTGGAGGGAAAACTCCTCAGCGGGTACAAGTGAGTCTATGCTGGGGGTGTGTGATGAATGAGGAGCTGAGAGATCGATTATCAAATGTTTTTTATTAGAATACTTATTTACTGCTACCCCAATGGGATTTGTATGCCAGGTAGAGAACGGGGGTTCTGGAAATGGACCTATCATGAAACCTGCCTGAGTTTCTTTGGATAGGAGGTCGTCCACTGTAGGAGGGTCGTTGGAGACGGACAATAGGCTAGGGCATTCTAAGGTGCCTGTGGGGATGGCAATTAATTCTGTATGAAAACCCTGTGAAAACCCTGGCACCAAAAATTCCACTAAGTGAATGGAGGGGTAAGTGTGTAGGTAAAAAGCCAAAATGTCTATGTTAACCTCAGTTAGTCATTTCTTTGGGGAAAGCCTGGCTGGGCACATGGTTTTGGTGTGTGCTCTAAAGCAAATAGAGCAAATGTGCAACAGCCTACATGCGCTGTAACTGCAGGCGCCGGCATTAAAATTGTTGCACACTTGCGCCTTACCCAGGAACACTATGGGTCTGCCCAGCCTTTCCCTCGGACCGCTTTCTTGCCTAGTGTTGGAGCTGAATGTGTGGTGGGAAGAGGAGGGATGTGAAGAGGGCCGTGGTGCTGTGGATGCTTCCAGGTGCGTAGGAACCTGTTTCAATCAACAAGAAATCGTCCAAGTAGTGAATTACTGATGGACACCTGACCATGTTGAGGAAGAGCCAGCAGAGTGTTTCTGCGAAGATGTCAAACAGTTTAGGGCTGCTCCTAGAACTGAACGTGAATCGGGTTGCAAAATAGTATTTATCCCTCCATTTTTTGCCATGTATGTGCCATAATGGCGGATGTATAGGCAGGAGTTTAAATGCGTTAGAGATGTCCATGTTACTCAGCCATGCTCGACTGCCTGCTACTAGGATGGCTTGCATGGCGTTGTCTATCGTGGCGTATTGGAGGGAAAACTCCTCAGCGGGTATAAGTGAGTCTATGCTGGGGGTGTGTGATGAATGAGGAGCTGAGAGATCGATTATCAAATGTTTTTTATTAAAATACTTATTTACTGCTACCCCAATGGGATTTGTATGCCAGGTAGAGAACGGGGGTTCTGGAAATGGACCTATCATGAAACCTGCCTGAGTTTCTTTGGATAGGAGGTCGTCCACTGTAGGAGGGTCGTTGGAGACGGACAATAGGCTAGGGCATTCTAAGGTGCCTGTGGGGATGGCAATTAATTCTGTATGAAAACCCTGTGAAAACCCTGGCACCAAAAATTCCACTAAGTGAATGGAGGGGTAAGTGTGTAGGTAAAAAGCCAAAATGTCTATGTTAACCTCAGTTAGTCATTTCTTTGGGGAAAGCTTGGCTGGGCACATGGTTTTGGTGTGTGCTCTAAAGCAAATAGAGCAAATGTGCAACAGCCTACATGCGCTGTAACTGCAGGCGCCGGCATTAAAATTGTTGCACACTTGCGCCTTACCCAGGAACACTATGGGTCTGCCCAGCCTTTCCCTCGGACCGCTTTCTTGCCTAGTGTTGGAGCTGAATGTGTGGTGGGAAGAGGAGGGATCTGCTTCACAGGGGCACAAATCGGTGGAGTGTGAAGTGGAATTACAAGCTGCACAGGACGGGGGCCTCAAGCCGGCAAAGTGTCGGCAGAACAATTCCGTATCCATCTGACACCAGTCTATCCAGATGTTAAACTGGGCCAGATGAGTTGCAGCTTTGACCGACACTGACTTGTGGTAGTCAACCACTTTATGCATATATAAGTCCAGTTCTTCCCACCTATGTGGGTACACAGATCAGATGACGTCTCTATAAATGCCGAATGCTATTACAAATTGAGGGATGGACAGTTTTTTGTTGAGACGAGGGTCTCTGGTTTTCAGCTCCACTGATATATCGCCATAGTTATAGGCTCTATTCTCCAGAATGTCCTGCGATAAGGAGGGAAACCAGATTGACATCTTTACCATCCAATATGTCTTTTTTAATGGAGGCTGGGACAGAGTGAGCAGGGGACACATATCCCCATATGGTGGAGAGTGGGGGGGGGGGGTACCCAGCGTGTCTGGGAGTCCTAGGGGAGGAACTGGAGTAGCGATTGCTGTTTCCACTTTAGACAGCCTTTGGTTTAGAGCCTGTAGGTTAGCTAGGATAGCTGACAAGGTTTATTGTGTTGACTCTGTGGTGCTGGTGTGCAACTCTTGAGAGCTTGTGCCAGGCTTGGGATCACTGGACTGATCTGTGTCACAATTCCAGAACCTAACACGCTAACAGGTCACAGAGAGGAAGGGTGCTATACCGGTCCTTAGAGTGGCCGGGCTAAGCACACTAAGAATAGTCAAGAGACAAGGCAAGTAAAGGGGCCAGAAAACGGGAGAACGAGAAACAAGCTGAGGTCAAAGGAGTGGAGAATACAGGAAAATCGGAATAACGAGCCAAATAATCAGTAACCAGAGAGAAACACAAGCAAACTGCAATACAGGTATCACAAGACCACAACAGGACACTGAGAGACAGGAAAGGTAAGTATAAATATCCTTTGCTTAATTCTGATTGGATAACTTCCAATCAGAATTAACAATCACACGTGGGAGATATCTACGCCTCCCACTGTGATTGTGGTACTGTTGCTTTAACGCCGGGTCACGTGAGTGACCCCGGCGTTTGCATAAATGCGCGGGCTCCCAGCGTGCAGCGTTATACATGCTGCCACTGGGAGGCGTGGAGGAGGACGCAAGCGGCGCGCAGCGGAGAGGAGACGCCGCTCGCCGACAGGTAGGAGGAGGGGAGACCGCGGACCCCTGACAATCTGTTAGCAGTCTATAGAGTTCAGCTTTTCAAGCTGTGGCAGGGAAAGGGATGCCTCTATGCAGCAGCTCTGCTGACAGTTTCAGTATGGTCCATGATCTCAGGAACCTAGGGGTAGAGGGGGTGAGGGATACTTCTGGGGACCCGGGCCTGGCAGGCGTACTGGGCAAATCTTGAAGGGGAAGGTCATCACCTGGGATTAATTCTTGTGACGTCCTGTGAAAAGAACATTGATTAGTAGAATAGGGGGGAAGGAAGATCAAGACCTTCGTATAACTGGCTTGCTGACTAGTGCCGAGAGGCAAAGGAATTAACTAAACGTGATGGGTGCCAAGTGGTGGTGAGAGGCTCTACCTATAGTTTGGGCTGTGGGGGCTTGAGGCCACAAGATGTAGTGGCGGGATGTTGGCCTCTCGGTGACATTAGAAGAGTCAAAACACGTGTGGCCATGACTTGTGAGGCCCTGACTGTAGCCCTAAAGAAGGGAGTGTGAGGTGAATAACTATGATTTGGGTCATTGGGCGAACCTCCATGGTGAGGTGGGGTGTTGGCCTCACAGGACCGATATATTTGTTTGGTACTAGGGGCAGCACCTGATCCTATGAGCCAGTTTCCTAGCCCTGGTGGGGCTTGTCTGTGACTGAGAATCGTAAACATGTGGATACTTACCTTAGGAATTTAACTTCAGGGTAGGGAGAAAGGTAATGCTTCGTAGGCAAAGTAGCGAGTGCTGTGTGAGGCCTTGTGGAAATGAGGTAATTGTAACGAGTAAGATTACAATACCTGATACTGTATGACAGGATACCAGGTTGACAATCTGTATTTGTATTTTAGAGCCTAAAATCATGACATAGAGCTAAGTAACGTATTCGAGAGAGAAAAACTAATGAGATATAAATGTGTGAACATGGTGAAACGGGAACTCTGAAAGTGATGAATGATTTATACGTAAAACGGGGACTTAGAGACAGATACTTAGACCAATGTGTTTAGCATGCTAAACTGAGGGGGTATCAAGAACCAACCATGACTGGAATATACCTTTTAGAACAAACCGTTAAAATTAAGTTTGTGGGACGCAAAATGCGGAGGGTGAGATAGATAGGTGTTTCTGAAGCTAAAAGCAGTTGTGACATAACCCCCATGACAATATGAAAGTAAAATTTCTCCAATATAGTAAAGCAGAAGTGGTATAGTTATTTGAAAGAGGAAAATGAAGTGAATGCATACAGAAGACTAGTTTACATACGAATTTGTGAACGAATGATTTTTAATATGAAGTGCTGAAATAAACGAATGACAAAGTGAACTAAGATAACGAAGAAATATGTGAAACCACACAAATGAATAAGTGAAGAAATTAGTGAAATACCAATATGCTGAATGCACGAACCGTTCGTATATACGAATGGGTACAGTTATATACATGCAACTGTAATGGGAGTTCGTATGAATTTTACCGAAGGTGATCAACAAAAGTTAGCCAAACGAACAGGTGAACGGGAACGAACAAAAAAGTGAAAAAAGGGAGCCTATCTCTGCGTTTCTAGGCCCGAACGTAGGAATAACTGAACGTTATTCCCCACGTGAGACTTACGTGTACATGCCGGGTCTTGTGTGTGGAAGCGGGAGAAATGATTTGCAGAGAAGCAGGAAGGATCGACCGGAGGTCGGAGCAGTGGACGCTGCAGATTATAAGATTTTGGTGGGTTTCTCCAAAACGGAAGTGCTGGTTGCTATAGGTACGGTCTACCAGTGTGAATGGCATAGATAAGTACGAGGCTAGGGTTTAAATAGAGAAAATAACTCCTCCCACAAATTCAGGCCTTATGGCCTTTCTACATATGTGAGTGCTTCCCACACGCAATCCCCATAGTGTTTAGTCTGCATTAAAGATTGTCTGAACTTCAGGGGAACTGTATTACATATACATTTACATACTCTAAATATGTCGTCGTCCCCAGCTTGGGTATACATTCCTATTCTCATCCTAAGTGTCTACCTCATACTCCTCTAAAAAGATTAGCATGTTTCTCTGTATTCCTCTTCCATTCCTGTTACTGTAGCGTGTAAACTCCTCTTCAGCCTCAATAAATAAATAAAAATTCTATGTGACTAATGGCAGTTCTGTGAGTGGCACTGGTGGAAGATGATGCAGTGTATAAACCCCACCTCTGTATTACCATGATACCAACAGTTGCACAGGATTTGCATGTTGTGACTGAACAGCAGAGTCTGAAGTGCTGCACAGAGCACTAACAGATTAGTCATGTAACAACAGTAAAGGTCGTTTGGGCCCTATAATTGATGTGAATGCTGCACTTAAGAGTAGGACGGGCACCCAGCTAGGCTCCTTAGCACTTCAGCTGACCGCCTCCTGGTCTAATCAAAACAGCCATTTCACCTTGCAAGCTAGCTTTTTAACAACGGATGGCTGCTGAAATATGAATAACAGGCAGGCATACAAAATAAATCTATTTTAAATTACATCTATTTCATAGCTGCTCTCTTTTTCGATAATGCGATGGGCATGGTGCACTCGCTGCAGCCGTGCTAGCAAGCCTATGGTCAAAGTTAACATGAAGAATATTGCAAGACATTTTTTTTTCTTTGCCAAAAAAGTATGTATAATTGAGCATAGACAAAAATACAGCTAACTATTTAAGGCAAAACTTTAAATTGCATAAAATTGGTGATAGTGCCTTTAACCCCTTAAGGACTGGACTGTTTTTGCGATGTTGTACATTTGCGACCAGGAATATTTTTACACTTTTCTGGTGTTTGTGTTTAGCTGTAATTTTCCGCTCTCTCATTTACTGTTCCCATACAAATTATATATTGTTTTTTTCAGGACAAAAGGGGCTTTCTTTACATACCATTATTTATATAATCTCATGTATTTTAATTTAAAAAAAATAAAAAAATATGATGAAAAATTGAAAAAAATACATGTTTTTTGACTTTTACTTGAAAAATCTTTTACTCATCTACAAAAGCGAATGAAAAAAACAGCTAAATAGATTCAAAATTTTGTCCTGAGTTTAAAAATACCCAGTGTTTACATGCTTTTTTGCTTTTTTTTGCAAGTTATAGGGCTATAGGTACAAGTAGGATATGGCGGTTTCAAAACAATTTTTTTTAAAATGTATCAATAGTGACATTGTAACACTATTATCTGTCATAAATCTCTGGAAAACACTCCACATGTATATATTTTTTTTAAAGTAGACAACCCAGGGTATTCATCTAAGGATATTTTGACACTTTCTATGCAGCCATTTTACCACAAGTCTTTGCCAAACTTTGCATAGATAGTTGTTTTTTTTGTTTTTTTTTGCAACATTGTAAAACTTACAATCCTGTTATGTCTTGCTGCCAAAAAAACACACTAAATATGTTCAGCAATATCTCCCGAGTACAGTGATACCACTCATGCATAGGCTTGTCGGATTGTTTGGGAGCTAGGTAGTCATTTTTTGTGTGTTTTTTTTCACACACATTGTACTTTAGGCATGAATTAACAAATCGTGTTATGTGTCACTGCCAAACAACACACCAATATGTGTTCAGCAACATCTCCTGAGTACAGTGATACCACCCATGCATAGGCTTGTCGGATTGTTTGGGGGCTAAAAGGCCACATTTGGCAGGTGCGCATATCCATTTTTCAACTTGGAATTTTGACATGTAGTCAACCTGCGCACATGTCCTATTTGGGACATTTGTAAGGCCGGCCAATGTATTTTACCCCCACCAAACCATATATTTTTGGAAAGTAGACACCCTAGGGTATTTCAAATGGTGGTTTTTTAACACTTTCAATGCACTAATTCTACCACCAGACATTGTCAAACATTTAGGTAGTCATTTTTTGTGTGTTTTTTTTCACACACATTGTACTTTAGGCATGAATTAACAAATCGTGTTATGTGTCACTGCCAAACAACACGCCAATATGTGTTCAGCAACATCTCCTGAGTACAGTGATACCACCCATGCATAGGCTTGTCGGATTGTTTGGGGGCTAAAAGGCCACATTTGGCAGGTGCGCATATCCATTTTTCAACTTGGAATTTTGACATGTAGTAAACCAGCGCCCCTGTCCTATTTGGGCCAATGTATTTTACCCCCATCAAACCATATATTTTTGAAAAGTAGACAACTTAGGGTATTTTAAATGGTGGTAGTTTAATACTTTTCATGCAATCATTCTACCACCAGCCTTTGGCAAACTTTTGGATAGTAATTTTCTTCATGTTTTTTTACACATACATTGTACTTTAGGCATGAATTAACAGATCCTGTTATGTATCACTGCCAAACAACACCCCAATATGTTTTCAGCAACATCTCCTGAGTACAGTGATACCACCCATGCATAGGTTTGCTGGGTTGTTTGGGGGCTAAAAGGCCACATTCAAAACTTGTACATATCAGTTTTTCAACTTGATATATAGGTATGCTTGGCCTATCTTCAGTTTGGCATATTTTTGCATCCCCCCGTTAATGTTAACATCATGAAAGTTTATATTTTTATAAAGTAGACATTCCAGAGTATTGTATATGAGGTGTTTTCACATCCTTCCCCCAACCATTGTGCTAAACAAATTTCAGAGAACGTGCATGGTGGTAATTTTTTAATTCTGCTTTTTATGCACACGTCATCTGGTTTTGGCCAGCCAGTTATATGTTACTACCATAAAACTTTTTTAACCAAATGTGCAGGTATCAAATGCACCTTTAGCAGCATTCTCTAAACTAACTCCTGCAAAAAGAATCTAATTGGAGATTTGGGGGGAAGGAAACTGACTAACTAAAATTTGCTGCTTTCAAAAGAAAAAAACACAGTGCAAAGGGGTGTCTGTCCTTTTCCTTTTTTATAACAGACCCAGCAACATTTCAGGGGATTTGTTTTTTTTTTGCAGTTGGCGGTATCTTAAAAATAAAATGTCTGGACTCCTTTGGCACCGTTGTTGGAACTTGACCATCTCCATAAATTATTGTGGAAATCAGCTTGAACTAAAATTGGAGAAAGGTGGTTCTTTCTGGATTCATTTTTTTTTTTAAAGAGTAAAAATTAATTATGTGTTGCTACTTGCATCAGGTAGATAGCCACCTTTTTATACCAGGCTTTTGTCTTTCTTAAGATAAGATATGGCTGCATCAGCTGATCAGCCAAATCAACACCCCCCATGTGCCTGTTATAAGCCCTGATGCACACCGGTTTTGTCTGTACCCTGCCTCGGACAGTGACGTCTGACATGCCCTCGTTATGGATGGTTGTTATCATGTGAACATCCTTCCTGTCCTTAAATTTTATTGCAAGCACTTTAGCTTTGTGCAGACCTTTACATTCACTTTTTTTTTTTATTTGGCCTCTATAAAAGGTCTGGGGAAATCCTTGGCATATCTTCTCACACTGCCACAGGCCAGTATCTAGAAACCCTAAAGAGTTTGAAACAAACGGACAATGCTATAAAAATTGTCCACATAAAGGTGGTAACCCTTATTGAACAAGGGGATCAGTAAGTCAAAAACAAGTTTCCCGCTTGTCCCCAGAGAGTCAGTACAGCCAGGAGGGTCCAGTTGACCATCTTTCCCCTCATATATACGAAAGGCAAATGTATAGCCACTTTCGCTCTCGCACAGTTTGTAGAATTTTACGCCATACCTAAAGCGCTTTGAGGGGATATATTGTTTGAACCCTAATCTCCCTTTATATTTCATAAGGGATTCATCGATGGATAAAGTTTGTTGGGGAGTATAAACTTCAGAAAATCTGTTCTGAAGATGGTCTACCAGTGGGCGTATTTTATGAAGCCTATCATATTGGGGGTGATCTCTGGGGTGACAGAGCGTATTGTCGTTAAAATGTAAGTATCTGAGCAGCAGCTCATATCTTGGTCTAGGCATTGTTTGGGAGAATATAGGAGTCGAACAAATTGGGTTGGTGCTCCAGTAAGACCGGATTGATGGCTTTTTTATTATCCCCATGAGCATGGTAAGAGCCCAGAATGTTTTAAGTTCAGGGACATCTGTGGGATGCCAAGCATGCTCCCTGACTGTATAGCTTACCTGGATTGGTCTCAATAAATTGGCTAGCGTATAAATTAGTCTGGGAAGCAATCTCCTCCCAGATGGTATCCCCTAAAAATAACTCCATATATTGTATAGGGGAGAAGTCAACCACATTCACATTAATGCCTGCGTTGGCACTAAAAGGGGGGGATGTTGGGCTCAGCTAACTGTGGAGGTACCCAGTCCTCCTCCACATTCAGCGTAGCAGGGGAAGCACAGCTTCTTTTAGCAGCTGGCTCACTCACAGATGACATGTCACTAGACGTGCCGCTAAACTGACCTGGGTCAAAATCGGACGCAGTGTCAGTGGCGTCAGAGTCTGACGCCAAGAAGACATATGCCTCCTCCAAGCTGTACATGTGCTTCATGTTTCACACTAACAGACTAAACTAACAAAATACTAAACACAATATTTTTTTTTATTTTTTTTAAAACACTAAAACAGACTAAAACAGACTAAAACAGTAATCCCTAAACTAACTCCTGTTAGAAGAATCTAATGGAGATTTGGGGGAAGGAAACTGACTGACTACGACAGGCTATGACAGACTATGACAGACTAAAACAGACTACGACAGACTAAAACAGACTAAAACAGACTACGACAGACTACGACAGTCTAAGACAGTCTAAGACAGTCTAAGACAGTCTAAGACACAGATTTTTTAAAATAAAGTTAACCCTTAAGGGCAAAAAAAAAATACAGACAGTACAAATGCACTGTCTGTAACAGATCTGGCAGGGAAGGGGTTAAAAGGGATTTTTTATTCACTGCAGATACTTTTTAATTTTCACAGGAACAGCTGCTGCAACAAACTATCAGGATCTCTGTCTCTCTCCTCTCACAAAACGCTACAGAGAGGAGAGAGGCAGAGATCAGTGTCAAAGTGAGTGTTTGTAACACCCACTTTGACACCAGCCAATTGTGAGCGATCGCGGATCGCTCACATGCCGTAATTGGCTGTTACTATCTGCCTGGGATGCCGGGCAGATAGTAACAACGGGATTTCGGCGGAAGCGATCTCTGATCGCTCCCGCCGCCCGTTTTCCGTTAGGACGGTTCAGGACCGTCCTCGGTCGGCAACGCAAAAATGCTGAGGACGGTCCTGAACCGTCCTGCGTCCTTAAGGGGTTAAAGTGTTAGGAATACAAATCTGACCCTCTGGTTCCCCATTCTCCCCCCAGCACCTAAAGGATTAAAAACTCTTTATTTGCTCACCTGATTCCTGGGCCAATGTCCCTCGGCGCTCGGTCAGCGCTCTGCCACCTTTGACATAATCCATCTGGGCGGGGGAAGGGCTAATGCGCCTGCGTGGTGGGCCAATTAGGCTCTCCCCATATGAAAGCATTGCTTGGATGCTTTCCTATGGAGATTTTACAAACGCTGGAGGACCTCATGCAGTGTGTGAGTACATCCAGCGTCAGGCAACAAAACGTCAGTTAGCCACCAGGAAGTGCCCCAAGTCAGCGCTGTTTCTAGCATGAGGCTGACAAGGCATTTGCATTGGGCGGCATTTTCAGGGGGGCAGCAAAAAAAATCCCAATCGCCATGGCAGATGCCTTGCCAGAGCTGGCTGGCCACCTAGGGCCCCCCCGAGGCTGGCATCTCCTGATGTTGTAGGCCGGTGGCGAGGGAGCACTCTCCCTTGAGCTTCTCGCTGCACAGCAACCTTGCGGGCCCGCAGTAATGCTGGAGCCTGAATATGACGTCAGTCCGGCCCCGGCATCACAAAGAGGCGCGCAAGGGAGCTGAGCAGGAGGATCTGCCTTGTTGACCACCCGTCGGCCCAATCTCAAGCCCCGACGCGCATTTCAGCAGTAAGCGGCTCTTCAAAGGGGAGCTGCTTACGGGCGAAACGCGCGCCGGGGCTTGAGATTTTTGAAATCTGACAGCCTCAGCCTCTCGATTTACTGCTTAGACCACTCTTATTTTGATTAACACTAACTTTTGGGATTCTCTTCGATTATTTATTTAGAACTTTGGGTGGCTTGGGGCTTTGGATTGATTTAGCCGTCTGCAAAACCATGGCGAGTCCTGATACAGCGCAGTGATACACTGCAAACAACAAATTTGCCATTTAATTGATGCAGTGTTCTATCTTGCAGGGGGTTCTTACGTTAGCAAGCTAGTTGAGCAGTTACTTATTTGGATAGGTGCCCTCGAAGGCACAGTTGAACTTCACACATTTATAAATTCTTTATTTCATACATGCTAGCACCAATAGAACTTTCCGTTAGGAAGTGAGCTCAGTAGCCGATAACACAGAAAGGTGCCCTCGAAGGCACAGATCAAAGTTACATTCATCTAAAAGATTCACTTTGCAATCCTACTTGTAACACCAACTAGCACTAATAGATTTTACTCCAGCATTTTTTGCAATTCAGTAAACGCGTGGAGTTAGCAAGCAGACCAATAATTCACATTTTTTTTGTAAAGATTAATTCTATTTAAAGGCATCTCACAGTACATACAATAACTGTCTAGGTGATATACATTTACTGTGGAGCTTACCATTTTGATCATGACTCTAACATAACTGTTGCTAATAAACACTTGGATTTGGACAAGTTGTATCCATGCTCTTCATGCAGTTACAGCAATTGTATACTTTATTGCAACATTAATAAGTTACGTTATATAGCCCTTGCAAATTTATATACTGTACTATTTAATTAAACTTTAGAATTCATAGCAAAGATATAAATCTTTCCTTAGGTCTATTTACACAGACAATCTGTCTAAGGACATTTTGTCTATTGGTTTAATACTGTTTTTAAGTTCCATATATTATCTCTTCCAAATTCCCTTATCACACATTTAGGTTTTTGCCAGTATTTTTTGTGTTTACACTTTTTAATTTTTTTTTTTTTAAATCTATTCTATTATTAAAAGTTATGTTTTAAAATTATCCTAGCATAGGACAGTATTTCTCTCCTTCTTTACTCATATTCCTTAATCAGGGTAAACCACTTCACTGTCCTAACGTTCTATTCTATACTAAGCTTCCACTCTATTTAATTTTGTATGTCAGTGCATGCATCAGTGAGGGCATGTCTGTCAGGAAGAGAAATTTGGAAGGGGGTTAGGGCCCTGGATTTGTCATGCCTTGGGCAGTACAAAACCAAAATACACCACTGCCCCTAGTGTGATTGACAGTCACTAGAGGCAGTCTTAGTCCTGCAAGGTAACTATTGCAGTTTCTCAAAAGCTGCAATGATTTACATTGCAGGACTAAGTAGGACTGGGACACTGCACCCAGAGCACTTCAATTAGCTGAATAGTGTCCCTTTAATTATGTGTACATAGGAAAAGATTTTTATTGCTGCATTTGTGACTGTTTTTATATACTGTAGTCTGTGCATATATTACTTGTAAACTTAGTGGCGTATTTAGTCCAAGGCAAACTAAGCATTTGCCTTGGGTGGCACTAGCAAGGGGGCAGCAAAAAATGCCGCCCCCAAACGACCACTTAGGCATCACCCCTGTCATGGGGGGTCCCAGGGCAGGCCTGCAGGCCACCTTAATGGACCCTCCGGTGTATGCCTGTGTGAGAATCACAGGCGGCAAGGGAGCAGTATCTGTCAGTGTGTGTGAATGTCTGTGTGTGTCTGTGAGTGAGTGTGTGTGAGTGTGTGTCTGTCTGTGAGTATATGTGTGGGCATATGAGTGTCTGAGTGTGAGTGTATATAAGTGTGTCTGTCAGTGTGTGTGTTTGTGAGTGTCTGTCAAATCAGCGAGAGTCTGTTTTTCATTGAGTCTGTGTTTGACTATTAGTGTGTGTCTTTCAATGAGTGTCTGTCAGTGTGTCTCTGTCAGTGTGCATGTGTGTGTCAGTCAATGAATGAGTGTGTGTCAGATCAGTGAGTCTGTGTCTGTCAGTGACCTCTGTGTTTTTGTCATTGAGTGTGTGTGTTACTGTCAGTGCGTATCTGCCAGTCTGTGTCTGTTGGGGAATGTGTGTGTCAAATCAGCGAGTCTGTGTCTGTCAGTGATGTTTGTGTGTTTGTCATTGAGTGTGTGTGTGTGTGTGTGTGTGCATGTGCCAGTGTGTGGCTATCAGTGAATGTGTGTATGCCTGTCAGAGTGTGTGCTTAAAGGGACACTACAGACATCCAGACCACTTCAGCTAATTGAAGTGGTCTGGGTGCAGTGTTCCACTCCCCTTTAACCCTGCACGTCTAATCATTGCAGTTTCT
Source organism: Pelobates cultripes (assembly GCA_933207985.1). Classification (NCBI taxonomy): domain Eukaryota; kingdom Metazoa; phylum Chordata; class Amphibia; order Anura; family Pelobatidae; genus Pelobates; species Pelobates cultripes. The sequence goes on along the minus strand of OW240916.1, from coordinate 175,095,772 downwards.
CAGAAACAGCAATAATTACCTTGAGGGGTTAACTCCTTCTAGGTAGTTAGGCGACCAAAAGTCACCTAACTGATGCTGGACGAGTGGACGTCCTCGCTCTATGTCTGCTAAATCCCCATAGGAAAGATACCTAAACCAAAATACACCACTGAGTAAACCACAATTGTTGCTAGAACTTCACATAGCAAGGAAAATCTAATGCAATCACACCATTAGCAGAGAGATAACAATAGTGCATCACTAAACCGTAAACACAACTGCAGACCAGCATCCATTAGCTAATGCCAACCAGCAAAATATATAGATTGATGTAATGCAAGATGGTCAAAAAGCCTCTGCTGAGGCTCTGGCACTAAGAAGGTTAAAAACTAGAAATCCACAATTATCTATGGAACACTATCCATAAATTAGATCAGAGAAGGGTTAATGTTTGGGTGACTGAGAATAAAGAATAAACTGCACTTTATTTCTCCTGCCTGAATTGTGTCAACAGAGGTCATTCCAAGGACCAAACAGTTCCTAATACACTGAACACTGAATTACACAAAGACCTTGAACCAGTCTGTTTGCATCCTGTGTCTGGTTAGACCTTCGTCAACTAACCTTAGGACTAACACTGCTGTTCACATGCAGAGTAAATGTAATTGGGCTTGTCATGGCATACATCGGGGTTGTGTTAGTTTGCTACGATAGCTTACGCCTTGTGAATGTACTGTGATGTAACTGTGTGTCTAAGTCATGTGCAACACTGAATTTACATTTTAAAGTGACACTTCACGCCAAAAACAAACCAGTAAAAATGCAAAGACAATATGTACTTTTGACTTAAATGTAAATGACTAAATGTACTTTTGACTTAATTTATTTGGTTTTACTTTTTCTACCTCCCTTCTTCCACTATTGCTGCTGAACATATCATATTGTGACTACCAAAATTATCTTTATCACCCAATACCTCCTGCACATATTAAGATTCTTTTTTTTCACTAAACACTGCCATTAGAATTGTTTCATCAAAACTTTAATTACTGATAAACATTAATAATCCCAAACCTAAATTAAAAATATTATTTTGCTGATTTGCAGATGCAGATGACCTACACACCCCTATTGTTCCACAAACCTTTTGTAATGCTTGAATATCACCCTGCAGAGGTCCCAACTTAACGTCACTATCAAGAGGTCTTTTAGGACCATCCCGCCAGTACCTAAATGCATGATCTAATCCAGCCTTTCCAGCACATAGTTGTTTTTTATACTGTTAGTTGATTTATAAAGAACTAACATATTGCAAAGCTCTGTACGATGGGCATACAGGTCAGATAAGTAACTGGTAGCATTAGGTGTTAAAATATAGTGGAACAAAAGGTCAGAAGGGTCCTGCTTATTTAATAAAATCCCAGGAGAATTCTGTGAATGTGTTGCAGATTCCATGTAAATCCTTGGAATACCAGATAACACATGATGAAGAATGTATTTCTAGTGCGAGACCTTCAAGATCTTTGCTATTATTTTATGTATTGTTATATTTGAATACTATATGTTTTTTTTTAAGCTCTAAAAATGTAATGCAAATAATAAAAAAAATGTCTTACAAAACATGTGAAGTTTATTGTTGGGTCATGCAGACAAAAATTTAATACTAAAATAATGGATAAGGTGTAAGTAAAATGCATCGTCAGACAATCTGTAAATCATGGTAGAGAAAAAAGAAACACGAGGATGGAAAACTGAAGCGGAGTGTCAGGAAACAGAATAGAAAGCAAGGTAAAGGCAAAAGATTGGAATTAGGGACATGGCACTGGCTTTCTCGAGGTTACAGCGATTAGAGTTCTGAACAACTAAATAAATAACAGAGCTCTATCATTGGGGTATCCATTTACAAACACCATCAATGCAGGGCTGTCTTTAATATTGATTGGACCCTGGGCAAACATTTGCTTGGGCCCCCTGAACCCTGTTGTCCCCTCCCTGGCATGCAATCAAGCTCCCCACCTCAACACAAAGGCGGACATAAAGTAGAGAGGGCTCTGGTGCATGAATTATTTTGGGCAAGAGGGGGAAAAAGGTAGATCCCCATCTGTCGTGCAACTCCAACAATGCTTTGACAGCTGGGGCTCTACCATTTTCCCATGAATAGTTGTATTTAGCACTGAGCGGGATTTGTGTGTTTGAGTGTAAGCATGTTTTTGTATGGAGTATGTTTGTGTGAATGTCGTGTTGTGTTTGTGGAGATGGCATTTGAATGCAAGCATGCATTTATGTGTAGTGTTGGTTTATGAATGCACTGGCGTGTTTATATATAATTGTGTTGTTTAAAAAAAAGAGATGTGTTTATATGTAGTGTTGAAGTTTGAATGCAGGTGTGTATTTGCGTGTAGTGTTGGCGTTTGAATGCTAAGATGTATGCACATATACACATGCACTGCCACAAACACACACACACACACACACACACACAGATACACACACACACACAGAAACACTGGCAGATACACTGATATACACACTTATACAGATGCAGCTATACAGACACATTTACAAACACACATACACACACACATACAGACACACAACCTGACACACAGATGCACACACTGACACACATGCAGATACACACATTTGATACTTATAGATACATGCACAGGTATACACACTGGCACACACACAGATACATACATACTACAACATACAGATACACACATTGGCTACATACAGATACATGCACAGACATACACATTGGCACACACACAGATACTGACACATACACAAACAGATATACTGACACACACTGTGACAGACATGGATACTGACACACACACAGGCATACATACTGACACACACACAGGCATACTGACACACACAGACATACTGACACACACAGACAGACATACTGACACACACATACATACTGACACACACAGACAGACATACTGACACACACAGACATACTGACACACACAGACAGACATACTGACACACACAGACATACTGACACACACAGACATACAGACACACAGACATACTGACACACACAGACATACTGACACACACAGACAGACATACTGACACAGACATACTGACACACAGACATACTGACACACACAGACAGACATACTGACACACACACAGACATACTGACAGACACTCTTCAGTTTCGTACCTTTGCAAGAGGCTTCCTTCCCTGGGGTCCAGTGTGCTGGCTGGGGTAGTTGGGAGTTGGGGGTCTGGCTCTCCTTGCTCCCCCTCCTCACTGGATCCTGGCTCAGCCTCCCGCGCAGCCCGATGTCTTTGAAGTGGGAGGAAGTGATTTGCAGACGTCACTTCCTCCCATGCAGCCGTTAAGCAAGGGGCCCGGTCGCACTCTTAAAGAGCCACAGCGCCGACCGGACACCAGCTGGAACATGCTCACCAGGTGGCCCTAACTGTATGTATGGGCCACTCGGTGGGCCCCCTCAGTGTGCGGGCCACGGTGCAGCTGCAATGCCAGCACTGCGGGCCCATTAGGGAAATATTAGATTTTTTTTTTTTTTTATTCATGCCGTCGGCGGGGCCCAAGGGGCAGCTGCTTTGGGCCCCCCAGGAGTAACTGGGCCCGGGGCAGCTGCCCCGTTTGCCCCGTGTTAAAGATGGCCATGCATCAATGCAAACCTTCTACATGACATACAGAAACCATGTATACAGGATGATGCACATGACTGATGATGGATTAGTGGACTTGTTAGAAAGTTTTAAAAGTAATTTAAAAAAAAAAGGCTAAATATGATAACAATTGTCGTACATGGTCAAATATAGAAAATGTGTGTGTACATGTGTTTGTAGTGTGTGCTTATGTGTAGCAGTGAGTGTAAATGCCAGAGTGAATGTCTATGTATGTATCTTTGTATGTGTATGTTAGTGTGTGTTTGTGTAGAGTGTGTGTGTGCAGAGGTAGTAGTGTGTGTTTACAGAGTGGGTAGAAGTATGTGTGTGTGCAACAGTGTGGGGAGCAGCATATGTAATGTGTGTGGGGGTAACAGTTTCAAACCTTCCAAGTGCCCCTATCTAGGAGGAACTTTGGGCTCTGTTCCTCTTTTCTGTCATAATGTCCCTCTCTTGAAGGAGCTCAGTATTCTTGGTGTGTCTAACTGTATAATACAGTTACACACCAATAAAATTCACAGTGTGGATTTAAATTACAATAAATGTGTTTAGAAATCAATCTGTGTAAATAGGATACATTTTCCTGTTTGAAATTACGTTCTAATTTTACTTGCATAAATTATTAAGTCACCTTCAATTTGTCAGAACAGCCCGCCCCTGGTATTGTGTTTGCAAACGTTTTATATCCACGAAAGCAGAGTATTTTTGTGTATTAAAAAAAAAATAAAATAAAAATCTAAATGTTAAACAAGAAAGACAACTTTGCTCATATTTACCAAGGGTGCCAGGTGGAGGGCACTGTATACATGTATATCTCTCTCTCTGTTTTTTAATCTTAATTAAGGCTCTTAAATTAACCCCATAAAGGGATTCTATAGTGTTAGGAATTCAAAGTTGTATTCCTGGCATCATAGTTCCCTCTGGTCTCACCATCCCTCCCAACCACCCTCCACCCCACCACCACACCCCCTAGGCACTGCAAGAGTTAAAAAAACAACTTTTAACACTTAACCAATTCCAATGCCAATCTCATTCGATGCTGGGTTGGTGTTCTTCACCCACCACGAGTGCATTAGGCCCTCCCCATAGGTAAGCATTGCTTCAATGCTTTCCTATTTGTTTTTAACTTGCGCTGGATGCCTGACAACACAGCCAATCTGGCCCTTCAGGGCCCTGTGATTGCAATGGCATTGCGCTTACATGGCTGCATTAGCAAGCTACAGCACTAACTGCAAGGAGACTGGCTGAGCTGTCAGACAGTCCCCCATAGTTGGAAAAAATAATTTAAAGCATTTTACTAACATATTTTATATCTTAACCAAAATAAAAATATATATGTACTTTAAGTGCATTTTGATATCTATCTATCTATCAAAATATACATAGAAAGTATGTGTATTATATATATATATATATATATATATATATATATATATATAAATAAATCTAAATTTTTATATATATATATATATATATATATATATATAAAACCATTTTCCTGGCACTATAGAATCCTACAGTGCCCCCCTCCTGCGGCGCTGAAGTGGTTAAAACCCCTCCAGACACTTACCTGACGCCAGCTCTGATGTCCATCGGCGCTGGGTCAGGCTCTGCCCATGCTTCTCCCCCACCGATGTCAGCTGGTGTGGGAGACCTAAAGTACATGCGCGGCAATGGCCATGCATGCACTAGTATTTCCCCATAGGAAAGCATTAATCAATGCTTTCCTATAGGGATTCTGGTGACGTTGGAAGTCCTCATGCATAGCGTGAGGACGTCAAGCATCATTTAGATGACCAAAAGTCATCTAAGCAGCCAGAAGTGCCTCTAGTGGCTGTCTGGTATATGGCCACTAGAGGAGGAGCCCTTGTGTAACATATTCCTTCTCACCTTGCGGTATTTGCGCCCAGCGGCCATGCTTCTGTATAAATAAATCTTGCAACATGTTAATAGACACCGGCCGCTGCGAATCCATGCCAAATTATCCCCTCATGTCCGCCCACATTATTGACGATGTTGGCGTGCGCGTGACGTCACACAGGAGACGCTTGTGCACGTTTTGGGGTCAAAGGCCGTTCTCGGCCAATCAGAAATGTAAAGCACTTATTTAAGCTCAAAATTACTTTTCCTCATTGCCCTGTCGTGGTTCCCCTAGTGGTTGTTCGAGAGTGTGTTCTTGAGCGTTTATATTCTGTTTTTTTACTTTGGCTTGTTTGACTTCCCTGCATTCTGGTATCCCTGAATTCTGCCTTTCCCTTATCGTTGTGTCTCATTCTGTGTCCCTGACCTCGGCAAGCATCCTGACTATTCTTTGGTACGTTAGTCTGGCCATTCTAAGGCCTGGTAATACGTTACCTATTAGTCCTCAGTGTGACACAATCCTAGGTGCTGGATCAACTAGTAAACCTGACACATTGCACCCAGACCTCTTCAATGAGCTAAAGTGGTCTTGGTGCCTACAGTGTACCTTTAAATATTATGGTCATTTACATAATTATGTGATTTTAGTAATTACAATTTGCAAGCCCTATATTTAACACTGTAACTTTCCAAAACACCATAAAACCTGTACATGGGGGTTACTGTTGTACTTGGGATACTTCTCTGAACACAAATATGAGTGTTTGAAAACAGTAAAACATATCATGATGATGATATAATCAGTGAAAGTGCATTTTTTTGTGAAAAAAAATAAAAAAACAAATGTGAATCCTAACTTTGGCCAGGGTTTGTGACTAAGTGGCTACTAAAAAAAAAGACTGGACATAACCTATTTTGAAAACCTTGGGTTGTCTACTTTTGCAAATGGTACGCCATAATGGGGATAATTTGTATCCCTGGGTTGCCATAATGTCTCAAAGGCAACATTAGCAATCTGGCAAATTTCAATATGTAAAAACGGAAATGGGCAAGCCTTACACTTGACCCTGTAACTTTCCAAAACACCCCACCAAGAGATGGGATCTACTGTTGTACTTCGTCGCTAAACACAAATATGAGTGTTTTAGAGTAGTAAACCGTATAATGCTGATTATATCATCAATGAAAAGGCAGTTGTTTTGTAAAGAATGCAAAAAACAAATACGAACCCTAATTTTGGCAAGGGTTTGTGACTAAGTTGCTGCTAAAAAAGACTGAACATATCGCATTTTGAATTCCATGGGTTGTCTACTTTTGCAAATGGTATGCCATGATGGGGTTCATTTTTATTCCTGGTCTGCCATCCGGTTTCAAAGGCAATATAGGCCAGAAAACCAATCTGGCAAATTTTAATGTGTAAAAGCAGAAAACCTACCAGGACTCCGATAGGTAGAAAACCTAAAATGTTTTTTATTATCAACAAAAGTAAAATTAATGATAACATTATCGGTCTTACATGTTTCATCCCAACATTGGGACTTCCCCAGAGACCAATGTAAATAAAAACAGTAACAATAATAATGCTCTCAAAAGCAGCCTCTGAGGAAGTCCCAATGTTGGAATGAAACACGTAGACTGATAATCTTATCATTGTTTTTACTTTTATTGATAATAAAAGCCATTTTAAGCTTATCTACCTATCGGAGTCCTGGCTGGTTCCTGAATTATGATGATAACTAAGAAGGAGATACTAGCCACCTATCTACTTCGAGGGAGGAACCCTTGGAGCGCTTCTTATTCCAATATCTTGTGAATGCAATCTATAGCAGAGAGTGTCTCTTGTATTTAACTGTATCACACTATGCTTTGTTAATTTCTTTTCTTTTACAAATACCAGTTGAATCCTACATGTATTGTATATATTACTAAATATATATGTATGTCAATTTTATAGTATTAATAACCACCTAATTTTAGATATGTACTACAGATGACTCTGGCCAAGACTCCCAGTACTTATCTCTCCACACCAGCCTATTTTAAGTTCCAAAAGGCACATTATAAGTGCCAAAAACAGGCGCCTTCTCTGCCTAATGGGAAATCCAGCCCTGTGCGCCGCGAGGGACAGCTTCAAGTAAGTAAAAGTTACCTTCTCCTGCACTCCCAGGCTAATACAATGCAAGGTACAAAGTGACAATCAGGGGACTTTGCAAAATATGCAAAACTCCTAAAAGGGGACAGAGTGACTTTAATCCTCTAAAATGAAAAATAAAATCAAAAGTTAATTGTCAAGGTAAAATGTCACGAAAAGACAAATCTAATATGTATTATGGCAAAGTTATACAAATACTAGTGTTACGACATACCCAGAATTCCTAACAGTGGTATCCATGGTTAGCAATCACATATGGAAAATATTTGTGGAACTCTCTTAACATTCAGTTAATGTGTAGATTTTAACGTATAGTGAGCTTGATTTTATGTAGCCTGAAAAATGTTTCAACAAGAGCTTTTTTTAGTATACCTGACATTTTTCCCAACTTTCTCAGAAACCACTGGCTGCTTTTCACCAGAAAACATACTGCAAGCTCATGAATGCATTAACATATTCAACTGTTGTGCTAATGAAAGTATTTAAAAATTGGGCAGACTAGATGGGCCGAATGCTTCTTATCTGCCATCACATTCTATGTTTCTATGTCCTTGTATTGGGGGCGGTGAGACAATAGGATGCGAGATAGTATCCCTCCCACCCGCCTTTTTTCCGTTATGCAGTAGGGCATCCAAAGCCACTATAAAGCATAGGCCTAGAGTGTGGGTAACCATCGAAAGCCAGAGGTCACTCCATGAAGGATCGCTGCCCACCTCCTGCCCAGCTCTATACTTGATGGTATGCCACCTAGGAGCTTGCTAATTGTCACTATCTGCGCGTCGCAACATATAGATACGCTAAGGAGCCCAAGTCTGCATGCAGCAGTCTGAGCATTCGTGGAGGGGAGCTGTGAGGGTCGTAGATTTCCGCAAGTTTGACATTTATTGCTGCAGGGTGGGCACAACCGTTGTAAGCCATCTAACAGGGATCAGGGACTTCGTTGCATTCAGGAGATGTTTAGTCAGGGATTTTTTATATAGGGAGAGCGACAAGTTTCCAGTATTGGACCAATAATGTGCACATGTACACGTCTGTACCTACCTCCTTCCCACATCTCCTGCATATCTCAGAGTCTCCCCCATATGTGCGATGCACTTTCTCCGGTGTTCTATTCCAATCCATAAGCAACTTATAGCTCAGATCCTGTAGCTTACAACTCATGGTACTTTAGTGCACGAGTATATTCACCTTCTCCCATTGTTATTCAGAGAGCTTGAAGCTAACATCCAGTCCATTTTTTGGAGCAGGTGTGTAGCTCTATAGTAAGCCTGAATAGATGGTAATCCAACTCCTCCTAGATGTTTTGGCAGATGTATCACGGCTTGCGATATCCTTAATTGCCTTGACTTCCAAATGAACTTTGAAATAACTGCATCCAATCATTTAAAAAATGCAGGATAGTCTGACCGCCTCAAGGAATGGTAGAAATGATTCCAGAGTGAGGGAACAGAAGGGGAAAAAAGAGCACCCCTATCAAGTTCCATTCTGAATGCACCATTTATCCAAATATGAGTGCTCGGATCGTGTACAGAAAGGATATCCAGGACATTCGGTGCGGGTTGACTCCCATGGTCTGTAGCGACCTCATCTTCCAGTCAACCCAATCAAAAGCTTTTTCTGCGTCAGTAGAGAGAAGAAGGATTCCACGGTCCGAGCACCGTAACATAATATTAAGAGCCCGAATACTATTGTCCTTTGTCTCCCTACCAGGCACAAATCCCACCTGGTCCGGGCATATCAGGTCAGGCAGAATTCGGCCTATATGCAGTGCTACGACTTTAGAAAATAACTTTAGGTCAGCATTTAGGATTGAGATTGGTCTGTAACCAATCTAATGGCAACCATCACTTTCTTGGTTGTTAAAGTGATGGTTGCCATTAAATAGTCACCTGTAAACCGCACAGTGATTTGCTGCACAAGTATTTAGATTGGCTGTGATCATCATTTGCTGCAAAAACTTTAATTTGTGATTGAATTACTCATGACAAGGTGCTACAGCAGTTAGAGAAAATTTATGTAAATAAAGCTCCAGGGCCTGACAGTATTCACCCACGGGTAGGAACTAAGTATGGAAATAAGTGAACCTTTGTATTTAATCTTTCAAGATTCTTTTATTTCAGGAATTGTACCTGAGGATTGGAGGAAGGCAAATGTCGTTCCTATATTTAAAAAGGGTTCAAAATCCTAGCCTGGAAATGATAGACTTGTGAGCTTAGCTTCTGTGACTGGAAAAGTATTTAAAGGGTGATTAAGGGATAATATTCAGGAATTCATGGGGAGGAACTTTGTTATAAGCAATAATAATCATGGTTTTATGAAACATATGTCATGTCAAACTAACTTAATTGCATTGTATGAAGAACTAAGATAGAGTAAATAAGTCAATAGAAATATAGATCAGGGTGTTGGTCTGGGTTGCCACAACTCCTATGGACGACCAGACATAGGGGAGGGATTGACCTATTTTGTATGGGAGTGTCCTGGATCTGAGAGTCAATATAATCGTGTATATGTTTTTACTCTAGTCTACTCTCAGGTCCGGGGGGGAGTGCCCCTTGCATGGGGACCTGTGGCAGTTTTTCTTCTTTTAAATATAGTCTCCTCCTTTACTGTGTTGATTCCCTTTATGTATTTAACACCTTAGTGACCAGACCATTTTTCAATTTTCTTACCATTAAGGACCAGGGCTGTTTTTACATTTCTGCTGTGTTTGTGTTTAGCTGTAATTTTCTTCTTACTCATTTACTGTACCCACACATATTATATACCGTTTTTCTCGCCATTAAATGGTCTTTCTAAGAATAGCATTATTTTCATCATATCATATAATTTACTGTAAAACAAATGATAAAATATGATGAAATGATAAAAAAAACACTTTTTCTTAATTTGACCCCAATATCTGTTACGCATCTACAACCGCCAAAAAACACCCATGCTAAATAGTTCATAAATTTTGTCCTGAGTTTAGAAATACCCAAATGTTAACATGTTAGCTTTTTTTGGAAAGTTACAGGGCAATAAGTAAAAGTAGCACTTTGTTTTTTCGAAATCATTTGTTTTCAAAATTAACGAAACTTACATTGTAACACTGATATCTGTCAGGAATCCCTGAATAACCCTTTGCATGTATATATTTTTTAAAAGAAGACAACCTAAGATATTAAACTTGCATATTTTGACTCTTTTCATGCAACAGTTTTACCACCAATCTATACCAAATTTTAAAAAAGTGATTTTTTGACACACATAGCAATCTACCGAGTACAGTGATACCACCCATGTATAGGTGTGTCATGTTCTTTGGGGGCTAAAAGATCTTATTTGGAGGGTGCGCATTCCAGTTTTCCAACTTGGAATTTTCACAGCTAGTCATCATGCACCCATGTACTATTTGGGAAATTTTTTAAGCCGGCCAGTGTAATTTACCCCCATCAAACCATATATTTTGAAAAGTAGACACCCTAGGGTATTTCAAATGGTGGTATTTTAACACTTTCCATGCACTAATTCTACCACCAGCCTTTGTCAAACTTTTGAGTAGTAATTTTTATTTTTCTCTCACATTGTACTTTAGGCATGGATTTTCAGTTCCTGTTATGTGTTACTGACAAAGAACACCCCAATATGTGTTCAGCAACATCACCTGAGTACAACAGTGTCCCCGATGTGCAGGTTTTACATAGGTCAAATATAGGGGTTCCCCTTTTCCATGTTTGCACAAATTTTGGCAGATTGGTTTGCTGGACCTATGTTGCCTTTGAGACCATATGGCAGCCCCAGTGTCGAATCCAGGGGGGGGCGGGTAAATGTGGCAATTGACCCCCCCCATCAGATAACAAGGCAGGCCGAGGCTCTCCCCTGTTAATGTCCAAGAGCCCGCCCTGCAATGTGCCTTCAAGAACAGGAGGGGAGATCAGAGATCTCCCTCCCCGGTCCACAGGCACATTGCTGGTAGCCAGCAGGGGAGGTAGGGAGAGAGGACCCGGGAGCTCAGTGTCTAGCTTCTCCGGGTCCTTCTCTCGCAAGCACGGAGCGTTGCCGCGGTTACCACAGCAACGCTTCGGATCTCGTGAAAGTGAACTCCAGCCCTGGAGCTACGAGCTAGAGTTCACTCTCACCACTGGGACCACCAGGGATTCCCCACCGGACCACCAGGGATCGATAAATGCCCCCCCTCCTACCTCAGTACAGGTAAGGAGGGAGGGGGGACATAATGTATATTTATTTTATTAAATAAAAAAAAATTATTAAAAATCCTCACTACCCTCCTCCCCCCCATACACACACTGCCCCACACACATACACTTCCCCCCATACACACGTTGCCCCACAAATACTGACCCCCATACACACACTGCCTCACAAACACAGCCCCCATACACACACTGCCCCACACACATACACTGCCCCACAAACACTGCCCCCCCCATACACACTGCCTCACACACATACAATGCCCCACACACACACTGCCCTATACACACACTGCCCCCATACACACATTGCCCTACACACACTGCCCCACAAACACTGCCCCCATACACACACTGCCTCACACACATACACTGCATACCCATACACACGTTGCCCCACACACACTGCCCCCAGACACACACTGCACCACACACACACACTGCACACCCATACACACATTGCCCCACACACACTGCCCCCATACACACAATGCACCCCCATACACACATTGCCCCCCCACACACATACACTGCCCCACACACACTGCCCTTCATACACAGATTGCCCCACAGATACATGCAGTGCCCCCACACACATTGTCCCATACACACATTGCCCCACATACACATACAGTGCCCCACACACACTGCCCCATATACACATTGCCCCACACACACACACCCCCCCATATACACATTGCCCAACAGACACATACAGTGCCCCACACACACTGCCCCCCATACACACATTGCCCCCACACACACTGCCCCCCAATACACACACTGCTCCACACACACATACAGTGCCCCACACAC